>JAWRVZ010000056.1:2315000-2915000 GCA_037043235.1 Rhodeus uyekii
AAAAAATACAGACACTTATAGACAGAACGATGAGTCTGTACAATTCTCTTTATAGAAATAAATATAGAATAAATGTATCAGATAAAAATAGAGCATCTCACCCTGTTTGTTTTTATTCAAAAGTATTTCCTTTTTTTTTTAAATCACCAATAATAAAAATAATAATAATAAAAACAGATACTCTAGTGACAGAGACATTTAAAAGAGTTTTGCGAAGTATTTTCTAACAGGAACTAGCTTAGCATGAAACAGTCACCCTTGTAAATTATATTTACACTTCAAATATCTTATGACAATATCCTGAAGCTATTCAGAAGAGGTTTTCTTAGAAAGGTAGCACTATGCTAAGCTAAGCTAGAATGGTAAGCTGATCGCTTGACAACTGAAAACGCAAAGAAAGTGAGAGTGTTTGGGTTTGGCATTTTTCCAATCAGTGATGCTAGTGTCACCTAAAAATGATTCACCAATAACATTTTACACAAGGCTGAATGCAAATCAATAAGATAGAAAGAAAGAAGAAGAGAAGAAATAAGATAGCATTAGCTCTTTACAGCTAATGCAACCTCAGATATTTGAGCACTAGCAGTTTCTTTAGATAACTACTTGAAGGTGAATAAAAACATCCCGTCAAGTAGTAATGCCACCTTACAGAGAGTAGACTGGTATGGTGTTACACCGCTCATTTTAAGTGTCTCATCGACTTTTATCTCATATAGCAAACATGTTTTGGGGGTAAAAGTACAAATCAATAAGCTCTAAAATGCTGGAGTCATGTATTACAGCCCTATTGATAAAGTAACCAAAGACTCACACCTCCAGACGGCTTTAAGCCTGAAGACAACAAAAACGGCTTTATAAAAGATAGATAAAAGGGATAATGGTCAATCCATTTCTCTCTCTCTTCTCTCTCCCTTGTTTAATGAAGTGATTTCATGTATATGAAAGGTCTATACACCTTTGCTTTAAGGATAGCTGCAAAATGGCGGCTCGTTCTTCTGTGATCACTTTCGTTTGAGGTGAAAAGATGCTCTGTGCATTTCCATTATTACACTGGCTTAGCCAGTCACTCCTTTTGTAAGCAAAGTGGAGCGACATGCGCTCATAGAAATTGCATCTACTATTGCCAGGCAATTATTGCTTTACATTGTGACTTCATGAATAACTCTGAGGGAGCGGGCAATTTAGCGGCTGCCCAATCTCAGAAAATTCCCAGCAGTCAATAAACGCACACTAGACCATTAAAAAGACCCTCTTACAAAAAGCCCCCCCCCCCACCTCTGCTAGCAGTACCTACTACCGCCCATCTCAGTTTGAAATTGCTTAGCCAGATGGAGGGCTGTGGGGTCTGTTTGGCTAGCTCCTGGCGCTAGCAACAAATTAACATACAGTAATGAATTGCCCGAGTAGAACAGAGATGCACTTAGCCCTTTAGTGGTGATGCCGTCGAACAAATGGAAACATATCTCATTCTCAAGACAGACCTAAAACAAACAAAACCTTCATGGATTACTTTTCCCTTATGATTTACACATCTGCTTCACAGGGTGTGTTGTTTAACAGGAGATCATGCGTTAACTGCCCCGTTCAGTCTCAAGTTCAGTGCAAGTGATAGAAATAGTGGCAGGTATTTTTCAATAGCCTCTTAACTTTAGGTATGAAAGACAGAAAGACATGAACTACCAAAATTTACGACCATGCTGTGAAGCCCCTTTGTAACTTCTGAAAGGAGTTTCTTTCCGCCTGGTGGGTTTTCAATAGGATAAAATGAGCTGGCTATTATTCCAGACAAGCAACAGTAATTCCTTCATCATGATGTTAACTGGCCTATTTGTCCAAATCCACCAGAAGAAAGATTAACTCTGATTAAAAGGATAAGATGAGGTCAAAGGGGAACATTTGAAATAAATACACAGTAGCTGGAGTGTTTGCAGAGGGTTTCATTTATTAGGCCTGTGACTTTATAAACAATACAAACCCAGTTTGTTCCAATTGAGTCTAAAATACACATTAATTTCAGAAAAAAACAGTTATACTTTATTTCAGTCCCCTTGTCATACATGTAATTACTAACTGTAAATTATGCATAATTGCATTACCCAAAACCTAAAGCCCATGGTAAGTACATATAGTTTAAGACCCTATGTAGTCAATAATTTGTCCCCTTAAAATTAATCTTTGATTTCTTGTGGAAAAAAATCTTCATTCATAAAATAGTTTGAATGCAACCCTACTCCCTTGCTTCATTTAGTAAGAACCATATACTATATATATATATATATATATATATCATATAACATATAACCATTTAGTAAGAACCATATACTCCACTCACTCACACCAGCGCAGAGATCCACCCGTAGAACATTAATAAACAATGCACAAAAGGTATCGCACTTTACAACATCAGACACATAACGGTAACACGATTAGCATTTTGCTTGACTGTGTTATCAAACAGCTAAAAATTAGTTGCTAATTTTACACAAACCAAGTTCACATTCACAATCTCAGAGTCGGACAGCTGCCTTCTAAAAATCTGCATCCTTACAAACGCTTTGAACAACTCAGAACGTCAGTGGAGAAAGGCAAATAGTTCATCCTAATTTTAATCGTACACCTGCTAAATGCTAAGTCTACCTTATTTTACAAATCAACAGAAAAATATACCAGGATAAAGTAGATTCTCTTGAGAATCCCCTGCATTAGAGCATTCATAGATAATCACATGCCATTGGTATGTTGACGTGATTGGTTATAAGTTGGTTTGTGATGCAAGAAACACTGGAGATTTCAAACTGTGTGTTTGAGGCTGTCTTTGTTCACAGCAGCTTTAAAGAGAAAACACTCAGCAATGGTGCTGACTTATGTTTTTGCCTTAAAATACTGAATCTTGGGTTTTAACACTTTTAAATGGCATATTAACTGTTAAGATAAATGGTAACCGTTTACAATAAAGTTCCATTCGATAACAATAGTCAAGGCATCAACTAACAATAACAATGAGCAATTCATAGTTGTACAATACTTTGTAGAACCGTTTAACTGTGCGCTCATGTTAGATCAGGTCAATTAAATAATATTAACACATACAACTTTTGATAAAAAAAAATGCATTACTAAATAGTGGAATTAAAATAAATTAAGAATGTTAACAAATTGAACCTTTTTGCATTATATAAAATTAAGAAATCTCCCCCTTACGTTCCAATTATCTTAATTATGATTCATTATATTTACCAATCATTTATTACAATTAGTACATTATATTTATTACAGATTTTATTGTTATATTGATACAAATTGGATACAACATATAATACACACAATACTTCAAATCAGAATTTCATATTACTACTTTTTATTTGGGAGTAAAATGTGACTTGGAAACCATTAAACAATCACTTTTTCTGAGGGTTTGCATTACTTAGGGTACAGTATTTACAATCAAAAGCATGCATAAAGCAATCCAAAAAAAGAAAAAGAAACCTAAGAGAGACATCAGAATCTGATAGCAGCTGAGAAATGTTCATATCCTACAGATACCACAGCCCTCAAGAATAATGTGCCATTAGCAGCAGCTGCATTACGTTCAATTAATAAAAGCAGACATCCCAGATTACATCTGCAGCAATAGGGGTTGAATTATGCAATCCCACACTTCATTGCAGAATGCTCTGTGAGCCAAATCAATACACTTTCTGTCATATTAGCTTCCCTTTCTGTAGAGGCTGTGGAACTTAATGCTCCTTAACTTAATGCACTTAATAAGTGTTTGCTCATTTATTTATTTATTTAAAGGTGATCAGGCCCAATTTAATGCTCAGCATTGTTACTCCTTCCTTTTTCAATTTTCTTTCACCACATCATCCACAATATGAAGGATTAAACTAGTGCACATTATGTTTTACTGTGATGCAATAATTGAAAACAACAATCACTGTGAAAAAATAATCATTTTTGCCAATGTTGAGCTTTAAAGAGGCCCTTCATACTCATTGACGTTTTGATTGCATAAGTTTAAGACAATAGTATAAGGCTGACTATTACGTTAAAAAAGGAGGTGAGAAATAAGGCAATCAATCACCCCAAAAAAAGGAGAGTTAAAGTTAAAAACATTATTTCTGTTACTAACGTAAATGTTGAACTGTAGGAACTAAGTAGGAATGTAATGGTCATTTTTTTTTGTTCATTGAATTTATTAATTAGATTAAAGATGAAACATGAAACATTCTGTGCCACATGCTTTATCAACCACTGGCCAAACAAACAAGTAAGACAAACATATACTATTGGTTGAGCAAAAATGCACAAACAGAATAGGGTTTGAATCAGAAACAAACTTCATTTATTAATCTATTTAAATGAGCTATACGATAACGAAACGGAACCACAATACCCATGTACAAATATCCCATGCAATCATTTTTAACACAAGTTTAAAGTGCTGGCGCTGTAAAACTCCTCTGAAAACTTAATTTGGAGCTGTGTCTATTTATTACTAGCTCTGCTGCGATAAGAACGCAATTTGCATTTTAGAATATGAGAGAGACGATTATCAGAAGTGAGAACTCAATAAAAGAATCAAGACAGAGGCTAAAGCATGCTAATGTTCTGGCTGCAAATTCATTACTGCAGCCATTTCATGCACTGGTGGAGCCCAAGCAGCATCTGATTTACTGTTCTCTTTAAGAGGCGGCACACCATTTCGTATCTCTTCAAATCGCCGCTCCAGTGGTCATCGGAGAGCTGAGACGCCATCTTTTTTTCCAATGCTAGATGTAGCTCAATGCCAAAACTGCAAGTAAACCCATCTTTAAGTGAGATGATCTTGATGTAATTACAAAAACAACTCACAATTACACGGTGTTCAAGAAAATGTGTAATATAAAGTTTAAACAGCCTCACTATCTTTCCCAGCAGAGAATACGTCAATATCCGATGAACAAACAAGGACAAAGAGTTCAGAAACATCAGATTTCAGACAAAATAAATACAAATTATTTTTAATTGTTTATTTTTTTCTTTCAAATGACTGAATTTAAAATCTAAAATTAAATAAAAGGTTCATATAAATAAATAATAATAAACAAGTCCAGCAAGAATTACACCTTAAAGATAGTTTGGACATATTTAAACTGTCTGAAAAAAATTTAAAAAGAGAGAAACAAATGAATAATAATATGGACTGTATCTAATAAATGTTTTTCAATACATCGGAGTAAACATTAGGATATTTTAGCTGCCAGCCTTAGGGTATAATCATCTCTACATTCACCAGAGGTGCTAAGGTTGCTAAATATGACATCCAAGCAGGAATACAATTTCATTTCTTTTCTCCTGATAATGGCTGTGTGTTAATCAGCACCATGTCCTTCCATTTAAAACACAAGGCACTCCAGAGATACAGATGGTAATCACAAACACACAAGCACTGAAACATAGTAAATGAGTCTTAAACATATTAGTCTAGTCCAACAATTTCTGAAAGCAGAAATTACTAGAAAAGTTACAACAAGGTTTGAAACCTACAAGTGGGGATCCATGAAGTATCACCATTGGGCCCTTGAGCAATCCACTTAACCCAAGGCTACTCCAGACAGACCCAATAATAAACAGTGTATACACTAGACCAAAGCATGTGCTAAACAACTATTAAATAGAGAAATCTAGTGTCCAGCAGTGCTTACAAAACATTTACACACCATGGAACTAGGTTTATGATCATTGATGATCTGTCTCTTTTAAACAATATATTGCAGCCTTGTTGAGTAAAACAATGAATGTCTTCCAAAAAATGTGTTTTAAATGTTAAAAAATGTTTTTAAACTTTTGAACAGTATACTAGGTTGTAAGTAAATTTGGAGAACTTATCTTTTGAAAACTTTGTGTTAAAGCTTAAAGAGCACAACACTGTTGGTCATTTTATTCAGTTTGGTTTGTATTGCACTTTAAACCACAAAAACAGGCTTTGAGGTTTTACATTTCAAATATGATTAACATTTTCATCCGCCACACCTTCTCGCAAAACCTTTCCATAGTATTCAAAAGCTACAAACGGAACCTTAAAAATGCAGACAGTCCAAATAAACATTTTAGCCATCCATGCTTCGGCTGGTCAGCGCAGATCGCCTGCCGCCAAGAAACAATAATGGAGCTTTAAAGGACTCCTGCTTTTCACATCACAAGAGACCGGCATTAATTAACGTAGAGTGAAGCTAAAAGCCAGTAACTACAATGAGTGCTTTCTCCCAACATTGCAGCTAATTATCTGCCTTTTTTTCTAAAAGCTTTGAGATAATAAATTCCAAGAGTGTAGATGGAGGTGCAGAACAGACTTTTCTATCATTCTCAGTAACTGGCAACGTACAGACATATGCAACCACCATAAACCATGGAGCTTCCAAGTAAATCACCTACATTACATGTGATTTACAGTGGACCACATAAAACTCCTGATTGGCAAATGGAAGGAGCGATAAGGAAGAGAGTGAGAGTGAGAGAGCAGGAACACAAGGCAATTTAGCTTTCAGCCATGTATAATTTTCCATGTATTCCACCATGCTTCAGTAGTTCGAGCACATTTGTGTAGTGAAACATCCTCTGCCATCATTTTCCGGTTCCAGCAACTCCAAACCTGTCTAGAAAGGGCCAGATCACATGACAAAACATCTAAACGTCCATTAGGGCTGCAATAAAATTGTCAGGCAGGACTATTGATGGTACGACATCCAAATTGTGATACAGATCTAAATGACCACGATATCATTATCTACCTAGAAAACTAAATTGCTATGCAGGCTTATCGTTACTGCTCACGTTTCAAGTTAATTTGTCTCTCCAGACATACAAGAATACGATGGAATAGAATAACACTCCTTCAGGTTCTTGGTGCAGTAATAAAATAAAAAACTTAAGTTACATATGACGTCTTGTCCAGATTTTGAAAGCATGCAATGCTTCAAAACATTGTTGTTCCTTTCAAAGAAGCGATTCATGCCAAAATACTTTCCCACTATTTGATGCTATTAAGAATTTGCTTTCCTCTTAGCAATTTGGTCATAACCATGTTAGGTAAAGAGGTTTTGCTAAATTACACGTAAAATGTTTCAACAAAACAAAAATCTGGCTCATTTTCAAGCGTTATACCTCACATTTGAAACTTTGTTCTTTAGCCATCTAACATCCATAAATCTAGATGAGCTGGGTTACCCGAAAAACATCCGTTTTGAAAAGCTCTCATAACTAAAAGCTCAAAACATGATGGCGTGATTTGACGTTGGTTGAATTGTTGGATTTATTTTTCATAGAGTGGTAAATTACTGGTCATTCTAAACGGGGATCAGAAAATAGCATCTGAGCCAAATGACTAAAACGTAGTAGTTTAAACTCGACTACTTACCTTTGGCAACAAAATTATTATGCTACTGTAATTATTAGTGTGCATGAGCAGTTACTTTATGCATCACTCTAAACTGGCAGTTAAAGGAGTAGCATGTAATTTTACCGCTACTAGCATCACCAAATGTTATTTCAAAAATAACGCTTTCAAACCATCCGTCATAGATAGTCCTGCGTTAAACCATCGGTTTTTGCTAGTCAAGGTGATCAAACAAAACGAGCACTTACAAATAACTATGATAAATATTATTAAAACCGTATCATCCAAAACTTGCAGATTTGGTTTTGGTAAACTAAACAGTTGAACCACCAGAAATGCATACCACCTGCAATCTGAGTGCAGTTTGTTGCTATACAAGCACATAATGTGTTTACCAACTGCATTTTTTGAATACATCTGCATAAATACAACTACAAAGCGATTTATACAGATTGTCCACTTAGTTCTAATCAAAACAAAGTTATAATGGGTGTCAAATGTAAAGCAGGACAGGCTGGTCTGCGACTGGATGCTTCCCCAAGACCCCCCGAGAGCAGCGCCAATGTTAATAACGACAAACAGCAACAAAGCCCATTACGAAAATGAGATCACCCTCTGTGCGGTGAGGACTCCCTGCCAAGAGCCCATACAACAGGCCCCAGGCAGAGTCACACATAAAGACGCCCGTCACCTCATCCCTGACATGCTGTAGCTTCCACAGTTCAAAGGCTGGGTTATTGCCCCACATACTAATTCAGTACTAGAGCAATTAAAAGAAAAATAAGAGCAATGTCACACTTTATTTGAATTTTTTTTTTATATACATATAATTATAATAATAATAATTATATTTATATATATATATATATATATATATATACAGATATATATACACACACATACATACATACAGTATTATTTTATATAATAGATTTTTTTTTATATATATATATATATATATATAATTGCTTTTAAATAAATTCTTATATATACACATACATACAGCAATCCCTCGCCACTTCGCGGTTCATGTTTCGTGGCATCATGGATTTTTCAAAAATATTAATTGAAAGATAACTGTATTGTGGAAAGCAGCGTTGTTTCATCGTGATGCGAGAGAAACAGTTTCCCAGGATGCCAGACAAAGAGAGAAACTCTCTCAGAGGCTTTGTACACATCCACAGCACTCAGACAAGACACGTGATTGGTTCCCGGCGCGAGCTCGACCAATGAGAGCACGAGTGGAGTGGGAGCCTCTTCACCTCTCTCAGAAGCAAATGTTGACGATTCAGCACCGATATCTGACGATGAGGCGCTTCCCGAACTGATTTAAAGGCCTCATTATACCAGTGCGGTAACACCATCATCATTCATCGAACCGCACAGGTCTGTCATCGTCGTCATTACTGGAGTCTCAAGATACTACTGATACTACTGTCATTGATGAGTGTAGAGCACCATAATACGTATCGTATGAGAGAGTAAATGTATAATATTAAGGTTTTATAATTAAATGGATTCAATTAAAATAAAGGGTGGGGTGGGGTGGGGTTGGGGTGCGCACGAGATGGATGTGCGTGAGATGGATGATGAGTCCCCGCGAGATTAAACACACCTCCTCACCGCCAAAGCAGCAGCGTCACAGCCGCTTGCAGCCACTCACGGACCGGTCTGCAAATTCGATCCACGGCCCGGTACCACTTCATCCACGGACCGGTCCGCGAAATTGTTCCGCAGCCCGGTACCGTGGACCGGGGGTTGGGGACCACTGATCTAAGATAATCATATAATCATTAAAGGATTGTGACTGCCATTCAAACACATTGGCATTCAAAAATACAAACACATTGACAATCTAATCAGTTCTTGCTTTCCCTGGGAATGAAACCTATGACCTTGGCGTTGCAAGCGCCACGCTCTGCCGTTTCATCTACAGGACAGCTATTAAATATAAAATAGCTATTAAAAGTACGACCAGCAGAACATTCAAACCGCAGTTGTCTTGTATAGGTATAAAACCGCTTCACAAACACAGTCTTTTCAGCCACACAGTATCATCATATCTGCATTACAGTATTTAATATTAAATCACATGGGTACTGAGATGAAAGTTTATAGTTGGGATATAAACACTGTCGTCTATGGTAGCGATGAAAATAAATAATGAAAAGTAATTTACAGCTTCAAATAAAGACTGCATCAATTCTTCTTTACATCAGTAGGCGACAAGTGTTAAAAACGATATTAAACATTGTACATTATACAAAACATTGATTCATCCAGTAATTAAACGAGTGAAGTTTTTATGAGTGAGTCATTGAATCATTCATTCAAATCGTATTTATGTCGTGATCTCTATTTTTAAATAAATTTAAAAATGCAGCTCTACAGTAAAGATTTTCACATTTTTACCAAAACTAAACTATATTCCAAAAAAAATGCTGTTCTTTTGACCTTTCAATTCATCAAAGAATCCTGGGGATTATGTAACCGTTTCCACAAATTATTAAGCAGCACCTCTGTTTTAACACTGATAATAAGAAGCTTCAAGTTTCTTGTGAACCAAATCATCACACTTAAAAATATAATTATTGAAAATGTATTAAAATAGAGAATAAGTATTTAACATTTACAATATAACTGATTTTATTGTATTACTGATATATACAGCCTTGATGAGCATAAGATTTCTTTGAAAAACACGCACATATTTATTTTTCTGACCTGGACACGCTTTTGTGAGATTCACCCATATGTTCGATGCCAACAGCCCTACAGAACACGAGCTTCAGCTCACGCTCTAAAGCAATGAACTGGCTTGAGGATCTCCAAAGTCCAGGACAGTAGAGGGTGATAAGAGAGAGAGAGTTTGGCTGTGGTTGAGCTGTAAGAGTAGAGCTGGGTATCTTGAGGGGGGCTGTTGAAGCAGGAAGCAGCAGATATCAGAGCGCTGAGCATCTGTGGGGTTCACCAGGAGTCTGTCATCTCTATGAATACCCACCAGACCTTGAAATTTAACACTAAACTTTACGCCTAACACACACACACCAACCCTCAATTTTCTGTGTTTGTCACACACCGTTCACAGTTCACACAATGATATTAGGGCACTCCAGCTGAATCATTTATAAGAAACTGAATGAAACCAGTATGATGTACAAATGTGTTGGTCACATTTCTGGACATTGTGCACTGACAGGACCAGACGATAGTCATGGATGGCAGATTCCAGGTTGTTAAAAAAACTTTTACACAGCAAACAACTAACCATGAGATCATAAACAGATTCCGTTTTTACACAACAGAGGAAAAAAAGGCTTTGAGGGATGATTCAAAAAGTTTCCTTTCCAATAAATCACAAAATATATTCTGAGGGATAACAATAAATTTGATATGTGTGTGTGTTACATTAAACAAAAGTATATTAAAAAAAACATTATTAAACATTAGCCTTTGAGGGATGATTCAAAGTGTTGCCTAATTCCATCTAATAATCACAAAACATGTTCAATTACAGTTATAAAAACAGTTTATAAAAATAACTGCAATAATATGTGTGTGCACAAATTAAACACAACAGTATTTTGTTTTTAAACAAACAATTATTAAACATCAGTCTGTGATGTTTAATAATCATACTCGATTATTTCTATTTCTCCAAAACGCAAACTCAGAATCCATAGCTAATTATTATTATTATCCATATCTAAAACTATTAAAAACATTTTTTAAGTAAAGCTGAAATGAAATCCAAATATTTAAGATGAAAACTATACGAAAACAAAAAATGTTGCTTTGGCAAACAACTGATATACATTTATGTAGAAGCACAAAAATTACAAACTGGAAATAGATAACTAAAATTGAACTAAAACGGAAATGAAGATAAATTTAACTTAAATAATAATCATTAAAAAAAGTAATAAAGCACAACAAAATTACACTACACTTGAAATGTAAACTGAAAATGTAAAAATAAAAGGTTGTTAAAAAAAATAATAATAAAACTCTAATAGTATGTAAATAAAGGAGATGAAATAATTATACAAATTAAATCTATAACATTTCATTTTCATCTGATACAACGTTGTAGGGCACTTTGAAAAAAATTGTGCTGCAACAGTACAGAAAGAATCAGGAATATAGTTATAAAATTATTCACATATTGAAACATCACCATGAATCCACTCATAAATGAAAACTTACATTTCCGCTTAAAAGAACAACAGGAGGTTGGACCAATGTACAATCTGTTTTAAGGGTCAATTTACTAAAAATGAATACTGTATATGTAAATAATTCATAAAATATTTCTAGACAGTGTACCCAAGAACGTTTTACAAGCGTACAATTTACAAAACTAATATGAGAATCATCAAATCCCTCACAGCTTCATTTTCATTCATGCTAAATTAAACATGGTGCCTACTCTACCTAACAACTATAATTATATGGTCAATATCCTACATACTGTCCTGAAACACACACAACGTAGTCCATATAATATCAGTGCTTAAAATGCAAAAGACACAGGAACGGAATTAAGGGAAATTAACAGAGTAAATATTAAATTAACTAGGTGTGTTTTTTTCTAAGTATTGCATGTACATGGAGGGAAATAAAAACAATCAGATATTTAATTATGAGGTCTATTATTTAAGCTTTACAATGAGGGGGGGGGGGGGCTTCAGCTTTTCTGCAGTAGTTGTGTTTCCACAGCGCACTGCCAAACCTCAAGCTTAGACTGACAGCATAGTGAACATGACAGAAAAATTAAGTATTTATGTGGGCTGTTTGAATTGGGGCTGTCAGCATTCCTACAGACTCTGGCTGTGATTGAATGAAAATGTTAAACGCCTCAATTTCTCCCATCATATTCCCAGAGGGATTCCAACTTTCTTTCTTTCTTTTTTTACCCAGAATGCCACTGTGAGAAAGCCTTGAAGGACTTAAGTTATGTATACCCATATTTACATATGCCCCTCAGATGTGTTTGTTCTTTCCATACTTTCAATATTCTTGCACAGCAAAGACAAACTTCACATGCCAATGAAACAGCAGAGCCAGTGCTGCCATCTAGTGCATGCAATGCTAATTACAACCCAAATTATACAACAGAAAATATATTTTAAGAGTCTCCCTGACACTTTCCAAAAAAAAGCTGAAGACAAATCATTCTAAACTTGGATAAGAAATGTATAAATCATATAAAATAAACTGGTCAAATAACAAAATTGCCTAACTAATTAGCTTTAGGAATCTATGCCTCCGTACTGAATCTTTGCTCTCCTATGCATTCATAAAAAACAAATATATAGCGAACTTTATACGCTAAAAAGCATGATTTATGGTGTATACATAATGTGTGGTTATGTAATACAGAATTAAAAGTCTTAAAAGGAGAAACTTGACTGGCTACAGTTAAAAGAACGAACTGGCTAGTAAGAGCTGGTTAGTTTCTCAACAAGCTCATAATAAAAGCCCAAAAATAACGTTTACATTTTTACAAAAACAAAACGTGTATTAAAAAGGTCCAATTAACAATTCTTGTGTGTCTACATTATATTAATACACACATACATGCACAGGTGCGAAAAGTGTTTACACCATTTCTTTTTATTATTTTTTTATGTTTGTCACACTTAAATGTTGTTTCAGATCATCAAAAAAAGATACAAGTCAAAGATAACAAGTAAACACAAAATTGAGTTTTTTAATGAAGGTTGTTGTTATTAAGGGGAAAAAATTCCAAGGATACATGGCCCTGTATGAAAAAGTGCTTGCACCCTAAACCCAATAACTGGTTGGGCCATCCTTAAGCAACAACTGCAATCAAGCATTTGCAAAAACTTTTACAGTGCTATGGAGGAATTTTAACCATCACTCATCTTTCCAGAATTGTTGTAATTCAGCCAAACTGGAGGGTTTAAAAGCATTACCTGCCTTTTCAAGGTCATGTCACAGCATCTCAATAAAATTCAGGTCAGGACTTTGACTAGGCCTCTACAAAATCTTTTCTTCAGCCATTCAGATGTGGACTTGCTGGTGTGTTTTGGATCATAGTCCTGGTGCAGAACCCAACAGCCCCAAACCATCACACTACCATGACCATTTTTTACTGTTAGTATGACGCTCTTTTTCTGAAGAAAAGATGTAATGGGACGCATACCTTCCAAAGAATTTAACTTTTGTCTCGTCGGTCCTCATCACTTGTCAGTATTTTCCCAAAAGCCTTGGAGATCATCAAGATCATTTAAAAACTGCATTTTGTGTTTACTTGTGTTATTTTTGATTAATATTTACATTTGTTGAATGATCTGAAACATTTAAGTGTGACAAACATGCAAAAAAATAAGAAATCAGGGAGGGGGCAAACACTATCACACCACTGTATATATAAATATTATATTAATCTCTACCCTAAAAATAGTCCTAAATCAACCCAATTTTAATGTCCAAGTACCCATAATGCCATATTTAATCCTACAATATCATAATAAAATTTCATATTGTGTGTAGCCAATCTTACATAATCCGTTTAATAATTAATTCTAATCAATTGTTTAAAAATTCAATTCTACTTCATAAAGTAATCTTTCTGGAATGCTGTATGCATTTAGGCACCCTCTGTTCACTATATACTCAGCAGATGCATCTGCGTGACGCGTTCCAGATGTAGCATGAACCAGGCGATATGAATAGCGCCTTAAATATGTTTACAATTCCTTTGTCCTTAATGGCACAGCTGAGAAACTCCTAAAAATCAACACTGTTTGTCCTCAATTCATGGACACATACTCTTGCCGGCTGCTTGTTGGATTCATTTTGAAAATATGTGTACAATGCAACATCTGTGTGACTTTTGGCACACTCTCCACCATTTCCTGACAGTGAATCAGCATCTGATGGCGGCGCAGTCGTAATGAAATGCACCGCTCTCCCCCCTGCAGCAGCCATCAGCTCCCACATTATCTGATACTCGGCTAGATCATTTGTAGCGCTATTGAACACATCATCTGCCTGACTCTCATGCTTGTCACAAAGTACAAGGACGCCAATTTGTTACCATGTGCACATAATGGTAATCTAGGCAGATCATTTCATGCAGTTACTCCATCGCCCCAGGGGGAGATCCAGACCATATATACCACACACACACACAGTGTCTCTCTCCCCCCCCCCCCCCCCCCAAAGGTAACTCAAGTAAACACAAAATGCATTTTTTAAATGAAGGTTTAAAAAAAACAAAAACAAAAACATGCCCCTGTATGAAAAAGTGCTTGCCCCCTAAACCAGTTATTGGGTCACCCTTAGCAGCAACAACTGCAATCAAGTGTTTTGTGATAACATGCAATGAGTCTTTTACAGTGCTGTGGAGGAATTTTGTCCCACTCATCTTTGCAGAATTGTTGTAACTCTGCCACACTGGAGAGTTTTCAAGCATGAAGTGCCTTTTTTAAGCTCTTGCCACAGCATCTCAATAGGATTCAGGTCAGAAGTTTGACTAGTCCACTTCATATTGTTTTTCTTCAGCCATTCAGGTGGACTTGCAGGTGTGTTTTGGATCACAGTCCTGCTGCAGAACCCAAGTTTGCTTCAGCTTGAGCTCACAAACAGATAGCCGGACATTCTACTTCAGGATTTTTTGGTAGACAGCAGAATTCATGGTCCCCTTTAATCATGGCTAATCTTCCAAGTCCTGAAGCAGCAAAACAGACCCTACTGTCACACTAACACCACCATATTTTATTGTTAGTATTATATCTTTTTTTCTGAAATGCAGTGTAACTTTTATGTCATATGTAATGGGAAACACACCTTCCAAAAAGTTACATTTTTGTCTTGTCAGAGTATTTTCCCCAAAGTCTTTGGGATCATCAAGTTTTCTGGCAAAAATAAGATTAATGTTAATGTTATTTTTCCTCAGCAGTGGTTTTAGTCTTGGAACTCTGTTGTAGGATCTTTTGTGACCTACTGGATGAGTCGTCGCTGCGCTCTTGGGGTAATTTTGGTCTACCGGCCACTCCTGAGAAGGTCCACCACTTTTCCATGTTTTTACCATTTGTGAATAATGGCTCTCACTGTGGTTTGCTGGAGTCCCAAAGCTTTAGAAAAGTCACAGAATGGAGAGCACAGGATTATGGGATACCAGACACAGCAACCGATACATCTATGTCTCCTTTAAAAGTAGTTTAGATGAAGGTATCTCAGGAGAAAGCAAGTGAAGCTAATACTGGATTCGGACATGCTATGGTTGACAGTTGCTTGATCTCGCCTGAGATGTAACGGTGAGAGTTGTTAGGTGGCAGATCCTAGACTTTGGAACAAGCTTGCATTGTCCTTAAAAACATCTCCCACAACAGAGACATTTCAGGGAACCTTAAATAAATGTATTAATGTAATATATACGCTTAATGTATTCTAAATTGTACTGTCATTTATTTTGTATGAATTTGATTTATTTTTAATTGTATTTTGAGCTCTGTGTATGACTGATTACCTTTGTAACTTCTATGTACAGCACTTTGGTAGTGAATTTGCTTATAGTTTTTTGAAAGTGCTCTAGAAATAAAGAGAAATACAAATATTATTACTATTTTTAGTCAGATACTCCCCTGAAATGGACCTGCCTCAAATGATAGATGCCAAAAAAAAAAAAAGGAAAGCCTCCAGGCAAACAGAAGCCAAAGAAATACCTACGTTTATTCATACAACATCCAATAAAAAAAAAAGGATTACAGAGTACAATATGTTTTGTTCTGCAGTTGAAGCACCAATGCTGTGCAGCAAAAACAGGAACTCACACAACCAAGCGACTTCTTAGAACATATCTAAATTTTAACAGATTTAGATAATGCTGTTCACAACTAACAGGCAAAGTGAAAGCTAATTGGCTACTCGAATAAAATGAAGCCTCCGTAAAACTGAATAAGCTTTTACACAGCTGGGTAAGGTGAAATATATTTATTCTGATTTTACTGGAACTGGGATGTTTTGAAAGAGAGAATTAAAATAGAAGGCATTCATTTGCAAGTGTTATATTGTTATGCTCATTACTTAGTCATGAGATAGCCTGAGGAAAATAAACACGGACTAAATATGTGGGGCTCTGACGCAAAATTTGGAGCAAGAATTTAAAAATAAATAAAACTCATAGCACTTTGACTCAGTCTTACTTAAAGTGCAGCTATTTTCACATGAGTGTCCATCTGGTGTGCACTCCCTTTTATTGACAGCGCATTTGGAGCCCCATTACGACTGATTCTGCTTTTGCTAGCCCACATCTGGCTTTCTGTCTGTTGTTTTGTATTTTCCCCACTTTGTCATCTTTGATGAAGCCATTTCAGTTTGCTGTGTGATTTGGTCCACTTAGAGTTGAGTGACATTGGGGGAAAAAAAATAGAAATACCAGCTTTTCTGTTCACAAGTGCAAGATATCCAGCACACAACGTCCTGGAAAAACTCCAAGTATGAAGCCATTTAGTAAACATCTTTATCCAATGTAACCTTCCCCCAGGAGTAACCTATAGGATAGCATGCCTTACTCAAGAAAACAATGATGATGGCTTACATGAGGGTCTAAAATCAAAATTGCAGTGTAAACTTAATATTCACAGACGGTCCATATCATGATTTCATTAAGCTGCAAAAGGAATCCTATTGAAATTTGAGGTTTACATGTTCTGCCTGTCTGTGTGAATGAGCACAGCAGTTTCTCAAGCATGCATGGTGTTTTCAGCGTCTGTCATCTCACTATGAAACTTCCACATGAACTTCATGTACAGAGCTGCTTTGAGAGTTTACTTTGAGAATTTCACCATTTCATTGAAAACATCTGATACAAAAATTTGAAAGGTCTACAACCCACCAAATAACATGTTGCTGAATAAATTGGGATTGAAAATGTATTGCTATTGAATAACAAAATGTAAAAAATAAGTTTATTAAAACATTAATATACAGTGGAATCCGGTTATGTCGACGGCCTCGGGGGTTGCAAAAAAGCATCAGAGATAGCCGATTTGTTTGATGAAGCGATCGGTATGCTTTAAAAATGTACATACACTGTATATGTTTGCAAATAACAAAAGTAATATGTGCACCAACTAACAGCAGAGATTTACCAGTATACAATAAAAAACACCTTTGATTCTTGATAAAAACCTTTAATTATATTCTCCAACATTGCAAACACAATCACAGCGTACACAGTCACAACCACACAAACACATTCACTCATAACACAGTCATTTCGCTCTGACACAGTTCTGACAGCATTGCACACGCGGTTACTATGGTTTCTTTACAAACTCTAAATGCTTTGTTGCTTTTTGCCTTTAACGGTCTGCTTGAAAACAAATGCTTCTAAGCTTATATCAGTAACAAAGTCTTTGATAATGTAATCTGGGAATTCAAGGACAGTGATGCTAACTCCTGTGCCTCCTCTTCCAAGGCTTGATTTTTCTGCCACTTCCGCGAGTTCTTCTAACAGTGAAGCGTCACTGACAGAGCGACCATATGGACCGCAATCCACGTGCAACGCAAACTCAGCGCATGCGCAGTGAACTAGGCACGATCATTAGTCACAAGATAACCATGTGAAGTGGCGATATTGTCCCTCTTTTGTGCTCGAGATACTAGGATTCGGCGAAATAAAAGAATCAACATAACCGATAAAAAAATGCTAAGACATATAGGGAATTTGGCGGTTCCACTTCAAAAACGTTGACATAATAGGGTCGGCGAGTTAACAGAGCTCGAGATAAGTGTACTCCACTGTATAAATAAAAAATAATAATAATTTGTCTGCTTTCAATTAAACAGTAAAGCTCTGTTGTGCAGCACTTCACATGCCCAAAATGAAAAAATATTTAAATATAATATTACATTTTAAAAGATAACTGTTAAAGTTATCACCAACATTATAAATCAAAACACAGAAGCTCAAAAACAGAATTTCCAGGAGAAAAAAAAACATTTCATATGGCACCATTATTGTAAAAATTGGGAGGGAAAGTCAATTGTAAAAGTAAAATAGAATGCATATATTAAAATGAAAAACAGATAATAGAATTATGGCAAAACAAAAACAAAATTATTTGGCCCTACTTGCATGTAGAGTTCAAACAGCAACCATTTGACTACCATTAAACCACTCTGCTACACCATTCTCCAACTGCTACACTCTTAAAAACCAACTTTCCAAGTCATAAAGCTGTTGAAATGATTGGCTTCTCTTCGGTTTCAGTAGTCTAAAGATGTGGTCGTAAAAGTGGAATCGAATACTTAACCAAGCCTTTCATTCAGTTCCTTTAGTCCGTCCTCTCTGACATTGCAACCCCTCCCATATCTCCTCCTATAACGCCCGCACTTGTCAGCATGTACATGACGATCTGATATGCATTATTCATTAGGGCTAAGTAAGCTACATTTAATTTCCAAATCAGCTGCTCACATTCCCTTTAATGATATGCTAATAGCTAAGGAGACTCAATTCCCTTAGCAGCAGTCCCTCAGACTGGGAAAGTGTTTAGGATTGCATAATCGCACCACGATAAGCGTCGCATTAGCCTTTATGTTTTCCTGTCTGCCATGTCCTGTTCTATCTCAGTCAGCAGAGTTAGCAGAACAATTATCTCTTGGAAACATGAGGTGTGTTAACGCACATGCATATATGTGCAGAGCGAAGTGCTTTTTAGTAGCCTATAGGTTTAAAGCTTCAGAAAAACATGCTCGGTTCACCAAATACATCAGAATTTAAAGCAAACGGGAACTTACAGGTTAATTTACATTTCAAATGACGTGGCTTTGATTTTAGCCAAGCATTGTTACACAACTTGAAAACCACAACTTGTTTTCCACCAAACTAAAGGTGTTCTGCACATATAAATTTCAACTAATCTTTTGTGTTTATATATTAGCCTCTGGACCCCCATTAGTTTTCTCCAATAATATTAATGATAATGGTAATAAACTAGAACACACAGAAGTGAATCACAACAATCACAAAAAGATTAATTGAATGCATTTAAGAGAATAAACTAGTTTCATAAAGCATTGCAAATAATTTAATTAAAAAAAAATGATGGTAAAATATAAAATGACCTACTACTATAGTATCTAATTTCTA
Source organism: Rhodeus uyekii (assembly GCA_037043235.1). NCBI lineage: Eukaryota > Metazoa > Chordata > Actinopteri > Cypriniformes > Acheilognathidae > Rhodeus > Rhodeus uyekii. The sequence continues at coordinate 2,334,509 of JAWRVZ010000056.1, forward strand.
CATTTTACATTTATGCATTTGGCAGACGCTTTTATCCAAAGCGACTTAGATACAAATTCAAGATAAAAATTGACATTCTAAAAATGTCTTGCTTTCCCTGGGAATCAAACCCATGACCATGGCATTGCAAGTGCCACACTCTACGGATTGAGCTACAGAAAAGTTCTATATATTATCGACGTATAATTATCAATATCTATATTTGTTACTATTGCCATGGTAAATACACAATAGTAACATGAACTGTTAATAAAACGTATGGATAGGATATTGATCCTAAATAGAATGAGCATCATACTTGCATGCAAATCCTTGCCAGCTAACACACAGTTACATAATTTTTTGGAAAGTTTTGGTAATTACATGAATTGGTAATTGATACAATTATGATGTTGCATGTTTGCATTTTAACTATTAAAACACCTGTTTGAACCAGCCCTATTATGAAAGTTATAAAAAGAATAGATGAATAGAATAGGAAAACACCAACAGGGAATTCTGATTGATTGATTGATTGATTGATTGATTGATTGATTGATTGCAAAAAAGGTGCCCCAATCTCCACTTGAAGACAAACCTGAAACCTTAGCCAAAAAAAGGGATGGAGACAAGAGGCCATTTTATTTTAAAGGATGGCAATGGAGGAGAGGCTCGACTACACTGAAAGAGTGTAGTGGTAAAAACAAGTTTCAATGTTCCCAAATTTTGATCTTTGTTTCTTGCCCACAGTGGGAAATGTTGATGCAATGATGGTGACATGCAAAGTACCACAAATAAATCCAGGGGGCCCATTGAAGTTTCAAAAAATAACGGAAGATTATTAATTCAAAATAAACTTGAATTTTAACATAAAAACAAACAAACAACTTAGGCCTCTAGTCTCTTCTATGCTTCAAACCTAATTCTCTGCAGGTTCTAATACCAGGCAAAGTTTGGTAATAAGTCTCTCCAAGAACAGTTCTTATGTCTCCTTTTGAATCAAGTAGAACTTCTGTTACTCTTCCAATAAGCCACAATCCATGTGGTGTTGAATCGTCTATGACTAGCACAATACCCCTCTTTTAACAGTAAACCATCTTTGTCTTTCCTGTAGTAATGACAAGTGCTCTTAAGATCACCTCTTCCAAAACAGGTCTTCTAAATATTGTACTTGCCTCCATCAAGGTCTGATGTATACATCTGACTTTTTAAACAATCCAGGTGGCAATGTAGGACTAGACTTTAACAGGAAAATGTGATTTGTGTCAGAGGTTCCGGGTCATGATGGTCATCAGACAATGTGATAATGGGACAACCATTCAAGATTGCTTTTATCTCACAAAAGAGTGTGTAGTCCTTCATCATCGAGGGTGTGTTGTAATATAGGGCATAAGATCTGCTTGAACATACAAATTAGCCTTTCAGGTGAGGCTGCTGGAGGATTAAACGTCCACTAAACTCATTTCTGGAGCATTGCTTTCTGAATTCTGCTTTGGTTTAATTCTGAAAGTTAATTCTGTGACAATTTTTTTTGTACCCACAAGGTTAGTTTTTTCACCCATTATCAGAATGAATAAACAGTACCTGGCTATCAAATGTCTTAAAGCGTCAATGTGGAAATCTGTGTTCAGTGAGTGAGCCATTTATAGCTGAACTACTCTGCTTGTCATGTCAATTAAAAAGATTTGGAGATATTTTCACTTGCTTCTACCTTGTTTGTTTCGAAAGGTCCAAAACAGTCAAAACTAACATTGATAAAAAGGTGGAAGATCAGCTTGTAGTCTTTGCTTTGGTAAATCTGCCAACTTTCCTCTTATATGTTTGTACACCACACATTTAGAAAGAACATTGGGGGCTGCAGAACTGGCATTTATATATTTCTCTCTCATATGTGAGAAAAAAAGGTTTCCGTCAGCAAGTCCGAGCTGTTCATGTATATGTTAAAGGATGAGTTTGGAGATCAGTATCCTCGGTCACTTGATGATCTCAGGCATTGCAGACTTGTCCAACCTTCCTCCAACCCTCAAAACTCCATCATACATTACAGGATCTAGCTCAGTGGTCGCCAACCCATCGATCGCAATCGACTGGTCGATCTTTGGTCGCCATCTGGTCGATTGCGATCGAGTGGTCGACCTTTATCACAATCCTGGAAGCTCCCGAAAATAAAAACATTTCAGTTGCCAACTTAGCGACTCTGTCCCGCTCCGCAAGCCCCGATAGGACGACCACTCCACACCGCAACCCCCAACCACGCCCCCCCCCCCCCCCCCCCCCGGTCAACAGGACGACTGCTCCGCTCCACAATGCACCCCCACCCGCCACGTCAACAAGTCGATCTTGCGTCTCATTTAGGCAAAGGAGGATGTCCTCTGATCTTCAGCTTCAAAAGGTTGGTGACCACTGATCTACCTTGTACAGGCTGCTGAATCGATTAAAGTTCTTTCCAACAAGTGAAGACTTTTCAAATCTTGACATTTCCTCTGAATATCTTTGTTTCTGGTAAAACAAAACAATGGCTTTTTCTGCATTCAGGAGATCGTGCAGGCTAATGGCTTGTCCACAAAGTGATGTCTTGAATTTCATCACAGGTTGTTTTGGCTTAGTGTCCTTATTCACACAGGTAGCCCATAATCGCTTTCTTTTTTGCAGCGAGCAAGCGAAAGATATTCTTGAACTTCAAGAACCATGCTACTGGCATATTTAACTTTGTCCAACTTGAGAAAAAATTAAGCAGTTGGGTAGTAGGACTTTCTGTTTTTTTATTGACAGTTCTTTAAGATTAAGAAAGAAAGACAACATGGGTCCAATAGACTCCATAGATCCACTCTTTGCACTTCAATGTGGTGGCTCTAACCCCTCTTGATGCTAGATCAGCAGGGTGTTGCTTTGTTCTGATGAATTTCAACCATATTACATTTTTTGAATGACTATCAGTCAGAAATTGGGTTTGGAAAGCCATTGGACAATCAGTCCGAAATTGAGCTTTTGAGACCAGTCTCCAATGCTTTGCTTATCATAATCTCCGCTCTGACTGCTAGCACTGTGGCTGTAAGTTCTAGACGTGAAATTGTGACTTGCTTAAGTGGGGCCACTCTTGCTTTCCCCAACATGAAAGACATGTACAGTGTGCATATAGTGGTCAGTCTCAAGTAATTCATTACTTGATGCGTGCCATATCCTTGTTCACTGGCATTCGAGAAATGCTGAACCCAGCTCTGGTTGCAAAATCAGTTGTCTAAATGTTTTATCTCATCAAGATCCTTTATCCATATATTCACTGCAGTCTGTGGTATATCCTCATCCATACCACATTTACACCTACAGAGGTAAAGTGAAGGGACTCAAAAATCCAAGTGGATCATAGATAGAGCACACAACTGTAAGTAAGTTTCTTCAAGTGTTGGACCTGCACTTTACTGTATTGAAGTTAAACACATCATTCTATACACACCATTCCAATCCAAGAACTCTTTCAGTGTGAAGCTTTTTCCTGTCGAGATCCAAGTTCTTTACACTCTGAGCTCTGTCTTCCTTTGGGATATATGGAAGAACAATGTGATTGTTACTCACCCATTTTGTGAGGTGGAATCCTCCTGTCTGACAGAGAGATGTTAGGTCTTTCACCAACTCTACTTCTTGCAGATGTTTTCAACACTGCTTATCACCTCAGCTCGAAAAAGGTCTTTGACATATTTGGCTATTTGCCTAACAGCAAAGTTAGCACAACTGGCGGATGAGACTGCCCCAAATAGATGTGCAATTACTTGATGTTCCAAAGCAGGGGTGCTGACATCAACTTCTGGCCACCAGAGGAATCACAAGAAGTCAAAATTTTATCTTGACACACTGACCTGATGAAACATTGCTTTGAGATCTGTTAAAACCACTATAGGCTCTTGGCGAAATCTGGTGAGGACATCAAAAGCTCTGCTAATCAAATCAGGACCAGGAAGAAGTTGTGACTTGAGTTACTTTGAAAGGTAGCACCACAGTCTAAGATTACTATTATGACTTTCTTATGAGTATTGCTTTCAATCAACAACTCCACCTTGGCTAGAATCCTAGGAAATTGTACGTGACTCAGATAAGCATGCTGGAGGCAGAAACACACAGAGTTGCACAGAGTGTTTGTTGTTGATTCCCGTACAGGTTAAAAGGGAAGAAAGATTGTGCACACATATGCCTTTCTTGATCCTGGTAGTTCAGCAAGTTTCTACACAGAGGGTTTGATGAGGAAACTCAACAATACTGGAAGACCAATATTCTTATCCGAACACAGTCTACACAAAAAAAAAGAGCATGCCCGTTGACACCTGTAACATTCCCACAAAGGCAGAGCTTTTGAAAGGATCTTGAAAGGTCTGCCACTCAGAGGTATTTTCTTCAATTGTTTTGATGATTCCAATGCTTTGAGGTGTAACATGCTAGGATGCGGTTTTCTGCATATGGTGCAGTTAAGATGCTCTTTGCAGTCTTTGCTAAAATGTCCTCCTTTAGTTAAACACCCAAAACAGATTACATTCTGTTTTATAAAGTTTATCTTTTCTCTATGTGGCTGCTTTTCAAACTGCAAGCATGAATTCAAATTATGTCCATTGTAACAGTAAAGACATGTTGGTGGCTATGAATCCTTAGATACAGTCTGTGGCGAGTTTACATGCACATTGGTAGCAATATTTCCTTTGAATTTGGGCTTCACTAGGACTTTGTGTTTTCCCTTACTTGGGCTTAGTCTTGGATATCTCAAAATATTGGGTTTGATACAATGTTAGCATCTTTTTCAATTAAGCTGACAAGATCAACCATTTTCACCTTGTTACTTCTCTGTTCTCATAACTCAAATGCCTTTGCACAAGACCTATCTGATCATGTATAGGAGCTGAAGAGCAATATACCTCATAATGGAGACTGTGTCCAGTTCTTCCATGCACTTCAAGTCTTCCATACCATTGCAGCAGCAGCTTCTAAGAAACAATGTTAAGGCCTGCAAAGCTTTTGGATCTTATGATTTGATTGAAGGCCAGGAGAGAGCTTTCTCAATATAAACACATGAAATCCTTTATGCATTTCCAAAGTGTTCTTTCAATAGCTGCTTTACCTTTTGGTAACCTGTTTGATGACATGTGTTGGTAACTTCTCACCAGTTACTGAGGTAGCCCCTTTGCGTACGGAATGAGAAAGTGCAGCCTGTCTGTTTTATTTTCAAATATATGCTCAAAAGAATGAAGGAATGACTTGTGCTACAGAATATCTCCATTCAAAATTGGAATATCTCCTCTTGATAAGGTGGAAAGAAGTTGTTGTTGTTGTTGTTGTTGTTGTTTCACAACCACGTCTGCCAAGTGGTTTTTGGTTTTTGAAGAATTCTAGCAAAATCAGTCCCTTGAATGATATTAGATAAAGACGATCCTCTGCTTTCTTTAGGTCTTCCTTCAGTTGTATTTATGCAGAGGATTTGGAATCAGTGTTCTTGCTGGTGGGTTGTTGAAATTCATTGCTTTTCTGAGGATAGGAATATCATAGTTGAATATCATGCTGTAGAGAGTTGTGCATGAACAGTCTCTCTTGGGTGCACATCTTGTGCACAGGTTTTTTTTTTCTTTTCTTTTTTATCCAAGAACTCCTCACAATACACATTCATGACATTTTAGGACAACATTTCCATTTGTTATATTTGTTAAGTCAAGTCTTTAACTTTATACTTTTCACTTGTACATATGATTCTTGAAGAGTGTTGAAGTCGTTTTCATTTTTCTTCAACATATTTCCCTTTAACTCTTCTAGGTATACAGTGTCAGTCATCAAAGAGTTAACAATATTAATTCACCTTGTAAGATGTGCCATCTTGCCAGCTCTCAAATGAACAACAAACTCATTCAAGTCCTTTTGAGCTGAGCTTAATGATTTTTCTAGATCAAACTCATCCATTTTGTCTCAAACAACAAAAATCCTCTTTCCAAAGATACAAACGTTTCAAATTTCTTTAGATTCTTCTTTAAAATGGCATAGATCAAGACATTTGAGCTCTTCCATCAAATTAATCACCTGTTTGCAGCATCAAACTTCAATAATATTCAAATAAACTTGAATTGTAACATAAAATAAACAAACAACTTTGACCACTAGCAAAGTATGCTGGCTCCCATGTGCACGGTCAAAAGACTGTATGCTCTTACCTCTTTCCCTCATATAAAGGGTGGCCAATCATTTTCAACATCTTTTCCCCTCTCAACTACAGAGGGCGCACACTCAGAGAAATAAACACCAGTAACAATAATACAACAAACTAATATTTAAATGAACAAAGTTATAAAAATTAAATAAGATGGTAAGTATGACTCCTACACTGAAGAAATAGCTTGTAACTTAATGAATCGACAGCCCATCGGATAATCTTCAACATTTTTGCTCTTAAACAGTTTTGGATTTATCTAATTTCAGAGTTTACATCGGGGGAAAAAAAAGGTTTACGACAATTCATTTATATGGTATCTGTAAACAGTTATTGACGGTCACACAACTCACTTAATTAAATTTAGTGACGTCAAGGCTGTAAAGTACACAAAACAAAACAGGATTCACAACCTGCAATATATAAAAATCTATCATCTATAACATCACATTTTAAGATATAGAGGCCTTTGAATACAGCCCTTGAAAGATGTAGCCTCAGAATTGTTACACAGCTAGTGTCATGCACAAGAACACTGATCTACAGTACATCTATTCCAATCATCAGTTTCCAAACTTGCTAGTCCTTCTAACTTTCATAAGGGCAAAAGTTATTTAAAAAGACAGCAGCAACCTGGGGTTTTCACTCAGAGCTGGGGAAATGAATATATGGCTCATCCATATGTTCAGATTTCCAGGCTGCAGCAAAACCTATGAACTGATGAGCACAGCATTGTTCCTCCATGTGTGCAATCCACTTCTGTGTCCTTCGTTTTCTCTCAAGTTCCCAAAAGTAATTCCATTAGTTCAGATCTAGAGATGATGAATGCCACCTGTTGCACTTTGCAAGATCCTTTCTGAAATTGTTCATAATTAACTGCCCACAACCCCTTGTTACTACCACCCGATGAGGTTGCTTTCAACAAATGGAAGAAGATGCCGATTTAAAAGGGGTCTTCCTGTACTCAAGTTTCTTTAAATAACCACAAACCAAGACAATGGAACTGTACGGCGCAATTTCAAGCTAAATCAAGAGCAACAGTTTTCACAAAATCAATTTTGTGCCAACTTCATTTGCATGTCCGTAGCAGCCCATCTTTCTGGCTGCGATGAAAATACAGTATCAGTGCGACTTAAAAAAAAAAAAACGATGATGAATTAGACGTCTAAGAGCACGCCTGAGCTAATGATAATCCGAAGGCGAAAATCTGAGATGACCTTCAGCGAGCACCTGCACATTAATCATCCAGTGATATGGCCAGCATTTCATTACCAGCCCCCGTATGATAGGTGCTTTTCTAAACGCCTGTGATCTATTACATCATCGCAATTAACATGGCAGTGCGGGCTGGTGGCAAAACAGAGAAACGTGGGCTACAATGTGGTGTTACAGGTGGCCATGTCAATGAGGTTGTGGGTCTAAACACAGTGAATAAAAAATGTTTGGTTAGACTGAAGTGCAGAGAATAACATTTATGGACACAGTCAACAATTCTCTACTTCAGGAGAAGAAGAAAAAAACATTATTACAGCAGCACCTCGGCTGCATTCTGTTAGAGTGACTGTTTCTGATTTTGTTAAGGTCTCTGCCAACAAGCATTCCAGGCTTGATTTTCTCTCCAATGCTACAAGCCAAGATGCTGACTTACTTGGAACAACAACCTGTGTGAGGAAGAGATTAATCATTTAGACAAGGAGGAAGAGAACAGTTCTAGAGTGAAAGCGAAAAGAAGGGAAGTTGGAAAAGACTGCTTTCTCATATCAAACAGTGTTTTTTCCGTTAAAAGAATGAGCCAAGCCAAACTCAATCCAAATTCCATTTTTTCCACAGTCAGATTAAAGACAATCCTCTTTCTTGCAGCTCACCAGAATAAAGAAGTCTCAGGTACAGTGTCAGTATATCAATGTGGTGCCACTGCATTGTTTAAAAGAAAACAAAAACATTTAATGTTCAAGGAATGATCACAGTCCAACCAAAAGCAGGCCACCAACATCCCAAACTTTGAGTAACTGGACCCCCACGGCCAACTGGAGATTGTGTTTGAGAACTGTTGCAATAACTTTATTAAATGTAGTCGTTAGCAAAGATTACATGATGACAATAAAAGAAAAATCTCCTCCAGTGTCCTTTCTGCCTCTGTGAGCTATAGCTCTTCTAACCCTGTAATCAGTCTCAGACCCGGTACCGTTCTGCTTCAGCAGGAGGGTCATGAGGAGGACGTTTCGGCTTCTCTGGAGGAAGTCGTGTGGAATAAGCTCTCGCTGAAGTCTAATCTGCTGTGCAAATGCCTGTGAGGGCTGTCAAGGACTTTGAGACCTCTGCAAACAATCACACTTAAACACATATAAACAAAATGTACAAGCCAAAAATGCAAAGATGCTGCAACATTCCAACAACAACGTAAAAATAACCTACAAACATATACATTTTATGTATATTTGTACAGCCTTCACATCATTGCTCAGACAAACTCCCTAGGCAACAAAGGATGATTTAAAGTCATCCTTAAAAGAAAATGCAGTGCAGAAAATGCAGTGCAAAGACATATACAAACATATACAGTGCTCCGTAAACCTGCAAAAGGGGAACATTTTATAATATATTATAAAATGTTGCCCTTTTGCAAGTTTACGGAGCACTGTATATGTTTGCATATGTCTTTGCATTTTTGGCTTGTACATTTAGCGTATTTATTTAAATATATATAATAATATAAATAAAAGTATTTTAATAAAACAACATAACTGAATGTCAAATACAAACAGGTGTTATAAGTGTTCAACTAGAACATATTTGAAACTACTCAAGTTAACATCAAGTTAAACCTATATATATATATGCTGCCATGGTCCCCACCCCCATCGTAAAGCACTCACAGCTGTGTGCACATAAAGCCCGCCTTCCCTGATTTGATTGGTTTTCATGAGCGGTTACCAACCAATGAGTATGAGGCTTAGATGAAAACACACACACACACACGCACAAACACACACACACACACACACACACACACACACACACACACACACACACACACATGCTTCTGTTCTGAAGAACATGGTTATTAAAAGACGGGACGAGGCCGAATTTGTTGAGAAAGCACATTAGACAGGCAGAATGCAAGAAAGTATGCAATCTATTACAACGTGATGACCTCACGAATACGTTATGACTGTTTATGCTGTGAGCGAAATTGTGTTTGCAATGTTGGAGTTAATTAATTAAAGGTTTGTATCGAGAATCGAAGGTGTATATGTTTAGTTACTTTTTATTATTTGCATTTAGCATAGATTTAATCCTAAAATGTTTCACGACCCACCAATCATTTTACACTGCTGATTCTGACACTTTTCTCAGTGATATTCACATCACCACCTCAGATTGTTCAAAGGGTAATCGGTCAACCACGATAAGACATATATCTTCTCCTCAACGAAGACCTCACACAGAGTAGGATATCATACACCAAGACTATTTTCTGAGCAGTGGGTAGAAAAAGTGCATTTTACAGCAGTGCCTCTCAGCGCCAGGGAAAACAGATTACATCCGTTTGTGCTCCGATGCCCGCCTGACAGCAGCAGTGCCTGGTACACCTGCCCTCTAACTTTGAGTGCATGCATTATTCAGCATCGCTACAGCTCTGCGTGCCACCGGTGTTGTCGTCTAAAACTGCGGGCGCCCATGTGCCGTACTCAAAGCAGGCCAGTGAGCAGCTTGTCTCGCTGCGATATCCTGCAGTTTCTACATGATAGTTTTTGAGAGACTAGGAGGAAGAGGAGGAGGAGGAGGAGGGGGCAGCTGTAGTTTCTAGATTCATCTTCATTTTTGTGGTTTAGGTACTTTAAATGCCACTGGTAGTTGTTTTAAATAATTACTTTATTAGTCTAAATAGTAATAACAATTAAACTATTTTTACAATAAAAAAAAACTAAATGATAACTTTATTTTTCAATATTTAGTTTAGAAATTACTAACACAATGTTGTCTGGTCTGTGATCTACAGAATAAATGAAATAATTTATTAAAAGTTTGTCCATCATTAAAAACATTTGTCAACTGAAACTAATGAACAAATGCCATTTTAATTAGTTTTATATTAAGTTCTAATGTACAAGTAACCACTCTTTAAATGGTTCCGGTTAAAAGGAAATATAAATAGGAACATATACATATGTATTTATGCGTGTCTTGTATATATGGCTTATGAGAACACAAATGTGTATAAATGTGACATTTCCAGTGCCAAATGGCTTTACAACAACAACAAAAACCATATTAAACAGTGATTTTAATGCATAAAAGAAAATACCAAAGTGTAGAGGGATAGAATATACATTTTATACAGTATAAAAACCATTACACCTATGGAGAGTACCCATAAACTATGCTAAACTAAGTATGTGTATGTGTGTGTGTGTCTACATTAGGTGTTACTAATCAGGTAAACCACTGAAATCTTGAGTTAGGGTGTCACAAATGTTCTCAGGTGGTCTTTTCTGGGGCAGATAACAGACGTAATCTCTCATCTGGCTCTCACTGCTGGGTTCTTTTCATTGAAGCCACACTGACATTGCAGGAAAAAAAACAAGCGTTTTTCCTTGCTATTCATAGAATACATTATCAAAAGACATCAGCTGTGGGTTAAAAGGGCCAAAAGCATCTATTTAAGAAATACCAACTGTGGACCCAGTGATTTCTCACTCCACAGGAATACTTTCTAAGTAGTCCATTTTGCCACCTTTGACTGCAAATTATGTGCTGGCACAGTGGGAGAAACAAGGGAAAAATGCATTGAAAATTATCATGCAATATCCAACAGTAAAGACTATATGACTGAAGAAGCAGAGGATCATCATATCCATGTCTTGCACTCCATATAACAAATTGTGTTTCAAGAATTAAGAATATTTCATCCATATTATTTATTTTATTTTTGACACCATCCCAGCTTCTATGGCTGAGTTTCATTTTTAGTTATTCAAAATTAAAACTAAATAAGGTGTTTAAAAAAAAAGCAAGACAATATTTGGATTTACTGTATTTGGTTAAGAACCTTTTCAAAAGCATCAACAGAATAAAAAGTGATAGAAGAATATATAGCATACATAATATATTCCAGAAAAATAGACTTATATTTACTTGATACAAACAATTTATTATATACACTCACACATACAAAACATTAGATGTTTAATGACCATGGAATCAAACTTGATTGAAATGTAAAATCCTCCTCAATCTCTAAAAAGAGTTTCCTTCTCAGTCACAAAGCCCAGTTTTTTAATACCACTTTTCACAATTCTGATTCCTCAATCGGGCACTGGAGGTCTCAATCGCCTGAGTACAAGCATTCAGTTTAGACTACATTACCCAAGAGTCCACACACCTGCACACCTGTTCCTCATCACTCAGACTATTTAAACCCAGTGTGTGATCAGTCATTGTGAAGTCTTGCTTCCCCCGGCTACATTTCTAAGCGTTATTTTCATTCGTTATTTTCAAGACATTCAAACAGGTTTGGAACAACTAAATAGAATTTTATTTTTTTGGGGTGAACTATCCATTTAATAGTCAATTTAATGAATCCTTGCGGAATAATTTCTTTCCAAAAATGATAAGGAGAAAATTCACTTTTGAATGGAATAGATATTCATGTTGACATGATTTTTATAAAATACAAAAAGTAAAACAGTCTAGATAGAATCTCAATAATCATTATGTCACACAAAAGTGAGTAGTGATTTAACATGAGATGGAAAGCACTTGGTAGGCACAAAGAGCAGGTGGTCTGGTCTACAGAGAGCAAAGGCATGGTTAACTGCGTGGAACACCCCTCATTACATGAGTCACACGCAGTGGCCCATTACAGAGCCGCAGCACCTGGGAGCTCCTCCATGATCCCCCTCACTGTTCTCATGAAGCAATGAGATACACTTGTCCTTCTCCAAATCATCTAATGCCTCCCAAAAACCATCCAACTTCACAAATTTTAGAGCTTGAAATATGAAAATTACAATTGTATCATTTCACTTTCTAGTTCCCTAGAATTTGAATCATGAAAATGCACAAGCCAGGATCTTGATCAGCTAAACATTGAATTACATGCAGCATGATTATGAGGTCATGTATTAAAATGTAGCTAATATGTATTAATAAAGCTATCTGTCTGGTGCCATTTGTTTTTTGTGCATTGCCATTTATGCATTGCCATTTATTCATTATGGAACAAAATGGTCAAAACTATATTCATCACTCAAAAACTAACATACTGCAAAAATAATTTAGTAAAACGCTAGTCTCGCGTAGCCACAGCAGAAGGTCTGGACTCAGAAGTAGCTTTCATTGGCCAAGGACTGCCAAGAGACCATCTGTCTGATAGGTAAAGCAAATACAGTTTTATTTTCATCTGCATCATGTTTAGAGGCGTAGAAATGTAAATTGTCCCTACAATAACAGATCATTGTGTAAAACTCGTGGATGTCTTTTATAGAGCCCCTGCCATGAACTTCCATGACACTTCAGCTAAAGGCCTGTGACTAATAAAATGCATACTCAAAGGTGATCATAACATTATAGTATGGAAGCCCGTTTCCGCCACAGTTGGAAAAAAAAAAGATTATTTAAGTCGAAATAATGACTTAGTATCTCAAAATAGCGAGAAACTTTCTCGAAATAATGACTTAAATTCTCGTGTTTCTCCGCATGGTCAAAGCGTGTAAATGCGAGATCACAGCAAACATGACACGTTCTGTAAAACAGCTGTTTTAGTTATAGTCAGTGTAATATATGAAATGCAATCTATAGTAACATTGATTATAAATGATCAGTATATTTTGAACACTTTTCCATGCACATAGGAAGGTATGGGAGTGGAACAGAAGCAGGGCGGTTACCATGATATCGAAGAGCCGGTGTAAACATGAAAAACAAATGCAAAACTTGCACGATTTACAAAACTATCGGATTAACGCTGGAATTATTCGTTAAGTTTAAGTGTAACGTCTTCATAAAATGCATAAGTACATGTGTTAATATTAACGTGAATTTCACGGATCCTCTTTGATGTGCAGGTTCATCTAAAGAGTCACTATAATAAAACACTATACAATATTATAATACAACAGTCTATAATTCCTCTTTAAAATCCATGAATCACTGTGCTGTTGCTTGTTCATACACAAAAATACAAATGAATAAAATACCATTTACACTATGGAATCCCCTCTTATTTACTGATGATTTATCACTCATGTTCTTTAATAATATTATTGATTAACACACTGACTTTAAGAACTGTTTTATAGAACGTGTCATGTTTGCTGTGATCTCGCATTTACACGCTTTGACCATGCCGAGAAGTACGAGAAGTTAAGTTATTATTTCGAGAAAGTTTTTCGTTATTTCGAGATACTAAGTCATTATTTCGACTTAATCTTTTTTTTTCTCAACTGTGGCGGAAACGGGCTTCCATATTATAGGGATGTCTTCAATGGTAAAAATAAATAAAATACATATATCAAATTCTAATAAATACTATGGTACTAAATGATTAGCATATTCACTTACTATGGCATTTGCATAGTACTCCAAAATATACCATGATGCATGTCCAATTACATTAATGCATGTAGTATTACTATGGTAAATGTGCAGAAAATAAAATTACTGTATCACATAAAAAAGCATGGTAATATCGCAGAAGTTTAAACTACCAAAAGAAACAATGGTTTTAAGGTGTACACCATTTAAAAGACTTTTAAACTTAATTTGTACAAATGTCCACAATGCAGAAAAACATTAAAAGAGAAAAAACTAAGCAAGAATGATCCGAAACAACCTTCGACCAGTGAGCTGAATCGCCTAGTGAGAGAATAATTAGAAGCCAAATCTCTCCTCTATATTAAATCAGGGGCCTGCATTAATTCTAATCAGTGTGTGTAGCCAGGCTTGACTGCGGGCCCCGAGGGGGAAGGAAAACAGCACCCTATCCTCTGTACCCAGGCCTGGCAGAGAGTTCATCTGGATCGGACCCTGCTCTTCAGGGTTCAGCGCTTCCCTCCAGCGACTGCCATTAGCGCTCAGACTCACACACACAGGTGAGAGACTGCAACCTTTCCCTGCACCAGCTGTTTAACTGTACCTGATGGAGCTGTTCAAATGGCCTTTATACACAGGGGTGGAAAAGGCACAAGAATTATTGCCTGGCATTTGCAGCTAGGATCCTACAAACACCAAGTCAGATTGTTTTTCATTTCAGAGTTTTGAAAGCTTGATCAATGCATCAATAATGAGATTGCATGTTGGCTATTTGCTTCAATGCTGTCATATTGGTTCGAGTAATGCGTTGCTTGGATGACATTTAATAAAATATGATTCCTTATTATATTACATGTAATTTAAGATTACATGAACACACAAACATGGCATAAAGGAGTAAAAATCGTGCATGTGCAAGGACACTAAATTGCACACCGATTATTTCATTACATTTACGCATTTGGCAGACGCTTTTATCCAAAGCGACTTGCATTGCATTCGAGGAACACATTCAATTTCTTGCTTTCCTTGGGGTCGAACCCATGACCTTGGTTTTGTAAGCACCAATGCTCAACTGATTGAGCTACAGTAAGATCATTATACGTCAATACAACACAATGGAATCTTAAACAGTGTATTGTAAGTTAAGACTGTTCAGGGCTTTTCGTGATCCCTTGGCAGTAAATTATATAGTTCACAAAATTAGTGAATATTTAGTGAACTTTCAAAGGCAGAAACACAACATTCATTTCATGAAATGAGGATTTTGAAGAGGGGAAAAAAAAGTCCACATCAGACCTGGACATACTAATGGGGACTCAGACCTTCTCATCTATACTTTCCTATCAAATAAAGCCCAAAAGGAATAATAATAATAATTTAAAAAAAAGTCCTGGATATAATCCATCACCACCAAGACAAAGAGTTTTACCTTTGATTTGACAGCCCAGTACTCCTCTGTCCCATACTGTACATCTCTGAGAGTGGTGAGGTAGTCATAACTGATGACAGCTGTCTGAAAAATGCATTTCAGAGACAAAGATGAAAACTGTGAATAAAAACGGCACACTAGACAGACAAATACACTGTTATCTTTTGGTAATTCACCAACAGCAACTCAAACACAAAAGAAAATGTATTTACTATGAAATAAACACTTAACATAAAAGTAATCTTTAGCTTGTTAACTGTCAGGCCCTCATTACAACTGGGGTTAAGAAGTATTTTAATCCATTAGCAGTTTCACGGTAGTGGGGTGCTCAGCATCCTTTTTTTTTTTGCATCATCATGGAAATGGTACTTTAAAACCTTTTAACAGGCTCAATTTTCATATCTAATTTGGAACACTTCTTAGTTAAACATATAACTTTGATTTTCAAAACTTTCAATATCCAAATTATTGGGTAAAATCCTTTTTTTTTTTTTTATAAAATGTTTAGTTCAGTATACGTTTGACTTAGAGTAAATATACTTTATAACTTTTTATACTTTCGGTTTTGAAGCACCTTTTACTTCTGCAAAGGCCTTCTTTAAAAAGAGACAGGTTAAATTAATTAAGAGCATGAAATGATGAAATATATTTATTCATATTTACCGTTGCAGCTGCCCTCCCAAATCTGACAATGCTGAGATCATTGAAATCCACATTTTTGCCGTACAGGTAAAATCCTGATGATGCGAACACTGCAGTGGCGACAGATGACACCTTCAGTAGCCGAACAGCCATGTGAGGAACTGCAAAAAGACAGAGAAACATTATCCATCCCCATTAAGCCGCTGTCAAAGTGTAATCAAAACATCAGCAGATTTAAAAACTAAAAAAATAGTAATCACACAATCACACTCAAATCAGTATTAGATTTGGATTAGAATACCAGATTTTTAATTTCTGGTGTCCATGCAGAGTTTGTAAATAACAAATATATTATTAATGCGATATTAATATAATTTAAGAAATACTAGATAGTAATAAACATTGTACATTTTTATTTGGATTAATTTACTGGTGATAGATGTTGGGGGCGTGGCACTTGGGTAGTGACGTAATTGATTCGTCACTATGAACATGAGTCTCATCATGATGCTTTTGGGAAACGCAGCCATGGTTTATACAAATGAAACCAAATTGCGTTATTTATCAAATTTATGAATGAGGTAAATGAAACACCACAACAATACAGTTTAACTAAAGCACACTGAAGCCAAGTAAACCAGTTTCATTCATAACATCTGTGTACTGAAAGACGAGGTCAGCTGATCACAAAATATTGTTTGTTATACAAGCACTTGCGTAACACACAGAGAGAATAACTAAATAACCCACACCGTTTATCGCATGATGTCAGAGTTAATAACTGTGATTAATGATGAATTCTTTAGAGAATCATAATGTAGAAGATTGATTTACCTTCATTGACTCACGCTGTCATTCACTAACCGGTGTCGCTCTGTGACCTTTAAACTCTGACGTCTCCGTTGATGTAGTGGCGCAAGGCATCATGGTCATTGTAGTTTAAAATTATAAACAGCCATAGGTGAATCAAATACGATGAAAAATACCCCTCCATTTGAAAATTAAAAAAAGGTTAAATTATACATTTAATAGTGTAAGCTTTTTAAGGCTTGTCTTACTAAGGAAAGACAAAACAGTTCTGATTTGATTTCTTACACAAATACATTCTCATGACTGAATCTACAAGTACCACAACATTAACTTCCAGTTTCACAGACAAGGTTTGAGTTTAGTCGAAGACTAAAATGTTTGAGCTGTCTTAACTTAAAAAGCTCTTTTCTTGTCTCAAGATTTTGTCAGTGATTTTTTTTTTTTCTAAGACATGTTTACGAAAGCTACTTAACCTAATCCTGGCTTAATCTAAACCCTGTATGTGAAACCAAGCCTAAATTATGTGTTGTAAGTAGATACAAGTTAAAACTGTAATAACTATAACCCATTTTTTCTATTAAATCATATGATTGAGCAGATGTTCACAGCAATTAAAATCATTCCAACCACAGAGAGAACCTCAATCAAAAGATATATTTTAAAATGTATTCCATAAACACATTGTATACTCTATTATGTGTTATTTTTCTCTGAGGTGAAGAGGACATAGTGATGGAGTGTGACAAGATTTAATATGACATGAGCTCGGACAGATAATGTGACCGGAACATTGGCAGTCATCTTAGATGCAGCCTTGATTAACCTCAAAATAAATTAACCTCACTGATGAAATGTTTCATGCATCTGCATAACCCAAGTTATACATAAAACTCTAAAGTTATTACTCAACTGTTACATGTAAAAGTAATAAGAAATTAAGTCAATTTTGCTCAAACAGCTCTAATTACAATATATTTTCTAGTTACGTTATAAAAATTAAACTAATATACATTGATATGTGTGTGTACACACACACAAATAGATACATCTGTACACAGTTTTTAATGAATTTGCTTTTGACTTTTAGCAAAAGGCAAAATGCTAAAATCTATTCAGAATTTTAATTTTAATTTTTTTTTTTTAATAGGCGAACAAAAAGTATACAGTGACTTAAGAAAATAATAATCTGTACCAAACACATCAAAAGGCTTTTCAAAATATCACATTTATTTGACTCATGTTTCTTTAAATTTCATTGGATGTTTAAGAAGAAGAAAAACACTAGACAAGCAGTCAATGCAACAATGATCAAAACTCAAAGTTTGGCTTCTTGAAAACAAGTATGCTAAGTGAAGACACATCTATAATAAATAAAAGTTCTCCAAAGACACAACACTTGAGACACAAAATCAGATGTCCTCTTCTTTGTTTGTTCCTCTTCCAGAAAATGGCTTTCTGTTTTTTTGCACCTGGAGCTACGTTAAAAATAAAATAGAAAATTACATTTTGAAGCAGATGTTCAAACTACAACATTTACCACAGAGATCTATGGCCGGATCATCTATTTCTCAACTGGACACTCACCTTTGCTCCTTCGATTAAATGAGGATCCTTTTGTAAAGCATTCTGCAGTCCTTCCTCTGTACTGAACCCTACCCAGCAAAAGCCGCGATGAAAACCTGTCTCTTTTTCCTGCAAAACAAGACAAAACTCATCTCAGCACGCCAGCCATACTAAGGAAAAGATGAAACACTAAGGCCTGGTTTCACAGACAGGGCTTAGATTGAGCCAGGATTGGGTCTTAGCTCAACTAGGACATTTAAGTAACTTTTATAAATGTGCCTAAGAAAAGCACAAATACTGCTGTACATCTGGAGAGAAAACAGTGGTACTGACATGTTTTAAAATATTTAAATGCATAAACTGCTTTCAGTTAAAACAGATCAATCATGCTTTTAATCTCAGACTAGGTTTAAGACTTGTTTGTGAAATTGGGCATAAATTATTGATATACTCACAAATGGCAAGAGACACTTCTTCACTTGGCCAAACTGCCCAAAGTATTCTTTAATCTCCTCTGAAAACAGAAAAATAACATACGTTAGACAATTGCGTAATGTAAATATTGTACACTATCAGAGACATTTATGCTGGATAATGACTGATTTAAGGCATTAATACACGTATTATTTACCAATCTGATGTACAATCATTGATCAAATGGCACCCTTTACTCACTCGTTGCGACGGTCCATGGTACTTTTGACACAAACACTTCAAACACCTTCTTTCCTGCTCCTGCTGCCGCCGCCATGTTTCGTCCTTGCCGAATGGAGCTGACGCTGACCCTGACCACGTGGTCAGAAGATTACATATATTTCCTCAAATAAAACAATTTATAAATGTAAAAGATCACAATAAGATACATTTTATGTTAGCAATTGTTATTTTATTTCCATTTTATAGTAAAAATAAATAAATACAACCGAAGCTTTGCATAGTTGGTGTCAGAAGTAGAAATGTCACGTGACGACGGCAAAGATGGCAGCCTCCATAATGGAGCATGGAGAAGATGCTTTTAGAAAATTGTTCAAGTTTTACAAGAGGAGAAGTCCTCCTCCAGACTTAAGTGAGGTTATTAATTTCTCCAAACCTTGTAACGACAAGGTGAGCCGTTCAGATTTGAGTAATAATGCATATTCATTAAAATTTTGACACTATAAGCTTGGCCTAAACTGTAAATTATTATTATTACTACTACTATTATTAATCAGTTACTGGAATAGTTATTTTTTTATGTTTATTAACTAATCTTGACTATGAGAAATGTTTATTAAAGCGAACCTTGTAATGACAAGATGAGTCATTCAGAATTCAGGAACATTGTCGTATTTATGTTTATGATTATAAATCTTTCCTAAACTGTGCATATTAATATTATTACTACTAATTACCCATTATAAAAAACATTTGTATAGATTTTTTTTTTACTTTACTTTTTTTAACTGTTTAAACTATTATTAAACTATTATATTACAATTAACTTATATTAGCAAGTATAACATTACAACGTTTGTTAACTAATATGAACCAGTCTAATATTTTTAACGTTTTTGACACATTTCTGTCAATTTGTTTTGACAAAGATACATTATTGCTGTGCCTTTGTACTCTATTTAGTTTTGTGAATCTAGTAATAAAATTAGTCTCATTTGCCAGATTTTTACCTGTGAACTTAACTCCACTCCTGTAAGTGAGGAAGATGTTTCTAAAGTTGGTCTTCGGCCGGTAAAAGACTGGAAAGCTTTTGGTTTGCATGGATATCCAGGTATGGTTTTGATAGGCTGGTAGCATTTTCAAATAATTGTCATACTGTATGTTCTCAAGAATGCAAAGGATTTTATGAGTTTGATATAGTGACAGAAGCCAATCATTAATTTTATTTAAGATGCAATTGTCAAAACTATTTTTCAGAATCAAACTGCTCAATCCCAGTTCTAATTTATTATTGCTGCCACTCTGACAGCTTAATGTTTTCATAAGCTTAATAAGCTGACGGCTTAATGTTTTCCCTATATATGGTAGACTATTAATAACACAGAACACTGTATAAAACATGTTAAATCTTACTCCTTAACATACTGTTATTTGTATTCTTCCTTGTCTTCCAGTTTACTTTTAATGAGATTTGAATTAACTGTATTGTCACTGTTGAAATGTAGGGTTTATCTTTGTATCCAACCCATTCCTGCCGGGTTCTCAGCAGTACTGGGTAAAGCAGTGCCTGAAGATCTATCCACAGAAGCCCAATGTGTGTAACCTGGATATGCATATGTCATCTGTGGAGACTGAAAACATCTGGGAAAAAAGCATAGATGCTATTCGGCAAGTCTTTTTTTTTTAATAAAAAAATGCTATATTTGTATATTTTGAAGGATCTGTGGTAATTATTTGAGTATAGATATAACATAGGTGTGCTGGTGAACTCCACCCTCTGATACTGACCATAGAACATTGACCATCCCCATTTCCTTGGGATCTGTGCTGGTAATTTTACTGTGAACTAGATGGTAGATTTGAGGAATTGCAGTTTGTTAAACCCTCTTTATCGTGTAAATGGTTTGTGCTACTGCACCGTACCTGATCCTCTCTTCCTTATCTAAATGGGCCTGTGTATTATTGCAGGAGGAAAAGCTGTGGGAAAAGAGATCCCAAAACTCTGCTAGAAAAACTGCGCTGGGTGACCCTTGGTTACCACTATGATTGGAACTCTAAGGTATTACGGTCGCTCTCTAATGTACTTTTTCTGTTCTTTATCAGTGTGTCTAACACAAAATGTTGTTTAAATGTTGGAGCCGATAGCCTCAAGGGCAGTTCTCAGACATGTAGCGCTTTAGCGATTCGGGTGACCTTAGTCTCCTCTCCCCCCTCTCTTCCCCTTTGCTTCCTGTCTACTCTATACGCAATAAAGGCAAAAACACCAAAAACAATTAAAATATATATATATATATATATCTTTTAATGTATAACTATGGAACATTGAGATTTATTTTTATGAAATGTACGTCATGTGCGCACAAGTCAGTAAGATGTTTATTTCTTTTGTGAAACAAATTAATCATTTTGTTTCTTAGCAAAAATAAGTATTTCACCGTGAAGCCTATTTTGCGGCATTGTTTTTCCTGGAGAGGGAGGGAGAAAACATTGTTCAGGATCTTATTGGCATTATTTGCTCCTTTCAGGACATTTCATCTCTAATTGTACAAGCCTGATGTCTGCCTGTCTAGTTTATATGCTAATTACATAAAAGTGTTTAGTCTTCTGTCCAATTAAATCAGTCAGGAGGTGCACACCGGATTCATTAGCTCTGATGTTAGTTTGACACCGTTGAACGTCTGACGGCAATCAGTGAATTTTAAGCAGAGACTCTTTCCACCTCCCTTTAAGTAGAACTGAAGGCTGAGGCATTCACTCCTCTCGGATGAGACGAGTAAGCCGCTAATTCAGCTATTTGGAGAGGCTGTATTCATATGATTGTCCATTGATTACACTTCCATGTATAACTGCTGACAATGACCCACTGGGAAAGCCACAGAGCAGAAAGAACGCTGCAAATGCTCTTTTATCAGTTATGTCTATCATTATTTTAAAGCAGGCATGAAACATTAATTGTGAGTGTCTTTTCTTCGTACGGTATGTAGTGACGTCTATCCAAATGAAATGGCTTCTCAAAAAAGAAGAAATGTAGGACAGGATTTGATTTTGTCCGTGGAGAATTGATTGAATCGTTGGATAATTGTGGTTTGCTATTGCTGATCTCATGTGAGTGACAGGTTGTCCTGCCCTCAAGCCAGTAAACATGCTATCAGGGCAGAGAAGATGTATCGCTTTGAATAAAAGCATTTGCTAGATGACTGCCTATTTACCTCCTATGAGAGGGATTTTTACTCTATTGTACTATGATGAGGCATGTAAGGAGCTATACCATACCATTCTGACCTACTTTTGTTCTGCAGACTTACTCCCCAGATCACTACACTCCCTTCCCCACTGAACTTCACTCGCTTTCTCACAAAGTGGCGGCAGCCTGTGGCTTTTCTGGTTTTAACGCAGAGGCGGGCATTCTCAACTACTATCGATCTGATTCGTCACTTGGAATCCATGTTGATGAATCAGAGCTTGACCATAGCCGACCATTATTGTCTTTCAGGTGAGGAATATTTATTAACTCCATTTACTGATTAACTAGTGCAACAGTTTAAAAATCAAAGAATGCGCATTATGAGTAACTGATGGCTCATCTACACTTCTGTTCAAAAGTTTGGGGTCAATACATATACATACATACAATATATATATATATATTTTTTTTTTTTTTTTTTTTTTAATAAATGAATACTGTATGTCTATTTTGCAATGATGCTTTAAAGGGGTCCTATTATGCTTGTTCACTTTTTCAAATTTAGTTAGTGTAATGTTGCTGTTTAAGAATAAATATCTGCAAGGTTACAGAACTCAAAGTTCATTACAAAGGGAGATGTTTGATGTAAGAGAATCCACTTTCTAAGGACTACATCGATCGGTTCGTTTGGACTACAAACCACTTTATCCAGGTCTTTTGAAGTCACAATGTTACTCATTTAAATAAACCCCACCCACAGAATGCCTGATTGAGCTGCATTAGAGAAGACAGTGTTGAACATTAGTGTTGATGTAGTGTTTACTGTAGCTTTTGTAAGAAAATAACCATGGTTTTATGTTGGTTACAGTTTCTTTACCATCGTTTTCCGACAAGTATCATGATTAAATGGTGCTTAACATTGGATCTAAAATGTATTAAAAAAAAACATACCACTCTGAAACATCCTGTGATATCCGTGCTTGCAAAGTCTGTTCGTATAATCCGTTCTGCACGATCCTTTTGTTTGTTAACATTTTTAAGTCTGAATCTGAAACTCTCCCAAATCTCAATGGCAAGACAAATAAATTCACCAATTTCCTATTCATCAAAATCAAATATTCATCAAAATTTCATCAAATAAAATTTCATCATGACGGAAATTAACTGATATTGGTCATTATTTTTGAATAATTTTAATGAATAGTTTTATATAGAGTAACAACAAATAAAGTTTTAATTGTGAACGTCTACAAGTGCAACAAAATTCATAATTTATGTTTACTGTTTGGTTGGGTGCTCGTGTGCATCTATTAAATACGATCATTCCATTTTCATTGGAAATACAGAAAATATTACGAGTAAACTTTACCTCCTGTAAACGCAGTACTTTGATCAAATTGATTCGATTAAGCTCATAAGCGTAGTAAAATAAGGGGCATATTCAGACGCTACCACTTTAATCGCATCTATTCCTTTCTGACCAAAGTGCGCGTATGCTTGTGCTGTACTCAGTACCACTGAACACAGTACCGTAAAGTAGGCATCACATTTTTTGGATGCCGAGTTCATTTTGACAGTATTTTGTGAGAAGAATATAATGCAGTACAGTAATACCTCGGTTTACGAGTTTAATTCGTTCCAAGAGCGAGCTCGTAAACCAAAATGCTCGTACACCAAAACAATTTCCCCATAAGAATGCATTAAAAATCAATTAATTCGTTCCACACGACCATAAATGCCCATTTTAAATATTTTGTTTTTGTTTTACCCTATTAATTGCAGTTAAAATTATAAACATTAAGATCTCATATAAATACTAATTAGTAATTGACAATTAAACTCTAAAAATACTTGACAATTTGCTGTAACTCACTTTAAGCAGCGTCTGCTGGCATGAAGGAGATGAGAGACAGAGGAGGGAGGAGGAAAACACAAAACCTGGATTCAAGTGCAAATGAGAGTAATGAGTTTATTATAATAGTGCAGAAAACATATGAATATAATCCAGAGTGAAAGTCGTGGAACGGGAGACGCGCGCGCGACCACCGCGAGCTCAGAGAGACCCGCGCGCGACCACCGCGAGCTCAGAGAGACGCGCGCGCGAGCACCGCGAGCTCAGAGAGACGCGCGCGCGACCATCGCGAGCTCCGGAGTGGAGAGAAGTGAGGCAGATGATATGCAGATATCAGGTGTCCCACTCACACAGACAGGCAGAACTAGAAGACAATTGAATGAAATTCATGACAAATGAATTCATGAACCACATATATATTTCACTACGTGAACATTAACGATCACAATTAATTCATGTTATCACTTCTAAAAGTGATATGTGGTGAATGATGCAGCCAAACAGAGGGAGGCTGAGAGAATGAATGATTTAAGGGGTGATAAGGGGTTGGAACTGCGTGACTGTGTTATGAGAGGCTGTCATTAGGATATTTCCAGTAAAAATGCCCGCAACCATGCTGAGCGTTAGGACAAAAATGTGAGTGGGTGAGAGAGAAATTTGCTCGTACACCGATACAATGCTCGTACACCGATTCGACCCTCCATGCTCGTAAACCGATTTGCTCGTATACCAAGTCGCTCGTAAACCGAGGTACTACTGTATATTCATCATCGAATAAATTTTAGTAATAGACTTAATGTATTTGAGTTCATTATTTGGGTATGTTAAGAATGGTGATTAAAAATAACCACAATTCTTATCAGAATAATGAAAATTGCACGTAAATAGGGCTGAAGAGATTTGCTCATGTCATCCAAATATCTTATTAGTGCACATGTAATCATTAGTAGTGTATTGAGTATTTCAGATATTAAAGTGCATATAGTATTGCATACATGCAGCGTAAGAAGTGCATTTATAAACACTTTTGTCCTTTTATGTTAGTTTTGGGCAGACTTCCGTTTTCCTGTTGGGCGGGACTAAGAGAGAAGACCGTCCCACAGCCATGTTTATGCACAGCGGAGACATAATGGTGATGTCTGGACCCAGCCGCCTACTTTATCACGCAGTACCCTGCATTGTCCCGGCCCCTGCTGGAGATATGCTGCCACCCTGCCTGGGCCAGAGACTAGAGGTGGAGGTGGAGGGTGATGACATCATCCAAAGCGTGTCAGAGGAGGATTGGGAGGTTTGCTCCAGGTACTTGCAGACGTCTCGGGTAAATGTGACCATTCGACAAGTGCTCGGTTCGGGTCAGGACTTCCCAAGTACACAGGCTTCACATTTATCAAGCTGTGAGAAGTCACAGGAAGAAACTCCCAAAAATAAGAAGAGGAAAAGCAAATCAGGCTATGAGCGTGACACTTAACCTGTCTGGTTTAGATGGGATCGATGTTTTATTTATTTAAAATTCACCTGGTATTAAAAATTGTACATACTACTGCAAATAAATGTATTGTTGTGATCTCTTCCCAGATAATGGCTCTTCGTTCCAGGGCAGGTGTTAGAAATACACAACTGCTTATGTGCCACATTAGGTCAGCTCGGCTTAAAGCGTAGTCCTTCATTTTACCATGTCATGACCAACTTCACACACAATGCTTCTCAGTCTGTAGAACAGCAGTGACATTCAGTCCAGTCTGTTGTGAGTCGTGACAATTTGCCAGGCGCAGGTCTGTTGATTTAAGGCTGGTTGCCATGTTTGCTCACCCAGGGCTGTAACACTAAACAGACCTGACCTTCAGAGGAAAACCTGGGAGACGGCGTATAATCTTTTTAATCTGGTCAAGCGGTGTCACGACATGTCAGAGCCGGTGTGAGATTGCCTATGACAAGTTCCCCGAGGGACCCAGGTTGACACTGCCATTGTGACTGAAAACACTGGGGGCCTGTGTTGCCATGGCAATAAAATACTTCTGTCACTGCGTCTGCCTCTCGTGACACGCTATCAAAAGTTCACGTCTGCATGTGTGATTTGTACGATTAATCTTTCTGGTCTTTTACATGCTGTAAAAACATAAATGCATGCCAGCGTCTTTTGTTGTCATTGTAGTTTTAGAGTTGATGTGAGATCACCTGGTTTGCCCCCGACCACAAGGGTAAATGCCTGAAAAACAGGGTAATACCATGGTACTCTGAAATATTGGCTATATGGTACTGAATGATTAAAATAGCAGGTACTTGCAGTATATTTGGTACGCCAAGGTACTTCCATGGATGAACACTTAAGAATAGTAAGAGTACCATGCTACTTGTGATACTTGATTTTACCACAGTATAATTTCCACACACAAAAAAAAACAGTATTAGACCATGGTGTTGTGGTATGTCAGATACTATACTGAATGTTTATCATATCATTTACATGGTATTCAAAGTACTTCAAAGAATACCATGGCATGATGCTTCCAATTATAAGTGTATCAGTTTTTTACTGTAACAAAGTCACTATGGTTCAACCTTTAAAAAATAATTACCTAATACTTTTATTAGGTAATTACCTAATACTTTTACCTAATGACATTTATTATATTGTAAAATATTTATATTTCAAACAAATGCAGCTCTTTTGAATATTCTGTGGATCAAAGAATCATGAAAAATGTATCATTGTGATGGAAATTCTACCCATGGTTTATTTCATGATTATATTCTACTCTTCTATATACTAAGTTTTAATGTTAGTGGGTAGTAGCTGACCCTTCTGTTTAGTGGAACTAGTGTGAAAGAGATCTAATTGTATGCATATGGTAGCTACAGGCCACCATGGGTTTATGTGTAATGCAGATGGGGTTTCTTTGAGTTCAAAGGGTCAAGCTTTCACTTTTGACTAATAGTCTGTCTAAATAGTGCGGGATAAGAAGAGTTGTGTTTAAAGGCGTGAAGAGACTAATTTTCCCTTTAGGGGGAGGGAAAGTCTGTGTTGACCCTCAAGGTCAGGGAAGGTATAAATGTTGAAGCTGCCTGCATTTCTTTGTCACACTCTGCAGGGCAGCTTCGGATGTCTGTATGACTGTGGCCTTTTCTTGCAAGAAAATAAACCTTTTAAAATCACAATTGGGTTATTTGTCTCTTACTCAGAACTAGTAAAGATTTTTGCCACCACAATCATGTTTCCATAAAATATATATTAAGCAGCACTTCTGTTTTCAACATTTGCTAACCAAATCAGTATATTAAAATGATTTCTGAAGAATCATGTGACGCTGAGGACTGGAGTAATGATACAAAAAATTCAGGGAAAATATATTCAAAATATATGTCATAATATTTTTCAATATGACTATTTTTACTCTATTTTTGATCATAAACCCTGGTGAGAGGCCATACAGTAAGCTGGGCTATATCCATTTAAAGACCCATGGTCACTTTGTAAGAAAAACAGTTTGTTCAATACCGTTTAATCCCTCAACGTACATCAGTGTTTACAATTCCTGCTGTATATCCCTGCATGAGCTTTTCAGGGCTTTGTAAAGCGATAAACAGAATTCCTTTATTATTAATCCAGATGTCCTTCTGAGACGGTGAGGCTGTCTTGCGAGTACAGTGCTGGATTAATTACCTCCTGTTTTTGCTTATTGTATGACCGTGGGAGGTTGCATTGAAGGAAGAAGTAATTGGTTTTCGCGAAAGGCCTTTCTGATGGCCCGCTTTAAGAAAGCCACACAAACACCTCTCCATTAACCAAAGCGATTGTCACTCACACAAGGACATACCGCCGAGACGGCTCCACCAATTGCATGATGGTGATTATCCTATTTTTGGGTTCATATGAGTTCCTGTATAATTACATCAAATGAGAATGCATTTCAATTCAATTGTCTGAAACCAAATGATTCCCTTGCTCCCCAAAGAATTATAGCTGCATGTTCTATAAGTGCCCAAAAAGGGAAATTCTCAAGTTTCCTACAGAAGTCAAAAGGTCAACGAACATAGCATTATGTAAAATGCTATTAAACACCCACAGCCCCCAGAGAAGCATCAAGTATGTAGAAAGAGCTATCGGCGAGTGAAGATGAGGAGGCTTTCCTCTTGTAGCACCTCCACGCACGCCAGACCGGTTCTAGGTACCACATCCATTTCAAAGCAAGCAGAAAGGCCCTGCCCTCTCGGATAAAATTATACGCTGTCAGGATGATGTATGTAGTCATATAATTTTTATTGCTGCCACTTTATCTGCTCTTCCTGCTGGCACCGTGTTTCTGCCCTGTTGCCCTCCCGTTTTCCCGCGTCCCTCCCATTACTCTGTCATTACCAGTCACTGGCAGGAACCGGCGGCAGGTGCAGGAGTGCGAGACCTGCTCGGCCCTCTATGGCTCTGTCTTAAATCAGTAGAAAGAATGATCGCGACATGCATTGACTCAACGCGACACAAAATTTACAGCAAAGTTAGTCACACATCCGTCACCGAGGGAGATGGAGCATCGCATTTGATTACAATGTAGGCCATTTACATGAAACCTTTTTGTCTTATGACAGAAATATGAAGTAAATTCTTGCATTCAGTGTAGCTGTATACAATTCTTGTGTTCAATTTATTTGCAGGTGTTTGTGCAGTAAATATATTATTAATCATTTTATATCATTATAATTTTAGATATTTACTGCAGAGTTACATAACTAAATTAATAAATAGTTTTATGCATACAATTTTAAATAACATTTAAGATAATGTTGAGTCAAATGTTTTTATGTATTTGTTTTTATTTTGCATTTTTATATGTCCTGCCCATAATGTGTCCTGAACTAAATACTATATTTATTTAAAGTTTAATATAAAATATTTATTTATAAATATTATATTGTATAGCTACTATGCACACTTATATGCAAATCTAATCTATTCAAAAAGCTCTATACAACCATGCTAAATGCATGAATTTACTTCAAGCTTCATATTCCTATTATACATTATAATAGTATGTAATATAATTGTCACATGTAAACTAACATGCACAAAATCCAAGTGCAATACTGAGCCTTTTGATAAACACATAGGAGAAATCAGTATAGCAACTACACTTAACATAAACAATACAGTAATAAACAAAACACTGTCACATTCATGTCTGTGCACTATAAAATTAGGTTGACTACAACGATTTATCCTCAAGTCAAAGAGAAAATGTGGTTTTACCTTCAAAAGCCCTCATTTTGGGAGATAATTAAAGGACATTAGCTTTGCAAATTGGGGCAAAATTGCATTTGCTGTGTCATTTTTATAATCACTGCCATTACCAATAATTACTGCAGCAGTTTCATTAAGATGCAGGACAGTGGTTCTGGGAACAGGCCTGTACCCTCATTCCCTTAGCAAAACACTCCCCCTAGTGCCTCCAGACATGATCATTTAACCAAAATCAACACTGTTCCTGATAACGGTCAAGCCAGTACTCCTTTCTTTCTTTCTTTCATCTGAAATAAGCTTTCATCTGAAATTAAGCTTCTCACTGACTGCAACGTGAGTCATCTTGTCTACCTTTACTGACTGATTAGCATGCTTAGCTTTTGCCCTTTATTTGTGATTTAAAGAGCACCCAGAGCTTGTCAGAACAGCTGCTCAGAGTCCTGTGAGGTGAGCTGATCAGGAACAACATTCCGCCATCGTGGATATTCAGAACGACAGGGCCGGAATACCAAGTGTCTGACAAAATGGAAGTGGGATTTTAGATGTTCCATTCCATAAAGTGAAATGCTGTGCAGGCTATTCATTTATTAGCTATTCATTAGCAACAGATTAGACGCTGAATGCACGATTCATTCAAACTTAAATTAAGAAAATTAAGAGGGCAATGAAATTTAAATGGTTCTGTTGTCAATTTATGTGATGTTCCAGAGTTTTATGGGCACAAATGTGTGCTGATTTTCAAAGTATGCATCTTTGTGACAAGTAGTCATTTATATTATGAGTGAAAATCATTTAGTATTAATAATGAGGCATTTGCATACTCTAATTACTTTTAGGCAACTTTTTAAGATCTATGTTAAGTATTTGTATATTTGTGAGGTAGGGATAGGATTATGACTGTACAAGTCTGAATATAAACAGATTTTTTTTTATGATAAACTTTGTATGTGTGTGTGTGTGTGTGTGTGTGTGTGTGTGTGTGTGTGTGTGTGTGTGTGTGTGTGTGTGTGTGTGTGTGTGTGTGTGTGTGTGTGTGTGTGTGTGTGTGTGTGTGTGTGTGTGTGTGTGTGTAAAATATATATATTTATATATATATATATATATATATATATATATATATATATATATATAAAATATAAAATATATTTTGAACTACATTAAATAAATATATATATATATATATATATATATATATATATATATATATATATGGGACACCATAATATATCTTGCTTTTTCCAACCTGTCTCTCTAAACTCTCTGTTTTTTTAAATGCCTGTATATCTCTCTTTGTTCAGCTACTAGTGTATAGCTCTACTTTGTAGTTTAAGCTTTCAGACACTTCATACTCAACCGAGTGTTTGAAATGTCACTGAGTGCTACTTTCCAACACAATTTAAGCCTTTCAAAGGTCACTCTATTCAATGGCCTGTGCATTCTGTGAATTTGTTTCTTTTGCTTTTCTTTTCGTTTTTTTCTTTCGCTTTGGTTGTGAGGGATATGACAGATGAGTATTAGCACGGTTTTCTCTCATGCCGCAAACTCTTCTCCCGTCGCGCCAGACTAGCTCGGTGAGCTCCATTCTTATGTTTTCTCATGAGCGACACTGATGGCTGTAGCTAGGAGACATGTTTCGCTTTTTTATTTCCTGCCTTCCCAAGTAACAAAACAATAATGTCAAAGTGCTTTACCCGAACTCTTGAGTGCTGAGGCCAGAGAGGCCATAAATACTGTTTTGTTTGCTAATGCATAAATCACATCTCGCCCTCTAGATATCTTATAGCGTTGGTTTGTGAAACTATCATCTGTAAAGATATTGGATAGTCAGCGATGTGGCACAGTGGTTTATCTGTCAACATTTGAGCAGTTGTGCTCATGAGGCTGCTGGTTTGAATCTGACCTTGCAACCACAGCTGTCAACACTTAACCAGTTGACCGTACGCACAGAACTTTCTGAAGAACGCCTGTAATAATATAATCCAAATGGAAAACTTCAGGTGAAATGTCACTTGGTGTGTCCCGAGGTAGCATCAGTAGTGTTACACTTAGTTTATAATCAGAATATTGTCAGTTAAATAGTCAGGCCTAGCATTAATTTAGTTATTCATGCGAAAAATGACATAGGAAAGACGTGTCTCTGTGTTCCTCCTCAACAAAATTCTATTCTAACATCAGTTTTCACACTTCTGTGTGACAAAAATGCATCAGCACACTACAAATTAAAGGTTGTTTGTGTACTTTAGTTATATTCATTGAACTGAATGGGAGTTTTCACAATTGTGCCAAAATCACTGAGCTTTGTGTTGCATAAGACTTTGTGAGTACTTTATATACTTCACCTTGACAAAATGTATTTTTAAACCTATTAATGTTTAATATTTATTCAAGAGCAAAATGTGAGGGGGAAAATGTTACAGGAAATTGCTAATATAAGCCAAAACATGCTCATCTACCTCCATTTACTGATTATAGTTGTACCATAATTAATGTATTTTTTTTTTTACATAACAGTGTTTTGTATCAAATGTTGGACTTCCTATATCTTGACACATTCGGTTTTTATCTCAAAAGGATGAACTAATAATGTTTATCACATTAAAAATTACATTTGAAGTTCTGGAATAATGTTTTGTGTGCTTGTCAAATGTTGTCAAGTGTTTCTTATTCCAACATTCCCATTAGCTTCAAGTCTTGCAATTAATCAAACTGGTTTATTGGCAAATTAGATGTGATAACTGCATTAAAATATAAATACAGCATTTAAAAGTCAACCATTAAACCCCAAAACACATGCAACTGAATTGAAGCACGTTTCAAACCCACACAAGAAAATAAAAGCAAATAGAGAACCATAATGGAATTATCACATTATTTATGGTAAAAAAAATTGTTTCTTTATATTTTTTGTAATAATTAACGTACATTAGTGTGCTTATGTTATTTAGTAAATGTTAATGAAAAGTCTGCTTGTAATCAACTCACTTAATGAAGTATTTGCTTAGGGCATTCTATAAAACTGAAAACATTGTCAGAGTATTTTATGTATGGTGAATGTCTGGCAACCTCAGCTGCCAGTTTCTGGGGGAGTTGTTTTTTTTTGTGTGTTTTTTTACCATAATTTAAAGGGATATTTTTTATAGTGGACACATTCACCAGTTCTTGAGAGAAGAAATGATGTTTTTTATCTCAGCAATGATTGTGATTACAGTAGACCTTGTTCAGGTCAGCAGTCGAATCACTCTCATTTTCTTTCTCTCACTGTCCCTCTCTTTTCAAATCTCTCCTTCTTTCTGCCATAAAATCGCAGATTAGGTGAGCAAATGTTCAGACACACTGAGGAGTACCAGCTGCTGTTGTTATGGTGATGTGCGCTTTCAGCAGGCAGAGCCCCTGGCTTCCTGGTGTGTTGATTATGGCCCATTATGTTATTTGCGCAGACATTGTTTGTTTTTAATCGGCCTGGACCCGTTGCCATGGCAACATGGATGGGGCAATGATTTTGAGAAGCTGAGGTCTTACAGCCTGCTGCTGTTTTATATGCTGTTTGTTTACTGGTCACATATTTCGATGTTTTGGTTAGCGGTGAAGCATGAGGTGTGTCTGGCTTGCACCCTGTAATGGTGTGTGTGTGTGTATGTGTACTCACTCACCTGCTATTGCACTCTGTGCAAAGGTATCCATTAACATCAAAGCTTCCGTTAGTCAAATGTACTACACATTCTGTTAATGCTCACAGCGACCTTAACCAACCTCAAAATTTCTGTTCGCTCAAATTCAAGTCTGAATTTTCACTTAATATTCCATAATATTCCACAGTACCTTGGAGTACTATAGTACAGAATGTGAATATGGTAATACATGCTAATCGTTTTTTCAGAATATGTTAATCATTCAGTATCACAGAGTGCTGTCACTTACAAAACACGTACCATGGTGCTACCAACCATGGTGGCACCATGTGCCATAAAAGTTCTGTGGTATAAATACACTTAAAAATTATGGTTTCAAAAGAAGGTTTTCACTGCAAGATCATGGAGGAACCATTTTTGGTACCCAAAGAACCGTTCAGTGAAATTATGTTTCTTAGTGTGAAAAAGCTTTTGAAAATCTAAAAAACCTTTTGTGCAATGGAGAGATTCTATGGTAGTTAAAGGAACCATCAATGCCAATAAAAAACCGTGTGCACCTACTTGGAAAATTCATGTAATATGATATTTACACCGCACAAATTCGTCCCACAAAGTACTATGGTATTAACAAATTTTTTAACCATTGTATCATGTAGTAATACTACGGTACTTTAAAATATTCTGTTGGTCCGAAATTCATGGACCGTGGTATTTACATGGTACTCTAATGTACTTCCAAAATACCATAGTACTACACTGGTAAATGTCCAAAAATGGTAAGTTCAATAGGTGCTGGTTGTGAAATGTGTCATAAATAAAAACACATAAACTTGACAAAAACACATGACACATAAACTTTTTATGTGACATAAAAAGTCATACATTTTTGTTTAAAGTTACTCAGCTCACAAATACAAGATTACCTCTATTAATGTAAATAATATCAACTTTTAGATAATTATTTAGCATCATTTGTTATTTTTAACTTTTTCACTGCATGAATCAATAAATGAATAAACAAACAAACAAACGAATGAACCCTCCATAATTTCACAACTTAAATTCCTCTGAATTTCACTGTCTAAAAATCATCGTGAGTCCTAGAATTCGGCTTGTTTGTGCATGTTCTTAACTTTGATATTTCAGACTAGCTAAAGGTGAAAAGACAATTGTTTAAATTTTTTCTAATATCTTGCATGTTGCGGAGAGATAAATAAAATAAAATGCTCTTTATTTCCTCTCTCTGTCTCTCTCTCTCTCTCCCTTTTGGCAGCCTGTAATTTTTCTTTTTCAATCACACTGGCTCCCATGGCAACTCTATCTGCTGAGTAGCCACACAAGCTCTGTGAAATTGTTCCAGGGCCCCTGTAATTGGGTCCAGGTTAGATGCAGAGAGTAATGTAGTGCGCCAGAAACATTATAGATGCTCGCCGAATGCAGTGTGGATGGCAGTGTTGGCTTTGATGTGACTATGTAACCTTTCACATTATTTAGGACATAACATGTAACAGCTCTTTTGATAAAAGGCTCTAAACTAAAGAAGAAAAGGTTTGTACAGGTTTGCAAAGCTCTTGTGATAGAAACCATATCTTATGTATGAAAAATATGCATTTATTATGTTATGATAGTGAAGATAAATAAGATTATTTGGACTACAAAATGTTTTTGTTGACTGAGTCACACTGAATAATATTTTGCACTTTAATAAAACCAATTAATTTGAGATATTATCACATAAAACACATTTTCAAGGTTACTTGACAAAATTAGACAGGGAATGTTATATGGTACGTTTTGCTCCATTAGCTGGTAAATCTGTTTTAATGAGACTTTACCTGTATATGATGTGAAAAAAAGAGTTCAAAACTATGGATTTACAGCAAATATGAATACATACTCTCATTAGCTGTTTCTTTATGTTTCCAACATGCATTTGCATTTTTACAGTTTAAATGGCAATACAATTATATTTACACCTTTTCATTATCTTTTAGACACACACACACACACACACACACATATATATATATAATGTCCACCCGCACTGAATTTGTCAGCTTTGCCTGTGCTGAGGTCCGTTAGCGTCCCCTAAAGGACATTTGAAGCAAAACCTAAGCCGGTGCTCTCATTGGACACCTGAACTTGATTGTGCCCTGAGAACAACCAGTTTAAGCAAAACGTGCTAACACACATGCTCCGGAATCTGAAAGTCCGAGATTGCTGTTAAAGAATCACAACTTTAATCAGATAAGAGACTGTAATTTGCGCCGCACCATAAAACCTGTTTTTGCAGTTAGCATTTCCAATCAAATCTAGTCCCAAAATATGCCACTGCATAATTTGTGATAATTGATTGTTTTCTGTAAACACCATTTCATGAAGGTTAAACATGATTTATGCAACTGTTGGAGGAAACATGCTATCGTTAGCCACAAAGCAAGAAAATAGAAAATCTAATTCTCAGCTCTAATTGAAATGTTTCCTCCTACATATAAATGTCAGGCTGAACATCTATATAAAATGAATAAAACTCAGGCATACTGAAAATCATTGTCTTATTAATCAATATTTAATTGTTTTCCTGTAAAAAAATATTTAAATGTCCTGAAAATGAGATACATTTACTGGAATTCGCAATCATTTGAATTCTTAACTAACACTATAAAATTATTTGTCCTTTGTTTTAAGGATAAATCTCACAAAAATGTGTTACTTTGAAGCTGCCATAACTTTTCTTTGTTTGTAATTTGAATAAAAATGCTGCAATCTTGTAATTTAACCAAACAAAAACACTGACTTTTTTTTTTTTTTTTTGAAGGCTCAGATGGTAAAAGTCAATTGCATTTGTTTTTCCAATGCTCTGTGTGTCATCATCTGATAAAGGGGGCCAGGAAGAGAGAAGTTCCCTTCCAAATGTTCTAAAGCAAACAGGAAAGCCAGAGGAAATGAAAGCTGGAAGCTGTGTTGGGGAATCCAAAACACTTCCAGTAGTTCAGCAGGAGCTCCAATGTTTTGCTGGCTAAAGCTATTCCAGCTTTTCCTTCCTGTAACAAGAAAAGAAGGATCTGGAGGTTGGGAGAGAGGAGAATCCAATTGGATGAGCTCGACTGTTGACGATCCTTCATTTCTGCCTATTCAGTTCAGTGAATTCTCGGTTTGGTGTAATAGGTTTTGGAGCGGGGTTTGTAATGTAGCCCTTTTTTTCTGGTGTCACGTGTGTTATCCCAGAGAGCAGCAGTGAGGGGGCTGATAACGGGGGGTTTCCACGTGTTCTGAATACTCATCATACATATGGCATGTTTTTGCATTCGACATCCGCGCGTGGAACAGCCATCTCCATTTTTATGTAAGAGGGATATGTTACTACACACAAAATAAATGAACAGCCATCATCTGTAGGTCCTTATTATTAGTGGCACTTGCCAAATCAAACATCACAATTACAATTGCTCATACTTAAGATTAGGGATTTAAACAAACCCTTAATCCAAAGCATTAAATATGTGGTGCATAACTTGCCCTGCCCTGTCTGCCCTGACAGACATGAATCATACCTCAAATTGTGGAGCTTCTTGAGAAGCAATGAGCAATTTATTTTTCTTCTGAGTGATTGGATTTGGACTATATATACACACACACACACACATATATATATATATATATATATATATATATATATATATATGCACATTTATAGAAGAAGGCAGGCAACCACCGATTCCAAAATGGACAAACAGCAAAATAAATGTAAAGTACTACTTTACTCTTTTACTACTTTACTCTTTTGCCCTTTTACATTTTTTTTATATATTTGCTCTTTTATTATTTATATATTTATCTTATTTTTATTTTACTTACTTATGTGACATTTACTGTGGACGGCAAAGTAAGAATTTCATTGTGCAGGGAAACATGCTTTCTGTCTGTACACATGACAATAAACACTTTGAATCTTTGAATCTTTGAAGCGGCAGGCCCTCACGGACGCAAACATAATCATCCGTGATTATAGACTGCATGCAAACATAATCAAACACAACATAAATGTCCCGGTCCTGGTCCTGTCTTATCTTGCAAAGTCTGGTGTGGCGCACTCCATCATTTTAATATTAATTTGAAATTAATTTGGCCAGAACACATTTTTTTTGCGCAGTGTAGGAATTTGAGCAGTCCCTAGAACATCTTCATCATAAACAAAATGAGCCTCATTCTAAAAAAAGAGATTCAGTGGAGTTCTATATAGAATCTCAAGGTTCTTGACTGAGTTTAATGTAAGGACAAATGTCTTAAATTATTGCATAATACTTTTATACATACAGCTCAAAATCCAGTATTCCAGATTATTACAATTTTTCCTAAGATAAATAAAAAACACTATTTACAATACAAAACAAATTCTGAAAAGTGGATGTTCATTTATGCACTCAATAGTTAGTCAGGGTTCCTTTAGCACAAATTACTGCATCAACGCATTGGTTGCTGAGGCGTTATTAAAGGCCAGGTTGCTTTGATAGCAGCTTTCAGCTCATCTGTATTGTTGGGTCAAGTGTTTCTCATCTTCCTCTTGACGGTAACCCATAGATTCTCTATTGGGTTCTGGGGTCTCATTTAAAAAAACTGTGCGTAGGATCCTTACTTAAAGTTTACGTGCACCCAAAAGCCAAAAATGGCATACGCCAAATAATATTATAATTTATAAAACCTCACCATCTTTGTCGGCAATTCCTTTTGTTTCCACAATGTGCGTACGCGTGGCTCATAGTTTGCTTAAAGGTGCACACATTCTCCCGTCAAGTTTGTTTTTATAGATCACAACCTTTGCGTGGAATCTGACGTACGTACGTTTCCAGTCCAGTTTTGTGCGTACGCACGCTTTATAAATGAGACCCCAGGTCAGGCAAGTTGGCTGGCCAATCAAGCACAGTAATATCTTGGAAAGCAAACCAGTTAGTAGTAGTTTTGCCACTGTGTGCATTAAGTCTTGCTGGAAAAGGAAATTGGCATCTCCATAAAGCTTGTAAGAGAGTGGAAGCATAAAGTACTCTAAAATCTACTGGTAGACAACTGGTTGACTTTGTACTGGATGAAACACCAGCAGAGGACATGGCACCCCAAATTATCACTGACTGTAGAAACTTCACACTGGACTTGCAAGTTGGGTTCTGTGGTAATTTAAAATGAACTTTTCAAATATTTTGAGATTAGTGTTTTTTTTTTATTGTTTTCAAAGTCCCTGTCTATTTGCACTATTATGTAGTTTGTTAGTTTGTAGCCTATATCAGACAGAAAAATGGATATACGGGTCACAAGGGTTGTTGCTGATGTGACCTGTTTATGTTAACGATACTCTCAAGAAAAGTCAAATACATTTTACTGCTCTTGATACATCAATAATGAAGACAATGATTGTTACGTTCACACGGTGCGAGTGAGATGCAGACACAGATTTGGAGCCCAGGATTCCAATGAAATAGCTTTATTCCAAAACGTAAAACAAAACACTTTAAATATTTTTTATAACTCAAAATGAAACCTGGGCAGAACACGGAAACAGGAACATCCACAATCTACTTGAACTATGAACATGAAAGAACGTAGATATGAGTTCAACTGACAAAGATCAAGGAACGCGGGAGGGTATTTATGTCAAACAAGGATAACAGCTGTTGATCAGTTGAATTAACAGTGATTAGACACAGACGGGAGCGTGCAGGACCTGTAAGAGACATAAAGGGACCTGGAAGGAAAACACGTGAGACAGGATCGTTACAATGAGAAATTTAAGTGGTTTCATTTTATATTTGACTTCATTCTTTTTACTCTCTAGATGTTTAACTATATGTTTAAAATAGATGTTTAGCTTAAACTGTCCAAGACTAAAATGCATGTTTGAGCTGTTTTAACTGAAAGCAATCTACATTGAAAAATCTTAAAATATGTCAGGCATGTTTCTAAAAGCTACTTAAGTGTCCTAATAAAGCTAAGGACTAATCCTGGCTTAATCTAAGCCCTATTTATGAAACCAGGCCTTAATATTATAATCCTATTTCTGGTAGGTATACTTAAAAAAAAAAAAATACGTATCTTATCATATAATACATATAATGTACATATCTTATATCATTCATAGTCATGTCATGGCTATTCACTTCCTGTTACCTTCCTTGTACTTCATGTGTCGTTTCCTTCACCTGTCTTGTTAATCACTTCCTCTTTTGTTGTCACCTGTTCCCAATCTCCTTGTGTATATAAACCCTCATGTTTTTCCATGCCATTGTTAATGTTGTTTCACGTGTGTGTGGTCCCCGCGTACGTCTATTTTTGCCGTTTTTGCACAAGCGTGACGTATTGTTTATATTTAAAGTCTGGTTTTGTTTATTTTTTAATAAAGAGAGTTTCTGTTTGAAACCTGCTTGCGCTTCATCTCTCCACATCCCAAACCACCCCCTGATAACAATATAATAAATTAATTTTTTTTTCTCGGGGGGTCCAGAATTCCCTAGCTATGGCTCAAGGTGTCAGTCTACATACATGTCATACCCAAGTTTATTAGATCCATGTCGTACAGTGTGATTTGTAATGCTCTTATAGGATTGCCGAAATCACAGTCTGTAGCAGGCACAAAAGTTTATTGCGTTAGAGGTACCTGACATGAGAAGAGCATGTTGAAGGGTGACCTCAGTAGCTCAGTACAGTACAGCTGCTTTGATAAGTTCTTATGGGTAGTGACAGGTGATAAACCTGAAGTTGTTTATATGAACACACCACATTTTGATCTCCTCATCTTCACTGCGACATGGCTTAAGAAAATGGCTACCTTTACTCAGTTTCCTTCTCTCTCCTTCCCTCCTTTTCTCTCTCCCACTCACTTTCCAACTCCAATGCATTTGGAGCCAGTAGCAAACATGAATCTAAGCAGGCGGAGAGAGATATAGAGGGAGCGCAGAACGCTGTGGTACCCCTGCCTGCCTCTGCACCCCCCCTCCTCAGAAACGCTTTATTCCCATCAGCTGCATTTCTCTTATCACTCCCTTCCAGATGCACGTCGGGCAAGAGGCTCCATAATTAGGTGGCGAGATCTCGGTCTCCGATCACTTTGGTACGTTATCAGCGCTGACACCAATCTCCTTGAGTGACATTCTACCCAAATAGTTATATAAACCACAGTCCAGGATCAGTGTGTGAAAAGTCAATGCAGCAAGAAGATGAAGGGGGGAGAGGAGGAGGAGGAGGAGGAGGAAGAGGAGGAAGAGGAGGAATGGGGGAAGGCAACATTTAGAGCTCTTAAAGGCTTGGGGCAAATGCTTTCCTACACTTCTGTCCCTTATTGTTTCTTTTTTCTTAATGAAACAGAGCGGTTTCTGTGGAAAAGAAGGGAGAACAGAGATAAAGGCCTTGTGTATGATGTTTCTGGCAAAGATTTCTATGTGAAGCTGAAAAAAATCCTAGTCTGCCTAGAAGGGGAGAGTCAAGATAGTATGCTGGAACATAAGAACATAAGAGAGTATTTGTATAACACGAATTTGCAGAATGCTGGTTTGACAGCTTCTGGGAAGCAAAAATAACAATTTTCTCTGTGAATTGCATCTGATTCCCCTAAAATAATCTTTTTTTTTTTTTAAATAATGTCAATTCTTTCTTTCTTTTTTTAACAGGTGTGATTATTCATTTTTACGAAAGTATATTTTAAGACATTTTAAGAAATAAAGTCGCATTTTTTAGATATTTACAGTCTCATTGTGAGATATTAGGTCAACATACAGTTTGATTTGAGATGCAGATAAAATTTACTTTTATTTACAGCTGTAATTTATCATTTATATATGAAATTTTGAAAATAAATACCATTGTTCTTCTATAGTTGACAGCAATGTAAAAACTTTGACAAAAATTAATTTCTTGATCATTTGATATTTTATAATAGTGATTTTATATGTCTAAATTTATAAAATTAAATATAAATTAAAAAGAAAAGAAAAGAAAAACATGTGGGAATATATAGGTAAGTAGTGGAAATGGCTAATAAGCCAAAGCTCCTTTGCTGCCATCTACTGGCTGTAGTGATAAGTTCTTTTTTATTTTTAAATAAAATACCACCAAGTTGGTTTTCTTACATCTTGAAACTTTTTGTTTTACAAATGGGGATATTCTTTGAAGAATTAATAAATAATGTTTTTAGTCAGCACATTAAAAATAACATTTAAATTGGATAATATTTAGGACTTTTTACCATTTATATTTAGTTATGGAAATGTGCGAAGCACTTGAAAGTGCTTGAATTTAACTCTCAAAAGCTTGTACAAACTCTGAAATGAATAATGTAAAAACATCCGACTATTTCTGCCTCAATATCACAGTTACTATATTAAATCCATGGTAAATGTTAGTGATTTGTGGACCGAAAAGCTTTCTAACCTATTTCATGGCACAATGTTTCTCCTGGTTTTC
The DNA here is from genome assembly GCA_037043235.1 of Rhodeus uyekii. Lineage (NCBI taxonomy): Eukaryota > Metazoa > Chordata > Actinopteri > Cypriniformes > Acheilognathidae > Rhodeus > Rhodeus uyekii. The sequence continues at coordinate 2,375,640 of JAWRVZ010000056.1, forward strand.
ATGTCATTGCTGTTTGATCGGATATCTATGGTTTATAGAATAATATATTAAACAATTTAAACATAAATTATATATGTGTATTTATGTATATATATATATATATATATATATTGCCATTAAGATCCATGTAACACAGATAAAATAGGTCCATGTAATAATGTTTACGTTAAATACCTGTTGTTAAGGATGTAACAGTATATCCAGGATTAGGGGCACCAATGTAATATAACAGGAATGTACATATCTGTTAACACTAATGTGAATATTTGAGGCAGTGTGTCTCGCTCAATGTCAATGGTGATAACAGCTCTGCCTGCTGTTCTTTGAATCTCACAGATGTTTTATCGCAGAGTAATGACTCCAGCCCATGATCCAGTTAGACTACCCCTGAGGCTTTACTGAACTTATGCACACATTTTTTATCTGATATTTCACTCTTCATATTATAGCACATGCAGGGGGTTAATGTCTTTTACAATCTTGTTTTTGAACAGAAACAGAAAGTGGCAGCTATTGTTTAATGCCTGCTAAATGAACAGACCAGCCTTATCTTGCTTGTGCAGCATGAGTTTGTGTGTTTTTATTCATTCATTCATATGTTTATTTATTTCCAGGCCTTTCACGACTTGAGCATGTTCAAGGCAACGATGGTGTCATTGTGTGAAAAACAGAAGGAAGGGCCTTCTTGGGCTGATAAATTTAAAGAATTGTTTATGTCTTAACTGTGGTTGAGAGAGGGTGTTCACAAGCTTTTCTCTCAGCAGAAGACACAGGGTGGAGTCTGAGCTGTGCAATGCGCTGATTCGGGCAAAATCCCATAGTTCCTGGACAAACTGTGCGACCACTGATGTAAGGGAGACACCAACTGGCCTATTGCATTTACGCCAGTCTCAAGTTGCCTTATAAAATGTATTTACACTATCTATCTATCTATCTATCTATCTATCTATCTATCTATCTATCTATCTATCTATCTATCTATCTATCTATCTATCTATCTATCTATCTATCTATCTATCTATCTATCTATCTATCTATCTATCTATCTATCTATCTATCATCTATTTCGTAAATTTTCATAAATTGTTTTAGAATAATAACTCTTTTTTTATATTTTACATTTATCTAAAAGCTAAATAGGTTATAACGTGACAACTTAAAGTTTTTCTCAGTCACATTGGTGCACTTCTCAGATCACAACTGAAATTCTCAGAACTACTTTTTCAACCTCCATAAGGAATTTTAAGGGGAAGGGGTAGATGATTAAAAAGTGTTATGCAGCATATGTAACTTTAAATTGCTTAAATTTTTGGTGTAATCTGATGTATGCATAAGGGGTAGCTACCATGTTAAATGAGTACAGCATCAAACCATGAAAATTAATTTGATTAAAACCATGATTAAGCTCCAAACTCACTTAATAACACAGTCGTGTGTTTTAAATAACCCTCTGTGATCCGATGTGACTTTCTAACTATCGTATACAGATTATCTTATACAGAATGAGGGAGAAAATATATTATTTTACAGTAGGCCCATTCTGTACTGTGAGAGAGGCTGCGTCGATTAGCATTTCATTATAAATATATACTTTATTTTGATGAAAATACCCGAGATGGCTTGAAGAACACAGATAAACTGTACACAGTCACAATCCTCTGTTTATTTCAGCACAAGGGTATTCTCCGGCTCCCTAGATAGTATGCCTGATCACAAACAAATGAGTTTGAAAGGCTTGTGCACTTAACAGTGCACTTAACAGAGAGGAACGCAGGAAATGAAGTATATCCACGTCTTAATGTTCCGTTATGCCATTATTTGTGTAAAATTTAATAATAATAATAATAATAATAACAAACAATAATAATACATCAGTATTTTTAAACCATATGTTCCATAATAAATGCATACAAAATACATCAGTATTTCTCTAAATCTGTATCCTTTTGAAGTAAAAACCCTGAGGGAAGTTGTACAGAAATATTTATTTGAATGAATGCAGTCTCATATTTAATATTATTGAATCTTTATAGTAAACCGGTCAAAAACTGAAGCATGCGTTCCAGACTGCCCAACTGGATTTACATTTACATTTCACATTTAGCAGATGCTTTTAACCAAAGCAACTTACATTGCATTCAAGACGCATATATATAAGCGTATATATCTCATTACCATCTTTATATATATATATATATATATATATATATATTAACAAAATGACTAGGCATTTAGACTATCTTGTTTGATTAAATACTTTTGAGAGATGAACTGAGAAGTTTGAGAAGTTACAGGCTTTTGCTGGTATAGTCTATTGTGGTGCTGTTTGTACCAACTGTTTTTAGAAATATACTTACTGGTTTGCAAATCTTAAGGATAGTTCAAGAAATGTTACTCATTAGTAAATTACTACTATAATGTGACAACATGCCCCGCTATTTGTCAAAGAGTCAAAAGGTCAATGTGTGTAAAGTGAACTGTACATTTTCTCCTTGGTAAACAATAAATAAGATGTTCAAGAGGTTTTTTTGTATCACAAATTTTTACATATACAGAGAAAATAACTTTAAAAAAACTTTCACTGGGGTAAGACATGTGACAGATATACAGTCCACCCTATATAATAATACATATAGGCTAACTTATATTGGATTACTCTTAAGGTTTTTTGTAATAACTTATAATTATGATTTGTATTCAGAGTATTATAATATTTCATGTATATAAATCTATTTTTTTTTAAGTCACACAAATGTATAAATTGAAATAACAGCTAATTTTGTTGATTAAAATACACAGCATTAAATATGAAAAAATACCTGGTGTTCCTCTATTCGTCTGAAAGGAGCTCACATTGGGAATATTTGTAAAACGATGTATGAATAGAGGAAATGCATGTCACTCGTAACATTGACACAATGGAAGGAATGTCTCAATCTTGTCATTTTGCTTCCGCCTGCTTTTGTTTGCAGAGCCCAAACATATTAAAGAAGATTGTTGACATTTTATGTTTGATCTGATTTCATTTGCAACCGCAAGCATCATACAAGCATTTGAGTTATGCAGGGATGAACAGGTGAAACACACAGAGGTTCATTCGAGTTCATTCCTGCCAGCAGCTCAACTGCAGGACCACGCCCTTTTTCACACAAGCCACGCCCATGTCAAACTCTGCGTTCCTATTGGCTGACATGAATAACGGGGCGTTGATTTCCGGTATGCGGAGGCTGGAATTTCAGGTTTCCCTCTTGTGGGTCTCCGGGTAGCGTAACGGGGACGCGCGTCTCCCTGATCGCCGACTCATTACCATCTTTCCGTTTTCATGCATTGTGTTTTGTCTTGGATAAGTATGACTGAGAGCGCGGGGAATAAAAAAGAGGATTGTCATGCAGCGAATGGTGTGAAACCAGGAAGAAATGGCATGGTGAAGAACCATCATAACCATCATCAGTATCAAAAGCAGGAGAAGGTGAGGCCACATCACGAATCATTCGAATCATGCATGTCTAATATTTCATATCTACATATGCGTTTTTTTGCTGAAAATGAAGATGCATGGCAACACAGCAGCTGTTCTCTGCCTGGGTGGTGTTCAGTTAGTGCACGACATGCAGGTTCTCTGTTTATGGCATGATCACATGTTGAAAAAGTAAAGTTTGACAGTCAGATGAGATGTAGACTTTATCCTCATAATATCTTTTTATGAGACCTGGCCATTGTGACATCTGAAATATGATGATGTAGCTCTGCCGTAAGTGTTTGCTGAACCAGAAAGTTAATATGCAAGTGCAACCTCATGCTGTCTTTGCATTTGTAAGGCAAATGCACTGAGAAAGACAAGCCAAGATATTGGTGTGTGTTTTGTACCCAAGAATTCAGGGACTTTTAAATATAAACCCACCTTGAGAAATGTTCAGTGAATAAAATGTCTCGATAATGTAGTATATGCTTGGTTTATATTCAATTACTCTGTATAAACACTGTTGGTTTTAGTAATATGCTATAGAATTATAAATTTGACTTCTATATTTGATTAGCCCCTAAAATAAATCTATTTTGGGTTTTAGTAATATACAAATATTATATATACATCTAAATATCAGTATGCAAATCATAATGTTTACATCTATACTCCATATTTCTTTTAAGTTTATTGATAATAAATAATTTAATGGATCTAATAGCTTAATAGCCAAATGTTCTGATTTAGGGAAGTCAAGATATTGGCGTCACACCAGTGTTTGGAAGCAACTCATGATTCAAGTTAAAACTCTAGGAATTTCTGTCATGTGCTTCCTGTAAGTGTTTTGATTGGGAGATTGTTCAGCTTAATCTATTCCAAGGTATTTATTATTGTCACATCTCCTGTGTTTATCCAACTAAAACTCTTATAAAGTCTTCTGACTTTTGCCCTGATTCACTCTGCGTTGTAATGTTCAGCAATAGCCTTTAAAGGTACAACTTTTGTAAATCAGTCATTTTGCGAAAATACTTTTCCTGGTAGCCACTTTCAGACTTGCAGATGAATAGAAAGTCACGTTGCCATCTTGGAGCTGGCTGCGGCTCACATGCATGTCACTGTTTCTAGGCTCCGTGGTATTTGTTAGTGGGGCATGACTAGTCACATGTGCCTGCAAATTACAGGGTTTTGAATGAAGTGCTTGATCTGTTTGGACCAAAACTTGCATGTGATCATTTGGTCACCATGAGTAACAGAGGTCTTGACAATGGGAGAAACTGACTTTTGCAAATTATCCATGAATAAAACTTGCAGTCTTACAATTGCATGCCACTGTTTCTGTGGCAAACTGTTAAATTAACCAAAAGGGATCCGTTGTTCTGCAAACGTTTGCATTGCACAGGCAATTTACACAACTTGTAATCCGTAATCACAGTGTGATGGTACCATGACTACAGTGTTTTGATGGGTTTTGCTTTACAGGTTTACCATGCTGCATGCAATGGAGAACTTTACAGCAGGCCATTCATCGAGTCTTTCGAGGAAACTCCCATGCTGGTTGCCGTGCTCACGTACATGGGTTATGGCATCCTTACAATCTTTGGATATCTGCGAGATTTCATGAGGGAGTGGAAAATAGAAAAATGCTACATAGCCAGAGAAAGGGAGGAGCAGAAGGTAAACATTGGCTTGTGTGCTTGGTGGGAAAAGTACCGTACATATGCTGCCATTCAAAGGGTTGTTTTTGGAAAGAAATTAATATTTCATTCAGCAAGGAGGCATTAAACTGATCAAAAGTGACAGTAAAAACATAACGTTACAGAAGAGTTCTATTTCAAGTAAATGCTGTTCTTTTGAACTTTTTATTGAACTTTTATTTGATTTAATTTTCAACAATAATAAGAAATGTTTCATGAGCAGCACATCAAGATATTAGAATGAAGGTTTCTGAAGGTTCAGCTTTGCCATCATGGGAATTGCATTTTAAAATATATTTAAATAGAAATTTTAATATTTCTTATCTAAAAGTATGGTGAAAGAATAGTATCTTTCACCATACTATTGTTTTGACTGTTTTGACTCTATGTACAAGTTTTAATTTAAAGATGGAAACTTTTTTTATTGTCAACCAAGTGGCTTATTTTAGGAAAATCATTAAAAGATTCAATTACAATCTTTCAAATATTTTATGTTAAATGATTACTTCTGAAAATGTATGTCAAAAAAGATTTGGAGAGTATTTTACAAATGTATTGGTGAAAGCTTGAGAGGAAGAGGTCATTTTGACACAGGAAGGATATTGTGCAGTTTTCCGTTACTGTAAATTGCTTTAGGGCACTGAAAGATTGTGCTTTGTTTTGCTCTGTGCTTTTGTATGGATGTTGTTCTTCCTAAAATATTGAATCCAGGACTTCTTAGTCACTGAGTTGTTATATGTTGGTGAAACAAAAATGTCAAGTATGTGACTGTCCCTGTTACCTTCTCCCCCAAGGACTTTGTTCCACTTTATCAAGACTTTGAGGATTTCTACACAAGGAATTTATACATGAGGATTCGGGACAGCTGGAACAGGCCCCTTTGCAGTGTTCCTGGGGCCAAGTTTGACCTTGTTGAGCGGAGTTCCAACGATTACAACTGGACCTTTGAGTAAGTAGGCTGTCTTGAACCTGAACATGAAAAAACACCACGTCTCGACTGTTTTACCTCCCGAGATGAGAGCTGCATTAATCTGGTGACACTAATATCAAGGTCTCTTGCAAGTCCATGTACAATAAACTTTAGAAAGTAAAGCTACTTTTAAGTATAACCTGAAATGTGAGGTTGTATTAAACGTACAGTCCAGTCTTGGGTTTCCTTTAAAGTTATGTAACCCAGTTCTATTGTGCTCTTTCAGATACACTGGGCGAGTGGTGAAGGATGTGATAAATCTGGGCTCGTATAATTACCTGGGCTTTGCAGAGAACACGGGCTCCTGTGCCACAGCTGCTGGAGATGTGACGGTGAAATCTGGGGTGGGCGTGGCCAGCACCAGACAAGAAATGGGTGAGTGCTTGTTGGTTACTCTTGCTTTTTTAGGAAATACAGGGACATAAATGTCCTTAATGGGTATTTGTTATAGATGCTTGCACAAGACTTTTGAGCATTGAACATAGATACATCATATTCTACGATTTAAGCTACCGGTACTGACATTCCTTAAAGCTCAAATTACATGGAAAAAGTGTGCTTTTAATAATTTGGACTTTAAGTGACCACCTAAAACACACTGGAGGATTAAGGGGCCATTCACACAGAATGTGCTTTTATGTTTGAAAAGATGCAAAGATAGAAGGTAAAATAAACTCATTCAAATTTGAACTTCTTTTAACCCGAGTGCCGTGCTTTAAAAAAAAAAAGTGGTGCGCAAAATGCAACAAAAGGAGCGAGATGCAAGCACAGCGGTCAAAAATGTCCATCTATGAAATGGCATGTTAACCTAGAAAAACAATGGAAATGCAGTGCAGTGGAATGCAAAAACACGTTCTATGTGAATATCCTCTATTATAAGACTAGTTTATATAAGTATCTTTCACTATCTACCTCAGACGGGTCGTGCCGAGTACAGCTAAAAGCCGTCCACACCGAAGCGACCATTGCACATCCATCCGTCCTTCGTATCAAAAGTAATGTGAGTGCTTGAAGTACATAAGAAATAGAAAGGGGCATTAGTTTACCATTCAGGGCCAGTCACACAGCGAAAACGCATGAATCACGCACGGATTACGCACAGATTTTCGTTTCTGCGTGGAGCGTGCGTCGTATGCGTATTCGTCGGTGGAACGAACGTGGACCGTCAGTGATTGTAAGTGGATGTGCGTCGAAGGCGGTTTGTGTGTGATTTTGAGTTTTGAACGGTTCAAAATTTTTGTAATTTAAGCAATGTGTGCGTTATTCATGAGTCGCCGTGTGTAGTTTATGCGTCGAGTATATGCAAGACTATGCGAGGGACACGCGCGGCCGTCAGTGCTTATCTGTCGGAACTGGTTCGAAACCGCGCTGCCGAAACGTCCACTGCCGCCCCACCTTCATATCGCGCATGAACCGCGCACGTATCACGTCATTCCACTGACATCCACTGACAATGTGGATTCTGAAAGTGCTTGTACGTGGAACGTTCGCGAAGCGTGCGTGTTTGGAATCGCTCCGTCAGTGATTCATGCGTCGGGCGTGCGTCAAATGTTCGTGGAATACTTTGGTCAATTTCTCGACGCATAAGCACGCACAAACCCAATCTGTGCGTGATTTGTGAGTGAGTCGTGCGCGATCGGCTGTGTGACTGGCCCTTTAGGTGTTTTTGTATTGTGTCGTGCCGTGCCATTCTGCATGCAGTGTAGACGCTCATTATAATAGGCTCTATTTGCTTTTTTGCCGTGTCATGTCACTCACGTCTGGGGTAGACAGTGTAACAAACATGCCTTGCATTCAAAAATAGCTCCACAGAGATGAGACGCATTTGAATGGCAGACTTTTTTTTAAAGTCTACAGGTCTACAGGTGGGGAAACGCTCAGGAAAAAGAGCATTATATCATATATTTCCTTAATATATGTATGGGTTTACTAGCAGTGCTTGGGATGAACGCAAACTGTCTAACAACTAAAGCTTAACGTGCTAATTAAAGATCAACTTTGGAAAGATAGTAAATGCATATGTAATTTTCATCAATAAATGAAGACAAACAAAGTCATTAAAAAAAGAAAGAAAAGAAACGCATCAATATCATGTATTTAGAAAATGGGGTGAATTTTTATTTCATTCCATCTTTAAATAGAGTTAGTTATTATGTAGGAGCTTACAAGGATGAATTTGCTTTCGATATATACACAGGTGTCTGTTCTCTATCTATTGTTTATAATAGGTGAGTGTTTGCTTGCATTAGCTGATTTATTTGTGTGATTTGCTTAGGCAACCTCGACAGACATGAAGAATTGGAGAAGCTAGTTGCTTCATTCCTGGGTGTGGAGTCGGCTTTGGCTTTCGGCATGGGCTTTGCAACCAATTCTATGAACATTCCTGCGATAGCCGGCAAGGTTTGAAGCTCTTTTCTCTCTCTCTATTTTCGGGTTTGCCAACTCCTCTCATCCTATCACTTGCTGTGATGATCCGTTCAGACAACTCCTAAAAATCATAGGAGTGTCAACACAGGCGGTTTCTACTTTTACCTGTCAGTGCTTGTTTAAAGGACACATACGGATTTAGCGTGTGAATGTTTTCCTTTGTTGGTTTAATCGTATATGTAACGTTTTATCGCTAGTGCAGAGGGAGGAGATCCCTGTAATAGTACAGATAGACCAACGGTTCCAACTCTGACCGTTTGTATAGCTCACACAATGGAATGCACTTGATAAGCCACAAAACGACCACAGGAAATGTGCTCAGCTGCAAGTGAACCAGAGAGATTTCCCAACCTTACTTCCTGTTACAGGCCATGAGAAGTCTAGTGGTTGAACTGCCATTCTGACATCCCTGATTTATATTGAAACGACAAGACAAAAGAAGAGTTTCTTCTTTTCTTCTTCCAAAAGAGTTTTTAAAGTGTCACTTTTAAAGTCTAAAGACATTTCAAAAATAATTTAATGAAAATTACTACTGGTTAAAAACTTGTAGTCAATAGAAGTTGTTGCTGAATAAAGTTTAATTACTTTCATTAAGTATGCATTAAATTGATACAAAATGATCAGTAAAGTCTTTCACACGGTTATGAAAGATTTCTTAACTTAACATTCATGAATGAATCACACAAATATTAAGCAGCACAACTGTTTTCAACATGGATAATAATAAGAAATGTTTTTTTTCGTGCTCAACAAATTAGAATAATTTCTGAAGGACCATGTGACGCTAAAGATGTAATGTAGTAATGATGCTGAAAATTAGGCTTTGCCATCACAGGAATAAATTGTTAAAATAAAAACATTTATATTAAGTTCTAAGGATATTTCACAATACATCTGTCTTTCTATATTTTTGATCGAGGATATGCAGCCTAAGCAACAAAAAACTTTTAAATATCTTACTGGCCCAAAGTTGAACAGTTGTGTTTGTCTTTTGTTGGTTTTTTGAGGTTATACCATTTCTACTGCTTTTAATGTGTGAAAGGTATTTTACAAATAGTACAAATAATAATGTAAGGTTACTGTCATTAAATATTGGCGTTAGTATGTATGTATGTGCCAATATTTAATAATTTAATGACGTAATATTATTTTTTATAAATAAATATATATGACACACAGACAGACCCGCACTTATGTCAATATTTAATGACAGTAACTGTACATATAAAATATTACTACAAAGTATCTACTCAATAACCATTTTCTTACAGTGACCTGACACAGTTTTTCCTGTTTGTAGGGATGTCTGATTCTAAGTGACGAGCTGAACCATGCCTCTCTGGTACTGGGAGCCCGGCTGTCCGGCTCCACCATCCGTGTCTTTAAGCACAATAGTGAGTTTACACTGACAGGCGCATCTCATATCTCACCATATCTACATATACACACACCCTCAGTCGTTGTTCACAGCTGTTCACTGCATATTATAAAGAATGATCAGCTCCAATGCACACAAACCACGACTCACGACACTGCATCCGCTTGAGAGGAAGATTAACAGACCTTTACTCATGTTAAAATCTTGAAGGAAGGTCTTGAAGTTTTTTTGAGACTCCCTATTTGTAGTCTGAATTGTTTTTGGTCTTGTTTCTGAATGCCAATTTGGTTAATGTCCAGTCAAACACTATGAATACAAATGTTGCCACTGGAAAGGTCAGCTCTCATTCGCAGTTTAGCGGTGTTATTTTAAATAAATCATTTAAATAGGCAATTTGGACAGATGACTGTCAGTGATGAATAAATGAGCTTCTAAACTGATAAAGTAACTTGAGGTGAATATGTAATGATCCTTGAAACCCTTGAGTCAGATTGTAGAGGCCTGGAAACTTTAACAGCGCTCTGATTACTGATTACTGAAGTGCTCCGAGCAGTTCTCTCACTGACCGTTTGTAATGAAATGTATTTATTTATTCATTTTCTAAAGAATTATAGTTCATTTCTACCCCTCTAGATAGATATTCAGTAGTATGTATGTATGCATGAACACACACATGAACCACTCAATATCTATTTAGAGGGGATATATATATATATATATAAAGATAATGAAAAGGTGTAAATATAATTTATTTTTTTACCATTTTAACTATAAAAAAAGATAGAAATGCATGTTGAAAATATAAAGAAATGGGTAATGAGAGTATTTATTTTCTGTAAAACCATACTTTTGAACATATTTTGATTGGCTGCTTGCATTACCGTACTTTAAAATAATACGTTTTCATTTTAGGTTCAAATGTCTTAATATCTGTAAGAATCTAAGACTTTCCGCTAAGGCAAACATGCTCAGTTTCTTAAATGTACGCTTGGGAGACTAACAGCAAATTATAAATGGTCAGCTATTTAAAATGGAATATGATGGTTGAGATATTAATGTTTTACACTAGACTAGAGGGATCATTTAAGCCTAATGTTTTTCCTATCAGTTTCCATCCATTTGCATGGAAATGCATCAGTCTAGTTAATTTGTATAACTGTAGTGAACTGACGGTATAGTTTTATATAATTAGTGTAGAAATATGTGAGAGGTTTATAGATCATTAAATGTTTATTCAACTTTTTTTGTTTGACACACATGATTATATATGTTGTTAATTTAAAATGAAGATACAATTTTAATTGGCTTTTGAAGAAAGTTAATTCTATGAAGACGTATACTGTTGTGGTATGAATTAAAAAAGAAATTTACAGAAAACACAATCTCATATAACCTGCTTAGAAGCACAATAATTATTCAGTTTATGTATTTTCTTTTCCTATTATGCTGTAAAATAATGACGTTTGTTCTGTGTAGTATTTTTGCATTCAAGTATTATAATTTCTTCAAAACTATTAGACGATTTATTTATTACAGTGTTTAATGGAAAAACATTGAAACCACAGACCCCCCCCCCCCCCCCCCCCACATAAACTAATACCAATTTAACCCCTGTATGTATACATATATAATATATATATATATATATATATATATATATATATATATATATATATATATATATATATATATATATATATATATATATATATATATATATATATATATATATATATGTGTGTCACACACACACACACACACATTGTTGGAAAGTCTCTTTCTGTTAATCAAAGAATCTTGAAAAAGCTATCAAAATTCTCCAATTCACCAAATCATCATATTAGAATGATTTCTGAAAGATCATGACACTGAAGAGTGGAGGAATGATACTAAAAGTTGTGGGTTGCCATCACAAGAATTAATTACTTTTTGAAATTTATTAAAAAAGAAAACCGTTTGAAATTGTTATAAAATGTAGCAAGATTACTTTTTAATGATTTTTTTTTTGGGCATAAGGCATTTCTTTTAAAAACAAGAAATTAAACTATCTACAAATGAACGGTAGTGTATTTATCATTGCAATTATTAACTAGTTATTTTATTTGTTTCCCGCCAGATATGCAGAGCCTGGAGAAGTTGCTCAGAGATGCTATCGTTCATGGCCAGCCCAGAACACATCGACCCTGGAAGAAAATCCTTATTCTTGTCGAGGGCATCTACAGGTGATTAAACGCTCTCCCTTTCCTGGAATTCATCTCATTCATCCAAATATGCAATTCTGTAGTCCTGTGGTTTTCTCAAGTGTGGAACATGTTATCACATGTACACTGTATAAACACCATCGAATGAATTGCCACACATTTCACGGTTTAATCTACTCTAACCGGTCCTTTACTTAGTATGGAGGGCTCCATCATACGACTGCCAGAAGTTATAGCCCTGAAAAAGAAGTACAAGGCCTACCTTTACCTGGATGAGGCTCATAGTATTGGGGCATTAGGACCAAGTGGTCGAGGGGTGGTGGAGTATTTTGGACTGGACCCCAAAGATGTAGACATCATGATGGGCACCTTCACAAAGAGCTTCGGTGCTGCTGGTGGATACATAGGAGGGAGGAAGGTATGAAATTCAAGTGACAATTTGTCATTACAACCGATTTCTGATCAATAGCAGAAGCCTAAACAAATTGTTTATATACTCTCTTTATATTTTTTACATTAAAAAGGTTGTGACAAGTGAAAAAAAGGTTTAGCAATTATACACTAGCATTAAAAGGTTTGTTGTCAATACATTCTTGCTGAATAAAAGTAGAATTTTTAAAAAGAAAAAAGAATACTTACTGACCTCAAACCTTTGAATGGTAATGTATATTTGATTTAGTCTTTTGTAACCTTTTAGTTACAGTCAATACAAAGTCTACAAAACATTTTGTCATAATGAAACTAAGTGTTGTTTGGTTTCATTGTGTTTTAGGGTATTTTTACGTCAATGATGTACACAAATTGGAAAAGCGTTTTCCTGGTGCTGACAGGATCATATTTGTCAAAATGATCCCTGTTCAAGTGGATCCTTGAAAACGACTAAAAATACTGCTTTGCTTTCTAGGCCACTAGTTGGCGCTGTTACTTAGTAAAAAGCACAACGCGACTATAGAACACGTAATGCACATTTACATGATGTCCCAGTTTTCACAAATTCACGTTTTTGAAGTGTATGTAGGGACTGTAACGTGTCATTCTCAAAAACTTGCACTTTGAAATATTTTCAGGCCCTCAAAACGCTGTTGTCGTAAATAAACCACAAAAATGCACGTTTTTGTTTGAAAATAGTGTTGTATAAACTGGTCCTTAGTTTACACACCTGTTCTTTATTCCGTTGATTAGCCCTGCACATATTTGCCCTTAATTTCCTTGTTCGGTGTCATCTATGTGTATTGTGGTTGTGTTCCTTATTGAATTAATTATTAAAGATTCTTTTTGTTTTCTACTCTTTCATCGTGCGTTTCATTACAGCCACACCCTGACAGAAACGTCTTGCTTTTTCATTCTGTAGGATTTGATAGACTACCTGCGAACTCACTCTCACAGTGCAATTTACGCCACCTCCATGTCACCTCCTGTCGTGGAGCAAATCATCACTTCTATGAAGTGCATTATGGGAGAAGATGGAACGACAATTGGTGAGTTTTACTCATTTTCTTCACTTTAGTCATGCTTTCTTTTGAAAATCGAATCACCCAAAAATAAATACTGTCATCATTTACTCACCCTCATGCCGTTCCAAACCCATATGATTTTATTTCCTCCATGGAACACAAAAGCAGAAATTTTGAGTAATATAATGGCAGCTTATTTCTATATTAATGTTAATGAATGTGAATTTAAGCTTTTAAACTTTAATAAGCAGAAATGGCATAAAAGTTATATAAAATTATGATAGCTTTGTGTGATGAAATTGAAGTTGTTATTAGAAAAAAATTATACAGGTTTTGGCATTGTAGTAAACGTACTTTGACAGACAACTCGTTGTGTATTATCTTTAAGTTCAGCATACTGTGTGTTGTTGGATGCACCACAAGGTGGCATAATTGACCCAGAAATACATAATCAGCTTGCATGGACATGTCATGGATGGTCTTCATCATTTTGAAGCTGCTTTACAATACATTTGTGCATGTATTTACCTGGAAGAGTTTTTATTTTTTAACCAAAATGACATGCTAGAACTTGCAGTATGCAACGGTTAATTTATATGGCACAGATACAAATCAGACATAATATCACAGGAATGTTGTGTCACTAAGACACTATACATCAAGAGTCATTTGTGTTAGGTGTTAGGTTGCCAAATCACCCCAGCCTTCAGTCGCCAAAATGTGTTGTTTTCTTTAGTTTTTTTGTCTGGCAATCAGTTTTGCATTAAACGCATACCCTGTCCTCCTCCTCATGTACGGTAATTTCCTGTTCTCTACATCTGCACATCATTGACTTTACTTTGTCAACTCCATTGTTCTCATCTTTGTTTTATCGACTGTTTTATTTCACTGTGAAAATACAATCTTTAGGTTTGTTTGCTCTGTGCGCTCTGGATAAACTTGGCCCAGAAATTGAAATAAGTGTTTCTCGAGGATCACTTTGAAGTGAGATGAGAGGGAGGGGAGGGGAGTCTGTCGATGTGAGATTTTGCTTCATACAATTTCCCAGCGCTCATAAAATGAGACTGATTAGTTCAACAGCTGTACACAAACTCCGTCCAGGTAAAATATTTAGCTCAGTTTAAACCTCAGAAATGTGTTAACAATTACCCATGTAACTAGTTTGATCTGGCCTTATGGTTAGACCCACCAAACTGCCTCTTTTCCTCCCTGCCACTCAATCAACATTGGCAGCTACAACAAACAGGCTCAATATGACTAATCTAAGTTTGCTCCGCTGAGGGCTATTTTCATCTCCTTACAAAGACGTATTGTTCCCATCTTTCTTGAAGATGACACCTGAGTCTCCCATTGACTTTTCTCTTCTCATTCACCTGCTAATGGACTTCCTGACTTTCACCAGCAAAATTGTGGACTTATAAGATTGTCCTTTCTTTATTAGTAAGGTGTTTTCTTTATGTAATTATTTCTCTGTTTTAAAACACTAAAAGTGTTTTAAGGCAGTTTTATATACAGTTTGACGGGTATATACACTGAAATGAGATGGGTAAGAATATATGAGTCTCCTAGTGATTTCCAGACTAATTTGCACTCCATTATTTTAAATGAAGGTTTTCCTGTAGCTTAAACAGTAGAGCGTAGCGCTTGCAACACAAGGGCCATGGGTTCAATTCCCAGGGAAAGCAAGAACTGATTAAAATGTCAATGTGTACCTTTAATGCAATGTAAGTCGCTTTGGATAAAAGCGTCTACCAAATGCAAAAATGTGTAAAAGTGCATTTGGAAAAAAAAGTTTGTTGTTGTTTGGAACAAAAAAACAATCATTCTTTATACACACTTCTACTTAATAAATTCAGGATTTATCCAGAACTTCCAAGAATTGCTGTGCAACATTATTTGAATACAATTGGGGCTTTTAGGTGCAGACGGTTCTATCAGGTTACCGATTAACTGATGACATGTATTGTAGATTAACTGATATTGGAGCATGCAAGAGCGAGAACAAAGGTGGATCCAAACAACAGAGTGTTTGTGTGGGTTTGTTGGGGGTAGATGCACAAAGAAAACTAATCAAGCAAAGGTCAACTGGGAGACATCCTGTCTATCCTCATGGGAAATGAAACCTTTTCGTTCCCTCTTTCTTTGGTCCTTTCATTCTCACTTTCTGTGGCCCACTCCAGCCGCACTCGATCTGTTCTGTTTTACCCATAAGTCAATGACAGTCGTGTTTGATTTGAAGCCCGTAGCACTATTGATTTGACAGGTGACTTCAGTGTGAACAAATTGCCTCCAGCACTCATTTACTGCCAGGCTTACCATTTTAAATTCTTTCATAACGTGCCATTTAATTTCACTTTTGTTAAAACAAAGATTCCAATTACACTTTTATAGCGTTTGCGATACTAAATTGTTTCAATAGCTCTTGAAGACAATTTGACACTTAATTAATTCATATGCCAAGTTTGTTTTGGATATCACGCTTGGATGTTCACTGTACACTCTAATTTTAGTCAAAGTGGTGATTTATACATACATTGAGGTTATATATACAGTGTTCATTTCTTCTAGCATTTGTCCTTTCTGCCATGCACAATGGAAACATCCTATTTCCAGGTAAAATATCTAATAATGTTTGCAAGAAGATCAATTTGGTTGTTAAGCGACACTGTATACAATATTTATAGTCAATATAACTGTGTTTTATCTAATTGCATTGGCAGATTCCCCCCCCCCCCACTTGTTTTAAGCATAAAGTTGTTGTAATGATAATCAAAACGAGAGTCTTGTGCATCGTTGCTTCTCAGATAAATTTATCTTGTTTTAAGGATTTTTTTTTTTTATTACTAGAAATTACAAAAAAAAATTGTTGCAGTTTAATGAGGCAGTTTGTCCTAGGCTGGCCTAAATGTAAAATTTATTGTTTCTAAATACAGATGCCGATGCTTTCACAGTCTAGTGATTTCACAGTCCGACGTGTCCCTTGCCTTAGGGGAAATAAAGTTTTATTTCGATCAGATCTGGCTTTCAAACCATCCAAAACTTCTGCCGTCCCCACACAAACATGCAGTTAACAAATATGCCTTGCCTTGTTTGTTCTCAGTTGAAAAGGAGATGGAAAAAAAGAGAGAATTCGGAAGATTCTGCCTCGTCAATCACAGTAGTTGGCATTTTTATCTTGCCGTGGTGTGTGGTGATTGGCATACCTGATCTCATTGTTAAGCTTGATTACTTCTCTGTCCACACAGGCAGACTCGACAAACACTGGACATTCATCTTTGTCTCGAAGTGTTGACTTGCTCTGCAAGAGAGGGTAGATACACATGTTTTAGGTGTAAGAATGTGTTTACCCACACCCCCCCTTAGAGCAGGGTAATGGATTGTTATTCCAGATGTAATGATGTGCTTCTGTTTCTTTGACACTTCCATTGTTTCCTAGTATTTCAGACTAACAAACCTAAATATAGTGTCAATTGATGGTATGAGCTGCAACATTTAGTCAATAATGAAAATACTGGACAATAGACTGGCATCAGTGATTCCACAAAAGTTTTTTTTACGGTGGAAAAAGGTTGTTTGGATAATTAAAATGTTCTTCACACTAAAAATGTTTTTTTTATTTTAAGAACTGATCACAGAAATGAAAATGATTCACCAAAATTGGTTTTTCTATGACATTTCTGCAAAAAAACGTTTGGAACCTTTATTTTTATCAGTGTATTGTCACTTTACAGTAGTGAAAAATGCATTTCTATAAAAAAACCTTGAAAATACAGGCAGTTTATCTGTAAGGTGTGCGTGGTGAATAATGTGCTTGAGGTGTTTTTTTTTTAAATTACACTTGCCTTTTATATATTTATATTTCTAATTGTATTGAAATAAAATATTAATTTTGCAACTATGCATATCATTGACAGCAAGCAAATCTTTGTTAAAACGATGTATATTTCTGCATACAAAAACTGAAATTGTTGTTAGACATTAAATTTAGCTTTTAAATCAACATTTAATTGAAGCAAATAATAGTATTTTGTTGAATAACTTTTATAGAATGAACTCATTAAAATGTTGAAAGATGTCATGTTGTGAAATATTGTTCTCTATTTTAATATTTAATATTCCTGTGAAAGCAAAGCTGACTTAATTCTTAAATGTCTTTTACTGTCAATTATTTGAATGCTCTCTTGCTTCATTTTTGTTCCCAAAACAAAATCGTACTAATCCTAAACCTTTAAACGGTAATATTAAAATCTCTTAAGTTTATATTTACAGGAAGAGTGCTGTTACTTTGATCAAAGGAGTGAATGTGTATGACTGAAAAGAATCAACATGTAAATGGGTTTAAAATCCACATTCACTTTGGCTGACTTGGACGGCAACATCAGGATCGGGGATAGCAAGTGAGCTCCATCATACCCCATGTATGATTGTCCTCAGGTTTGAGCCTGGAAGGAGCTGCTGTGCTTCCTGTTGCCCTTCTCCTGAGAGGTCCTTGTAAGGGGCAAGGAGGCTTTCGGCACGTCAGCCGCCTCTCAAATCCATACTGGTGCCTTTACTTATCTCCTCCCTTCAGATGAAAAGGAAGTGAGAAGGAACTGGCGTTTCAAAAAAGGGAAACGGTCCCCACATCTGGAAGCTCTTTTGGTCCCTTTCGCTGCCTCTCTCTCTTCAGATCCTCCAGCTCTGGGTCTGGAAGAAGTTAGTGGGGGTGTGTGTTGTGAAACTAGCTGTTGAAAAGGTACCCCAGAAAGATTTACTTTGGAGACTCATGCTCCACCTCGGTGCTCTCGCCCTCCCCCTACGTCCTATGGCTCTTGCTTGCTACTTCAACGGCCCAATGTTGGGCAGCTTGAACTTCTATTAATGATTTTTGCTTTCAGATACTAATTTTCATAGATTTGCTCACCTGAGCTGTTTGCGTAGCTTGGAACCGCCACAGAATCCTCAGATTTTAAGGATATCAAACATAATAGTCATGATTTATCTCCATCTTCCTGGCTGTGATAAGAGCATGCCTCCAGCTTGGTTGATTTATTCACATCAGGTTTCTGATTCAGCTACTTCTTACACTATTAAGAAAATATCATTTTTTATTTTAATGAATGTTTCGTTTTGAATATCTGATTACATTTTTAAAGCATCATTACTCCAGTCTTCAGTGTCACATGGTCCTTCAGAAATCATTCTAATATGCTTTTTGCTACATTTTTTTTTTAACAAAGTTCAAAATAATAGCATTTATTTTAAATGGAAATCATTTGACATTAGACATGTATTTATTGTCACACTTGATCAATTTAAAACATCCTTTTTCTGATTGATTCGCAGATTGCAATATTCTTAATAGTTTTCACAATACTGTTTGAATTGAACTGGAACTACAGAAATATCGATATGAATAAAAACTATACTAATGAAATTAACCTTCGGTAGGAAAAGTTTTGAAAAAATGGTTGTTTTCTTTTTTGTTTTTTTTGTCTGTTCAATTAAACGCAGTGTAGTCCAGTGTTGGTTTGAATCTCAATGATTTTTATTGAAAATTCTTCAAAATATCATCTTTTGTGTCCTACAGAGGAAAGGAAGTCAGGTTTGGAGCAACATGAGTGTGGATTTTGAGTAAACTAGCTGGTACTAAACAATTTGGAACCAATTCCAAAGATCATAGCGCTACTTTATTCAGCAGAGGAACCAATTGTAGGAATCACCAAGAACGAAATTGGGCTTCCGGTGTGTTTAACATTACACATTGGCCTAGCTTAATTTCCTTACCACAGAGCGACTGACCCGGTCATGACTCGTGGAACCTGCTTTATCTGTTAGCGGCCAATTTACTTTGGGGGATTGAGGAAGGAGTCCAGTTTCAGAGTCATTCAAGTCTCCCTTCACAAGGGCTCATCAGATAGAGCCTCAATAGCCCCATCATATTATAGACCGGTCGAATTGTTCAACCGTTTTTTGTCTTTTATGACCCTTGTTTAGCAAACCCACTAAAAACCAAAGGTCGGACAGAATGTTAAGTCAATAGCAAAGCGACGTTTTGGGACCTTGTAGTTGCGTCACCTTACAGGCACGAAGAGAATGGCAATTGCTAGATTTTTGGCGTCCGATTGACACAGGGGTGAGACATTGTCACAGGAAATTCCTCTGTTCAAGCTTTTAGCATGCGTGGAATGTTTGACGAAGCAGAACCAAGGCTTTCAGAAACGTAAGAGCTTTAGCACGGCTCTCAGATCACTGCGGTGGACTAAGTGTTTTAAGAGCTCCATTGATGTGGATCACCAAGCAATCCTCCCCCAGGGAACATGCGTCCCACTTCAAGTGGGAGCTGTTGAAAAATCAAGACACTAATTTTCCTGTTTCTCAGGATTATTGGAACCATTCCGGAAGATTGTTTTGGAGTGTAAGTCTCAGTACTGTACACATTGGGTCGTTGCAGGCTCTTGTTTAGCCAGCTGATTAAAATTTCTCTGGCATTAAACATCAAGCTTTGATGGATCTGAATTGTTATTTTTAAAATGTACTTTGGAAAAATACGTAGTAAGCATCTGATTCTTGTGCAAAGAGCATGTGCTTTGATATCGTGGGGGAAAGTTAAAATGTATCAAATCAGCAGGTTTTAAATATTTCTTTTTGAACCGTTTCAGATCTACCGATCGTGGAGGCTTCAGTATAAATTTTATAGCTCAGGTGGCTGACTTTCCTAGTATCTGAAGTAATGAGTTTTGTGGCTTGGTGAATTTTAATTGTCTGATCGCATGAAAGGCTGTGGAAAAAGATGTGGCGTGCCAGATAACAGAGTTTCCTGAAAACTTCAGCTTAATGGTTTGGGTGCGTTTCTTGATTTCAGGCCGTTCTCGAATCCAGCGGTTGGCTGAAAACACAGTCTATTTCCGTAGGAGACTGCGGGAGATGGGATTCATCATCTATGGCAACAATGACTCACCTGTGGTACCCATGATGCTCTACATGCCCGCCAAAATCGGGTTAGTCTTTTCCTCTCTGTCTCTCTCCAATCTCTCAGTATAATTCTGCATACTATTAAATTAAAAATAACTATTAAAGACATTTTCCTAAAATGCTCATTCCTATAATGTACTCTACAACTCTGTACAACTTGTGCACGGTATTCCAAAAGCCTCATGATAGCTTTGAACAAGCCAAAAATGAATTATTATTAAAATTTATTATCAGTTTTTCTGTCTTCCAAAGACTTCTATAGTTTAAATGTTGTTTAATTATTATATACTATTATAGTATTTAATAATAATAATAATTGATGAATAATGATTTTTTTTTTCTTTATGGGCTTTTGTCAGTTTAATTAATTTATACTTGGCTTTCGTTTTTATTTCATTTTTTGTCATTTTAGTATTTCAACTTAGTTATTTATTTCAGCATTTTTCTAACACTTATATTTGATCTGCTTTCAGCTTTACTTTACCAAAAAAATATTTTTTTAACCGTATACTGGTATAAAATGTTATGAGAGTGAGTAAATAATGATAGAATATTAATTTGTAGGTGAAGTCTTTAACTCTTTAAAGCAGTATTATTAATGACAAATGTCTTGTTTAATGAGATTTCAGGTCTATATCTATCTAAATAAATACAAATGCATATGTAATAGATTCACAACAGTTTCTCATAATGGAACAAAAACAGGGGAAAGCTTAGTTTGTAACGAACTTCTTGAAAAGTGATGTGTGTGTTTGTGTGTGTGTGTGTGTGCGTGTGTGCTTCCAGGGCGTTTGGTCGGGAGATGTTGAAGAGAAACATTGGCGTAGTGGTGGTGGGCTTCCCAGCCACACCAATCATAGAGTCTAGAGCCCGCTTCTGTATCTCTGCGGCCCACTCCAAGGAAATGCTGGACAGGGTAACTACTCATTTTCTCGCCACAGTGAATACATCCAATAATTTTGATTACTTCAAAGCAGCATTGTGCCTTTTTGTACTGGGCTTTGTTTCTCATGCCATAAATTTGTGTTTACAATGGAATATATTGACTTAATGGAAAAATCTATGAGCTTTGATGACATACTGATGTTAAAGTCGAAGTACAGAGCCCCATGCGGTGGGTTGGGTTGAAATGTGCTTTACATTTCAAAAAAGATGGATGAGAGAATGACTTTCAACAGGAGTTAGATCTGAAGAGTCTGTAGTCTCTGTATGTCAAGTTCAAACCCCTATCCATCAATCTTCTGAAATGCAGTGTCTTAAACTTGATACACCCTTTATATTTGAAAATAATCACTGTCTAAGGAATTCTAGGCTCCTCCTCAATCTCTCCTGTGCTATAAATTAATACAGGTCTCGGCTGAGGCCGTTTACATAAGCAGTGCCTGCCACAGGGGTCTGCACTGGCAGGAGATCAAAGAGCATCTTAATCTGCCTCCCCAAGGACACTTTGATTTAACTATGGTGAAAAGCACACCGGCCGTCAGCCCCCTTCCCCATGCTTAAGAAAACACTGTGTACTTTGATGTGACCGGTTATCACGTCAACACATTTTTAAGTGTCCTTCTGACATGCATTTCTTTCATTGCTGAATGACTAAGATTGTACACGGTGCATAACAAAAGTTTTTAGGGCTGGGCATTTTAAGGGAAACTATTTTTTTTTTGTCTTTTTGGGAAATCTAGTGTATATGTCTATTTTATTTGAGCATTTCTACTTATTTTTTAAATCAGATGTACAGTAATACCTCGGTTTACGAGTGACTTTGTGTACGAGCATTGTATCGGAGTGCAAGGAAAAAATTTCACTCGCCCACACAAATTTTTGTGGAAATATCCTAACGACAGTCTCTCACATAGCCTATCACCATAGCGATATAACTATTGTCACTCGGTTTAGTTGCATCATTCACCACAGTGATACTTTTATAAGTGATTTACAGCGATTTTACCTCATGTTGTTAACATTAATTGTGATCGCTATTATATACGTACAGTAATATATACGAACAGAAATATATACGTACAGTACAGCATGTAGACAACGGCCCCCAAGATGAGTAAGAAAGAAGGTACGAAATTCTCCCTGTAAGCAGTAAAACCCTCCTCTCGTCTCCTTCACGCCAGCAGCGACGCTACTCAAAGCTGAAGTGTGCGTTACAGTAAATTGTCAAGTATTTTTAGAGTTTAACTGTCAATTATTAATTAGTATTTATATGAGATCTTAATGGTTATAATTTTAACTGTATTAGGATAAAACCAAATAAATATTTAAAATGGGCATTTATGGTCGTGTGGAACGAAGTAATTGATTTTTATTGCATTCTTATGGGGAAAATTGTTTTGGTGTACGAGAATTTTGAGTTACAAGCTCGCTCTTGGAACAAATTAAACTCGTAAACCGAGGTATTACTGTACCATTATTTCAAGCAAACAGACGTTTTTGACAAGTATATTTCAATTTTTAATGGCAGCATTATCTTTTTGACTAAATGAAAGAATATTTCAATATTATTATTCATTAATTTTACTAATGTACACAAAAAAAGCATCACCATTTCCTCTAATATAGTGTACAGGTTAATGATACGTTCTCCAATGAGATTATAACCACCTCTGGAGTCAGGCAGGGCTGCGCTCTGGCTCCAGCACTTTTCTGCAGAGCCATGGACCGGATCCTCAAGCAAATAGCATCACGAAATGGTATTAAGCTGCCAGAACACGACTTCACTGATCTTGAGTCAAAACTGGCAACATCCCTTTCTACCTATGATGAAAGCAAGCAAATAAGTCGGAACGGTACAGAGAGAAGACTGTTATAATTTTACACCATCTTACCTTTTGCATTCGAATGCACACGACTGGAATGAAGTTATAAGTGTGATTGAGATTCAAAATGGTAAGCAAAACACTGTTTTGTTTTACGGTTTGTATACCTAGTTTCGGTTTTCCTTTTTTAATGACGAAAATAGGTTATTTTTATTACCTGCAGATATATACACATTTTTACTTGCACCCAGGCGCAAAATGTACGTTCTAGTTGACAAAAGTCCTTTTGCCGTGTTCAAGCACAGCTTTTTGGCCGAGACACAGGCGACGAGAAGCAACAACACAGTCAGTTCTTTGCCGTCAGCTTGGTGTGTTTTAAGATTAAAATTTTATAAACTTACTTAAACTCATAATAATACATAATTAAACTCACTTTGTGACCCATCTTTACTGCTTACTTTCAGTGATCCAATTCAACCATACTAAGCTAAAATAACTTTAGATAAACCTTGTGTTTGTGATTGTTGATCTTTCTTCTTCTGCATCCTGTAATCCAGAATATCAGCACAACTGAAAGGCTTGTTTGAGCTGCTCCCTCAGAGCTGTACAGATGTGAATTTGCATTTCCTTCAGTCTGAGGCTTATTCATTTCACTTTTGGGGTCAGATTTACTAAACGGGGGGGAAATTAGCGTGAGCGCAATTCCAAGAAAACGCAAATGGAAGTGGAAAATTCTGCAAGGGATCTTCCGATGAAGCGTAAATTAAAGAAAATAGACACAGCCGGATCATTTCCATAATAACCAACGCAATCTACCAAGAGCAGCGCAAATTAGCGTCTGGTTTAAGACATGCTTTTTTGGGACTGTTAAATAATGGTGTAAATACCAGTAAGTTGACTAGCGCAAACCTTAGTAAATCACAGTGAATGAATCATTAAATACTCTCCTCCCATAAATTTTGTGGAAACTTACAAATGTCTTTTCACACCTTTTCATTGCCAATTTTTCACTGCGTGCTCTTCTTTTCTTTTCTAAACCAAAAGGTTTTTTGCTGATGCAGGCTGTTAGTAAATATGGTCATTGGTGTGAAACAGCCTTTACATTTGCCAAAAATAACAAACAATAAACAAACAAAGTCCAGATGAGAACACACATAATTAATATTGTAACGTATAGTAATGTGTTACAATACTTTCCATAGAAAGTAACTAACATAATTAGTTACTTTTATTACGGAGTAACACAAAATTGAAATTAATCCGTTCCGAGGTTGGCTTCGTAAGTCGATCTTTTCGTAAGTCGGTCAGGCTTTTACATGTAAATTGCCTAATTCCGTTCCAAGCCCTACGAAAACACCACATTTAATTTTATTATAAAGCTATGCTTGTTCAGTGTGGTATGAAAAGCACATCCCAGCTCCATGGAGAGCATCCTCTTCTTCTCTTTCAATTTCACTTTCATCGTAAAATGAAATGGGAGAGGAACGCCGCTACGCAGAGGCTGGTGGGAGTGATGCTGACCAATAGGAGAGCAGGATGCTGCAGCGAAAGCTAACGTCAGAGCCGGGAGCAGTGTTGCCAGATTGGGTAGATTCCCGGCGGGTTTTAAGCTGTAGTTGAGCTGGAAATCTTCAGTCCAATCTGGCAACACTGGCCGGGAGACAGCCAATGGGAGAGTGGGACGATTGGTGCGAGTTTCCGGGTCAGTGGCGCGCAAATTTCAAAACATAACTCGGAAATTGTCGCCTCGGCCGAGATTTCATTTCTCGCATCTTGATCATTTTGTTGTTACTCGGGCGAAAAAACCCCCCCGAAATCTTTTATCGTACGTTGAACTTTTCGTACGTAGGGTGTTTCGTAAGTCGGGGTTCTACTGTATTACTTTTTTTTTACTTTTCCAAACACTGGCAATATATGGCAGGTGTCAAGCAGAGACTTCTATAAACATTTTTTAATTAATCTTTAAATCAAAGTGAAATTAATTTTGAATTCAGTTTTATCCTGAATCAAAACTATCATCTCTACTGCTGTTTTTGTCTAAATCAGAGACACTATTATTATCTAAAAAGCACATTAAGATAATTTCAGTTTTCACAGTGTTGCTCAGTTAATCAATGAATATAGAAAATGTTGTGTGCGTAGTGTTTTTTTTGTTGAAAATTCACGTTTCCTTAATAATTCACTTTTTATGGTGTTTCATAGTTACTTGAACTAGAAATAATGCAATTCATGACTATATCAAACTTTTAAAGAACTGCATAGTAGGTGGCCACTGTTTCTCAGCATTAGCATGTTATGACTTACATGTGTAACCATGAAACTAATGGAGCATGTTGATTGTTTTCAGGCGCTGGATGTGATCAGTGAAGTAGGCGATCTGCTGCAGCTGAAGTATTCACGGCACAAAGTTCTTCCCTCATTGGACCGGCCCTTTGACGAGACCACATATGAGGAGAACGAAGAGTGACATACTTATATACCTATCTGAACCAAATGTGCACTGCTCATCTTCTGCTCTCTGAAAGGAGGCAGTAAACCACTTAATAAATATAACTTTTTTTCTTTATTTTAACACATGACATTCTGATCAACTACTTTACTTATGCTTTCTTTTTTCACTCCCCAGTTCTTCTACTGCATTTGTCACTTCTGTTTTGTTTGGATGTGAGGTTTGGGGTCTGTTTTTAACTCATTGTGGCATTCATTTTATAGAAACAAATACTTCAATTTTTCAGGCCAGTCACGGGAGGCTTTGAGCTGCTTGTGTACTTGCTGAAGCCATATGTCACTGCAGCCCTCAAAACCATTTTTGTGTGCAAAAACCATTTAGACAAAATATCCCCCCCTCCAGTAAGTGAGAACAGACTGGTAGCGAACCCATAATCCCGAGGATGCTGACCTATGAAACGAATTATGGGTTATTCTTATTGCATTGTCACTACATTCACTGTGTTTCCTTAATCAAACTCTAAAAGCAAATGTACAACTTGGTTCTCTAGTTGTTTTTTCCACAGATTTTGACTTGCGGCCAGCTCCGGTGTCTTGCTTCAATCTCGCTATTGTTTTTCTTGTGTTACAGGGATATTTATTTTTCCTCAAGACAAATCGCAGAGAGTGATGTTGGTTATGTATGAGGGAAGTTTAGGTAGAAACCTGCATATTTATCAAATTTTCACCTCTGTGAAAACTTGGATGCTGATTATATGCATTATCGCCAAAGTTGCTGCACAAGTTGTGCGGTTGGATTCCAAAAGCTCATAGAAATTATAACTTTAAATGCTTGTTGGTTTATTTTTAATCAATAGGCAAAACTTCGATAACCATGTTCATAAATTTCTAAGTGCAATGCCATGAGTAACTAATAATATTGCTCTCTATCAAGAAAATTCACGCTGTATTATTGACTGAAGTTCATTGTGATTTCCAAAGTCTAAAAACTTTTCTGCATTCATAAAAGGAGCTTATGTTATGTATATGTTTCTTCAATGTACATATTTATTTATTATTCATGTTTCATATCTTTTATTGTTGTAGAAGTGTACTTTAATCATCAATGGCAGCTCTAGATGCCTCTCAAATGCACATGCATGATGTGCGTGCTCTCAGTGCACATACTACTGATGAGTATTTTTATATCATTTTGTTATTCCCAGCAAAGCATGTGGGATGTAATCACCGAATCGGCTGGTTTATGATGCTTTAAAGGTGCTGAGCTGTACACTCTATGTTCTGTTTTGTGGCTTATTTTGCTCTAGTCAAATCTTCTGTTTTTCCCACAAGCCTTTTACAACATCAAAATCCAGGGACATTGCTTTTTATCATATACCCTTTGTTTGTTTTTTGAAAAAAGATGTTTGAAAAAGCAAAGAATGGAAATGATCATATTTTTTTCTTGATATTATAAACGCTGATATTTAAGAAAGTAGTGATTGATCCAACTGATACATAGAGTTCTGGTTCTGATAACATATGATTTACCAGTACATTCAATGTATGTGTTCTAATACAACTTGGATTTTGCTGCCTGTAGCACACTGTTTTTAAGACCTACTTTTCAATCAAAGTACACTGTGGGCTTCATCAGTTCAGGAGTTGTTTCACTCTGAGGAAATTAAATTACAATTCCAAAATGTATTGTCATGGTCTTTTGTTTCTTTTCTCACTTAACATTTTTGCACATTTCCTGACTTCACAATTAAATTAGGTCAGTAATCTAGTGGCTGCTAGATTACAAGTGTGATAGTTTTGAATTATTACCGTAAGAATTGAATTAAATGACCACAAGACCACATTAAAGAAAATGTACTGAATTACACTGCTTATAAAATACTTCTACACATTTTTGAGACATCATGATAGAACACTTTTATATTATATTTACAAAACGCAATCAAACTTTTAATAAATGTATTTAGTAATGTAATTAATTTAATAAACACAAGTACTGCTGTTCATATTATAATATAAAAATAAATATTTTAAAAGTCTCCCATGTTGACCATTTAAAAACAGTAATATTCAGTTATATTTTCCTATTCAGTTAGGACAAAAGTAGTCCGATTATATTACCTTAAATTTGAAATGTAATGGATTAAGTCGCTAACTACAATTTTTGCCATGTAGTTTGGAATCAGTAACTGACTACAGTTTGTAAGTAATATACCAAGCTACATACCCATATACTGTAAATATATATATATATATATATATATATATATATATATATATATATATATATATATATGTGTGTGTGTGTGTGTGTGTGTGTACAGTGGTGTGAAAAACAGTTTGCCACTTCCTGAATTTATTTATTTAGCATGTTTGTCACACTTAAATGTTTCAGATCATCACACTAATTTAAATATTAGTCAAAGATAACACAAGTAAACACAAATGCAATTTTTATACACACACATACATACATATATACACACACACACACACACACACACGTTTTTCGTCTCTGGGTCTCATGAGGATTTTCTACCCCACGCAGCTCCAGCATTCACGCTTCAGTCATTTATTCATTCATTCAGTCACAGCGGGATTAAATGAACCCCTCCTCCAGAGACGTCACACTAACGGAGGTAGATGAATGTCTCCTCCAGACAGTGAATTACTGAAGGTCCTTCACCACAGTACCTGCATGAGGTGTAGACCTCTGTGTGCATGAGGCAGGAGCGCATCCCACCTGCATTTACGGTTATCAAGGATTGGTGTTCTTTGCGTCTTGGAACTTCAGTTGTTGTGCGTTGTGCGATACGCGTGTCTAAAGAGCTTTCCACCGCAGAAAAAAAACACTTAAAGAAGACTGTTCTGCATATATATCCACTGGATAGAGACGAACTCATACATATGGAGGATCGTTTGAAGATCTCCGAGAGGAATATTCAAGTTTGGGAACTGCTGAAATGCTTTTGGAAACCAAGAAGCTCTCACAGTCAGATGATCTGAGGCACACGCGGGCATGACGCTTGAAGGCTGCTGCTCATTGAGAATTTGCTGAGCGTGTTGAATATCTTTCTGACGTTTTAAATGGATTGGTTTTATATGAGGGATGGACATATAAACAAAGATTGAGACACAAGTGAACCTTGGAACTGACGAGGGTTGAGTGACGTTCGTAGTAACATATCAAAAGTCGTGCATAATTGCAAAACATTGAAAAAACTTTTTATTACTATTTTACGAAGTCATGCTGATTCGAAGCCAAGTTTTACGGTGGGCAGTTTTCTTGACACTTTGTCTTCTGTTGGTGAAGGGCTTCCCTGCAAAAAGACGCAGAGCAAATCACATCAAGAGCAAGAGTGGTGCATCTATAGAGGTATGGTTTCAGTGATTGACACTTACAATTAGTTGTTGTTGTTATTAGTCAGAATTTTCAGGCGTTTTGAACATTTAGATTTACAGTAATAGCAGAGATGGTTAAATTAATTGCTTTATCTGATTTTCATTATTTATTTATATATATATAGTTTTAGTTTTCATAGAGCATCAGGTGTCAAACAGGTATGAATGGTTTTATTAAATTTCATTTCATCATATCATATCATATAATATCTATCCAGAAAAAAAAAACAGAATAAAGATTATTAGAGGTCAAACCACACTATAAAGTACAGTTTCCACTGTTAAAGTGTGCTTAATGTCTGTAATGGCGGGGTGGTTAATTTTCCCAATCTGTTAAATGATAAACCACATTTCATGGGTTGTTCTGGGTATTTAATTCATTAATTTGTCCTTCCGCGGGAAAGTTAGGTCACACCGACTCTTGGGTTATGCTGTGACTTTTTTTCATGGATCAGCTTTATGGAGTGTTAACACAGAGAGGAAATGCAAACCCACCCCAGGCTGCCTTTTAATAGTCATTTCCCAACTGAAAAGAATTTTGAACACAAGTCCACTAAGGCCCCTCTTATATGTGGATGTGAATCTATCAATATAGCAGATACTTGACTCATTACGCACAACCTGAGTGGGGGGTAAAGAACACATCTTGCTCAAGGGTGCGTAGATCTAACAGAAAGCAGAACAGTATGCAGCGATACTCGGGTGATACAAGACTGTCTGAAAACATCATGTCTCCACCACCTTTTAAGCCAACTGGAAGATATGTTTTTATTAAAGTAGCCACCATGGGAGGGCCATTGTTTCCCCTGCGCAACAGGAAGACTTTGCTTTAGACAAAAACGGACACTTACTAATCAAAACAGCCAGCTGGAGTCCTATATGTTACACTCTTGGAAATTACATATGGTCGGGTAGGAGTTCAGCGGCCTTGGTTCTATAATTGATAAGCCCAATAATCACAGGGCTGTTCCTCTCCTCAACCCAAGCAGACACCAATTCCACAAATGGCGCCAAATTCTTGATCCCTGCTCTGAAGTTCATGTTGCTGTTTCCTAGCATTGTACTGGATGACTCGGGCACAGAAACCTCTCAAATGTGCAGTGCTCTAATTGAGGTTAAGATGAAACTGTAAACCATAATCTGTTTGAAAGTATATAGCGAATGGCCTGGTAGACACTGTGCAAGCTGTATTCAGAATTTAATGAAGAAACACCAGATAATATTTCACAAAAACCACCAGAATACACACACCAGCTTGGATGTAGAAATAGATTTAATAACGTGCCTGCTTGTTGCTGAGAACAACTATTTTTTATATCTTGGCCCAACAAAACATGTTGTGCGGCACAAGATCTGATTATGAACATCTGAAGCTCGTAAAAGAGCAGATATGTATCCAATCCATTTTCTCCATTTATAACATTAACAGAGTTTATATCAATGTGTAGAGTACCGCTGGTACGTTTGGCACCAGCTGGTAATCAAGTGTCAACAGTAATTCTCTATGGAATGTGATTTCTGAGGAGTATATGACATTTTATGAACAGTTTTTGACACAAGGCATCTTAGAGAAGCCAGACATGGATATATCCATCTAGGCATTTTGTACTTTATAATTCACTTCACGAGAGATGGTGGTTTGTATGGAACGTGATATAAAATGTTAAATAAATAAATCACATTGTGAGATATAAAGTCATAACTACAAAAAAATAAAACCACAATCGTAAGATAAAGTGTAAAGTTGGCATTGCAATTTATGCTGTAAATTAAGTTGAATGTTAATGAAGAAATGAATTGACAAATGTAAGATATGAAGTCGCAATTATGAGAAAAAGTTTCAGTTCTATGAAATTAAGTTGTAATTGTGAGCTATAAAGTTGCAATTTTGACATACTGTTTAAAGTCAGAGTTATGATAAATAAAGATATGAGATGTAAAGTTGCCGTTTAAGAAATAATGAAAAATGAATTAGGGTCGCTCGGGAGACATTTTTCACATTGTGGCAGAAATGAGCTTCCATAGTTTTAACTACATGACATGTCGGCAAGGAATAAGGACTTCTGACAGTGTGATTAATCCTTGACTCAAAGAAAAACTTGCTTTTACCTCCTTTTTGGAAGAGAGTAATCAAATCCATCCATTTTACTGAATTTACTCAGTTTTCCGTTCCTAATGCGTCCCATTTGCTTTTTTTCTAGGCACTCAGAGGTAATGCTTTGAGAGGGTGTTAGGGAAATCAGAATCTAAATGTTTCATGTGCTTTGGGACTCTGTTCCTTCTCCAGCTTCGGTGCCCCGATGCCCTGCCCTTGTTTTAGTGGCACCTCGGTTCCAGCATATTCAGCTCAAATCAGCCCGAGACCATATGTGTGTGGTATTTATTTTGGCAGGGGCGTATTCATTTATTCTTTTAGGTCTCAGCGCCAGTCCAGATGGCACGTCCTATAAAACACAATAACTGTTTGTGAGAGGAGATAACACATGGTACATTGATGCTGTCAAGGCATGCCAAGAGAATCAGATTGTAACATGTTGGTATGCTGGAAGAAATAAGAGACAGAATAACATGAAGGCATGAGGACAGTGATGGTCTCCCTGCCAGGATCTGGGCAGGATTCCATCCTTACCATGTCACTCTGCTCGCGAGTGGCCTTGCTGTCTTGCCTCCTCTGTTTCTGTTGGCCTCCTTTGAGGAGAGTCAGGAATTCTGGCTTCAGGGACTTCTGTTCAAGTCAGTTGTTGCGAGCTGAGGAAAGTATTCTTTAAAGATCCTTTTCTCGTATTAACCTGTAGCGCTCATGTGAAACCATAGCCATCCTTTTCGTCTCAGTTTCACGCATGTGAAGAAAGAGACTAATACAAACGGCAACGCTGAGTGAGGAGCTTATCTTGGCGTGACTTTGTCTCAGAGGTTTGATTATAGAATGATTGAAGGGAAAGGTATGAAAGATCTCTGGAAAGCACACAAAGTGAGGAAACACTTGAAATCCTTCATTGGACTCACTACAGGCAGGCAGAGAAAACTTTGGGGATGGTAACATCTCATTGGTTTTCACACAACTGTAAAAAATGGACACTAGTTCCCAACTGCACTCAGAGTGTGGACTTCCTAAAAGTTAATTTAGTTGACACATTTACTCAAATACTAGTGAGTTGCCTTGGTGTCTTTTAAAGGCCCTTTACATCAGTGTCATGCACATATAAACAGGCTGGATTCAAATGTGCAGTGCAAGTGAGTTTATTAAACAAAAGGAAAACACAAAATGAAGTAGTCCGTGACGGTGGCAGGTCCAGGTGGCGCAGGGACCCAATGGGATGTTGAGTACGTAGAAGGTGCAGTGGTGATAATCACGGTGAGACGCAACTGACGCAACTGACGCAACTGACGCAACTGACGCAACTGACGCAACTGACGCAACTGACGCAACTGACGCAACTGACGCAACTGACGCAACTGACGCAACTGACGCAACTGACGCAACTGACGCAACTGACGCAACTGACGCAACTGACGCAACTGACGCAACTGACGCAACTGACGCAACTGACGCAACTGACATGAAACAACCTGACAGCACAATGAGGGTGAGAGGGAAATATAAAGGCAAGAGCTGATGATGATCAGGTGCAGGTGATCAGGTGTTAGTGATGATTGCAGAGGAGGTGATCAGTAACCACGCCCCCCACACTCACCTCGCATACACACACATGCAGTATCTGGGAGACAGTGAATTCATGAACCGTGACAATCAGACATGAACATCCTGCAAAAACATGAACTAATAATGTACTGCAGCTACAGCATTTATGAATCTTTGTTAATGTTCATTTAAACATTTACTTCTACATAATGAAGTAGAGTTGTATTTGTTCATATTAGTTCATGCTCTCAACTAACATGAGCAAGCAATGAAAGGCTGCATTTGTGTTAAATATCATTAATAAAGATTACAAAAGTGTCTAGCTCATGGTTGGTTCATGTTAGTTAATACATTAACTAATGTTAACAAATGATACCTTATTATTGAGTGCTATCATCACGCATATCAAGACACATGCCAAAGAATGCAGGATGGTAAGTAAAATAGTAAATAATTGTGTCAGGTTGATGAGATGAGAAGAGTGAGGACTGCGGGAGGTCAGCTCTTTGTTTACAATAAAAAACTAAACAAAAACTCAAACAAAACCACCGCGAGGAGGTGAAGACTTGACTTGACTCCTGACTTGAAACCACACGCTCACAAAATAAGACAGAGTGCACAAGAATGAGAGAAAACTCATCTCATAACAAAAGACAAACACACAAACAACGAATGTCCGGATCGCGACACAAAACTGAAACTGAACTAGATCACAGTGACGGGATCCAAACACCATGCCCCGCACTCAAGACAGGAGAGCGCGCGACTCGAGCACACTCAAAGCCTTGTGCTCACACGAAGACATGACAATACAGTAGTGTCAGGGTTCTGTCACAAAACCAAGAGTAAACCAGACCAAAGTGACAGAACCCTGACAAATTGTAGAACTCATGTATCATGGTAATGGTTCTGAGTTCAAATCAGATTAGACATCAGGGCTAATTTAACTCACGGTTAAATCTCTAAACAGTTCACTGATTGATTCGATCCGCAGTATTGAACTGCAGTAATCAAATTACATTCTGAATTATGTTCTCAACCATTTAGTGTATGAATTTGAGAAGGTTTTGTCTTCCAGCATTGGAGTCTGAAACTGAAACAGTTGAGTGCATGAAATGTACAACATTATACACTTTGTCTTTTTGATTAAATAAGTGTATCATCTGATCTGGGTATTTGAAGAGCATGTTTTCTTTTTCAGTGTGAACACACTACTCACACACTACTCTCACTATTTATAGCCTACGACAAAATGGTATAGAATCATGCAAGACTATGCAAACTGGGAGGAATAGTTTGTGATGCTAATTTTTTTGACTCATTAAAAAGAATCAGTTCTTAGGAGCAATTTGTTTGCTAGTAATCATGTTGTGTGTGTTTGGTGCTGAGTACAGGTCAGTAAAAGAAACTGCTCATGCGCACAAGTCGATGACAACAGGAAATTTAGATACATACAATGGTTTCTCGACTCGATTTTAAAGTATTGTCCCACGTTTTATTCTAGAATTGACACATTTTTTCCACTTCAGCAAGAAAATCCCAGTGAAAAACAAAAAATATTGAATTTAGACATTCAATATTTAATGTCAATAATTGTGTAAAAATAATTAAAAGAGTTTACTTTCCTCCCCACCTCTTGTGATGATGATGAACTTGAGTGGAGCGCCAGGGTAGAGTTTATCATCTGGAGCAGAGGACATCTGTTTTGAGTGTGGGAGAGAGACACACACAGGCAGTGAAGTGAGACAAGGCAGGCCACGCATGATCAGCAGAGAGAGGCTTTGATCAGACAGACCCCAACTCCCCACCTCTCTCCTCTGCTGCAACAGAAGGGAACATTGGGGCCATCAAACCTAGTCTGTCGATGAGGAAGAGCAGGGATAACACATGTTGAAATGCACCAAGGTGAAGGTTCTGAAACTGTGAGGATTTGGGATGGAGATTTGAAAGCAAGGGTGCAGAGAAGGCTTGCAGTATGATGTGTTCATGTGAGGACATATGTGTCCCTTGCTTTCTAAGTTATGCGTGTATATGTTGCTGTTCTTTTGAAGTCTGTGGTTGCTTATAGACAGGGCCTCCACAAAACTCTTTGAAGCGCAGCATGACCCAAAATGTAAAGTCTAAACTGAGCTTCATCTGGTGCTTATTGCATGTTTGTTAGAGAATGCATGCAGTTAAAGACAACATGAACATTGACCCCATTTACTTATAATGCTTAAATGTCCCTAAGCTTATTCTGCGCAATTCAGTGTATATTATTCTAAAGAAAGTTTGCAGTATGTGTGGGTGGGAAAAATAATATTAGCCAATAATTTTGTAGCATATTTTTGATTATCCACTACCAAGAGTTATATAAGAGTTCTGTTCTCTGATCCAACCCATTTCTTCAACATATAAATGTAATAAATTATTTGCATGCAACATAGAAGTCACACACACACACACACATTTTTATATTATTTACATATTATTGTAATATTAAAATGCATTATTATTCTTAATGAATAACACAATAAAAGTTTAAACACAATAAAATGGCTTAATATTTGAAAATCACCTGCTTCAGGTTGACATGAAATTTAGGTTCACATGATTAATAGCAAGCAGCAAAGGGTTTTGGAGTACTGTCATGGTTTGAGGACAACGGGAAGCTTTTTTTGTACCGCCACAGACTTTATGTCTCCATATTAAAGTAAACCAGATGAAAGAGATATATATATCCCTTAATGTGTAATCATTTACCTGCATGCACTGTCCCGACTCCTGAGTCTTCCTCCTGGAATTCACAGTCTCTCTCCATGCACAGAACGCAGCATTAGCCGTAATGTCAAACAGCTGTCAGGAGAGTGAGGCATGACTGTCTCAGACTTAATGAGAGAGAATGACCAAGCGTGCAATTCCTCTTCCTTGTTGATGTTTCTCTGCTGTCTGTTTTGTTATGTTGCTAATGGTAACCCAATGGAGCATCGATTGACAGATATGCAGTATTTAAATCAAAGAACTTGAAGAGTACTCTTGTATACGAAACCCTAAAAGAGATTGAAGGAGTCTTCCAAAGGTCTGGGAAACAGGCTTTTCCTGGATCATTAAAGCAGGAGAAGGGTCTTAAATTATTTCCATGATTTCTACTATTCTTGTTCCAAAATCCACCTGATATGCTGTCATGTGTTAGACATTTCAATCCAGATGGGTTTATTTGAAACTCAGACATCTTTTTCATATGAGCTATGAGGTCACAGCTGTATAGATTTGATATGGTGTTGAACTATGACAGATCCTCTAACTGTCTTTACGTGCATGACGAAATTTCTCTGAAGTATTTATCTTTGGGCCTATCTGGGGGCTTTATACATAAGGACATTTTCAGCCATACTTTCATCTAAATAAAGCTTGTTCAATCACCAGATGTTCCTTTTATAGGATGCAATGTGTGCTCTTCTCAGGTCAGTGGTCATGGTGGCTCCAAAGATGTCAGACAGTCCCTGCATGACATTCAACGGCAGAACCAACTGAAGAGCGCACCACCTTCGCCTCATCGCCATAAGAGGAGATGGTCGCAGATTCGCTCCGAGGGAGTCCTTCCCAAACCTGCTCCACAGGAAGAAGACGAACCCTTCATTTTAGACCTGAAGAACTTTCCAGACCTTGCCAATGCAGACCTGGGCTCCCAAAACCCCAACATTCAAGTAAGAAGAGGTCAAATCTCACTTATTGTCATTTAGATTGCATCAGAGTCAAGTTTTCTCCTGTGTATACTTGCTTTTAAAGAAAATAATTCAGTGTTTACAGGCTCTTGGACCAAAAGAAAATGAGGTAAATTATTTTCGTGTCTAGGGGGTCTTGGGTTTCTGTGCGTCTATAATCTTGGCATTAGTTCTTTTAAAGACAGTTGTTAATATTATGGAGGTAGTTTATTATTCCAGAAATGTTTAACATCTCACCGTTCCCAAAACTTTGTCATTTCTTTCCTTAGGGTGAACCAAATCATTGTGTAATGAGTTGGGTAATGGATTGATTTTACTTGGCAACAGTTTGTGGTGTATGTAATTAACCTATGCACTCATTGTTTCACTGTTATTGCTGCTGTGATTGCTATAGGGACTTCAGGTTTCTGCACTGTTGCTGGTCATGTCACAGCTGCTCCTAAACCGGAGAGGCCTCTTAAATTACCCCAAGTGAGACCTTTATACTGGTGTAGCTCATTTCAGCTATTCCGCTCAAACTTCTGCACAGTGTACCAAAAAGAAATCCCAAGAAAATCCAAAAGGTGAAAGGCCACAGTATTATTTTAACAGCCACTTTCAATGCTCCCTCCAAGAGCAGATCCCAATCTTTAAATGTTTTTACAACACTGGTAAAGAAGAGATTTTTATATATTTAGGACTCTTATGAAATTTATGTGTGTAAGTGGACTTGAGAGGAAACGAAGTTAGACTTCAGGGAAAAAATACACAGGAGATCCCTAAGCAAATTGACTTTTAAAATAGGGAAAATTCCAGAGTCTTCCAAGTAGGACGGGTCCATCTTTTTTACCTTTTTGAAAAAGCTGCTATGTTTTTATGTCTCCAATATGGCTGCAGCAAATGTAAATGTATGTGTTACTGTGTTTAGCAGGCATGTGGTGAATATTCTGTTTTAATACATCAGCATCCAAAGTACTGAACACTTTCTTAAGTTTTGAGTAATAACCTCTCATATTATCATCTTTTTTTTTTTAAATGCCAATGACTCACCATTCTTTGTGGTAACAAATTTGATAAGAACTTGACGCCTTAATGCCACTGAATTTAAATTGCCCGTTTAATGTACCTCCAGTGATCTAAACCTTGGATCTTTTTGTTCTTAAAAGTGATGTGTTGTGTTTTTTAGAAGTATGAGAGTAGAATACAGCCATGATTAGTTCAAGGAGGAGGTGGAGACCGACTGTTGTAAACAGGGCAGTTACAGTAGCGTAATCACCCGCTCTAAACTGCTCTGTGCCTTTATAAA
This sequence comes from Rhodeus uyekii, assembly GCA_037043235.1. Classification (NCBI taxonomy): domain Eukaryota; kingdom Metazoa; phylum Chordata; class Actinopteri; order Cypriniformes; family Acheilognathidae; genus Rhodeus; species Rhodeus uyekii. The sequence goes on from JAWRVZ010000056.1 coordinate 2,413,428, forward strand.
CAGCTGCTGCAGCCATCAGATTGTTACGCTGTTGGGGAAATAAACAACCAGTCCTTTGTCTCTGCCCTTCTGGAACACTTGCTATCGTTTTGCTGGTCTGCCTGGCTAGGGCACTACGAGCCCAAGCATGCAGAGAACAAATCTGTCACCTCAAAAGTTCCTTCAAAATAAACAAACAGCAGGAAAGGGAAAACTTTAAAAAACATTTGGAACATACTTAACAGTACTCCAGGGGGTCGATAGAGTTACCTTCAGATGTCTGCTCCATTAAACCAAATATGTTGTCATTCAGGTAAATTTATACAATACCGCGTGTTAAATTGTTCGGGGTATATAAAATTATTTCAGAAAGTAACTTGTGAAGGCTAAGTATGGTAACCCATCCAAGTTAGAGCACACACATTAGGAGTAGCGATTAATGGATACACACCCACACAGACCAGTGGGCAGCCCGTGAGCGATTGAGGCTTAGGTGCCTTGCTCAAGGTAATTTCCTACCAGTCTGACTCTCTAACCATTAGGCCACGAATGCCCCACAAAAAGAAGTTTCTTATACTCACCAAGTTTGCATTTATTTGATCAAAAATACAGTAAAAGCAGTAGTATTGTGAAATAATATTGCAGTTTAACTACGACTTTCTCATTTCCATTTTTTTATCTCTCCACTAGGTTACCATTGAGGTTGTGGACAGCCCACAGATGGAGATTGAGATGGACCTGGCCAAGGAGAGCAGGAATGACTGGTCTCTGAGCTCGGAAGAGTGGCTGGGCCATAAAAAGCTGTTTTGGCCACTGTTCTGGGAATACCATGACTCCAGTCAAGAAGGTCCTGGGCAAGGCAGTCTGGAGGAAAACGAGGAGGACCTCAGCTACGAAGGGGAAGATTCCCTTTTGAGTGGTGTGGGTGGAGACTGGAACAGACGATGGAAGGGCTGGGACTCCATGGACAATTACGGTAAGCACAAGAAAAATCTTAATAAATGACCTGAATTAAAGTCTTTTCATGTTTTCCAACTGTGTAATCGGAAACCATTTATTTTTTAGTTTTTGTTTTTCTTCAGCCTTGTCATCGGAAGTATCAGCGCTTGTGTTGAGGCTTCTTGAAACGCCAGGGCACGTATGCCGAGTTGATTTCCTCAGTAATGCGGGCCCCAGCCTCCTCTTTAAGTTTTGACATTATGATTTATGCTTTAAGGGTTGTACTCAAGAACTGCTACATAAACATATCATTCCTGTCGCCACTTCCAGAGACTTTCTCTTGATGCCTATCAGCGGTAAATGGTGAATGGCGACACAGTGTTGCTTGCCCTAATACATTATCACAATAGTTAGTTGGGCACTCGACTGCTTCTTTGTCGGTTAGGCAGATTAATGTCTCAGTTTACATGCAGGGCAAACCGTAGTGTTGAAATACCATTTTAATGTAATTTTTATCCTTAAAAAGCAGAACACAACCTATCATCAAATGTTCTGAGCCTTTTCAACATATATGGTGAGGAAAATATGACACAGTGAATGTACTGAATAAGGGATTGCAGGAGGAAACTCAAAACTAAGTCTGGTTCATGTTAGTAACAGTGTGTTTCAGCTTCATCAGCTTAGTCTTTGAAGACACCAGTGCTTGGAAAATGTAGCTGTTTGAAAGCTGGGTCCTAACACTTGCTAAGAGCAGCGTGGAACTTCTTCACTGGCTAAACAACTAATATTTGAGTTCAATTAGACAGCAGATAAAAAAAAGCATGGTTGTGCTGACAAAGAAAGCCTCTGCTGCGCTTTCATCCCACGACCGGCATGTCACTGTGATTCACACAGACTAGCCCTTTGAGTTGTCCCAAGAATTTGTGGCAGTTCTCAGGCTTTGGATTGGAAGCTTCCATTTTTTTAACACCAAAGTTATATTAATTGTCTGAGAATATTGTTAAAGCATTCAGTCGTTGTCCTTTTAGGTGTGAGACATTTTAAAGTTCCCCTTTTATCCCTTTTCAATATTACTTTTGTAATGTAGCTGTTTGTCAATGTTAACAATCGGCAAAGTTGTGAAACCAAAAGTGCACAATACACTAGTTATTGCATCTCAAAAGAAAGAATCGACCCTGAACAGCCTAAACGAATTGTCAGAAATTTGAATGCCACCTCTGTCACAGCTACACATCATTGGGCAACACAGTTGTTTAATGCCTGCCTATGGTCTTCATTATTTATGTTGTGTACATGTCTAGAAGATGGTGTTTTATGCTCTGAAAATGCAAATTCTCTTTGTATACACTTCAAGAGGATGAGAATGCGAGGAGACAGTGGTTAAAATTATCACAGCGATATAACAGCAGTATAACCATTTGACGATTACTTCTCAAATCCCTGTGAGGTCTAAAAGGGATTTACATAATGCACATATATAGATTGTTAAACTCTAACTTATGCTCCATTGTCCAACCCCTCCATAATCTACATATATTCTTTTACCAGCTTAATTTCACAAGGGCATTTTCCATCTCCATCTGTCATTGACTTTCAGGGTGATCCTCCTCTGAGGTTGTGTTGCACCATGTTCTGTCAGCATCATTAGAGGAAAAGTGCATTGGTGGTGTGTGGTCAAATCCAACACCAAGCCAAAAAAGAAGCATTTGCTGCAGGCTTGCTGCGGTCATGTCAGCAGCAGAGCCTCTGAGCGTCTGAGGATGTGGGTACGAAACCAAACTGGCTTCTCTCTGTTGCCCTTGGTGAACTAAAATAGACCTAATGAGCATACTTGGAGTAGTAGTGGGTTGTGTACAAACAATCTTGAATGGGAAACTGAGAAGGGCAAATGAGCCACATTATTAATGATGTGGTCTACACTAGAGGCGTACAGAAGTGAAGCGCTTTTCTGCAATTATGGTGAGCCACAGGATTACAGGCAGCCTGTGTTCGGCAACAGCTCGGTAGAATATAAAAGCTTCAGGTCATTTTTTTCCTCCCCACTGACCTTATGAAATTTTTTATAACACTTTTACTGTAGTAACTTATTACAGTGCCTATGGTATTTTAGCTGCAACAAAGTTCTCTGATAGCAAATGTACCGTCTGTCTGTTCAGCGTGTGTGATCTTAAACTCGTGTGTGTGTTGCTAGACCTGGCCAGCTCTCATTGGAAATGAATGATGTCTGGTCTTTCTGTCTATGCAAAATCAGTGTCATTGTGTGCCACAACACAATAACAAAACATATGTGATGTTTAATACGCAGTTTTGTGCTGCTGGTTCTCGGGCTAATCGGATTGTACTCCAGATGGGCCTACGAATCTCAACTTTGTTTCAATAGAAACTTGGTGACCAACAAAAACATCCTGATACTTTTGTTGCAATCAAGGCCTATTAGAACACAAACTCAGATTTACATTTGCTTTCATCGATTGTTCATTATACTTGGTAGCCAGGTATTATACCTAGCTTGGACAGCCAAAGTACTTTTTTTAGTTGTAGTCATATCATTTCTAAATATACACTACCATTCAAAAGTCTCAAAAGTTTTTGAAAGTCTCTCTTGCTCACCAAGGCTACATTTATTTGATCACAGATACAATAAAAACAGTAATTGTGAAATATTATTATAATTTAAAAGAACTGTTTTCTATTTTAATGCATTTTATAATGTTATTTCCATTTTAAGGGAACTTGCGCTGCATCAAGACACTATGGGAAAGCTCCACTTGTCCTCTCCACACACATTTGTGAGGTTTTATAACCTGGACTGTGAGGTTTTACTAACCAGGGGCTCAGCTGTTGTCGTCTTAGGGTGATCACACCAGACATGCACTTGTTACAATGGCAGTGTGGGCATGGGTGTTCCCATGATGTCTTGACTATCTCCTGCGAGCCTGTCAGTGACGACTTTTTATAGTTTACTGGTTCATGATGTCACCCGCCTCTAATGTCTCTTCACACAATTGGTTCGATTACACATGTGCTTTATGACGCAATCACACACAGTGTTCCCATAACATCTCATTCCCTCTTCAGAGGAACCAAGGTTATATATGTAACCGACACGCTATTCCTGTCATAGCAAGGCTGAATTTTCAGCTTCATTACTCCAGTCTTGAGTCATTACTACAAGATTATCACATAATCCTTCAGAAATCTTACTAAAATGCTGATTTGGTGTTCAAACATTTCTTATTATTACTGTCCTGGTAATATTTTTGTTGAAACTGTGCACTATCAAAATTAAATTAAAGAAATGTAATAAAACCTGATTAAATCTATTTACATTTTGTAAAGTGTATGCTTAAATTGTGAAACAAAACACATTTTTGAATATGTATACTCTAAGTTTTATTATCTTTCTCAGTTTTGTTTCTAAAACTGCAAATGGTACTATTTAAATTAATTCTATCTTGTTTTAGAATGTTTTAATTTTTCATAGGAAAACACCAATTAATACCAGATTTTTTTTTTTTTTACAGTGAAGCTTTTGGTTGGTCTTAAATATTAACTCTCTGAGAAATATGTTTGAGCAATTTGCAATAAACTCTACAAGTGGGTATGTTATAAGTGTTTTTGTTTTTGTGCCGTAACTGTATGAGTGAACATCTTCTTCATCATAAGAATGTGAACTCTCAATTAGCAACAACACCTGGTAACCAGCAACAACGCAGCCAAAATGCATTAGCAAGGACACAGTGCGCTTATTTCTCTTTCAATCTTCTCTCTCTCTCTCTCCATCACTACTGCCATGGAGTGCTCTGAAACTTTAATCTCTTTAGCATGGTGGTGGAAAGAGAGCATTGTTGGAAAGCGTCTAAGCTATTAGGCCTTGCCTTCCTGCTGAAGTGTTTGCATTGGCTCAGCTCTCACAGCTGCAAGCGGCTGACTTTGCCTCTGACATATTTATTACCAAAAGAAAAAGCAAGCCTGGCCTGCCAGGAGGACCCACATTTTGTTCATTAGAGAGATTATATTTAACAGAGAAATACGCAATATTAATTTAGTTGCACATCATTAGCTTTCTTATGCAAACAATAGAGAGAGAGGCACTTACCATCTTGGCTGTTTTTCGATTTCATTTTTTGGTCAATCCCAGTATATTGGACAGTACACAGAGTTCAAATGCAAGCAGGTACTTAAATAGTGCAATTAAAGGTGTAACCTCAGCTAAAGTATTTTCAAGATTTCACTTCCACAAGCTTGTTATGCAGAGTAAAACAAATCTTTTACTGTTACTCCAACTCATTTGAGGTCTGACCTGCATTGCATAACATTCCCACATGCTGCGTGAGGAATTCCTTAGCCTTAATTTATAGAAAATGTTATAGTTTGTTTTTCATCTGCAGAATATGAGGAGGAAGAATGGAGCGACTGGTCACCATGCAGTGTCACCTGTGGACACGGGAATCAGAAGAGGATTCGTTCATGTGGCTACGCCTGCACTGCCACAGAGTCACGGACATGTGATTTAGAGCGTTGTCCTGGTGAGACCGTCAATACTGTCACTTATACTCAAGACTTTTCAACCCCACAATACACTTCACTGCATAAATTTAGCAGTTACCACATTGTTTATCAATACTCTTCCCTAAAAGCTACTTACTACTCACTCTTGATCTTAATTCCATCCGGCTCCTAATTATGCTGATAGTGATGGAAAACTCCACTAATGCCTCTCATTCATCTCTGTCAGGCGTGCAGAAGTCGAACAAACACCAGGGGCACCAGACTCGTGTTAGAAAAGGGACAGTCTGGCCTTCTGTGTGTGTACTGTATACACTATGAAACTGCTCTTTGAGAGCAGTAGGCATTTTCTTGGCTTCAGTATGACAGCTCAATGAGGGCTTTCAGTTTTAAAGCCCCGATACAGGGCGGTCCACAACCGCGATGTGCAATGCACAAATGTGCATACATAAAATGAGTCCGCTTACAAACTCAAATACTTAATACTTAAAGTGTAGCTCTATAGTTCTGAATCTACATAAATGCCATAGAACTTAATTTTTTACAATTTTTAACTGCTGAAAAATAACAGCTATTGGATAATAAGAGAAAGGTAGCATTCCTGAAAAATACTCTTCCAAAATAAATGTACCAATGAACAAAACATTTATTTATACTGTAGTGAAATTTGTGCTCTGCTAAGTTTGAATTGCTGTCAAAGGAGAAAGATGCTTCTTGCAGTCAAACAATGTAGTTCTGACATCTACCAGCAGGGAACAATCTTAACACCACATATTATTGCAGGCAGACCAGCTTAATTAGCGTAGCAGTGGTGGTTAACCAGCATGAAAGTCCTTAAACTCAATGAAATGTCAAACTCATTTCAATGAAATGTACTTATTTTAGCTGGTTGTTAGCTTAGCGGGTCTTGGCTGTTTAGCAACATGCTAACTAGGGTTGCATGCTAATCAGAATTGAATTGGGAATGCTTTGAAATTCCAATTCACTTTGAATAAGAATTCGACTTTGAATGCAAAGTTAAGGATTAAACATTAAGAAAATAATATAACTGTAATTTTAACTACACAAGCAATGCTTGCAAGACTAATATCAAAGACTTATATTGTAGGTTTTAAGAAAAACGTGACGATTTACACCCTGTCCTAACCAGAAGTGATGAGATAAGATTCCAGCAACAAGTAATGTGTCTTTCCACACCATAGACTGTAAAAAATAGGCATCTCTCCGCTTGCCTACACTTCATTCCAATGTAGAGAAATGAAGCCAAAATTATCCAGTAACTGTCGTTGCCGATTATGTCGTTTGGAGGCCGAGTTTGTGCAGAAGTGGAGCCGCAGTATCAAGGTCCCACCAATACTCCCGTTCCCACAGACTTAATTGTCAATCATGGCGTTACAGCCCGTTTTTATAGCTTTAAAAAAACGAATAACTAAAAACTTATTGGTAAAATGAACACGTAAGAACTAGTTAAAATGACAGAAATAATCTTTGGAAAAATTAAGTTTTAATTGCAATTAGATGTTTTTCGTTTGCCTCGTGTTCTATTCGATTAAATAAAGAGGGTGGGGTTTATGATGGTGCAGCCAGCCACCAGGGGGCGATCAAAATGCTTTGACTTTTTGGCACACTTGGGCCACACAAGACGTGACGCAACTATGACACCCGACAAGATCAATCATAAATTACACCCAATCAGAAGATTGCGTGGGAAAGCTCTCTCGTCAATTCCACTGATCTCACAATGGTATCTAAGTACATAATCAAATTCATAAAAAAAATACACCCATTTTTTTCATTATTAAAAGTACATGCTGAGTTACTGACACAATCATAGAACATTTGATTTTCTCAGAACATTATTGTTTACTTTAATGGTTAATTATCTATTATTGTTTTCAGTATAGCATGTAACTCATATTGTGTGTTTTGTTTAAAATTTCATGTTGATTTGAAATATCTTCTATCTTTCTTACATCTATAGATGACATAATTCCTGTGACAGAACCGACTCTTCAGGAAGTGACAAACAACACACAGCTTTTTGACACCGGTTGGTAATTTTTGCTTGTGTACAAAATGGTGTGGGCATCCGTACTTTCTATGTGTACCGTAGTACAGAATGATTACCACATTTATTTTCTGTGATATACTTTCCCAGATATCCATTACAATATAAAATTTTATACTTTTTGTTAGTGTAGCCATTGCCATTTGTACAACTGGTATTTTTCAGATATAGGCAACATTATAGTGCGCCATCGGATCTCTTAATGGAAGCTTCAGCTAATTGTCTTTCAAGCTCCTAGTGTGCTCTTTTATTAGTTTAATCAACGATTATTGATTTGTCTTAGCTTTCATTTAACTTAATGTCTAGTTCAAAACCCGTTTTAATCAGCATCATTGTAGAAACTGCTCCTTTGAGACCTCAGAGAGAAAAACTCTGTGGGAGTCCTGTTAGACTGTAAAAGATCTGACGTTCACTTTTTTCACTAATTCTCCACAGAGAGTGTTACTGAGACCACAAAGTAAAGAATCCTCTTCCAAAAAACCCCACTATTTGCTTTGGAGTTTTTTGTTGGTCTCTCATTTTTTGGCATTGAACTTTGAATGTAATAGCTCTTTTCATTTAACCGTAATAATAATGAAAGTAGTTTTAAAACATAACAGAATAAAGTGTTTTCTTTAATCTCTACACAATGGAACATAAATGTTTATAACAACTATGCTTCAGCATGACCGCTGCTTGCCGCACATATTTTTATGTATCTTTATGTTTTGGCAGCAAACAGAGACAACCCCCATTGCGTGTTAGCCATGAATCTCAATATGGCCGTAATTTTTTTGGCGTAGAATATAACTTGAGTTTATAAGGCTTAATATATTCAGTAAATGTTTCAATGTTTAAGGAAGTTGTGACATTTTTACCGCTAATTTATTTTATATATTACTATTGCATGTATTTTTTACAAATATATAAAAATAAATATACAGTGGAGTTCGGTTATGTCGACGGCCTCGGGGGCCATATATCATATATTATATGTATTAACATGTATTTTCCCACATATAACCCGCAGACGCAGATAATCCGCATGCTCATATAGCCAGCGGGTTTTGGGTTTTGTGTAAAAAAGCGTTGACATAACCCAACGATCTCAACTTAGAACCCAATCTAAGTTCATAGATTGATGAACTTTTTTGTGTAAGATCACATTTCGAATTTCAAATGTCTGTGAGCGGCTGCAAGCGGCTGTGGCCCTGTAGCTTTGGCGGTGAGGAGGTGTGTTTCAACAATCGTGCGGTCCCCGGTCCGCGGTAAAATTATCCAACGTTTACCGGTCCGCGGCACAAAAAAGGTTGTGGCCCACTGCTCTAAAAATTTTTACATACACTGCACTGTGTATATGTTTGCTAACAACAAAAGGCATGTGTAAAACCACCACAATATAAAACACCTTTGATTCTTGATACAAACCTTTAATTATATTCTCCAACAATGCAAACACAAAGATTGCTCACAAAATCACAAAAAACGTGCGGGATGCTACAGTGTGTTATCCCTCAGACGAGATCAATGACAGGGAGTGAACCGTGAGCGCACCGCGATCCATGTGCAAGGCAAACTCAGCACATGCGCAGTGAACTAGGTATGGAAATTAGTCACGAAATAACCATGTGAAGTGGCGACTTTGTTGTTTCGTGCTCGAGATATTAGATTTCGGCGACATTAACGAATCGACATTAAAGAATAGAAAATACTAAGACAAATAGGGAGTTTGGCGGTTCCACTTCAAAAATATCGGCATAATAGGATTGGCGAGTTAACCATGACTCGAGATACGTGAACTCCACTGTAATTTAATAAAATGTAATACAATTTTTGTTTACAGTTTTTTTTGGGATGAGATTTTAGATATTATATGCAGTATATTTATAAAATATTTTGATAATTTATACAAATATTTTAACATATTTAAAAAAAAAAACCTTTATTTGAAATGATGAAAGTTTTGTTTTTTTGTGAATTCTACTTGCATTTTGTGAGATTTATCTTGAAAAAATATTTGGAAATGTTTCCTGTTTTAAATTTTTTTTTAAATATTCACACTAGGGGGATAAAAACAGAGCATGGAAATGATTTCTGCCACCCTTTTTAAATTGATTTAATTACCCCATAGATGTTGACAGCTGTGAGAAGTGGCTGAATTGTAAGAACGACTTCCTCCAGAAATATCTACACCAGGTCCTGACCGAATTACCCAACTGCCCTTGCATCTACCCATCTGAGGTGGTCTACAGCTCTGTCAACGTTTTCGATAGGAAGCTGCAAAAGACCTATCGCTGGCGAGATGCCAGCGGCCCCAAAGAGAGACTGGACATCTACAAGCCCTCTGCGAGGTTCTGCGTTCGCTCAATGCTTTCATTCGACAGCACCACATTGGCTGCACAGCACTGCTGCTACGACGATCACATGAAGCTCATCACTCGAGGCAAAGGGGCCGGAGCCCCCAACCTTATCAGCACAGAGTTTTCCCCAGAACTTCATTACAAAGTGGATGTGCTCCCGTGGATCCTTTGTAAAGGAGACTGGAGCCGCTTTCATTCAGTTCGGCCTCCAAATAACGGTCTACAGTGTGTCGAGAACCCACAGGAAGACGTCTACATGAATGAACTAGAAGAGGCCAGGGAGTACTGATCCAGAGAGTACTGGTTTTCAAATCGAATAAACCCCACCAGTCTTGAAGGCAATAAAAGCCTTTTACTTTCTGCTTGGGTGATGGTTTTAAAGATCTTGACTCTCGTTTTTTGAACAATTTAGCTGAAAATAAATGGAACTGTTGAGAGATTCATCTAGAGACTCAAGCTTAGATGTTGTCACAAACTGTTGCGTACAGCTCCACTGCAACAACACTGGTTGAACATGTTGGTCCAAAGCCCAGATTGGAAGACCATGATGCAATTTTCTGTGTTCTTTCTTCTTTGATGTTACGTACGTGCTCCAAACGAAGTTCAGCGACAGTTCTTCAATGGCATTCTCTGAAACAAGTTCACTGTATTTTCATTGGATGCATGCTTGTTTTTCTTCAGTGTCCTCAAAGAGTCCGATCCACCATTTAAGGAACTCCAGTAAAGCTGCTAGAATTGAGAGACATTCAAAAATGCAACAGAATGCCGATTTTGTTGTCTTTAGGACTGTAGATCACTCCTGGCCTCGCTTCAAACCGTGTGAGATCATTCCAAACAAATCAAACACAAGCCACACCATTCGTAAACTAATTCAACACATTTCTGAGAATAGTTCTTCTCTTTAGAGATTGTATATTGTTACTCCAAATATGCACAGACTTCGTGTCATTGGAGAGATATGTATGCAGGATGAATCTTTTTGCACAGAACTGTCGCAGAACAAAATAACGGAATCTGAGAAACGTTAGGAAACCATTTTTTGAACTTTCCTTTGAGAAGACGTCCCTTAGCAATGGGAGGCTTGTTTTTTAAAATCTGAAGTATAATTGGATCCCATTCTGTTTTCTTTTTTGCCTTTCAACACAACCCAGCTTTGTACTGAATGCAATATGAGACAGACGCCTGACACCAGTGCAGGGAGCTGTCGGAGCTCAGTTGATGGATTGGAGTGTTCCTCTAAAGGTGAGGTGGAGGTGACACTTGTCGTAAACGAACATCTCCTTTAAACACAATGGCTCTTTCAGTCTCTCTGTTCATCCTTGAGTCACAGTCAAAGCCTGGAGGCTTACATGGGATGTAGTTTGAAGGACCTAAGCCACCCTTTTCAGCACAAGTGCTATCATGATCTCTTTGTGAGATGTTGATATGGAATGCTGGTAATTTGATTCCTAAATTCCCGCTGACAGATGACATGTAGTATGTAGCAATAAACACATCCGCCTTTCATGTCTTACTGTGTGATTTTAAGCACAGAATAGTGCTATCAAATCGGCTTTATACTTTTTACTAGCAAAATGAATAAGCAAACAGTATTTGCATGGATTACTGTTGCAGATGCACATTTAGTGATGTTTACCTGTAAAAGGTGCATAGGTCAAATCCCAGGATTGAGACTGCAAGGTATAGACTTTTACGGGTCATTCATACTTTAATACTTTAATAGCATACATTAATAGATTTATTTGCATTTTTCATTGTGGATTGAATCAGAAGATATTTTTGTGATTTAAAACTCCAATTATCAGTGCACTCATGCAGCATTTTGCTCATGGTTCATACAGGGTTCATATCAAGATCTACATTCCTGTAAAGTTTAGTTATAACTCTAAACTTCTAAACTGAAAAAGATTATCTTCTGAAAAAGATAATCATGGTATTTGCTTTCGTTTGAAATAGAGATAGGTTGCAACTAACACTAAACTTTGCAGGAAAAGATCTCCAAGTGCAGGACTAAGTCAAGCACACATTAGTGTCACTTATGATCCCTGTCAAACCTGATCAAATCCATAAAGATATTTTCATTGATATAGCAATAAATGGCAGCCGTGAAAACATCATTCAGTCCAGATGTTGGAAACATTTAAATATCTTGCTCTTAGTGATGGTATATTTACTTCAGAAATGGATTTTATGATATTTATGGTATGTGCATGAGTTCTGTCTGACCTATCTTCACTGGAAATAAGTGCATCTATTTCACCAAAAGCTGTGCATACAATTCACTGTAAGTTTCAGCTGAAATGAACACTAGAGGCAGTAAAACACCAACAACTTTCATTCTTTTTAACACAAATTACAACTGCGGGGGCAGATTATTGATTAATAATGACAGCTTTTAGCTTTATTCCTTGCCCTTCCTTTGACATTTGCATCACATAATCAGCTCCATATGTCTGGCTTTTCTGATGTGGTAAAATTGCTCGGTTGCACATCTGGTACCTTTTTCTAATTCGCAATACTGTCTGTTGAAGTTTATGTATGATACACTCTTTTCTAGGTACTTTTGACAGTAAGAGTCCACCTTTCAGAGCTTAAAAAAGAAGGGCACTTTATTTAAATATTGATAATGGAATATATGTCTATATGTGTATATAGTCGTATATTGAATTATACTTGTACAATTTACTGATTTAAAAAAATGTTATTGTAAAAGGATGAATAACATAAATGCTGCAATGTTTAAGATATTGTATTTAATGTACAATTTTGGCATGCCATTTTTAACTTCAGATTTATCATTGTACAGTATTTATTACTTTTTATTTTGTAACTCATTGCTATGAAGTGGATAATCAAATAATTCTATGCACTATATAACTATATGAGTTATTTGTCTTATAGTTATTTCTGGTCTGTGAAAGGAAAGTGCCATACCACACACCGTTCTACTTCAATAATGCTTCTAATATCATCTTTCTTTGTATTAAACACTTTGTGACCAGACATAATAAATGTAACTTTGATAATGTCGTATGTGTTTTAATCACAGTGTCCTGGAAATAATTATGTGGAGTTTAGTTGAAGAAGTCTTTAAAGTGTGGATCTATATATACAATTATATATGCAAACACTTTTTCACACCACTATATATATATATATATATATATAGTGGACTATCACACTACCACCACCATATTTTACTGTTGGTGTGATGTTCTTTTTCTGAAATGTGGTGTTACGCCAGCTGTAATTGGACACAAACCTTCCAAAATTTTCAGCTTTTGTACCTTTTCCAGTACCAATATAATATATATATATATTGGTATATAAAAATTGGTTTTGACAATCAAACCTTCCAAAATGTTCAGCTTTTGTCTCATCTATCCACAGAGTATTTTCCCAAAAGTCTTGGGGATCATCAAAATGTTTTCTGGCAAAAATGAGACAAGCCTTAATGTTATGTTTGCTCTACGGTGGTTTTAGTCTTAGAACTCTGCCATACAGGCCATTTTTGCCAAGTCTCTTTCTTATGGTGGAGTCATGAACACGCCCTTAACTGAGACAAGAGTGGCCTGCAGTTCTTTAGATGTTGTTGTGGGGTCTTTTGTGACCTCTTGAATGAGTTGTTGCTGCACTCTTGGGGTATTTTTGGTCGGCTGGCTGCTTCTGGGAAGGTTCACCGCTGTTCCATGTTTTCCGTTTGTGGATAATGACTCTCATTGTGGTTTGCTGGAGTCCCAAAGCTTTAGACAGGGCTTTAAAACCTTTTCCAGACTGATATATCTCAATTAATTTATTTTTCATTTGTTCCTGAATTTATTTGGATCTTGGCATCGAGTCTAGCTTTTGAAGATCTTTTGGTCTACTTCACTTTATCAAGTAGGTCCTATTTAAGTGATTTCTTGATTGAGAACAGGTGTGACAGTAATCAGGCTTGGGTGTGGCTAGATAAATGGAACTCCAATGTGATAAACCACAGTTATGTATGAAAACTTTAAAACAGTTTTAAACATAAAAAACATTTGTTTGGGGCTCAAGAAAGATTTACTATTAACATCAATGTCTGAAACAGTTGTATACATTTTTTTTCAGGATTCTTTGATGAATAGAAAGTTCAAAAGAACAGCATTTATTAGAAATAGAAAGCTTTTGTAACATGCACTACTGCTCAAAGGTTTGTTTTTATAAAGAAATTAAAGAAATAGTTTCCTGATAAGCAAATCAGCATATTAGCGTGATTTCTGAAGCATCATGGGACACTGAAGACTGGAGTAATGATGCTGAAATTATATATATGTGAAAAAGTGTTTCCCCCGTCTTGATTTCTTTCTCTTTTTTGCATGTTTGTCACACTTAAATGTTTCATTTCTTCAAACAAATTTAAATATTAGTCAAGATAACACAAGTAAACACAAAATGCTTCTTTTTTTATTATTATTATTAATGGAAAAAAAATCCAAACCTAGGTGGCCCTGTGTGGAGAAAGTATTAATGGGAACTCCAGAATTATCGTTTGAGTTTTGGTCCTCCCACAGCCTTCTTACGGCCACAAGTTCTCCTCAAAAATGATGTGTAAAAGGGTTGCACATCTGATAAAGTTTTTAAATAGCTCAAAAACATGAAGTGTGGACAACTGTTACAGCAAACGGATACCAGCAGTCATTTTTAATTTGAGCATGATGGAGTTAACCGAAGGTTTGTGTTCTCATTTGGACATTAGGTTGCCTTGAACACATGTGCTGCCTCCTTTTCTCAATCACCAATTAAGAGGAATAACTTTTTGATTTTGGACGAAAAAAAGCAATAGCTTTAAGTCTAGCTAATGCAAAATAAATTGGACAACTGACTCATGTCTTTATTAGAACCGTGCTTAATGTTACGTATTATATAACAAAGCTGAGAATAGATTGAAGCCTCGAAGGTTTTTCTCAGTGCTTATCATTGAATAGCAATCTTGCTATGTAACGGCCATCTGCTGCTCTAATAATCTAATTGCCTTCATATTAAGTATCGCTTGAATGCCTCAGCCAAGACACAACCTGAACCAAGTCCAAGTCAGGTGCTGCAATGAAGGTCAGTGACCTTTTCCCCTCCCTTTATGTTCTTTGGTGGTTCTGTCAGATCTGCCTCAAAGTCATTTTACTCTGACACTTGATGCCCTTTTCCCCTTCTGTCATAAATGGGTGCTGTACAATGTTCAGGTCATCTGTCAAAAGCGTATGTAAAACTGTGAAACAATTGCTATTACTTTTCTAAGTCCTTTTGGAAGATTTTCGCCAGGTGGATGATAAAACGAACTATATCTAATTATATTTTGCAACCACTTAAGAGAAAAACCTGGCAACTGCAAAGCAAAACTCTAACAGCCACCCACAACTTCCAGTTCCAGTAACAATGATTCTTGTTCTTTAACCATTAAAGATTAATTTAGTATTTTAAGAAAAAAAAAAGAAATATGACAAGATTATATCAATAACAAGTACATGCAGAATGATTCTTACAAAAGGAGTGTATACACTGACTTACAGTGGTTTTCAGTCTTTTTACAGGTGAACCGACTCATTAAATTCATTTGGTCTTCATTTGTCATGCTATTGCCTGGTTTCACAAACAGTGCTTAGAATAAGCCAGAATTAGGCCTTGGTTTAATTAGGACATTTAAGTAGCTTTTGGGTCAGAAATGCTTTAAAGCACTTACAAAAAGCAATAAACAATCAGACCGAGTTAGTGGAAACAGTTTTATTGGATGTGTAATATTTTCAATTAAATACCAAAAAGTCGTTTGAAGCCCTTTGAAGTGAACAGGGCACCCGCTAGATCTCCCACAGTTCTTGTCGTAATGTTTCTTTTCTATCAGTGGAAATAACAAGAACAAATTACACTCACTACAAAGTTAAAACACAATATTTATTAGAGGTCAGCCCTTCACGGTTCCCACAGTGAACTCAAAGCTTGGCGGCTTGGAACCGGGCGCAGGAGTCAGGCAAAGATAACTGTACCTGTATTTGGGGCTGTTTGCACAGAAAACACCCCCTTACCAAAGAACCTCGGGAGCCCAGATGGACGCCTGCTCTTTGTCCCTCACAACGAGAGGAAACAAAAATAAATAGCGGAGAGAACAGTCACAGGACATTGCTCAAACATAAAGACCCAGCTCTAAAGACAGACAACCAAATTGGATTATTTGTATACGACTATGGCCTTTGCTCTTGCTCGTACATTACAAATAATTAGGAAGTCTATTTCCAAGCATATGTCTTCTCAATGTACTGCACACCATTAATGCATTAGGAGACATAATTACCATTGAACACATAAAATGGTATAGGGACTCAAGAAACAGATCTGTTGAAGTGTGCTTAAGTTTTGAACAGATTCAAATATGTTTTTTTACAGATTAAAACAAAAAGTGATTATTTTTTTGTACTATTATCTTTCATTTGATTTATTTTGTCACTGAACCTCATCATACCAAATCTAAGGCCTACAGACCATTTCTTTGCATATTTTATTTGTGATGGATGTAGAAACATTTATGTGACGTATTTAGGTTTATGATGACGTTCCTGTCCTTAAAAACTAGTAAATGCTGCTGAATGGCAGGGCAAAAGTACCACTGCGTGCATTGGTGAATGAAAGCAGCATTTGAGAGGGGCTTGTTTTACAACCACTCTTGGGGCTATAAATAAGGGAGAGAGAGAGATCCAAAACAGACCTGAGAAAAGTGAGTCCATATGGGTGCTGGAGGAATGGTCCGTGATGAGCCAAGATCAAAGCCTCCTGCTTTGAATGAGTGCAGCTCCCCACACAAACCATACTGCACCAGTCTGCTTTTACTAACAATGGATTCTACCTGAGTCTGTGTTATGCTATTTATTTCTGTATCACTTCATATTTCTATCTTCCAAGACTTAAAGGTAGGATACAGTTTTTTTTGTTTTTTTTGGAAATATTTTTGCTATACTGGTTGAAATTCTCTTCACATCATGAAAGCAATCAATAATATTTGTGGTCTAAATATACATCATTGACTGATAGGGTAGCAAATGTCCATCCATCCATCCGTCCATCCATCCTTCCGTACGTCCGTCTATCCATCCATCCATCCATCCATCCTTCCGTCCGTCCATCTATCTATCCATCCATCCATCCATTAGTCTGTCCGTGTGTCTGTCTGTCTGTCTATCCATCCATCCATCCATCTATCTATCTATCTATCTATCTATCTATCTATCTATCTATCTATCTATCTATCTATCTATCTATTCATCCATCCATCCATCCATCCAACCTTCCGTCCATCCATCCATCCATCTTTCCGTCCGTCTATCTATCTATCCATCCATCCATCCATCCTTCCATCCGTCCGTCCGTCCATCTATCTATCTATTCAACCATCCATCCATTCGTCTGTCCGTGTGTCTGTCTGTCTGTCTATCCATCATCCATCGATCTATCCATCCATCCGTCCGTCCGTCCGTCCGTCCGTCTGTCTATCCGTGTCTGTCTGTCTGTCTGTCTGTCTATCCATCTATCCATCCATCCATCCATCCGTCCGTCCGTCTGTCCGTGTATCTATCCATCCATCTATCTATCTATCTATCCATCCATCCGTCCATCCGTGTGTCTGTCAGTCTGTATGTCTGTCTATCTATCCATCCATCCATCCATCCATCCAACCATCCGTCCGTCTGTCCATGTGTCTGTCTGTCTGTCTATCCATCCATCCATCCATCCATCCATCCATCCATCCATCCATCTATCCATCTATCCATCCATCTGTCCGTCTGTCCATGTGTCTGTCTATCTATCTATATATATATATATCTATCCATCCATCTGTCCATCCGTCCGTCTGTCCGTGTGTCTGTCTGTCTGTCTGTCTATCTATCTATCTACAGTATATCTTTAATAATCTTACACATAACTCACAGAAAATGATTCAAAATGCAGATCCGTTGGGCAGAAAATTACCAGTCACTATTAACAAACACTCTTAGATTTATAGTGTATACACTGGTTTGCTGGGTGTGAAATTTCTCCCATTAGCATATTGCTGTTTGTTTTCATTACAGCCCCTTCCCAGAATATATTCCCCTGCATCTTGGGAAGTTTCCAGGGCCGATCTGAGTCGGAAGCTACAAATGAAATGAATGACGTGCCTGAAAGCTTTGCTCTGTTACTTCATCTGAACGTTGCTGCATGAAAAGTCTGCTTTTGAAACATCAGACCACCAAATTTGTGACACAAAGCATTACTAAGGAAGGAACACAAGCCACATTTAACATATGATGCGAAGAGAGTCTGAGCAATGCTGTGTCATTGCTAATTCATCACCAATTAGCTTTGAAAAGGGTTCGATCCAAATATGATTTGAGAGAACTGCCTGCTGGTGGACATCTGCATGGTGGCATAAAGCACATTACTAATTCAGAGGGAACTGGAGCTAAATGGACACGGAAACACGGCCAAACATATGTAGACCACATTGAACTCCTTGGAAAAGATGAGGAATCACCAGCAGATGTGTACATCATCAAGGGAAAGTGAGTAAAGGGAAAGCAGTGCAGTTAATTGTATCAAGATTCATTGTATATCATAGTATGTCATGACGAACATCCAATGTAAGCTGGAAACTCATAAATAAATTGTCCTAATGTTTAGATAATGCTTATATAGGCTCTGTGTCTTATAATGCACTTTAGATTTATATTACATAATGATAATTAATCATTTTAAACTCTTGAGGGACTTTTCATAATTGTGTTCCTTAAGTTGGCCTCCCACCTGCCTAGGACACACATCCTTTCTTTTTTCAAAAGCCATTAGCTTGAAGTCAGAATTTGTGTTATGTTAGCTAGCTCATGAACGAAGAACTACTGTATGTGTATAGACAGCACAGGTCCACTGCCGCTGGCCTGGTGGTTAACGCCTTGTTTACTCTTCCAGACCAACAAGAATCCCAGATTTCCTCAGTGCTTCCTGCAGGGAGCCACAAATGCCTATGAGCAATCTATACTGGCAATCAAGTCTCTGTCCATCACAAAAAAGCACTGTACATATATGTTTGTCCTTGTACTGGACTGTATGTCAAAATATCGATAAATACATGTGAAATGCATAAATGCTTTCAGATTGCTGGAGTAAATCAACGATGTCTGTAAAGTTTTTAGAATGTTAATATTCCCATTTAATGTTCTTTAAAATGGCATCTTTGCTTTGGCTATATTTATATTTATATATATATATATATATATATATATATATATATATATATATATATATATATATATATATACATATATATTGATTTTGAAGACATCACTCTGCACTTCATCTTCTCATCAGATTTTCTGTCCAATCAAATGCATTCCGCAATTAAAAAACAGACGGGGAAGCGGTTCACATATTTACCATCTTCTACAAGGTGAATCACACATAGTCAACTATATAGGGGGAGAGAGAGAGATTCAGAGAGTGTAAATATGCTTTCCATTGGGGCGAATGAAGTCTGGTTTCACATAAGTCTCATGTGAACCGCTGCTGCTCCGGTCCAAAGACACGGTAGAACAGAGATTATGGAGGGGAAACTGTTGGAGATTAGGAGGAAACTGCGGCTTTACAGAGCTCAACAGCTCTGGCCGAGCTGTGATATAAATTAAACGCTATTGGCTATTTATAAAAAGGGAGGAGCTGTTCAATATGTCTGGCCCTGTCTTCCTGTTTCAGTGTAAAATACAGCACATTGAATAATGCAAACCGTTTCAATGCACTTCAGTGGGCCTTTAATGCTAATATAGTTATAGTTATCAACCATAGCCTTAAGACTATTAATTAAGAAGTTTTACTTCAGCAACACAATATCCTGTTGGAGACACTTGACAGTTATTGTGATTTCTTCTCTCTGTGGACGCGTTTGATATGGCATGTGTATTTTAGCCATGACCCCGCTGGTCTGTTCACAGCTGAGTTTGATTTAGGTTTTATCAGTTGGGGATTTCAGCGCATGTGTTACGTTCAGGTTCATTCTTCCACAGGAACAAATGAAACGAATAACAGACAGACCAATGATGTCAGCCTTGATTATCTGCAACCATTCCTTTTCACTATTTTTGCCCTGTCTCTGTCTTTATTTAACATAATTCTGTCAAATAAAAAAGCGATTTTGACAGGTTACTTCAAGAACTCAAGTATAGATGTTCTTATGATAGATTGGTATATGGCCAGACAAATTAATCTAAAACTTTTAGGTCTTCAATCAGTTCCAGAATCTACTGACAGCTTTTATTTAATTTTCTTGTTTAAATATATATTGTGTCAAAAAAAGAATTGTGTGTTTTATTTCCGCATTTTAATATATGTTTTATTTATCAAACTTAAATTATATTAAATATTTTCTGTACGTTTGGAAGTGCAAAATATTTTCTAAGCTAACAGCCACAAATGACAGCAAATATTTATATATTTAATAATAATGATCACATTTTTATTTTCTATATATTTTCTTAGAGCTACATGCAAATATATGTTTGCAACTGCAAAACCTGTTACTGAAAGTGTTCATTGCAGAACTTAAAAACAAATTTTCCTTCTATTTGATATCTAATTTTCAATGATAAATTGATTTAGAAAATGAACCAATTCCCAACTAACAGAAAAGACCAATATTTCTAATTTCTAAAAGAATCTTAAATTACAGATCTTTCTATTCTAAACCCACTGTCACCTCCAAAAAAAGCATACTTTGATTTAATTTAAGTATACTTCAGTAAATTTTTGTGTTTATACTAATATCTATGTACTAGTATACTTTAACTGTTATACTGTATTATTTTAATTCTACTTGGGATAAATCGGCCCGCTTTTTAAAATATTCTTTTAAGAACACTTTAAGTACTTAAACACTTTAACACACAAATGTTTTTCACTTTGTACTGCAACTATAATTAGTAGTTAGATAGTTTTATTTATATACTTAACTTTATATTTTATTTTGCACTTTAAGTCCTACTATGCTCCTATTTAGTTATTATTTTTTATACTTAAATGTATCTACTTTAAGAAGACCTGAAGTAAATTTATATGTGCACTCCCAGTGGACAACACAGAAATCACATACTCAGAATTAGGAACAAATCTGTTTTCTGCTCTCAATCTGTGGTATTATGAGAATTCACCATCTGAGCGGCTGGAACTTAACCTCTTGAGGTCAGTCTATTGTGTGCTTCACATTTGGTTCTTCATAAAACATATACCCAGGAGATGTTATCACTTAGCGAGGGTATTTCAGCTATACTCATTCACAGAGCACAATAGCAGAAGATAACTCACCTGGCTCTGCACACAATAGAATGGCACGATTGCTATGGATGGCTTTAAAACCACATCTTTCACTGTTCAATAGGAGAGTTAACCAAATGTTTGCCGCTGGCTCTCTACATGCAGCACCACATTTTCTGAGGTCCTTGTGACTTTTGTTTTGTTTTGTTGTTTTTTACGGATACTTTTCTGTGTTTAACTAGCTTTTACAGCCTCCAAAGGGCAACCCTTGATCCATGGTGCTTCAGACGGAAATCTGGACACTCAAAAAGTGTGTGCAGCTTTTTAGAACTGGGAAGAATGCTTTTTCAGTCAACCAGAAAGCAGTGCAAACTAGATTTTGGGTGGACTTTGCTTACACATGCCAGACTCACCTCCGCAATGATAGGCTGTTCTGAGTGGTTGCCAGGATGAGCAAAAGTTACAGTGCTTTCCTCATGGTGACGTTTAAATATAACATTTCAATTCCATCATGAGTAATGGCAGATGCATTTATCAAACGTTATTAGTTTTATATGCAGCCTGTACCTTTGCCAGCTAAATGCTAACCTGCTATTAACTTGGGGGAGGGGCGGAGTCCCATTGTGTGATGGGGCAGTTAAATGATTTTAAGATAAAAATAGTTGAGTTTTTTCCCTCCAAAATTGCTATTTTGACTTTTCTTTATCACAATTGTGATTTTTGTATCTTGCAAATCTAAAAAAAAATCTCTGAATTGTGAGATATAGGCCTGATCTCGCAAAGACTGACCTTTTTTCTCAGAATTGCGAGTTTATATTTGTTTATCTCGTTTAGGATGAATTCAGGTTAGAATCCATCACTTTTTCCTAGTCATCTCAATGGCAAAAATGACCCAATCAACATAAATTCACCCCTATATCTCGCAATTCTGACTTGATAAGGCACAATTGCGACTTTTTTTATCATGCAATTCTAAGGGGAGAAAAAAAATCTGACTTGTGAGGTAAAAAGTCGCAGTTTTTCCTTCCATGGTGGAAACAAGCTTCCATAACTCAGGGTCTCTTGAGGGGGAAGGTCCTCAGGAAGACCTCAAGCTGTGAGTAAACAGCTGTATGTGGGATCGCCTGCCGGTCTGGAGCCAGGCACAGACCCCTACTCCCACTCACTGACCCGTTCGCGTCAGTCACCCCAGGCCTATTATTAGACAAGACCTGCAGCCATACACACACTTCTAAATAGGAAAACGTTAGGCATGACAACAATGGACCTTCATCACATCTGTGTTTCATTGTTTGGTAAACCACTGAATCTTTTTTAAAGAATTGTTACATAAAACTCATGAAGATAAACTCATTTCAGCACAAAACGTGACTCCAAAAAAGTATTTGGACAACCACATGATCTATGATCCACCAATCATTCTAATATGCTGATTTGGAGTTCAAACATTCTTATTATTATAAGCAGTGACGCATAAAAGTGAGAAATAAGTTCCTTTACAGAACTGCAGGATCTGGATCTATGGGGCGGAAACGACAAACCTCTTGATAAGTAAAGAGGGAAACATGACAGGATATGAGATTTATTCAGGTTCAATGCTCCACTTAAAGCTTGCTAGAGGACAAAAATGGAACTAGTGTCCCATTAGTTAATCATAATTAACAGGAAGACTAATGTGAGATATGAAATGGGTTCATCTTGGGGTGAAATGGCTTTAGACCACCTACACCTATCCTTTACAGGGGAGGCAGTAGTCAAACCTTTCAACATTTTTGCATCATGTAATCATCATTGTGTCATCATCTGGAAAATGTATTCCACACAGAAGGAGGCTTGGTTTTCAATCATGACGTTTTCTGCTTCAGATGCCGTTTGATTCAACTTGATTCAACATGTCATATAAATGTAATTCAATAAGATTCATGAGGAAAATAAACACCGTTTTAAAAGAAATGACAAGATTTTTTAAATGTAGACTGTTGATGATCTTCACAACGGGAGGGATGAGCAGAAGCCATATGTGCAACAGACGATTATTAATATTTAATTCCATGACCATTAATGGCAGATTTCTGTAGTATTTGACAAGTGCACTGAAGGGACAGATCAATTATCAGTAAAATAAATAATACATACAGTAACTAACCATACAGTATTTTATTAATTCATTATTTTATATAAATTAAATTATTTGAATGCATTTAAAAACATAACTATATATTAAAATGCTCTTAGTGTTAATATCGAGCGTTTTTTAACTCTATATATGAGATGTTGGTGACAGTCATAACAGAAGGGCATTTTTAAAATACTCCACTGAATAATTGTGGCAGTGCAACACTGCCATCTATTGGCATGGCATGTTTACACTTATTTTACCAATCAATTCACGTACAATGCAAGTAGGTGTCACTCTAACCCCACATTTAATTTATTTGAAATATACAGCAGGTCCAACACTGATTTGACTAAAAAGCCTCATATGACTGTTGGCAGAACAGGATCTTTTGTGCATTATTACATTGAGGGGTGTTACAATAACCATTACTATATGATAACTGCAATGTTAGAATATGGATTCTGGAATATGGAACTTTAGACACTTAAAAAATAATTTAGCCTATGTAAAGACATCAGTTACTATGCCTTATTTGTTTTGTGCTATTTCAAAAGCTTAAATTGCGTTTTAAAGTTTGAAAAGTCTTATTAAAAATTATTTAAAAAAATAAAAATAAGAATTCTGATCACATGAGAGCTACAAGGGAGCTAAACTGACATGCATCTCTCCATTGAGGCTCTGCTTTATAAATGTTGTGTTTCTGGAGGCTGAGAGCTAAATTACTTTTCAGAGGGATGCCAGTTTTGGAAGGGACGCTGGCAGAGATGGGTTGGCACTAACTACGTGATTGAATGCTCAGCATATCAATGACCTCGTCCAAAGCAGAGCTGGAATTTGACAAACAAAGACATCATTGAAAGGAGAACAATGTCATCGACCCACTTGGATAACACAATTTATTTAGATTTGGATGTGGATTTTAAGATTAATATATCGACTACAAATCCTGTTTTGTTTTCCTGTTGGTTTTTTTATTTTTTTTTATTTTAACAAAACCTTGATTGGAAAAGTTCTCCATCTCTAGCAAGATAAAAAAATAATGCATACATATAAGTATGTTAAAATATAATTAATTATAATAGAAAAGGCATTTTGTAGTTCATCAATATTTGATTTCACATTTCCTTATTATGAGAAGTTGTATATATACGTGGCTCACTGTCCATTGTGAAATTGGATGAGAGCCAGGGGTGTTACAGGGGTGAAGACAGGAAAGGAGAGGGAGGAGAGAAAACTGAAAAAAGAGAGGGAAAAGGGGAAAGGAGAGGAAAAGAGAAGAAAGAGATTGTTTAGAACTGTCCCTACAACAGCAATGTTTTTGAAAGTCTACGTTTATCATAAATGATCATAAACAGTTCTTCCCATCTTCCTACACATTTAAATGGGACTAAAGTTCATCACAAGGTTGGTGGTTCAAATCCCACTCTTACAGGAATTTAAATGTGTTACTTTATGCTGTGAATGGTTTTATTGTTACTGGTATTACTGAATTATTTGTTATGCCATTGTAAAAAATAAAATTATACCAATTTAATTTATTTACATTTCTTAATTTTTAGTTTTAATTACATTTATGTTTGTTATGGTTTAAAAATTAGTCAATCCATTTATTTTGGATAAATGTGTAAGTGCCTATAACTTTTGAAGGGTACTATAGCACACAAAAAATTTATTTAATTAGATTTATTACCAAACTTTTATTTTTAATCAGCCATAGCCAATCATTCGTTCAATTCACTTTTTAAAATCTTTAATTTATTATTTTCAAATGCAACAGAACAGAAAACACATTTCGTGAAATAGATATAGAACACCGATACCAAATAAGACTTCACGAATTAATGTCTTAACGTGAATTTAATTCACAACTCTCCTATAAAAAAATATTACTTTGCTCAGTTATAACTAAGTTACATACTTTCTGAAGCGCGCGCCATGTCTATCGTCATCCAATCTCATGATGGAGAACGTGCGACGCGATTGGCTCTTGTCCAATCTTACGTGCGACACGATAGACCCTTTTCACATGACGTCACGCAACTTCCGTTTTAACTCAAAGCAGGGTATCTTTACTTCCGTTTAGCCGCAAGCGCGTTCAGGTGAATGCAGGAACTGGCTAACCAACAACACGAAAAGTAAAGGTTATAGTAATAATAATAATGTTTACATATTTATAGGTTTCTGTATTTTAGTTCGTTTGATAATGTTAATGATTATTTCCAGTTTACAACTCTTTAACATGTGCGTGAACTGGATGGTAAAGTAGGCTAGTTTGTAGCAATATGCATCGCTCTCAGCCTGTGTTGCCTGAAGTTTACTAATAAGTTTTAACTTTTATATTATGTATTCCCGCACAGTTGTTTAGAATGACCCCCCCTTAATCCAATCTAACGGTCAAACCATTTTCATATTCTGATGAGATTCATTATTCCTCTTTACCTGTGTCCATCTTTCAACAGTTTCCCACCCATCAAGCATGGCACAGTCTTCTTGTCGATGCTATTGTAGTCTTCCTTGTTGTTCAATAAATACATAAAAAAACTTTTGTGGCAGTAAATTAATTTTATAACCTTAATGTCCTTATGGTAATGCTCCATATTGGAATGTTTATAATGTGTTTGATCTGCACAATTTATGTTTGCAGTGTTTACACCGAACCCAAATATATTCAGTGACTGTATATTGTGTTCAATAAACATCATACATTTGTGATAAGCTGTTGCCCTCAATATTTTAATGTTTAAAATTGCATTTCCTGTTTCCTGTTGTCAAAATTCTACAAAAAAGGACAACGTCAAAGAAGTTTGTTTGAAACCTTTGCCAATTTATTAATAAAACAACTCGCATGTACAGAAGGATTCACAGCCTTTGCCATGACACTCAGTTGGATCCTGAAAATCCACTCTTACTGCCATTTGCATTGTACAGTGTACATTTCACAACTGTTTGGGCACGATTCTTGGACTTCTTTGGTACCGGTTTGTATCCTTTATCAAGTTTAGAACGTGTTGTAAGCGAAAATGTGTCTGAAAGTCGCTGTACATCATAAACGCATGTAAGGCAGATGTAGAAAGGGACTGTGTAAACTTAATCGCGTTCACTATGACGGCCGGCGGAAGTAAAGATACCCTGCTTTGAGTTAAAACGGAAGTTGCGTGACGTCATTGTGAAAAGGGTCTATTGGACGAGAACAGAGTGCCAGAGAAAAACACATTCATCCTTTGCTAACATTCAGCTTTGATTGCTCGTGTGGTTCTTTTAATAGTCAGTTTCGCTTTACAATAAAAACGTCATATGATTTTAAAACTTTGAATTAAAAGGAGGAAGGCCCCAGCGAGGATCGAACTCGCGACCCCTGGTTTACAAGACCAGTGCTCTAACCACTGAGCTATGGAGCCAGACAGGTGTTACTCCACTGGCAAACTACTCATATATGGTAACCATACTACGGTAACGCGTAATCTTTGAATATAGTTTCTATGTATTTGATTACACGTCTATATATCTCGTGTCTAGCTACAAATGTTTAGCAACCGAATTCTAGAAGTTGTGTAAAATGACTTATTTGCTACTGCTAAAATATCTAGCCAACAGCTAAGCATACTTTACGGAAAAAGTTATTGTTTACAGAAAATATTAATCAGCTGTATTTGTATGTAAAATGTAAAAAAAAAAAAAAACCGTAAAGTTGCTCTTGTCGTGTTTCCTATTCACGATATAGCTAAAGTGTAAAGTTGTGAAGTGATGGATGGTAATACTATTGTAATCACCAGATGGATGGTATTTAATATTTACATCTTAAGTTGTATGTGCTACATGCTGATTTTGTTTCTCATGTTTTGTGTTGGTTTAAAATAATCACAAACATTTTATCATTCCAAATTTATTTATGTGAACGAATGGCGCTAAATGAACTGTTACAAAAGTTATGTAATGTAATTTATGGGACAACAAAACTTAATTTATTGATTCAGACAAAGTAAAACATAACGAAACAGATAACTAATTATTCAGTGGAGTATTTAAAAATGCCCTTCTGTTGTGAACGTAATCGACTATGTATAGTTCAGCAACGCTCTACAGTAATAATAAGACAAAATATTTCGTTATGATTTAAACTAAACTCAAATATCAGCCACTTTGGTGCATTTCTCAGATCACAGAAACTTCTCAAGACTATTGCTCAACCTCCACATCATCCAGTCACTGGTGCACCTCATAAAGCAATTAATCATTATTTTAAACAAATTAACAATGCTTTGGTACATTAGTCCCACTGATTTTGTACAATTGTCTGATGTTATCAATTGCTTATATCATATTGATCATAATATATTATAGGCCTATTATAGTTCTCTGAAACATATCCACAAAAACATCTAGGCATCAGTTCATTGCATAAGTCAGTGAAGACAAAATGGTTGAAATAATCTGTCAAGCATATTTTCTACACATTTCTTTTAAACTTCTTTTTTATTTTGCAAATGTGTGTCTTCAATTTGATTAATTACGCTGGTGAATCTTGAAATTTCACTAATGAAGATAAATGTAAAAGCATTAGATCAACCAATGTTCAACATGTTCTGTAAAATAGCTCAGAGGTGCATCCGATGAACATTCAATTTAGCAAGCATATATAGGCAGAATACAACAGTGTTACAATTTCTGACAATGAAAGGACAACAAAGATACAAACAGGGTCAACGGCCGGGTAATAGAAAATAGGAGGTATGTACTAAGTAATAACAGAAATGATGGTTTCTGAAACATCTAGGCCTGAATCTGAATTTCCACATATAACTCCTGCATCTTCGTAGTGAGCACAGTTGTGTGTGCCAACCCCAGCATGCTGACAATCCAAGAGAGTTTCCTCAGTCCCCTCACACTGCACATCATCCAAAATAATCTTCAGGTTCTTCCCTTCCCCAAACTCAGCGTGCTTGGCAGCCTTAAGCGCATGGCGGAACCCGAGCTGCCGGCAGACCACTACGGCATTTTTGGTGTTCCAGAGATCATCACAAACAGTCCCCCATTCCCCATTAGCGTAAATTTCCACCCTTCCTCGATCCCTCCGACCCTCTTCATCCCCGACTAATCTCACTGCTCCGTTCTTGTGCTTGCCCTTCCTGCGTCTACCCTTCCGCTGTCTGGATGTCCTGAGGGGCTTGGGTGTAGTTGGGACGAATGGTGTGGTGGTGATCTGACCATCCTTCTCATTTAAGATGTCCAGCAGCTCTTGCAACCAGTCTTTTGAGCCATCATCAGGACGTTTCTCTGCATTTGAGAGTCTGGGAAGCTTTGTTGGAACATGGACTCCTATCAATGCTGTGAAAAGGGGGATTTATACAAAAATCAGTTGCTCAGTCACGTGTTTACAGATTGCCACAAAGTCCTAAATAAGGTCTATGGTAAACTCAATATCAAGATATTTTCACATTTTACTTGACTCAACATAAAACACATCAGTAGTACTCCAATAATTTTTCTCTCTCTATAAAGTGGCTAAAAATGACTACAGGGGTTTTGGGGGATATTAAACATCACACTGGACAGGAAAACTCTTCTACTTATTAGTCTGCTTCCACAACCTCAAGTTGTGCTTACATGACGTAGTTCAATCAGAGCCCTACTTCAATGTTTCCTTGCAATTGTATTTAGTAAAAATAGTCATGATGAACAAAACATGTAAGAATCATAAACTTTTGTTGGTAGCTGAGCTTATTTTCCGTATTTTTGAGGGAACCCAGGTGAGGCTAATTTCTGTGTGGCCTACTCTATTCTGGTACTCTATTGCACATTTGATTAAAAAAAAAGAAAAGGGAAAAAAGAGCATACACTTATGGCAAAAAGTACAGATTGGATGTACAGATTTACTAGATCTCTTATAAAGGAAGCAAACTTACTTTCCTTTGGTGTGAATGGTATAAGATTGCTCTTAACACGAACTGAAAGTGGGTTATTATTACATTTTCCTGGGGGTGCACGTCTGTAATAAAGTAGGGAGAGCATTTTAATCTTTTAATGTATATTCTGGGTTCAATACAAGTTGAGATCAACATAATTTGTGGCCTTTTGTTGATTATCATAGAATTCATTTAATCTTGTCTCTCGTTTTCTTTAACAGAACACACTGTTACTGGTTACATTGACACACTTATAATGGAAGTGTGGTGTGTTGAATTAATTGACACTATACTTGTAATAGCTATCACATTGTCTGTTTTCTGGGATTTATTCTTTAAAGGTTACAGGTTATATCTGATGTATTTCTATGTAAATATTTTCGATATTGTTTAATCGAAATACTGGTTACATAATTTTTTGCGTTTTAATAATAAGAGATTATAATTAATACAAGGCTGCTTCCCCTGGAGTTGGATGTGTCTGATTGGTCATGCATGATGTGCGCCTCGCGATACTCTCGCGTCATTCACGATCAAGCATCGTGTGTGAATCTTTATTAATTTACTATCACTCTTTTACAGGTAATGTATATAACGTGCACCAGCATTGTTCAAAATAAATTCGAGAGAAAAATGTTTATTTTGTTAATTGTTTCCATGCATATCTAACTGTTATGTGTATTCACAATGTCTTTAGCGTTAGTTATAGGTAAGCACATGGTTAGCTTAAACGTGCTGTGACTAGCGCCCACGTTAGTAATGTCGAGATGCATATGGAGTGTTTGTTGTATATGTTGCATGCTGTCCTCACTCGTTAATTCTGTTAAAAGATTATTTCGTGCTGCTTCACTTATAGTATGAGGATGTTCGTGACGTGTATAAACGACTTGACTGTAACAAAAATGTTTACATTCTTGGTATGCATTTCAATGCTGTCGAACAATGTAAAACTATGCGCTTAATGTATATAATTTGTGTCTGTTCCTGTTGTATTGATTCATGACAAAAGCGACGGCAGTGATGCATCGCGTGTTATTCGTTTAATATCACTTTATAGGAGCAGGACTACTACAGAAGCAAACAGGGGGCAAGTCTCTCCAAAGACTTTATAAACTGAAATGTGAAGCTTCACATTTTTATAAAAGCACTTAATTATTATGTTAACTGTTCTAGACGTTATGTTATCATAGTTGTAAAAGTGGATATAGCTTTACATGGAACAAGTTACAAGATCAACTGACACACAACAATCATGTTAACATGCATATTGTTTACATCTTGTGGCCATATTTTTAAAATGGTGAGTATTTTAACATTTACAGATTGGCCCTAATTACTGCCATCGTAAATGTCTCACTGTAAACGTTGAATTTTTATTGTTTTTTTTGTTTGTTTTTTTCAAAGAAAGGGAGGGACAAGTCAAAATTACTGTAGCACTTTCCCAGTCTCGATTTAATCTATATCACAGAGAGAGAGAGAGAGAGAGAGAGATTACAGCCGCACGTATAGCTTCCAACACAGCATTTTGAGACTAAAGTCTGTTAAGAGGCAACACAAGCTGATCTTTGCACACCAGAGACTACATTATGAGTGATGAAAAAGAATACCTTGAGGGATCAACAATCTTGTACACAACACCTGTAGGAGATGTTGCACTTGGTATTTCAGTGGACATGAAATAGAGTTCACCTGCTCACAGAGAACACATGTTAAGCCACACAAAATACTGATCAATTTAATATAGAACTCTAAATAGTTTTGTCCACTAGAAGGCGTTACAGACTACTTTACTCGACATATACAGTGTCTAGATAGAAGGAACGTATAGCCTTTCTTGTACATACCTGCTTCGTCCTCTGCAAATGAAATGATGTAGGGATAGTAATTGTTGATGAGTCCTGGAAATGAACATGTCAGACCAACACCCATGCAAATCTCACTGTATTCCCAACGGTGTGTGTTTCTGTTTTCCTTTAAACTCATCAGGCGTCTGGAAATTCATACAGTTCACATATAAAACAATGTTTGTCATTTTGGAAAAGTTAATTTACTCAAGTAGTGTCAGAATAACTTATGCACTACCATTCAAAAGACTGAAATGCTTTGAAAAAAAGTCCCACACTCACTAACGGCTATATTGAGAATTATTATTACAATATAAAATAATTTTCTATTTGAATATATAAATAAAAAGTAAGCTATTATTGTAATGGAAAAGCTTTTCCAGCTTCACATGATCCTTCAGAAATCATTCTAATATTATGATTTGGTGCTCAAGAAATATTTATTATCATTATCAATGTTGAAAACCGCTGTGCTGCTTAATAATTTTGTGGAAACTATTACTTTTTCAGGATTCATCGATAACGAACTAAACTAAAATGCTAAATAAAAGCATTTTTGTTTTAATCATTACTTACCCACTCATGAAGTCTCCAAATATATACATGCCATTTAAATTAGGATTTTCACAGCCTCTGTAAACATATCCACCAGTGACCGATTTACCTATTTTGTGTGGATATGCATAAATCGGAAGAACATCATCTAGAAGTAAAAGAGTATATGGTGTAAAATACTTTTTGGGTTGTAAAAGACACTGATTCATCCATCAAATAAAAATTAATTAAAAAGCAAAACAACTAGAACTTAAAGGACTGAAAATGAGATTAACTCTATTCCCACCTAAGGAGCTGTTGGCACATAGTTTTTTGTCGTAACAAGAGAAGCCCTCTTTTGCTCTCCAGCCGTAATTCTGTCCCTTCTCCACAATGTCTACTTCCTCAAACTTATTCTGGCCCACGTCCCCACAGAAAATTCGTCCTTTTCCTTCCTTGGTGTTCGGATCGCCTCTGTCTACCGAGCATCTCCACATGTTCCTCACCCCGTAAGCATACACTTCTGGACGAGCGTTGGGTTCATGTATGAACGGATTGTCCGGTGGGATTCTATACAGCGGCCCCCTTTCATTGTCATCTACATCAATACGAAGAACCTTTCCCAAAAGGGCAGATCTAGCAGTAACATCCAAATAAGAGATGGAAATGTATCATAACCAATCTGTCCTTCTAGTACCAAACTGAATTTAGCTTGCTGTACAAACAGAGTACCAAACTAAACGTCTAAACTTACTTGTTCTGTGCATTTCCAAATTTCCCAAATGGATCTCCTGCCATTCCACCATCCCCAGTGAAGATGTACAAGTATCCATCATCGGCGAAGAGAATCTGCCCACCATTGTGATTAGAAGCTGGTTCATCAATCTCTAAAATAATTCTGAGGGGACATAAAGATATGTGGAGTATTGGATGCTCTGAACTCCTACACTAAAAATCTATTTTTTTTTTTATTGGCATTGATGGTTCCTTTAAAGTAACTTTAATGACCAGAGAACCTTACCTTTCAATTGCTCAAAAGGTAAAGTTTCTTCAGATTATTTAAATATTCCTCGCATTGAGAAAACAATGGGTTCTTTTAAGAACTGTTCACAGAAAGGTTTTTTGAGGAACCCAAAAGGAATCTTCTATTACACTGAAATGAAACCCCCTTTTGGAACCTTTCATTTTAAGGGTGTGTTCATACTTGTAGTTTGGTTCGCATAGCATTCGCACTGTCATTTTTAACACCAAAAATGAAGACAGATTAAAAAGAGGCTTTTATACTGTATATTTTTGCAACAGCACTTGAAGAACATCCAAAACAATCCTGTGTTCTGGCCTAAATGTGCTCACTGTATGTGCATACATTTGATGGTATATGATGGAGCTGACAACTCATGAAAAGCTTATTAAATGTGTAAAGGAGTCAGAGCAGTGACAGGAATCCCTCGTTACCTGCTGTGAGGAGACATGTTTCTAATGCCTGTACTGACCTATGATGGGCAAAACTGTGACTATGAAGAGAAAAAACAGGTAGGCTATAGCTTGAACATTACATCCTTTTTTGGGATCGCATCTTGTGACCATCATGGTCCGTGTTGTGTTTATATTTTTATTAGACCACAGTTAGTCTGGATGTGGACTGAGACAGTTTAGTTCGAAATGGGACATGGTTCGCACAAAATATTGGTAATGTAAAAGCTGTCATGTGGACCTAGGTGTGCCGAACCAGAGACTACATGAAGGAAGTAAACTAAGTTTGGTTACACTCAAACTGTGCTGCATATGGACTAGGGTTACATGCATGTTCAGAAAGTAAAGTAACCTGCTCATACGTTTCAGCTGATTACTATGTATTTTGTTAAATAAAAAACACATAAGGGATGATAGTGGTAATGATTTACCATAAATATGAGTGGAAGGGAGCATGCTCTGTATTTGGGCATATTTAGTGCAAGCAGGGCAGTAATTCCTTCCCTCGCATTTTGAAAGAAAACTTTCGTTTAAGGCCTAAAGCCCTAAAATTACACTTTTTCACTTATTTAATTTCATTTTGATTGTGTTTTTTCTCTTTTTTTAATGCAATTTTTTGTGTGCGAGTGGAAATTTTGGGTTATTTTTGGGATTTTATTTATCAATAAAGAACAAATATAATAATAATTTAAACATATTCCTTCAACTTGGTAATTCTGGATTGTAACTGTGTTCAAATCTAACCACTTCATACCTGTGTACAGTCTGCATTGTGATTTGATTGATTTTTATTTGAAAAATGTAAGAAAAGAAAATATTTAATGGGAATTCCTAGGTGTTGTGTGGGCCTGTGTGTACGTGTGTGAATGCATGTGAGTGTGTTCTATATTGTGGATGTTATATAGTGTCACGCCTTCATTGGTGTGTATTTGTGTTGATTTTGTTCCAGTAATTCCTATGGGGGTCAAATTGACCCTATAGGGAAGAATTTGTTCCTTTTTTCCAATTTCAACAGCAAAAACGAATCAAATCCAGTACTTTGTGTGTGTGTGTGTGTTTTTCCAACTCAAGTGCATTCCCAGCTTCCATAGGTCTTCGACCACTCCATTGAACACTTGATTTTTAATAATTGTTTTGATATTAATTTTGGGTCAAAATGAACCCACCCTCACAAGAGTAAATCCAAGTGTTGTTTTCTCAGCTGCGCATAAAAGCCCCAAATTAAAAAGCAAGACAATATACTGACCCATATTCTGTTTTCTATCATTTTGTGATGAAGATGTACACAAATGCTCAAAAATTTGATAGAATCAAGTTGAGTGTGAAACCAGACCAACGCTGTGGGGACACTGGGAATCAGACCGCAACCAACAGTATGAAACACACCTTTTCAGTGGTCTCAGTCCACTTGATTGGTGCACACAAGGATTTGGATGATATTCTTCACACTTATTCAAATGAACAGACGATCATTTAATCGAACCAGACATGCCAAGTGTGAACACACCTTAAGAGTGTTTGGTCAAAGAAAAACAGCTGCTCACCTCTCTGAACCATGGTCAACTACGTTCATATCCTTAGAAGAGATACGGAACTCACTGATACGGATTCTCTCATCAAAGCCCACCTCAACAGAGTAGTATACATACAGTTTCCCATTGTACTTAAAGTGGGGGTGAAGGGTGAGTCCCAAAAATCCCCTTTCATCACCCTCCCATGGAGATGTCAAGACAGTTTTTGTGATATTTAGAAATGGCGTGTCAAGCTTTGATCGATCTGGAAGGTATACCCAAACCAGGCCAACTTGTTCAGCAATGAAAAACCTGTGTGTGCCATCATTGGCGTGAACCATGGCAAGAGGATTTCTGAGTCCATTGGTGACCTCCTCCAAACACAGCTGCAAGCAGCCCTCAGAGTCAGCTGCAGTGCGGCCCAGATTTTTGGTCAAGCGTTCATTGCTCAGCAGATGAGGATAGCAGTAATCTGGGTCATCCAGCTCTAGGTACTGACAAAGCTTGCGCTGGTCATGCTCAAGTTCAGGAAGACGTGGATCGTCAGATAACAAGGTAAGAAAGGATCTGCACTTGGAATGGAATACAGAGCAATAGTCTGGGCAGAGTCCAGGTATGGTCCGTAAAGGTGTGCTGGGGTCTTCGGCATCAAAAAGATGAGCAGCATATGGAGAGCATTCCTAAAGAAGAGAAACAGGAAAAGAGGGGAATGTAACTGAATTGTGCCGGCCTTAAGCAATGCATGTGAACAGTCATGTCTGCTTTCCCACATTCAACACCCTGTGAAACCACAACCATTTAAACCTCAGTGTAGTGTTTAGTGGCCCACGTCGCACTGGGAAAGAAGCAATCCCTGAAGTTTTTATGAAACCCATAGATGTGTAACTTACTTCTGAACCTAAAAGTTTAAAATAGGCAGCTATATTTAGCAATAGGTTTCTAATTTGCCTTGAATGGTTGCTAGGGTGTTCTGGCGGATTGCTAGCTATTGCCAGAGAGCTTTGAAGAAATTAATACTTTAATTCAGCATGGATGCATTAAACTGACCAGAAGTTAAATTTATTGTGTTGGCCTACATATGATTTCGATTAAAAAATGCTGTTCTTTAAAATTGTTTGATTTGTTTATTTTGCTATATTGACTTACACATGTTTTGTTTTTTATATACGCCATCACACTTTTTAA
This sequence comes from Rhodeus uyekii, assembly GCA_037043235.1. Lineage (NCBI taxonomy): Eukaryota > Metazoa > Chordata > Actinopteri > Cypriniformes > Acheilognathidae > Rhodeus > Rhodeus uyekii. Next base: position 2,449,111 of record JAWRVZ010000056.1, read on the forward strand.
ATGATTTTATTTGGAGTGTTTTATGTTGTTTTGCTTAAGTCATGACCTTTGTGTGTTAATTTACATGACTGTGCATGCATGTATCTGTTTGAACTATTCGCTATATTCAGTTTGTTAATATTGGCAAAAAGAGACTCCTCTAGTGACGTATTTGGCCCCTCACCAACCAACCGTGTTTCAAATCATTGCTGACAGACAGTTGGACATCATCGTTTACGGTACACAGTTTATGGCTGTAATTTCCAATACGTGTTGAGATGCAAACAAGCAATGGTTCTAGTCCATTTACAAAGAAACAAACTAATCAAAAATATCGTTTCATAGTTGTGCGATCAACCAAACATACCTGACAAAGCAGATCCTGAACGTACGCGGCACAGTTCGAATATCCGTAATAATCGAAGTTATCCATGATCCGATAGTATTTTGCCATCAGCTCTTGGTCTCTGGCATAGTCACAGCAGCCGAAGGATTTATACATCTGACAGAATTGAAGCTCTTTTTGAGGTTGAAAGGGGGGCTTAAAATCCAAACACTGTGGATGCAGGAACACAGGTGCGACCCAAAACGCCGACAAATAAAACAAAATAAACGGCGATTGCCATATTCGACCGAAAACATCGCAAAAGTACCACATAGCTCTCAAATCCTGCTGCTCAACTTCAGATACATGGAAGTAAAAGTTATGCAATGGCGAGGATACGCGACGTGTGTCCTCATTGACTTATGTAGTCGTGCACTTTGCCCTGAATTTAATCATCAACTTGTTCCCAAACAAAATCACGTCTTATTTACAGTGTGGCGAATCGAAGATCTCTATCGTAACCCATCTCCTTGTTTGACTTACTTACAAGCTCAACATTTGTGAAACACACACACGTCCAAACATAAATTCTCCGATTGTAATTCTTGTTTACCAGTAACGTTATACTGCAGTTCTCCATAGAAAACGATGAGCTAGCGTTCACAACTTTAGAAGTGGGAAGTAGGACGTTTCCGAGAGCCATTGAAGTGTGGAGACCACAGTGTGGAAACATGCTTATGTTTGATTGGAGTAAAGTTGTACGTGTTTATGTTTTCGTTCTCTGTTTTGTATTGAAATAAGTGCATATCTATAACATTTAGCAAAAGTGTTCATAACGTTTTTTTTATTAAGTCAGATTATCACGTTTGAAAGCACAGGCTTTGAATGTATGGAAACTAAACAATCTGTTCTTGCTGTTATGCAGATCACAGTTTACCAGTAATATTTCAAACTCTTGGATGTCATCACTCTGTACTGTTTATTTTATCTCATGTTTTGTTGAAACTGGCTTTGCTTCCTTAATTTCACATCAAACATGTAGGCAGGGTAGGCAATTTCGGAGAGGCTATACCTTGTTAACAATTTTTGGTTCCCAGAACGTTCTGGAAACGTTAGTTTCTGGTTCCCAGAACAAACATTTGAACTTTTCCTGTAGGTTAGCCCTGCAAGTTTCATTTATGTAAATAGAACATTCTCTTTAGGTTAGAAGAACGTTCCTGGACCATTCTTTGTAGGTTACAAAAAATAACTACGGTAATAGAGCACGCTCCCAGCACGTTCTTATTTGGTTCCCCAAAAATAACCAAATGGGAATTAGTTTTGGAACGTTAGGGGAACGTTCTGTGTTTACTGGGTAGCAATAGCAAGCTAGCTTTGAAAAGCAAGAAAGGATCGATCTGTTGTAGCCTTCATTGCACTGGAAACGAAGGACGCATTTGAAGGATGCAGGACTCAACCATGGCTGTTGACATACCCTGCCAATGGCATTTAGACAAAACGGGAAATAAACATCTCATGATTCTGCTCATTAGTTCATTAGTTGGCCTTTTTCAGAAATTTTTGCTATGAAAAGCACATTTAAACAGCCTAACGCCTTGTGCTAACCTATGTGACAAGCTGTCAGTCCAAACCACACTCGACCTGAGACATGACAGAATCAATCAAACATCACAGCCAATCAGAAGAGCGTGTGGACGGGCTCTCTCTCTCTTTATGAAATGTTATAAAGTTCATTATAATATTACATATTTACTATTATATGTGACCCCAGCAAGTATTCATATGGAAAACTATATTAAATCTATATACAAATACCAGGATTGCATGCTGTATACACAAATCGGATATAAAAACAACATGTGAAAATGAATTTTCTTGTTTATAATCAGTTATTGTTACTTAAGGAATTTGGTGTTTGCGCATGACTTGTATTAATTGGAAACATTTCAGAAACAAAAATAGCAATCAAGTTGCTGCATACTGGCTAATGGCTTATTAATGTACAGCGTCAGACTTATAAGCTAGCTTTCCCATCTCTAAAGAATAGGGATAGGTGGCAATATTATGTGTTGAAGTCCACAGTTTATTCATCACAAATGTTTTTTTTTAAAGGTTTTTGTTTTTAAGGTCTTCTGCAAACTCTTTGCAATCTCTGGTTCCGTTCCAGCCATTATATTATTTTAGGTAAGGTCGCACACAGCAGTTCTTATGTGATTCCAGTTTGTTAATTTGGCCTATTATCATATTGATTCCATGCCACATTTACAGATATGAGGGACGTTGAGTAATTTTAACCACTAGATGGCAATGTGTTCACACCACAACCCTAAGAAGATTCCTAGTTCAGTATCCAAGCATATTATTAATTGATATTTAAATGTCCTTGTTCATTCATTTACATTGCATGATGATTTAACATACGAATAGGCAATTTACCGATGTTGCTCTAGTCTGTAATATCCAACTGAATGTTTCTGCTATAATTTGCCATTGTTTAAATATAGGTCAGAAATTTTAGCACATTACAATTATTAACAAAATTAAGCCCCATCTGAATGCTCAAAGAAAGCTTGGTGGCTATTTTTGGAACCACATTCACATGAAGATTATGAACTGCTTTTGGGAACAGAATTTTACTGATTCCCTATTGGCTGAAATATGCCTACCACTCAATTGCGTGTGTTCAACCTTATCATTTGTCATTCACTCATCTCAAGTGGTGTAATCAAGCACTTTGTAGTGGTATAAATGCCACTTCATTGTTGGTTTGATATACTTAATGTGTTGCTGACATTGCCACGCTGTGCATTTCTTTTAAGCTTTTTAATTTATTTATATTCTTATCTAGATGATGTAGGCTAGTGTTTCAATTAAGCATCATGATCCTGTGAAACCTGTGGGCAAGTGTCTTTTGTTCTAGTGGTAGAGCCATTATCTTACTTTAAAATACACAGGCAAATTTGGCTTAAAAACTGTAAAATGCTTTTACGTAGATTGGTGTACATTAGACATCTAAAACAGTAGACAGAGTCCTAGTGATTGGCTTTCATTGTATTTGCAGAGGGGCCTGGCAGCCTAAACTTGAGTTCTGATCTTTTGAATTAAATCAGGAATTATATTATGAAATACAATTCAGCATCCCTGCTGTATAATTTAGTGAGTACACTCCAAAATAAAATAATTAAAAATTAAGAATTGTTTTCAAAATGTATTCATTTAATTTAATAGTAAAATTCCATCAAATCAAATTGAATAATCCTTACATATTATTCATATTTAGAATTAAGACGAGTGGAAAGAAAACAGTGCTTAACAAAACATTTAACATAAATCTTGAAGAAACAAGGGAATGGACCATTTAGTTTGTGTTTTGTATTCACAAATAAAATAAAATAAAAAACATGAAAATGTTTACATTTAAGTTTAAGATTTATAAAGCTCTATTTTTTTTACTCATTTAAAATTCTTATTTTGTAATATAAATAATATGATTATTCAATTCAATTTGATGGAGTTTTACTATTAATTGAAATGCTTAAATCATGAATAAAGTGTAGTTTCAGTTACTTACTATAATTTTTTATTAATGGTTATTCATTATTGCCAAGATTGTACCTAAGACGGAGTGAAACTATTCAACTTTCTTTCTTTCTTTCTTTTTCTTTCTTTCTTTCTTTTTCTTTCTTTCTTTCTTTCTTTCTTTCTTTCTTTCTTTCTTTCTTTCTTTCTTGTGTTCGTGTTCCCTTTCCATTCCATTCTTCCCTTTTCTATTCCGTTTTATACAGTAGTGTACAGTTTTTAAAAAAAATCTTATATATAAATATATACATTATAACCTATACATTCTAGTTCCTTATTATTGATAGTTATTAATTATGGCCAAGATTCTGAATAAAACGATGTTTTCAACTCTTTCTTTCTTTGCAGTCTTTGCCTCTTATGTCCCCTTTCCATTCTCTCTATGTTTGTGTAGAGTAGCCCACAATTTTTAGTCTTTTATAAAATACAGTTATATACAGTATAAATATATACATTATAACCCACGCACGTTGTACGAAAAAATTGTGATATTTGAATACAGCTCAAAGCAGCGGGTCTCTCTGATTGGTCGAGCGCCCCCTATAGGCCACTGACCCCCACTGACGTCACTGAGCGCTGGTGTGTGTGAAGCGCAGCTACAGGCGTCAGGCGCAGTTTCTCTCCATTCACGACACGCTCATCACCAGACGAGATTCCAGCTCAATCAACTATGATATAACGACAGGAACTGATTTAAAACACGGCTTAGTTTTACTCATCTCTGTGTCAGTTACGTTAGTTTTTTTTCTCGCGCTCGTTACGCGAGTCCTGCTTTCATCCCTCCAATAACTGGATTCGTTGTAATTATGAGTTTTAATATCGCGAAGGAATGAATAGGAAATCGTGACCGGATCTATCGCATCAGATCATTTTTAACGACAGGAATATGGCTAAAAATGTTATAGACGTCCCAAGGGATGATTTAAGTAAGGTATCAGATGATGAACTGCTCAGATGTAGCAAAGAGGAGCTGCTTAGGAGACTCCGAAAAGTGGACAGTGAAAAGATGAACTTAATGGTGGAACACGGGAACATGATGAAGGATGTCAACCGGAGGTTACAAGTGCATCTTCACGAAATACGGAGCTTGAAGGAGATTAACCAGAAACTGCAAGAAGACAACCAGGAGCTTAGAGAGCTGTGCTGTTTCTTGGATGATGATCGGCAGAAAGGGAAAAAGCTGTCCAGGGAATGGCAGAGATTCGGCAGGTACACTGCCAGTGTTATGTGGAAGGAGGTTGGCATATTCCAGCAAAAACTCAAAGACCTAGAGAGCAACCAGGAGAGTGTGATGAGAGAGAATGTGGAGCTTAAGGAGATCATCCTCATGTTGGACGACGAGAGGAACGGAGCTGGATCCAGGAGCTCCATAGACAGCCAATCCAGCCTGACCAATCTGAACGGAAGTTCTGCCACTGTGAGGGATGTTGGAGATGGGAGCAGTACCTCCAGCACGGGCAGTGCTGGAAGCCCTGATCACCACCACAGTCATGTTCACAAGCCTTCAGAGGGAAAGATAGTGTCTATCAGAAGGTCTATGGATGATCTGTCAACCAACCATCTTCTCAGAAGCATACCGAATGGGCTAAATGGTGAGTTTGGCCATTTGCATTGAGGGTTTTGTTTAAAGCATCCCACGTCTTTCCCAAAATGTTGGTATTTTAGCAGCTCCTTACCACGAGGAATATGTAATATCTAATGGAGATTGATAATATGAACCTGAAATAGTATTAAACATAGAAGTGGGGTTTTCTGGGACCTTGCTTATGCAAATTGTGTTCACTAGCATCTAAATATAGAAAAGGATGCTTATCATTTTATGCCAAATAAAATGTAATCATTGAGACTTCCAGAGGTTTCAGGAAACACAGACTATGAAGGATCAATGGGACTCATGGCCTCAGGTTTACTTCTCTTATGTGACACTATATTAAAACATGGCCAGCAACTTATCCGAACAGGCTGGAGCTACAGATGCTGTTGCACTAATTGCCTCAGCATGTGAAGTCAAAACTAATGAGGATTTAATGCTGTCTTAGTTTTGTGGCTTTGGTACATGCTGTCTGGTCTGTCAATAGACACTTCATTCAGACAACAGTTTGCATTGCATTCTTACAAATGACCGAGAAACACTACTGTTCAAAAGTTTGGGGTCTGTAAGAGTTTTAAATTGAATTATTATTATTTTTTAAAAGTTTTTAGAAGTTTTAGATATACTTTTATTTGATGCTCAAGAAACATTCATTTTGAAAACTGCTGTGCTGCTTAGTATTTTTCTAGAAACAGTCATACAGTTTGTAGGTTTTTTTGATAAATAGAAAGTTAACACCATAAATGTCTTTATGTGATTTAAAGCGTCTTTCCTGAATAAAAGGATTTATTTTGACCCCAAACTTTTGACCCATTGTATTTAAATCAAATATGCTATGACATTTTTCAGAGGTTTTTACAGAGATTTATTTTCTTTTTAATTGTCTTCAGTGCGTCTAACCTGTGACCCTATGGAGGGTGTGTATCTGCTATTACGTGGTGTACTTTGTGTGTTTACTTTTGGTTTGTGTAGACCGATACCAAATTATCTGATGTTATGGCGTCACATTTGACTGATTATTCCTTTATCTGTATTCGTTGCATTGTTTTTAGTTTCATCCTTTGATGCACAAGGCACATTTTTATTTTTATTCACAATTACTTATTGGTCCCCCTGTTCCACCTTTTATTTCCACAATCCTCTCAGTAAGTTGTACACAGAGGCAAAAAGAGCTTTAAATTTATGTACATCGCATTTATCAATTTTAGCAGATGCTTATTTCTTAAGCAACATAAGTAAAGAATGCTATAATGCATTTTAATACAAAGTTTCAAAAATTCTCTGTAAGGTACTAGATATGTGCTATTGGCATAACTTGCCTGTGGGTTTTTGGCGCATACGAAAAGGGCTCATTTTTATAAAATGCGCACTTCAGTGAAATGCATCTGCTAAGACATGAATGTATTTTAATCAAAGTACACATTAGCCAGATTCACTCAGCAGGTTTATTCAAGCTGCAAGATTCATTGAGGACTAACAGTAGGCTTCTCAACTCATTCCCGCTACATGACAGGTGATTTATGAAAAGCTCACGTCTAGTGCGGCATGTAACTGTAGCAGAAAAATGGCTGTTATTTATTGCTGATAGTGTCAGCTGGAAGCATCTAGCATCGGTGGAGATGCGGCTTTTATGCTTATAGACATGAGTAAATATTTAAAATGATTTTTATCAAGTATTTTGTCAATATCCAGTGTTACAGAACATTGGATTCCGTTTTGCTAATTATTTCATACTTTCACATTCTATTGTTTGCGATTCTAGCATTGCTTGCACTTCGTCATGTGCCCATCATGTGCCAGTGAGCAGTCTAGTGCCATTTGACCTACGCCTGCCAGGATGCTTTCATCTGATTGTTTAATGATCCTTAGTTTGTCTGCTAAGCCACAACTCCAACCGTCCTCCCATCATGACATGCCATAGCATTCATGCTGTCTGTCACATGTATGAACCACATGCCATTTAGACAGATTAGCCTTTTTGGATTTTCTTTAGAGTTTTAGTGTGTTGTTTACTTGAGAATTTATGGATATATATATCACAATATAACTATATCTTGCAGTTGCATGTGAAATTATTTCTTTTTTTAAATAAGAAACCTTAGTAACCTCTCAGTAACCTTTCTTTCTTCTCTAAAGTGAAATCAAGCTTCCACAAAAACTAATTATTTCTACTTTTGAAAAAAGACTCATATTTCTGGAAGCGGCTTGGATTTCCATGTGATTTGAAATTTGATTATTTTAATTTAATTATGTTATGATTACAGATTCATTCCATAGCTGAGTTTGCAGAGCAACCCCTAATATTCAAAGTTATTTAACGTATTTGTTGTATTCCTCAGTTGTAAGTCGCTTTGGATGAAAGCATCTGCTAAATGAATACATTTACTAAGCTTAAAAGCTATTCAGAACACCAGAAACACTCTGGCATCATGTCAGCTAGTTATGCATTGACTAGCAGAATACATTTTCCTTCATCTTTCTGTGATCTTTCCAGACTTTGATGCATTCTTAGAACTGTAGTAGTGCTGTATGTTGGCCTGTATTCAGTCAGGGAGGGAGATTAGACTGGCTAGCATTCTCTTTCCCAGGCCGGACCCCCCGATGAGTTAATCCGAGCCACAGGTTGCATCTATCCTTGTTTACAAAACTCAAAACAACCAACTTGGACTGCCAACCCACCAGGAGAACATTCCTCCTCCCCATACCACATTTACCAAATATAAAGAGTATCGTCCAATTCTTCCTGACGTGGTTTGCGTTAAAACGAAACTTCTTTACGGCATAGTAACAAAAGAAGATGTTTTGAAGAATGTTGAAGAACCAAACAGTTTTTGTAAAAATTTTCAAAAAACCTTCTTTTACGTTTATTGCCAAGAAGGAAGAAAGTAATACAGGTTTGGAACAACATATGGGTGAGTAAATGTAAAAAAAAAAAAAAAAAAATAGAATTAAAATGTTTGCGTGAACTTTTACGTGTAATCCACTATAATATTCTACATTTTTTTAGAATATAGTTCAGAATCATTTTATGGTTAAGCCATCCCGAGACCTGACTTTGAGGTATGTATCTGTCCTTTTGAGGTAAAAGAGCTTCTGTCCTGCATTGAAAAGACTCTGGCCCCCCAGCTAGCCACCAATGGAGTGAAAGTTTAGTGGCTAGGGTCGAGATTCTGTTTCAGAGTTCAGATAACACTCCTCCCTGACTCTTCCCACGGCTGGAGTGAAAAGGCCTTCAGTTGCCCCCATTCAGGACCCTCCATCAAGCCTTCAGGGCCCTTCTGCACCACTCAAAGATACAGATGCCTGGCTTGTCATAAAACAGGTCCCATTTTACGATTGAAGCTTTCAGTGTGGTCACCCTTTTGACCCCCCCCCCCACCCCCCTCCCAACTTTAATTGGATTTAAAAGATTTGTTTTATTATTCATTGGCAATACATTGTAAATTCAGTTAGCTCACAGTTCTTACCAATGATGGGAACTCATGAATTCCCTCAAGTAATTTGTGAGACAATTGAATTGCTCTCCTGGGAAAGCCAAATATAGGTTAATGTGGCTGCACGATTTAATTCCACGTTCTTGCTTAGTCATACTTTCAGATGGTAGCCAAAAATTAAAGATCAAAGCAATACTAGTTTAGTGTCTTTTTTTTTCTCATGAGCTGCAAGTCAAGTGACCGTCTTGTGCTGTTGGTTCAAGGCATTGTTCTTTTAAAATCAAACGGTGATGGAGTGCACCTCCCCAACTGCTCAGACTTGTCAGAGGGGGTCTTTGGTTCTGCTGAATGTGAAGTTTACCATGTTATTGCTTGTTCCCTGCCGCTCGTCTTTGCCTCATAAAGAAAATAATAATCATACGAAGCATGCAAAGTCCCTGTGAGGCGGTTTTGCCAGAGCAAGCTTTAAATGGGCCTGTAATTGGGCTGTCCCACTTCAGCCCGCCGACATTTACAAAATGGTCTCCTGGGACCGGCAGCTCTGAAGTGCTAGTGATTATTATCGCTGAGAGGAAAATGGTGTTTAGTTTTGTGATTTAAAGAAATATTAAGGGTGCATTTTTACATTATGACATATATAACCTGGTTTCATAGGTGAGTCTAATCGCAGACTAAAATGCATATTTGAGCTGTCTGAACTGAAAGCAACTTTCACTGACATATCTTGAAAATATATCAGTGATGCACACCAGTAATGTACATTGTGTAAGATATTAGTATGTAAAGTCACAGAGTTTTTTATACAGTTTTCCGTGGTTGCTGATGTGGTGTGTCTTGAATTAATCATCTTGATAGGTTTATAGCATATAGTTGTGTTATGATAATGATTCGAAAGCTTTTACTATGTCTAAGTGTGAATTAGGTGGAAGAAAAAGTGCAGAAGAGCCTTATTTTCTCTCAATGAACCTCATTGATCATTTTTACATTTAGAAATCCCCTCAATAGACTTGTTAATCAGATTCCAAAGTTACTGAATATAATAATCTAACTTCCTGCATCATTCCAGTCTTTAACACATTACCAGTGTTTAAAGCTGACCTGGTTGTTCCTGGAAAGAATCGTCTGCTCGAAATGAAACTAAAAACGCTAGAGATTACTGGGTAGTTTTAGAATAATCTTTTAGAGAATTACATTGTGTTTCTACAGTAGTTTTTGCAGATTTGAACATAGTATCAAGGTGCATCATGGTAGACTTGACATCAATGAGGTCAAGATACATATAAGAACAAATCATTTTTAATGTAGTTGATGCCATTTTGGTTTGAAGCATCTTAACACGCCATATTTAAGTGTATAATTGAATATATTTTTATTGAATCAGTGTTTAAAAAAGAAAAAGAAGTAAATCTGAGTGAACCAAGTTGATTTTTGGTGTTTTCCCATAATGCTTTTGAAGGTTTAGCTTTTGTTGCCCATCCTATGTATGCTTTGTGATTTAAGAATGAAGCATCCCAAGTGTTTTTTTTTTTTCTTTTCTGAGATTTTTTCCACTCGTGTGTATTTAAAAACGTTGGCTATCCGTAGTTACTACGTTCCGTGACAACGGTAGTGGACGTTTCTTATTGTTCCTGAGTGAATACTTCTGAAGGGACGGGGGGTGGGTGTGCAAGGGTTTAACTGTAGAATTCTGCTGTGCTCTAGATGCACAGAAAGAAGAAATGCCGTCAACTGTAGTCAGTGAACTGGAAAACGCTGTCAGAGTGTTGAACAGATGTAAAGTAATGAAGTCACTACTGAATAAATACATTTACACATGCCTACATGAGTCTGGAATTTCTGCTCGCTGGAGAACGTCCAGATTGAATCAATTAACCAGTCATATGGAAAAATTAGGTTTTGTATAGCTGAATTCCTCAGTTCCTTCTCTTTTTGCTCTTCTTCCCTGTCATGTCCCTTCCTCTCTTTTACCCAGTGGAAAATATGAAGGCAGTAGATGGTAAGGGGGTCACAGAATGGGTGGTACCATTGGGTAGGGGGTGAGTGCCATAGCAACAGTAATTATCAGCTGGTTGATTGATCCTGTAGAGCTAGACAAGGGCAGCACTGTTTGTACTCAGAGATAGTGGGTCAGGAGACTGGAGGGCAGCTGGGGTGAGATGATTGAGAGGAAGTATGTTTTGATTTCTGGACCTTAAAGGGATGCGATATTTGTGGAGAATTTTGGGTCTGATCTGTCACATTTAATAGATTTAAAGGTGTAGTTTACAAATAAATGGAAAATTTGGTCATCATGTACTTGACCTCATGTCACCAGCTCAATACCCAGATTACAACAAAACTGGATATTGACCAGTTGGCTGTCAAGCTCTAAAAAAGTCAGAAATGTAAGCATGAACTTAAAGTGATCATATAGTACTGTTTTGAAAGTTCATTATTTAATTCATAAGATTTTAAATTACCAACAACAGTGTTAAATACTTTGTAATAGGTTGTGTTTAACCACAGTTTGTAAAAAACAGAATGCTTTATGAATGCAGCATTATTTAGCATACAATATGGGATTGACAATAAAATTCTAGGTCTTTGAAAAATTTACACAACACGGTTTTCAACAAAAAAAGTGAAATATTTTCATTTACGGGCCAACAGCATTTTGGGAACCTGAAAACGCAAACTTGCACATTACTGAAAACAATAACATTATTGTCTCCATCTAAATTACAAAAATGCGAATTTTTGAAAACGATGACGTCATGCGCATGTTTTCAGTCTATTGGTGGATAGTTTACAAAGTGACAACTACTGGCCTTGCAGCATAATATACAGCATTTTTTGTTGTTTTCAGGGATCATTTTGACGATGGTGTTGTCAGTACTCAAACAATACAAAGGATAAATGTTAAAGTTATAAGTACATTGTTGTGTAAACGTAACCTAAAGAAAAAGGAAAACATTAAAGAGTATCATATGATCCCTTTAAGTTATTATTAATTCATTAATTTATTCATGTTCTGGGGTCTCATTTATAAAGCGTGCGTACACACAAAACGGGACTGGAAACGTATGTACGCCAGTTTCCACGCAAAGGTTGTGATCTATAAAAAAAAAACTTGACGGGAGAATGTGCGCACCTTTAAGCAAACTTTGAGCCGAACGTATGCACATACATTGTGGAGACAAAGGGAGTTGGCGACACAGATGGTGAGGTTTTATAAATCTGAATATTTTTTGGCGTATGCCATTTTTGGCTTTTGGGTGCACGTAAACTTTTAGTTGGGATCCTACGCACAGTTTTATAAATGAGACCCCAGGTGGATGAACTTCTAGTAATCTAATAGGAAATTAAATTTTGATAGATGGTGACTGACCAAATGCATAAATTGTTATATGGAAAACTTTGTGATTATTCATTTTAATGTATTTTGTTCAAGTATTACTATTATTATTTAAAAAAAATATTTTTTCCTTTACATTTTTTAGTCCCGTTTGATGATCCCTGCTTTTAGGTACAATTACTGTTATTAGTGCACATCTTTCTTTGTAATAGCTCAGAATGCTTGTGGATTGATGCTCTTTTAATGGGAAACGTAGCACTTTTCCATGGCAGCTCTGAAACGGGCTAGTGTTTTCCAGAGAGCAGCCTGGGACCTAAAGTTGATGTCAAAGGGAAGGTTAGATTTCAGCTCCATTGCAGTGATCTTGTTGACTCAGGTTCCTTGTCTTGGCATGCTACCTCTGGAGGAAACTAGCCAAGCATGAATGAATCCGGTCGGATGAATCATTTAGTGCTGAATTATTTTTCTTTGGATAATGGTCTGCCAATAATTTGATAATCCAGTAACTTGTCTCATTGAATTTTGAAGGATTGCAGTTTTATTAGTTAGGCCCATAATAATTTTTGACATTCATTAACAACTTTCTTTGTGGAAAAAAAGCAGATATTTAACTTTATAGCTTCTTTCCACACTCGTCCCATCCTTCAATATCAAAATCTGTTACCTTTTCTTCGCAAATACTTTATATTATGTACGTATTCACAGTTGATATCCTGATCATTGCAGAGCACATGTCCACTTTTGAACCGCACTGAAGGTGTTTGGATGGATCTTTCTCACTATTGTCTTTCTATGCTGTCCCTTCATTGTAGATGGGGGGGGGGGGGGGGGGGGGGGGGGAGAGTGGGGCTTGTGGACCCCTACCACTCTCCAGAAGGGGTGTGAGGTTGTGTGCCCTCAGTTTGTTTGAGCCATCTGTCCGACAGTATTGTTTAACACACAAAGGGGAAAGAGCCCTTCAAAGACCACTAAGTGAATAGAGCAATGACATCATTCTGCTTGAGCATGAGGGTGTCTTCTAGTTCTGGAGCATCTCTGTTTCCTGTTCTTTACTTCCTGCTTTATTTTTTATTCCAATGAAACGCTTGCGATCCACTATCTAAACTCAACCTTCTCAACCCCAAAACCTAAGAGACACATTGTAATCTTTTCTTCCACTCTTCTGTAAAGACACACTTGTGAGAACATGAAGTCGGGTGACATCAGATATTTCAATGGTATGAGTTGTCAAATGGGTTTAAAGTCATTGTTAGGCAGCAAGTGAAGCGCATCGGTACTCAATACTTGATTTCCTGCTTTTTATGAGTCACAAAGTCATGCTCTTTACATTTTCTGTTATTACAAACACTTAATAGAGTGAGTAGAGTTCTGCTTGACTGTACTAAACCTGATTGGGTGTTGTAGGTGGTTGACAAAACTAAAACTATTAAAAAGAAAGAAAATCAGAAAGGTTGCCTTGTTCATAAATACCAGTAGTGATGTTGTACAATGAGGACATTGTCATGTCGTCGGAAATTGAGTCATCGGTGTCCCAGTGTGTAGTGAGCCAAGGTCCTTTACTGTCATTATCTGTGACTGAATTCATGAACACGATATACTGATTCATGACCTCGGAAGCTAGGGAGTTGATTGAGACGCACCCTCTGTGTTTTCTGTGCCCTCAAACTGTCAGGTCTGTCTTATGAGATATCTTTGAAGCTGTGCCAGGTGAGGAGTATTTGGAAATCACAGCCATCAGCACACCTGTCGACAAAGAACCTTTAACAAATGCTGATTTCCCCCACTGAACACGAGTTAAAATAGTGTGAGTTTATAAAGATTCTCCAGTGGTGGAGGGCCTGTGATTTCTCACTTGCCAGTTTGAATTACAGCCTTTGAGGGGGAAACTTCACACTTCATGGGAGGGAAAATAGCACATGTATGCATTGCCTGTTTGATATACTTGTCCTTCTTATTAAAGGGCCAGTCACACAGCGAAAACGCATGAATCACGCACGAATTACGCACAGATTTTCGTTTCTTCGTGGAGCGTGCGTCGTATGCGTAATTCGTCGGTGGAACGAACGTGGACCGTCAGTGATTGTAAGTGAATGTGCGTCGAAGGCGTTTTGCGCATGATTTTGAGTTTTAAACGGTTCAAAATGTTTTGCTTATTTTTTGCGTTATTCATGAGTCGCGTGCGTAGTTTATTCATCGAGTATGCGTGACTATGCGCGGGACAAGCGTCCGCCGTCAGTGCAAATGCGTCGGAACTGGTTCGAAAGCGCGCACGTCCACGTCCGTCCACTGACGCCCCACCTTCATATCACGCATGAACCGCGCATCAAATCACGTTCATTCCACTGACAATGTGGATTATGAAAGTGCTTGTAGGTGGAACGTTCGCGAACTTGTGCTCCATCAGTGATTCATGCGTTGGGTGTGCGTCGATGTTCGTGGAATACTTTGGTCAATTTCTCGACGCACAAGCACGCACAAACCCAATCTGTGCGTGATTTGTGAGTGATTCGTGCGTGATCGGCTGTGTGACTGGCCCTTTACCAGTTTTGTTGTGGGCGGAAGTAGTATGCATAAACATGTCACTCTTGCCCTTTGTAAAAAAAAATTCATGCCATATTCAAGCTCATCTTGAGTGCTTCCTCACCAATTAAATGTGGTTTAAAACTCAACTGCTCAACTTTAGAGATGAACATCTTCAACGTCTCTCAAATCACTCCTCTACCTCTTCAGTATGTAGTTGGAAGTGTGCGGATGATTGAACACCCACCCTACTTCCAATGCGTGCAATGCTTAATGGCATACAAGAGGAATATTGTTTTAAGATTCCACCTTCATTGTGGGTGTGATCTGTTTGCTCAATAATCATATGACTACTTGTGGATAAGATATGTAGTCAAACAGTGAGTCATGTGTACAGCATGTAGATCACGCACAAGATGGAGAGTTATCCTCTGAAAGAATATTTGAATAAGAAAATACCAGAATAATACTGTTTTCTCTTCTAGTACGAGCTGCACTGCAGTCTATGCATGCTGAATTCATGTGTGTGTGTGTGTGTGTGGGGGGGGGGAAAGCAGAGAGAGCGTGAGAGAAAGAAGGAAAGAGAAAGCTCATTTGGCAGAGGCTGGAGGTGTAATACTAAAGCTCTGGCAGGCCCTTTAGTCAAACGCTAGGGCTTGTTGCTAGGATACATTCTTATCAATACCTTGGTATGCCGTCTATCTTCCCCACACGTTTCTCCACCACTCGCTTATTCATTGCTCTATTTTTGAATCAAGCCAAGTCTGCAGCAATACGGGAGACCCCAAAACCCCTGTGTTGACTTTTAATGTTGATGAGACGCCCCATGCCTTCTTAAGAAAAATAACTCAGATCTTTTTCATTTAGATTACATTTTTCTCTCCCTTTTTTTTCAACCAGATTTTAGTCTCTTTGGTGCATTCATAAGATCTTTTTCCTTTTCAATTTCTCTTTCTGTTTCAGCTTTGCACTGCAGCGCAGAAAGAAAACCCAGATTCTGCAAATCACTGTTAGTTGGATTGAACTTTGCTCATTTGTGCATATTTTCAGAGGGCGTGTGTTCAGTCATTTCAGTCGGTTCTTTTGTTATGTGCAATGCATCCAGACAGTTGTACTTAGTAGATGATAAACGGTTATCCTTCATTAAGTCATTGAAAGTACATTTTAAGGCAAGCAAACAAAACTGTTGCATAGTTTCTTAAATGTACAGCTTCCATAATTCACAAATGAATGTGTTCTTTTATCTTTACTTTCTTCCCTTGTGCGCTGATGGGCAAGACAAATGAGAACATTGCATTAGTTACTGTAAGCAGAAAGCTGATGACGTACACCACACAACTCCTCCAGGAATGCAGTAGTGCACAGTGTGCAGATCTCGGTATGTGTGGAATACCTGAATGACTTATTACACACGCTAAAATGTGCATCCCATAATGTACATGTTCACAATGCACTATGCTAAACTTGACATTCAATTTTCAGAGAGAAATGAACCACAAGTGATGTCAATCTTTCATTAATTTAACTTTTTTTCATTCAAAATGTAATTTTAAATATTACATTTAATGTTTAATAATGTTCTCAAAATGCTTGTTCTGAAACATTTTAGTTGGACATTCATTTAATATTTGTTTTAAGAAAATATGTAATAAATATATATATTTTGAAAGTCTGTTAAAGTGTTTTGTCTTGGTTATGCCAAAAATGGAAACATTTCATTTTAAAAACATTATGGGATTGTTGAGATAGAATGTGCATTCAAAAGAAACAATCCCATAGCATAATGTTTTTTAAATGAAATGTTTCCTTCATTTTTGGCATAACCTAGACAAAACACTTTTTTGAAGGTTTTGAATGCTCAGAAAACACTCTGAAATAACATTTCATAACCTAATGGGAACGTTAGTAAAACGTTCTTAGAACATATTTTCTTTTTAGCTGGATATCAATCTGTCTCTTGCAACCATGCATCTTAGAGATATTTTAAAATGTTTATTGTTGCATGCTACATACTGTTTCGTGTTTTATTTCTAAAACCGCTTGGCTGGTAATTGTGATCGTCTCGATTCACAGTCATGGCAAGTGAGGTGTCAGCAGATCCTCTGATGGCTCCTCCCCAGAGTGCCGTCTGGAGACATGCTCTGCTTTTCTTTCACCGCCAATAAGTGCCTTACTCCCTGGTGTCGTTTTAAATCCTGTGGATAAGCGATAAAATAAACATATGACCAGAAAAGCCCGCAATGTGGCAATGCCGTAGGCACATTTATTGATGTGTATTTTCCAAAGGCACTCGCAAAACTCATGATGACAATTACCTGGCAGTAAACACACACTGTGCAATCATTCTTCACCAAGAGAACACGCAGCATGATTCACTCTTATGAGTTCAGTAAACCAAACAGATGACCCCTGGGCAATTTACACTTCTTTAAAAAGACAAACACCAGGTTCAGAATGGAGAGCGAGGGAGAGACAGGGGGAAGTATGAGAGCATATGCCGCTCTGCTAATCTACAGATTTCAGCTGTAAGATGATTACAGCTTTTAGAGCCTGCTTGAAAAAACACAGTGGGCAAAATGGCTACAGTCCATCCAAAACGACTTATTAACTGCACATTTAAAGTGAATTCTGCACCCCGGCAGAGTAAAACTCATTAATTAGACTCTCAGCAGTGGGTTGTTCTGCAGTACGAGGTCAAACAGCAGAGGAATCTTTAAAAAGCTGTTTTATTGTTTCTTGCCTTAATTGTGTTGCTTGCTGCTGTTCAGCTGCTTTTCTAATGGACTGTGTAGATTGATTTGCATTTTCTAACAGTGCAATGTATAAAATAGTGCATTCAAATAGGACAATTCAATCATTATTTTCTCCGCCAGTAAGTAACTGGAATTGTTTTTTGCCAAACTCTAAAGGAGAGTATTTGAAGTATTTTTAGGCATCTATTTCCCATATAACAGCACTTTTCAGTGTTAAGTATGTTTTGCACTATAATATGGCTTCTTTAGACCTTGAATTACTATTACACATGGATTAATTTTTGATTATTTGGTTGTTTTATGTATTTATGTTGTTGTTTCATGAAAAATAGCTACATAAGAAAGTATTGAATTCAATTGAATTTAAAGTCATCCATCATTTTTTTTTTCTTTTTTTAATTTAACTAACTGTGAAGTGACAATTATAATGAGTAAATAATCACATAATTGTCAATTTTAGGTGAACTGTCCCAGTAAGAAGAGACAAATTTAGTCGTCCCACACAAATATTATCTCAGTCTTTAGTGTTTAGGAATCATGCTAATAAACCAATTTACTTTGATATGATATTTTGGCCATTATATTGATTTGCATTATAATTTATATCATTTCATCATTATAAATTTATTATATTGATGTCAAATCTCCTTTTCTCCAAATCGTTTAATTCATGTCCGTTGCATATGTTTGAAATGTATTTAGAGTTAGAAGTTTGTTCAAATCGATATCAACATGCACTGGAAGATTGCACAGTTTTAAATGTACTCGCACAATTCCCTCAGCGTTCATTAGGAATGCGTGGGTCGTCGTGTGGCACTGCTGCATTCTGGGTGTCTCAACTAAGCATCAAGGAATGTGTCTTGCACATGAGGGTCGTGGTGTGGTTGCCAAGGCACTGTGCATCATGTTTGTGTAAGTGGCGTGGGGGGGGGGGGCACAATTGACTCGCGTCCTTGTCGCCTTATTACACCCCTGCGTTCAGTGCCGCAGACAGAGATTGATAGTGACAGTGGCGTTGCTTCACGAGGCTGTGTGCACAAGGGCACATGCACTCTCTTTCCCTCCCTGTTCTTCCTCAGTCTGCCTCCTTCTCTGGCTCTTTTTCTTTTCCTTCTCCATATTTTCTCTGCCTCAGGGTGTTTAGGCTGCGTACCCCATTGAGGATACAGGAAAAGCATTTGTTGACATTCAAATACACCCGTGGGCCACGTCATATAAGCACACGCTCCGTCACTGACACATGCTGTGCTCTGCAGCACAATGAAGCCTTCTGGTGTTTCCTTGAACATGATATGTCATTGCCAGAATGATAGTTCATATTTGTGGCTTGAAATTGTTTTGAAGACCGGTTTGTGTGAATGAAGACATTATGAATGAATCACAAAGGTTTCTGATGAATAAGACTTTTCAAATAGTTTACTTTTCTTATCTGTTATTTCCTTTTTCCTGGAATTGTCTTGAAAGTAAAATGCAACCTGAAATCTTCAGTAGTGTTTCAGTTTTACTATTCACATTCTACTTATTGGGAATTTTACAAGGAAGAATACTTTGGTGCTGTTAACCTAAAAACTATAAAGCTGCCTACGTAGGCCATAAAGAGCAAGGCAGCTCACTAACCGAAAGGAGACGTTATAAGACTAATAGCGGTTCTCATGTGAAGCACACAATTGATCCAATAGAAGCTAATGTTAGGCTGCTGCTAAGATTAGATATGTGACACACAAAAGTTGGGTAAAATATTTGTATAGCATTTAAATATTAAATAGCGTTCATGAATTACCCGTTGCAGATATATGCAGGTGGAGCTGGGGAAGTTGGAGGACTTCTGAAAATGTGCTGCAACTACTTCAGCAAATGCCGACCAAGGTTGAAGGTTGTATATAATTGTGCATCAATTATTTCAGTCTTTAGTGTTCAGGAATCATGCTAATAAACCAATTTAGTGTTTATGAAATATTTCGTATTAATATCTTTTATAATATACGTGTCTTGATCGATTTCATCTTCATAAAATATTTAGTCTTTTATGAATAAAAGTTTTAAAAACTTAAAAATAATCTTACTGACATCATGCCTTTTGACAATTTTTTTCCCCGGACATATGATTTTTCCCACTTAGCTTAGGCAAGTTATCCCACATTGCAACAATGCATTCTGGGATTCTCTGGAGAGGATAGATGTGATGCTACTTCAGAATTTCGGCAAAATATGAAGTACAACTATAATGCATCTGATGTAGGCAGCTATATATATATATATATGCATATATTTACAGTATATAAACAGGAAAATGACAGCCTGTGTGAAAACGTATCTAATATTTGTCGGTGAGTGAGTGATACGATGTACTTTGATGTTAGTTTTCATCTGGACATGCCATTACTGTCCATTTAATGGCCTGTAGTTTCATTGCTGTCATTGCCGCTCATGTCAGAAGGCTCTCTGTATTTGCCCTGACAGCAGAGCTGCAGACGTGCCCACGGGGCCAGGACAGGAGCCTGTTTCATAACAGTTAATGAGTGAAATCAGCACATCTCATGATTGTTAATGTGTCCCTGCTGAGCTTGCGCAATCTGAACTGGATACCTGTGCCAGAGCTTCCTGCCTCTTCCTCTTGGTGCCAAGGTTGTTTTACAGGACGCAGACTGTTTAATTCTATACTTGTCATTAGCGATTGCTCTGAAGAGAGAGTCAGTTTTGACTTTGCCGTAATTTGGTCAGCCTCATTGATGAGAGGAAGGCCATAGTTTCTATTTTAAGCTCTTTGAGCAATATTTTTTGCAGAGTCTTCATTTATGGTTTGTACATATCTGATGGAGTAGACATGAGTCATTAGTAGTTTATAGGACCTGCAGGGACACTGTGTCTCTGAATAATGCCGAGATCTTATCTAGTCACAGTAGGGAACGTGAGATACAAAGATTATGTTATGTAACTGATTCTGAGATGTCTGTAAATGGTCAGATTGTTTTATTACGGAGCACACAAAGAAGTATGTGTACACCTAAGTCACACTTAAATGATAGTTTGATTTGTTCTTTAATGCTTTGTTATTTATGTAAATATTTTTAAAAAGTTTTAAATTTGTTTGCATCTAAAAATTATCACTTTTGAGCTATGAAAAATGTTTTGAATACACACACACATATATATATACTATATATATATATATCTATACACATTTATACATATATATATATATATATATATATATATATATATATATATATATATATATATATATATATATATATATATATATATTTATGTATTATAGAAATGGTTAATCAATATACTTGATGAAGACAAAGTGTCTTCATTATACAAAATGAAGACAAAGTATCTGGATCTTGTTTAATGTGACTTTAGTATCCAAATACTTTTTGCTTTTGTGTTACAAAAGCTAATGAGCATTTGTGAAAGGAAATGATTTTTGTCTTCATAATTGTCAAATATTCAATTGTTCATATGGGTATGCGTATTTAGCATACTTTAGCAACATTATTATGCGAAACTTACCCATGAACTGTATCAATTGTTACCTGAGAAACGTATTTTGTTCCTTGTAACTTTTGCTAGAGGGGATCAATGCTCTAGTTGCGGGGTGGACAGTATCCAGGTCCCTTTGAATATCAACCCGCTTCAGGTTTCAAGGGGAAATGCTTAACACCAGCGAGTCAGACCACAGTGGTGTGGAACAATGCCTCACTGTTTGGCTAGCCCCACTTCCACATCTTGCAGTAATTGAAATCATTCCTGGGCCTCCATCCTACCAAAGCTTATTTCCCCGTGCTGCTCAGGGACTTGTACACCCGTGAAAGGTGGGAGGGGGTGTAGAGTTGTTTTTGTAGAGTGTTACTTTATGTATGAATCGAATGTGGGGTCAACTGGAAAAGCTAATGAGCTTTTTATTGATTCCAGCAGTCAACCTACCTGGGTGGTTGTGTTCAAATCAAGAACTGCAAAAGTTGGCTCTGAAAATGCCTCGTCCACACCCATACTTTATATCCTTTAATGTTTCCAGACATCACAAGACTAAGATTACATAACTTATGTAACCAGTGTGTTCTGGAGATCAAAGTCCTTGTGGAGTTTTCCAACTCTGTAGTTCATTTGGTCATTGTATACTAATGATTGTCCAACATATAAAGAGCACCTATGCAGTTTTTGCTTAGTTTTTCCCCTTTTTGTCACTAATGGCTATATCGTAATGCTCATTCTGTAGAAACTCTTGTGAGAATGTGATGTGTACCGACAGGAAAGTAGAGCCAAGAGAGGGGAAATGAGATCAGGACACTACTAACCTCCCATGAGCCAATGGCTCTTTAGTTGTCCTGAGTCACATCTGTGACTGTTTTTTGTGACGTTGATATTTATAGTTGAGAGAGAACAGGAAATTATGGATAAAAGTTAGGGCCAGATTCAATTTCACATAACTGCTACCCACTAATCCATGAAGGTTTAGCAGAAACCCATGCCATGCTCATGGTTGTTATAATTTTTAATTTTTCTATGTTAATGCCCAATTCCATTTTGCAGTAATTATTTTATATCTTGTTTTCAATTTAGTTTAGTTTTTATTCGTTTTTCACTGTTTGATTGTTAGTTGTTACTATAAGTCGTTAAAGTTTTCTAGTTTTTATTTATTTTAATTTTAGTATTTTGGGACTGCTAAAGTGTATGTGGTAAGTAGTGTCTAGAGTTATTGCTATCTAGTGGCAAAATTCACAAAATCTAAGTAATGAGTCAACACAGCAATCCTTCTTCCAAAATGTGTTTTTATCTTATCCTGATTCTTTATGTTAAGCCTATTAGAAGTGTTTATATTTTAGACTTGTCAAGATGGTTTTCGAGGGAAATTGCATACATGCGTCACTCATCTGTGCATGTCTCGTCACATTCACAAATACAGAAAAGTTGCTTCTGGTACTTTAACATTTGTATGGTGGATTAGCTTGGCTTTTCGGAGATGGCGATAACAGGATTGTGAAAAAGCTTTTTAAATTTGGTTGGATTGCTCTGTTAGTGCAGTTGATTTTAAATAAGTTTGAACTCTTCCATCTGACCCTTGACCCTGACCCTGACCCTTGCACACTAAACAAGTGAACATAGACCCAGCTTTTCAGGTTTTTTTTTTGTAAAGATATTCAAGAGTTCTCAACTGATACCACCAAATGTACCAACGTACAACAAACACATTTAAGACAGTATGTCAGGGTTGAGGAAGGGGATGATACGAGGACTCACAGATACAGAGAAGTGGGGACTTTATTATAATAAAACAAAAATAAAAACAACAAAAATCACCCTGAAGGAAAAAACAAGACTACTGACTTGACTCGACTTGGATGAACAAGACTGGGAACAGGACAGCAACCAGACAGCAGAAATCACCAAAAAACGACGGCGAACAAGTACAAGACAGCAAACACGGAGGGATTAAATAGACACAGGAGGAAGGGTAATGGGAAAACAGCTGGGACAAATCATAGTAAACCAGGAGAACAAGGTGGGTGGGTAAACAATGACGAGACACGAACACGCAGCCAATGCGAACAACCTGGCGACAACCAACAACCTAGCTGGCAACAACCAAACTACGCGCGCAACACCAAAACACAACATGAAAGCACGTGGCCGATGAAAACACGAGACACGCTAACAGTGCACACAGACACGAGAGGACGCGGTTCAAGCAAAGCCCGAAACCACGCCCACTCACATAACGTAGAGCGCGGGAGAACGAGGAACCACTCGGCTCGCGGTCTCACGACAAGGACGAACACACGAGTTATGAATGCCCGAATCCCGACACAAAACCGAAACTGAACCAGTCCAAAGTATCGGGACCAGACATCATAACCCGCACACGAGATGTTACACAGACAAGAGCACGCGTAGCTCGAACACTCGAATCTGCACACACAAAAAACACTAGACATTACGGTAGTGTCAGAGCTCTGCCACAACAACAACAAATTACTAGACAGAATGTGGCAGAACCCTGGCACAGTATTGCTTTGGATGTTCAGTAAGTTAATTCTCAGGTACGTCATAAAAGCTGTCCAATCAATTTATGACCTTATCCATATTCCTTTTGCTTTGTTTTCTTGTCCAGATCAAGTTTTCATTTAGTTTTCGTTAATGCTAATAACACTGAACACACCTCAAATGGACAGACTCAACAGAAAGAGTAAAATCTCTGCAAGTGGGTCACTACTAAGACATGATCAAATAAGACAGAGGGAGACTTTCTCTAAGGCCATTCCACATCACAGCGTCTCTCCAATTAAGTCAAGCGCACCCTGAGATGTTGCCAGCACGATAGCAGATAGATCTGGCATTACCGCAAACATGTGTTTCTCTCCGTTTCTGTAAAGACACAGTAGGACAGCTTGTTAGAGTTGAATGTTAAGTTGTGTGCTCTGTTGGAGAGCCTACAGCGCTCTTGCAGATGGAGGCGAGTGTTGTGCGGCTGACAATGTCTAATTTAGCCGAGATCACTAGAGGTGGGTGACGCTCTCACGACCGTACCTATGTCACTAATTGTGCCTGTTGTGTCTCGTGTTGCCCATCAAATACTTTCTGATGACCTGGAGGCGTGTATTTTTATCCTTCTAGAATGTGACTGCACGTGTGCTTAAGTTCCTTTTATAATCCTTCAATGACAACAATTGAAAATGCTTGTACAATTCACCATTAATCCTCTACGCCAATAATGGTTGTATTCAAATTTGGGCGTATACCTCAATTCCCAACAAAACATTATGGAGGGGTCAGGGGTGTAGAAAACTATTTTTCTCGCACGTTCAAAGAGTTCCTGCTGCATTTGAGCCCCTGCGGAGATAAAAGACTCTGGCTGTGAATGGAGCGGGAGGGAGTGTAGCGTTCCGCTTCGTCTTTGTCCAGTCACGTCAGACGAGGGTCGAGGCGGGGGTTACGTACGTGGCAGAACCGGTCAGGCTTTGTAGACAGCCTCCCTAATCAGCTTGGCTGTGCGTCAGGTGATCAGATGTACTGTAGTTAGATTAAAGGGTCACATGGATTGGCAAAGAGGATTAACAAAGCAGGACCTCTGCGGTTCTGGTGGGCCCACAACCATATGTCCATCCCATCTGAGATATTTGAGTTGGTTAACTTTAAAATCCCCATTTTCATGTATTGTTGTCAGAAATAAGAGATGAATGGAAAACAAATACACTGATTCGTTCTGGGCTCATTAAGGGTTCATCAGAGACTGTAAACAAGTCAGAGACAGCAGTGACACCTGGTGGAGATCATCAATTTCACTGTGATGAACCATACAAAATGGCGTGGGACATCCTAAGATGATTGATTTGAGAAAGAGGATTGGCCATGGTTTATTAGTTTTGGGTTCAAAAGGCACAGGAGACGAACATTTGCATCTCATTTCAAAGTCCGGGCAACCCATCCTTGACTGATGCTGTTAAAATCTTGCTGATTTTTCAAAGGGTATCAGAGTGATTCTGTGGGCAGAAACATGTTTTATGCTCATCAAAGTCTGTTATGCTCATCAAGGCTGCATGCATTTGACTAAAGATAATAATAATAATAGCGAAGACAGTAGTATTATTAACTAATATTACAATTTTAAATATACTTTAAAAAAAAGTAATTTATTCCTGTGCTGTTTAAGCTGAATTTTCTGCATCGTCATTGTTTGTACATGATCCTTCAGAAATCATTTTAGTATGCTGATTTGATTATTATCAATGCTGAAAACAGTTGTGCTGCTTAATATTTTAGTTGAAACTGTGATGCATTTTTTTCAGGAATCTCTGATGTATAGAAAGTTCAACAGAACAGCATTTATTTCAAATCAAAATCAATTTAATTCATCCTTGCTGAGTTATAAAAGAATTAAAGATTTAAAAACAATCTTAATGACCCCAAACTTTTGATAAAAATATGCACAAAAATATTAAGTAACTTTAACCGAAGACAATCATTTAATTACACTTGTAAATTATCTTTTTATTGTTAATAAGTGTATATTAATGTAAATTCATTAAATTGACACTTTATATAATGTTATTTTAGACTTAAATGCAACATTAATTTTCATAAAGTGCTGAACAGGGGTTGGTCTTTCAGAGAGAAAGGAAGCAAGAAATCCTGATGATGACTCGTTTTGCTGTCATTGAAGACTTCTGTTTCCTTTATCTGTCCAATCACACCAATCCTCTCAGTTCCTGTCTGAGACGCACGTCGTGTGTGTTTGTGTACGTGAGTGTGTGCATGCTCTCAAAGAGCTAATCTCTTCTTCATTCTACGCTCTTGAATGGTGCCAATGCATGGTACCCACATCACCCTTATAATGTCTGTCTTCTGGAATTTGTGTTATTCAAATATTGTAGTAAAAGAATAGACATCATGTTATGTAATTCAATTACAAAGAATCCAGGACATATCTTTGTGTATTAAAGAACCCATAACCATATATTACAAACTTATAACCATTTACAAAGTCTTGATTTTGTTTTTGGGGTTTAGTAGAATAGGTCTTCATGCTTGAATGTTAATAAACATTATTTTTTTCATATTTTACATTGTTGCAGCACCTCTCTTCCAAGTCTGTCTGTAACAGTTCTGTTTAGTTCCGCTCTCTTGATGAACCCCCTCCTTCTGACAAAATTTAGTATTGTGATTGGTTAATCGATTTGAGTGCGTTTCAGAAATTATACACCCCTTACCATAAATGCATTGTGCAGGAATTATTAAGAAAGCTCAGGGAGTTTAGAAACAGTGCTTACTGAATATGGAGAAGAACTTCCTTTGGAGGGGACTTTGTAACTTTTCAGACACTTTTCGTTTTCATACAGCAACATTACACACTAAAGAAAGTTGAAAATGTAAAACAGAATAATAGTCAATCACTGCATTCTGCAAGCAAATATATTTGCATAATGACGGCTAAACACTGTTCCCAGTATTATTGGATTATTGCTAATCTCACATATAAATAAAAATGTATTTCATTTAATTTAATTTCATACAAAGCCTTTCTGTTTTGTGTCAGGGTCCTGATCACTCTGCCTGGGTTTATTTTGCAATAATGGCCACAAGACTGTGTGTATACATGATTTGATTCACATATTGTAGTATGTTTAGCTAACTAAGCACTTCTTGGTCTCCTCCAAGAGAGTTTTGAGAATGAAAGGGGCATTTAAGGATTGCCTAAGTAAAATTACAAGACAGACACAGTCTTTTGCCATCTCCTCAGGCCAACAGATCCTCCATCACCAAAAGGTTATGAAAGGCATGCTGGGAATGCAAGATCAGACACTTCAAGATCCCCCTCTGCCACTATGCCAACACTTTTCTTTTTTCCTGATTCATTGGCTTTTACTTCACAGACATGAAATCAGTGTGTTTACCAGTGCCTCTAGTTTCTCTGACATCTGATTATGTTTGAGACAAACGTCAGATGGCTTAAATGAAAGCAGCTTGTGTGTGTCAAAGGCACTGGAAATTTCCTGATTTGAGATTTCTTTGTTGTCTAAATGAGTTCTTTAAAATATAAGCCATTATGTGAACATATAGAATGTGAACTGTGCTAAACGTTTGCATTTCAGCATCTTTCTTCTGCTTTGACAGATGTCTTCTATTTAACTTATGCAGCTGCAGTGCATTCTGGGATATGGTATTGTATGTCAGTGCCTAATAGAAAGCAGCACCATTTCAAAATGACTCAGATTCCAGGATGACCAAATCACTTTTTGGATGTTTTCACAGTAAACTGGTTTTCATAACATAAGAAATTATGTTTAGAGAAACTTGAGGAGAGTCAAAAAATCTTACAAGCTGCATGTAAACCATGGACCACACAGAACTGCAGTTCATCTTGATTCCATTAACTGTGCTGAATGAGTTGCAAATAAAAAGAATACTTGAATATATATATATATATATATATATACACATATACACATACACATACATACACTAGTATTTAAAAGGTTGGGATTGTTTGTTTTATTAAAAATGTATACTTTTATTCTGAAAGGATTAATTAAATTGATCAAAAGTGACAGTAAAGACTAGTTCAAATAAATGCTGTTCTTTTGAACTTTCTATTTATCAAATAATTCTGAAAAAACTCATCACAGTTTCCACAAGAATATTAAACGATTTAACTTTTTTCAACATTGACAATAATAAGAAATGTTAGCTGAGCGTTTGAGAGTATTTTAAAGTGTAATATTTCACAATAATCAACTGCCTTTTGATTAAATAAATAATATACATTTAAATAAAATGAAAAATTCTAATAAATACAGTAGAGCGTGGTGCTTGCAACGCCATGGTCATGGGTTTGATTCCCAGGGAAAGCAATCTCATCATAATGTCAATATGTTCCTTGAATGCAATGTAAGTCACTTTGGATAAAAGCGTCTGCCAAATGCGTAAATGTAAATAAATGCAGCCTTGATGAGACATCTTTAAAAAAAAATTATTACTGACATGAAACGTTTGAATTGTAGTGTATGTGATGTATGTTCTAAGTTCGAAACTGGTAATTAAATTTCTTTCCCCTTTATTCTTTGCATAGATTCATCTTCAAACTACATCCGCCAACTGGAGACTAAAGTACGCATATTAGAGGATGACAACAAGCAATTATTATCCCAGGTAAGAGTCTAATCCGCCGGCAGTGTGATAGAAAACGTACATAAAATGAAAACTTTCCCAGGCCAGCTTCCAGAGGCTAGCCAATCATAATAGCGTCATTCAACATATATTATAGTAATAAGCCTGTAGAAATCTAAGTTTCAGAAAGAGTGGAAAGTGGTCATGAAGATCTAAATTCAGTTGTTTTTGTTAAATAATAGGATTCTAAAATAAAAGTAAGTAGTACTTAATGATTAATAATAATAAATATGATAAAAAATGTATCCTCCTTTACTGTTTTGCAACCATATACAGTATTAGTCTTTTATAGGTTTGGTGTGCAGTGGAGCAAAGTAATAGTGCTTAAGGGTTTAAATTAAGTGCTGATGTTTAAAAGCCCGTTTATCCAGTTTAACTTACACAGCACATGATCAGCAATATAATGAAAATTAAAAATGTGGGCAGGGGTCAGCTGTGTGCATGTTGTGGTCTGCTTTTCAGCCTTGCCTGCGCAGTAACGTTTGCACTTTTTGTGTGTTTGTGTTGTAGATTGTAGTATTGAAATACAAGGGATATGCAGTTGGGATGGTATCAAATATTTGACCAGTTTAGTCACATGACTGTTACAGCTCAGGTGATCAACTCACAAACTTGGCTAAGTGCCCATTAGCAAAGATGTCAGGTGTAAAAGGTCATTGCACTAAGACTTCCATGTTAACTGTGGCTGAATCTCAAAGCGTTGGTGCTGAAATGACACACTGATTTCATTTATGACACTTTAAGAGCTTTGAACAAAAGACCCTGGAGCTCCGACAGTTAAATGACAAAGATGTCACTAACAATTCTCTGTTTCAGATGGTCTTCATCTCACATTTGCCAAACCCATATTTGTAGGCAGAGATAGCACATCCATCTCAATATATTTATACTGCACAGGCGACTAGTTGCTGTCAGTTTAATTGCATACGCTCATCTCTGATATTCTAATGACACTTCTTCATATTTTTCTTTCTCTGATGATGGATAGAGCCACATTCTCTTTTTATTGCCTCCATAGATAACTCAATTCTTTGAGAAAAGATATCTCAGATTTTGCAAGTATTGTGTGTTTTGCTCTGGGTGTTTTATTGTGCCTGATAACCTTCAAGAATGGCTGATCAAGGCATTCTTGCAGTTACTATAAGAAATACGAGCATTTTATAGAACGGTTTTTAGCTTACGGGACTTTTAGGACAATCATTTAGCTATAACGCTGTCAGTGTATTCCTCCAGCAGGTAGTAAACCAGATATTAAGCTGCCCTTCACTGCAGAATGTAAATCTTAAAGAGGAGAAGAATGTTGTTACCTGCAGGGTCATCAGTCCATGCCAAAGATCTCATTCATAGGGTCAAACCTGTGTTCAATTATGCATGCTCCATAAAGCATTGTGAACATTTGTTTCACTGTATATATACAGATAGATAGATAGGTAGATAGATCTTTGTACTTTTCAGTTTAATAAGGGGTTTAGCTGCAGTCCCATGTTCTCTTAGCAGAATTATTATTAGTACATGTTGGACGGTTACGTAACTTACACATGTAGACACACACAGAAAACGTTAGTAACAATCTATTCTTCTCTGAAAAGTTCACAACCTCGGTTAAGCTCCAGTAATCCCTTTGTGAGCTGTTTGCACACAACAGCCATCAACATACAGGACAAGAAAGTTCAAAATGGGGATAATCACACACAGATGCTTTTACTATGGATTGCAATATTCATTCATTTTCCATTGTGCTGAGGGATTTTCAGTTTTTGTCTGTTTTAGAATGAAAATGGTCACTGTGATTGACATGAACAACATTCATGTCTGAAAATGTAGTCTTAACCCGATCCCTGCCCCTAAACTTAACCCACCCATAACTTATCCCTAAAATCAGAGGGAATTGACACTGACGTAGAAGCACCTAACCCTGGTTTTAAGTCTAAACTCGATATAATCTGTAAACTTGTCTGATTGGTTGATTGGAATGTTGTTCCTGCTTCAACAAAGATGTTGATCCAGGAACACATTGTACTTGGTGAAATCACATTCACCGTATTGAAATAGGGAAGTCTGTGATCTTTTACAAGGTCTCTCTTTTTTAGAAGGTATTCCTTCGCCCGTGACACTCAGATATGCAGCGGTAAGAGTTTTTCAGACAGGTGCCTTTTGGCTAACTTTCTTAGGTCATTATTTATGAAGCGTGTCTGACATTACCTCTCAGCTCTAGAACTTTCTGTTTTATTTTTTTGCCTTTTGTCCATTTCTCAGATCACCACTCAGGAAATGATCTTACACATTCGCTATCCATTTTTCATTCGCAAACATTTTTGAGATTGTTTTAATCATCCAATGTGAATGATTGTCCTACATCATCCAGTCAAATATGTTGAAGACAAATTAACTTATTGTTAGGCTTTTCATAAGTTGTTTGCTAAACAAGTTCAAATGCAAAGCTTATGACCTTTTGGAAAACATTTTATGACGTCATAGGCTTTATAACTGGACATTTATGGTGTTTTCTCATCTCTCTGCACAAATACACAACTGTTTAGGAACTGTTTTTTTAAAGAACTGAAAAGTTTTATTTAACAAGGATGCGTTAAATTGATCAAAAGCTACAGTAAAGAATTTTATAATGTTGCAAAATATTTCTATTTCAAAGGAATGTTTATCTTTTGAACTTTCTCTTCATCAATGAATCCTTTTTTAATGACAATGTATTGGCCTTCTACTGTAAAATGTCTTTCATACACAATAGTGCTTGTTTTATTTCTTTTTGGTTGATTTTGATTTAGGGAACTGAAAGATTTTCGTGTCTGATTTAATTTTTCTGTTAATTCTTATACTTATCAAAAATGGATGTGTTTGACATATTTATGTTTCTCTCCGTAGCAGGGGAACGTGGGTGACCTGAAAATACTTCGGAAAGGACTATCCCTGTATCATTCAGAGTCCCAGCTCTCCTCACTATCCCAGTTTCAGGACACCTTACAGAATGTACGTATTCCACTAATGCAATTTACCATGATCCCATTATTTTGCATCAGAGCCAAATCCTAAATCATAGTTGAGCTTAAAAAGATTTGTCATGTTGAGCCGATTTGGAAGAGATTTGACAACAATTAGCTGTTGCAATTCCAGCTGGTTCCAGGATTCTGCATTGCTCATTGTACAAGCAGATGAGAATTGAGGAGCTTAAAACATCAGGAGCTTAAAACCTGAATGACAGCATAAAATCCCACCAGGACCATGTCTCGTGTAGTGGACAACTCAACATTGACCAACAAAAATTATAGACCACCTAGATACCACAAAACAAGTATTTACAGTTTTAAATTGTATACAATTTTACAAAGTTATACCCTCTTTCTTGAAATACTCTGATAATTCAGAATCATAAGTTGAACCATACTGTTTGCTTATAAACTAACCAGACCAGTTGTTGCATAACTGTCGGTTGCATTATTGAAATGAGACAAACAGATGAACTTTATCATGAAGGAATGTTAGCAGAATCTGTTAATTATTATGAGTTAATTTATCATTCAAATATCTCAGTGTTGGTGCTCTTTGTCAATCATTTTATTTATTGCCAACTACAGTTTGAGAACCACTGCAGAAGTTGCTTTATGACTAGTTTTTTTATTTTAACCAAATTTGAATCTACACTTTTCAAAAATGTACAGCATGATTAAATTAATATTTAATCACCACAGTATAACACCAAGTCAATTAAAAGTTCAGGGATATCAATCTGTCCAATTAGAAAGCATAAGTGATTGTGAATCTGTTAACAGAAAACAGTAGAACTGGAGAGGAAAAAACAAGTCAACCCCCAAAAAGGTTGATTTTGCAGGCAGTGGCCATAGAATGTTGTTTCTACACCTGTCTTGAAATCACTTACCTTGTCTGTGTTGTCAGGTGTTCCCCATCTCCTCTTGTTATAAATACCCTCTTGTGTTCTCTTGTCTGTCAGTTGTTGACGTTATGTCATTGACGTGAACTGTGTCGTTGTGTGGATGCTATCTCCGTGGTTTTCCAAGTGTCTCTTTGTTACTCCAAGTTTTGCACAAGAAATGCCGTTTTCTGTTCTTAATTAAAGTGTTCTGTTTTGCCGTTTTGAATAAAGCAAGTTTCATTGAGAACGTTCTCTCTAAGTTGTGACACTTACATTATGCTGTGATGAACTTCTGCCTGCAACTTCAGTTTTTACATAGATTTTTGGTGTCCAGCCTTGTGAACCCAGCTTGCATTGAGTTGACTATCAGTGTGACCCCACAAGTACTTGAAGCAACCTGTTTAATTTTTTACAGTTATTACAGTATTGGATGATAATTTCACAAATTAATTTGACTTCTGACTAATACAATCATTTGTGTAAAGAGTGAACAAAAAGGTAAGCTTACACAACCATGCAAAGCCCCTTTACTACTTACTTCAATATGGATCAAGAAAGGATTGACTTTTAAATTAAGGATATGTGGGTGAATTGTATTTGACACTGAACTACAAGGCTTCAGAACAAGGTGCATTAGTGTAGAAATAGCATTGTTAGTATCACGGTTAATTTTATATACAAATTGGTATTGATCTAAGGATGGCTCCACTTTCCTTCGCAGCTCTTCTAATATAATCTTCTTTAATGATTTTATGACATTGGATGTTACGGCCACTGGCCTGTAGTCATTGTTGTCCTGTGGACAAGAACTTGTTGGAGTTGGAATTATAATCCATTTTTTTATGCAAGTAAGAAGACGAGAGAATTATGCTTTGCTCATAGGTAATTTCCTGCAGGGGTTTTATGTGCTCTGATCTTTGCTGGAGTCTCAGTGCTGGTCCATTCCTTAATTCGGAGAGCCTTTCTGACCTAGAAATGACCCTAGAGGAACAATTTAACCAAGATATTTTGCCAAGATACCAAATTTGTCTTTGTTTATACAGTAATCCCTCGCCGTTTCGCGGCCCCAGTGCATAGTGGATTTTTCAAATATATTCATCGAAAAATAAAATTTCAAAATTATCGCCATATCGGCAGCCGTATTATGGAAAGCAGCATTGCTTCATCATGAGAGAAACGGTTTCCCAGGATGCCAGATAAAGATAGAAACTCTCTCAGAGGCTTTGTACACACCCACGTGATTGGTTCCCGGCGCGATATCGACCAATGAGAGCACGAGTGGAGTGGGAGCCTCTTCGCCTCTCTCAGAAGCAAATGTTGACGATCCAGCGCCGATATCTGATGATGAGGCGTTTCCCGAACTGATTTAAAGGCCTCATTATACCAGTGCAGTAATACCATCATCATCATCATCACATTAATCGAACCGCACAGGTCTGTCATCGTCGTCATTACTGGAGTCTCAAGATACTACTGTCATTGATGAGTGTAGAGCACCATAATATATATCGTATGAGAGAGAGAGAGAGAGAGAGAGAGAGTAAATGTATAATATTAAGGTTTTTATAATTAAAGAGTTTACATCAGGTGTTTAAATGTGTCTCTTTTGTCCACTTTCAACCATTTCTGTCTTTATTTCATTGAGGGAAGGGTCTATGGGTGGGTTAATATTTTGGCTTTTTCAGATATTTCGATCTCATGGATGAAATAAGCTTGTGCAATTTACATATGGACAGAAAAGAGATGACAGAAAAGCACACAGAGAGTATAGACCCATAGAATGTCTCACTTAAGCAATTAAGTCAAGGAACCTGTTTCAATGTATTTCCCTTCTTTCTTTTCCTCTGTTGCTCGTTCTCTTCTCTTGAGATATCATCATCATCATCATCATTTCCCTACACCATATCCTCAGAGAAGGTCATCTGCGAACCTGGCACGTTATTTAATAAGTGCACTCATCAGCAATGACAGCACAGCTGCTCCACATTAATATGAGAGACAGCGTCCACAGGAAAGAGGAATCAATTAGAGAGTGGCGTGGGTCTCGTCCTTAGTGGCTGCTGGGCTTATTTTATCCCAGCTCTTCTCAGCCTGTCTACGAGCGCATCGCTTCATTAGCATGACTTTGAACTTTTGCTTTAATCACGGGGGGAGATGGCACTAAATAATGCAATGGCGAGCTGCTGAAACAATAATCAGGTTCGTACAAGTGACACAACAGATCGGTTGTCGTTGTTAGGGGTTACCTGAGGAGGAAGTTGAGGAGAGGTAATCAGAGCATTTTTTTTTCTTTTTATAGTTGCTTACCCATACTAAAATGTACAGTGTAAATATGTTTTTTGACATGAAAGTATATATAGACAATGCTGTCTAAATGCTGGTATTTCAACAAACACACAGTAAAACCTGTAGTGTTGTTACGTGCTGCATCGACTGATGCTGTACAAACGCTCTGCTTGATTGCTTCGCGAAGCACACGTGAAATCAGACCAATGGTGCGGTGTAGAGACATCAGAGGGCGGTGATGTCACAAACCAGGAAGCTATAAAGGCATAGTAGCAGCGGTAACTTCTGTCTGGAAATATAGTTATTTGTTCTTCTTAAGGGTTTGTTTTAGCGCCCAGTATCTTATAAACATCATTGATTCCAGACGAACTGAGATTTTCTCAATTTTCCTATGGACCTATAACTTTTATACATATATCATCCACATTTTCCTGTATTTTTAAATGAGAAGCACCACACACATCAAAGTAAGGTTGTATGCACTATTGACCTCTCCAATGTTAATGTGATATAGTCTTTGGATTTGCTCAATCCAGCTATGTTGTTATCTGATTCTTGTTTCCAAGTGGTGTTTATGACCAATGCATTGGCAGATCATAGAAAGCCTCTTTAGACAATAATATTGATCCTGGATTTGATAGGACTATAGAAATATGTTAATGATTGAATTTGGCTACATCTATCAACAGTAATATCTCCTCTTTTCTGCTTGTGAAAGAACTTGGTACGCTAGCCAATCACACAGATGTTCCTCTTGGCAATGCTTCAAATCTAGGCTCCAAACAAGTAGGATGATCACTCATTTTCTGTTAATGCCTTGAGATACCGCTTACTTCTTAATAGCTTATTTAACAATATATAATCTGATGATCTGATAAAATCTTGTCTTTGGTCAATAGAATAAACACATGGAAGACTATTTTGTATCATTGTCACGGAATGGGAAACGGGAGGACTCACTTGCAAGTAAAAGGAATAATTTATTAACAATAAGTAAATAAATAAACATACAAAGGAAACACCCACGAGGGGGAAAAACAATGTAAACAAAGATCATAACTTGAACAAACAAAACGGGAAATCAGGGCAGGGAACATGACAGGAATACAGACCACGGAAACACATGAATGACAACAACGTGATGCCAGCAAACACTGAGGGAGATATATAGGACACATGAGGGAAGGTAGTGATGAGAGACAGCCGGGAATGATTACGGGAAACAAGGAGGCGGGGCCACGGTTCCGTCCACTAGAACACTAATAACACTGGAAACAGAACCGTGACAAGCGTTGTGCGTCCATATACTATATACAGTGGTACCTCGAGATACGAAATTAATCCGTTCCGAGGTGGCCTTCGTATAATGAGTTTTTCGTATCTTGGAACACATTTTACATGTAAAATGGCTAATCCGTTCCAAGCCCTCCAAAAACACCCCATTAAATATCATAATAAAGCTAAATTGACCTATAAACAATGAAATAACGTAAAATGTCGAAGCTTACCTTTCGAGTGAGGCTATCTCCAAAAGTGGCGGCAGAGGAGGAGGAATGCCGATTGCGTACGGTAAAGTTTTGGGTGCGGAGTGGCTGAGCTAAAGCACGCCAGCACGTACGTGTAGAAGATGCAAGATGCATGATGCTGTCCAATTAGAGAGATCTCATGGCTTGGCTAGCATCAGGAACCAATGGGAGAGCAGGAGGATGGTGGCGAGTCTACTATAACTAAGATGGCGGCGTGCGGCGCAAGTTTCAAAATTGTTATGGGGCGAATCTCGGACTTTCAGAAACCTGTCGTATCTTGAAAACGTTTCGTATGTAGAGCAGTACAAATTTTCGTCTTTGCTTTCGTAACTTGGATTTTTCGTAAGTTGAGCCTTTCGTATCTTGAGGTACTACTGTACTCTCCTGTCCGAGTATCTGTCCATAACAATATATATGTACGATGTTGGAGTCTGGTTGTTATGAGGGATCTTGGATTAAATAGGTTTACAGGATGGCGTGGCAGTGGTGGTGGAGAGCGACGGAGAAATGGTGACACACACGTAGATGAAAGTCTAGAGAAGGGGAGTAGCAGGTAGAAGCACTAGTCTTGGATATTCGTAGAGCGTAGGAAGATGAGGCTAGGGATATAGTAGCAGTACACAGAGCCAAGGAGAGTAGTCCTGTGTGCATTGTAGGTTGGACGTGAACTGAAATGAGGTGCATGCTTTTGTAGGGATGTGATGGATGTGATGATGAGGTGCAGGCGTGTGCAATTAATACTCTGGGGAACGTGCAGAGGTGAGAGAGCCTGGTTGATCCATGACACACATACATATGTATATATATATACACACTGTATATACACATACATACACACACACACTCACACATATATAGCATACATGTATAGATGTGTGTGTATATAGCTTAATTTTATATAATTAGATTCCAGTATATTCTATACAATTAATTAGGCTTTATGGCAATTGGAAATGATTTTAGTCATATTTAACATATAATTCAGTTCCATTCTGATGTGTACAACTCCTATGAGATAATTATATTGGAGCCTAAATAGTAATTGGCGTTTGGTATTAAAAAATCCATATCAGTCGACGACTGCTTGGCTTGTACTTGCAAATGAATCCATGCAGAATGAATTGTGGGACTCCTGGGATTCTCTAATCAGCCTGCAGGGCGATGCATGACAGCGATTTTTGGGTCGGGATGTTCTCGGGTCAGTCCAGGGTAAAGTACCTACGGCTCCAGGCCTCAATAAACCTGCTGGCAACTGCAAGTGAACATCACAGTCCTGTTCTCCCAGGCCAAAAGCGAGTTGCATTTTCCATCCAGGGGTCCTCTCCTGACCCCACTGCTAAAAGGCCAGCTCAATTGTTGTGGATTTAACGCTAGAACGGGACTCAAAGGGCTGTGTCTATACTGGGGCTCACAAGACCCTGTGCACTGAAAGAACTCTTTGTTGATGGGTACCCATGAAGGGGGCGCAAGGAGAGATGAGTTATAATGAGATGGCTTAACCCATTTCGAGCCTGATTTGACTCAGAGAAACAGCTATGGGCATTTCCAGTGCTCAGATCTCTTCTGGTAATCTGAGAGAGCAGTATGAGTGATCTATGATCATGACGAATGTGTATCCATCTGTCCACAGGGGTCTACGCGGATACCTGGAGGTGATCTGCCGCCCCCTGTTGCAGGATACCTGACAGCAGCACAGAAACCAGAGGCTGTTGTACATGCCATGAAAGTAAGATTATGAAGCTTACGTGGGCTAACTGAGTTCATACATTCTTAGTTCTAGTCTGGTTTGTGTCATTTACCAGTTGTATTCCTATATCATTACCGTACTCTCTTTATCATCCCTCAATGTCTATCAAAAAAGTGACATAAATCATTAAAAAGTTAAAGGTACAGCTTGATTTCAGAAAGTTTCATGGTAAAGACGCCGGTTTGTCGGATTTCTGTGAACTGTATGGTCTGTTATTTGAAAGAAAACAAAACATTGGTAAAGGGAATCAGAGAGAGTAATATAAATACAACAATAAATTCAACATGAAAAATAAAATAAAACCACAAAACGCACGAAAATTATAATAGTTTATTTTATATTTTCTGAGATTAAGTGGTCCTTGCCTGTGCAAAACTTGCTGCCACAGTGCAAGCTCCAGTGTTATTTTAGTATTATTTATATACCATTATAATATTTATTCATAGTTTTCATTTTAGTAATTGCGTTATTGTCATAACGAAAATAGATGTAACAAATGGGACTCACAGGCAGAGATCCAGATGGTCAGGACAAACAGAGAGCATATGTAAACGATAATTCAGGCGGGGAAGTCAAGGCAGGCAGATAGCATACACGAGCGATAATCCAGGCAGAGGTCAGGACAGGCAGATCAGAATCAATAACAGGTAAACAGGCAGAAACAATAACAGGAGATCAGGCACAGGACTAAACGCTCAGAAATGTTAGCTATGCTGGAACAAGACTTCGCCATGACAGTGCGATTGACAGAGTCTTTTATAGTTTGTTTAATGGTTTGCAGGTGGTGCGATAATCAGTCCAATGAACAGCATCATGGGAAATGTAGTTTGTGTGTGTGTCAGTATATGTGTGAGCTCCCTCCGGTGGCCAGAGCTCATATTCATAACAGTAGATAACAAAAACAGTCTTTATTAAATCCAAACAGAAAAACTGTTATTTAAAGACGATACCAGACAAGGGAACTGAAAGAACTGAGTGCTTAAATACTGATAAGGAGTAATCAAAATGAACAGGAACAGGTGCATGAAGTAATTAAATACCAAGGAGACTAATAAAGATCAGGAACACAGCAAAAAGGAGACAGAGAAAACTAGACCAAACCACAAATGAAACTAAACTCAGTGCTGGTCCTTCCTATACGCAAAATACATAATGTGTGTAGGGCCACCTTCCTCTCAAAGATGATTTAATAGCATACATTTCTGGCTTTAGATTTGATTTCCCTAACATCAACAGTGACCTGAGATTATCATCAGACAAGTTTGTTCTCAAATTGTTCTTCACGTATTTTATTCTTGAAAATGACATGTATTTTGTTCAAAAGATTGAAAGGTACATTGATGCAAAAGTTTTGACATTAGGAATGTCTTCCTTAGGCAAAAACGGGGGGGAACCCACCAGTCCTGCGGGCTATATCACACATTTTATATGTTTATACATAATATTTTTGTACATTTTACATATCACACCCACGAGCTATATGGAGACGAAAAAAAAAAAAACATGCGTCGGCGGATTATATCCGGGCAAAAACGGTATATAATCTCATTGACGGTGACCAGAAGTAGAAGTAAGCAGCGAATAAGGTTTTGTAATGTAGTGATCGGTTGGAAAACGTCTCCGTTTATTGTAACCTCGATTATTTTTCCATATTCCGCTTAGAGAAGTGTGAAGGAAATATTCTGACACATCGCGCTTATGCTATTTATACCGTCTGTCTGCCAGATCCGCATCGCGCTACAATTGGCCAGTTGTCAACTGGCGTTATCCTATAAGGTTTCTGAAATGACGTGAAGGGGAGGAGTTCCCAAATGCATTTCATTGTAACATCTCATTCCCACTCTAGAAAGGAAACGCGCTTCTACGCGGCTCTATTTTAATTTGGTAAAAACATAACGTCCACGTAAGCTGCGGCTGATCTTGGCAGGATACACGTACATTTTTTTTTTCGTAGACAAAAAGGTCTCCGCGGGCTTCCCGGGCTGTAGTTTGGGGACCCCTAGCATAAATGGTTGGGAAAGTAATTGAATGCTTGTCAGTATATTAGATCTGTGCATTCGGTCTTAAAGTGACAGCCGCCTAATAAACCTGCTGCTCTCTCTGTCATTTAATGTTAATCAAACAACAATAGAAAACAAGAGAATCATTCACTGCTCTTCACTGAATAACTTTAGTTACTTTAATAAGAATCAAGGTATATTTCATTCATAGAGTGAAGATTACTTTATTCAATTTCTGTATAGTAGGCTACCATTAGTAGTAGGCTAAATTGTATTTTTTTCCTGTTGTATTTGCCCTATATTTTTTTTTTTTTTTTTTTTTTTATTGTAGTACTGAACGTTTCAACTCACTGTTGGTTGTTGACAGTGAAACTGTTTTTATGAGACGGGCCCACTTACATAGTTTTGCTGAGGCCCCCAGATATAGGACCAGAACATAGCAAAAACGTTACAGTTATATGCTTTTGTCATTTGTATTATATTTTGTTTGTTTATATTTATATGTAGTTTTACTTCATATTTATTTTAGTTTAAGTTTTGGTAATTTTAGTTTTCTTACTGCTGCAAGTAAAAATAGCATCTCTCTGTGCCAAGTCTCTGTGATATTCTGACTCAGTTCCCCCTTTCATTATAAGTCTATCACATTTATTTTATCTGTTTTATGGCAAAACCCCCCAAAAATATTTAACTTTTTATTTGAGATATCATTCATTTTGTGACACAAATGGTGCCAGATCTCTAAATACTACAGGTCAGGGGTTCGTTCAAGTCAGTTAAGTATAGTAATAGTGAAGCTTGCTGTAGTGAACACTGCTAATCATTTAATCCTCTGTTGATTTGCTTTGTAGGTATTAGAAGTCCATGAGAACCTAGACAGGAAGATCCCAGAGGACTATGAGGAGGATCTCAGTGAGAAAGAGAAAGCCATTGTCAGAGAGATGTGTAATGTGAGTCCACCTAGTAACATCTCCCATCTGCTCCCCCTACCTTGACCCCCAGCTTAGATTCCTCTAGTGCATTAATAAAACCCTGTTCAACAGAAAGAGGCTGTAAGTTTGTGCTCCCTCTCCCATGTGTTTGTTTTCCCGTCACTTTGTATAATTACGCCAGCTTTGATTGAGGACACTGTTTGAATGTTTCACAACAGAGACCCACTTTCAGACCCCTTTAATGAGAGGCTTTGGCAAAAGTCCCCAGAGTGTTTACTGCACAGTTGTCCGTGCAATTAAAATAACTTGATCACTGAAACAATGCAGGTTTATCAGCCCCCTGAAGGGCCTCTGGAATCTGGGACCTGTGCTTTGTTCCTGCATGGAGAACCCCAGCCTGTCAAAGCAAAATCTCAGATAGCACAAGGGCTTCTTTCTTTTCTGATCATAATTATTCCCCACTCCCACCCAACCTCCTTTTAGAAAATGTCTTTATATGATGAGTCATTTCGTAACTGGGGGACTCTTTACTTAGGTTTTACAATTTTATATATATATATATATATATATATATATATATATATATATATATATATATATTACGATTATGAATTACTTCTTGAGACGTGATACCGAGACATTCTAAGATGTAATGCAATTTGTAAGTTAAAATTGGTATTTAAATGTACAGCCTTTCATTTATTTTAAATATTCATTGTAATTAAACTTACTTTTTTTTTTTATCCTGATGAGTAGATTAATTAAGTGTCATTATTAAAATGGTCAGTATAATTTTTAAGAAAATAAATATTTAAAATAAAAATAAATATTTTAAACAATATTAAATAAATTAAAATCCTAAATATATTAAAATAAATAAATCCTAAATACATTAAAATATCTATATACATTTATTTAGATTTTAATCTAATAATAATTTCCCCTCCCAGTCATTTAGCTGCTAGCTCATATGTTTTATTAGGACGATCCACCACCTCCAGAACCCAAACAATCACAATTACCATCACACACGATATTAAAAATCCACACATTATAACATGACCAGATGTTTATTCCAGGACATTCTGTACAGTAACACAGGAGAAATATCTTGAAGTCATATTTCATTTGACAAGATTTCAAGTAGTTCAAAGTTTCACCCAACTGCGTGTTTGCTTTGTGTTCAGGTGGTATGGCGAAAGCTCGGTGATGCAGCAGGATCCAAACCCTCCATACGCCAACATCTCTCTGGGAACCAGTTCAAAGGCCCTTTGTAGCTCCCACGTCAACGACCGGCAGGGCCTTGAACAAACAAACAAATCTGTGAATATGACGAGAAGCAGACAGATCTGGGCAACTTGGGGAAACGACACAAAGAACTTGGCTTCTACTGCCAGCTTCTCTCATGGCATTCAGTTGAGACATTTCAAACCTATTACCTACAGCGGCAGGTGGTAGTTTAATATATAATGGACTCACAATTGGCACAAGCTAAACCACAGCTCTGTGTATCTGCATACCGTACAAGTATTCATACAAGGCAGCTTAATGGTTTCATTTATGGATATGGAATGAAAGCACACAGCTCTTACACCATGCAGACGCTCCACCTCCACTCCTAAAATATCACTTCATAATATTCTGTTATCCAAGGATTTAGTATTTATTTTATTTTTGTAGACCATCATTCAAAAGTTTGGGGTTGGGATCTTTTAAGGTTTTTTAAAAGTCCCTTCTGCTCACCAAGGCTGTATTTGTTTGATCAAAAATACAGTAAAAACACTAATATTGTGAAATATTATTACAATTTTAAATGACTGTTTGCTATCCTAATATATTTTAAAGTGTAATTTATTTCTAGGATGGCAAATCTGAATTTTTAGCATGATTACTCCAGTCTTCAGTGTCACACAATCCTTCAGAAATCATTCTAATATGCTGATTTGTTCAAGAAACATTGCTTATTATTATCAATGTTGAAAAAAGCCATGCTGATTCATATTTTTGTGGAGACAGTGATAGTTTTTCTTTTTTTCAAGAACAGAATTGCTTTGAAATAGAAATCTTTACAATAAGGTTTCATTTGTTAACATTAGTTAATGTATTAACTACAAAAGCTAGTCATGAGCAATACATTTGTTAGAGTAATTATTAATCTTTGTTAATGTAAGTAAATAAAAATACAATTGTTCAATATTTGTTCATGTTAGTTTACAGTGCATTAACTAATGTTAACAAAATCAACTTTTGATTTCAATAATGTACTATTAGATCATGTTAACTAATGCAGTTAACTGACGTTGTTAACTAATAAAACCTTATTGAAAAGTATTACTGAAATCTTTTATAACATTTAGCCAAATGTCTTTAATGCCACTTTTGATCAATTGAATGCCCTGCCGAATGAAAATATGAATTTCTTTAAAAAACTAAATCTTTATTGAGCCCAAACTTTTGAATGGATGTATATATTTTAATTTAAGCCCCTTACATCACATCAGAATATGACAGACTATTACCATTACAAATAAACTTTAACCAATAATCATGTTACTTAGAAAGTACCAGTTTCATTTACTCCACGATGCCAGTTTTTACTCATTTACTGCTGACAGTTGTTTTTTGGAACCTGTTCATGCAGTGGAAAAAATAAAATACAAAACTTGTATTATTTGTTTTTTCAGGCATGAATACATATAACACCTTTACTCAGGTTCCCAGACATAAATAAAATAACTAAACGAAATAACAGTAAAATATTCTTTATATTTATAAATTCTAGTCTGGAAATATTCAGAAGATAAATGCTGCCGGCTCATGAGTATACACTTAAATTAAAGTATTTTTCCCAATATAAATGCCAGCTCAACTTTCAAAGTATGTTATGTACTTTAAGTTCCAAACGGACAATCGTGATTAATTGAAGCTGCTTTTTATGCCTTTATTTCTGTCTTTGTGGTCTATCAAATGCAAGCAGATCAAAAATATCCAAATTCAATATCATTATTTTATAATGTGTCCCAGTGTAGTGCTTTTAATTGCACATGAGACCTAATGGCTTTATTGTGTCATCATTCAAATTACTGTTAAATCTCTTTTAGGCCTACAGATTGAGTCCTATTTAAAAATAACTGGAAGCTAATTTCAGGTTCTAGATACTGAATAGGTGCAATATAGAAACTCTGTGTGGATGAATGGAAGTATGGAGGTATTGTGGGTTTTCAGTTCAGCCTGGAATAGCATAAGTGTGCGGTATGAAGTTTCATCATTACACTATTTCTAAAAGCATTTATTATGTGATGAAACTTTAGCACACACAGTTTTAATGGCGTAATCTGCGAATGGAGCATGTAAAGTACCTCAGCCACTCATTTTCACACACACATTTTCCATTATTCCTTTCACCAAGCTTATTGCTTCTGCGTATACTAAATGAAGTCAGACCACACAGTATGTGCTGAAAAAACTGGATAAATTTAGCATTATTAATAATGAGCTTCTTTGCTGATTTTTGTGTAAAACATCTAATTCTGCTCCATAGGCCTAGTTCATGAGACCTTGAGGCAACATATTTTTACGTGTGCGTACGTGATATAGAGCAAGGTCTCAATGAGAGCGCAGGAAATGAAGTGTATTTTGAGTTTTGTGTGTTCATTATCTGTGTATACAAGAACTGCCTCAAAAGATGCTTGCTGCATTCACACAAAAGCTCTTTTTTGAAAACCAGTGACCCGATAAGCCATAATTTTGTATTGTTTGTTTCGATCAAAGCTATTTTGAGCATTGCTGAAATCCCTCAGCCGATCTAATTATTTTTCTATTGAAGTTGTGTGGAATTTCATTGAAACTGTATATTTATGTGAGCACTTTTACAGTGCTAGAATGAAATCACATTCGTATTGGATGGTTTTGTTCACACTGGATGCAGCAGGTGGCTTTTGGCAGCGTGTTACTTTTTCTCTTTTTGTCTAATGTTCATGAAAACAAAATGTGCAGCAAACATTTGAATAAGTAAAGAAAATAATTGCATATTTATCTGAAAAGGATACGTCGTGAATTTGGCTCAGTAAAATGGCGTGTACTGTTAACGACACAGTACATATTGTCTCAGTTTTGCTGTAATGTGTTTCATGTGAACACAATGCCTAAATAATTTGTGTTGAAGTACACATATTCATTCAAACTATTTCTGAAATCCAATTAAAAGTGTCCTTTATAAGCAGATCTAGTCTACACAACTACTGACTTTTTTGTATTTAAGTTTAAAGCACAAAAGAATCTGAAATGCTGATATTTTCCTATTTTCTTTTCAAATGCACTGCTTCTTTTGTGGTTGAGGATTTGATGTTTGAATCTTTCATGAAATGTTCGCAATGTTCTCTGTAGCTCATCTGTATGAAACACACATGA
Source organism: Rhodeus uyekii (assembly GCA_037043235.1). Taxonomy (NCBI): domain Eukaryota; kingdom Metazoa; phylum Chordata; class Actinopteri; order Cypriniformes; family Acheilognathidae; genus Rhodeus; species Rhodeus uyekii. The sequence goes on from JAWRVZ010000056.1 coordinate 2,494,081, forward strand.
AGTTGTATTCTAGTACATACAATTCAGCGCAATGTAAATAACTTCTATTACTTTAGAATACCTGTAACTAGCATGCGTTTATATATTTTTAATAAGCTGTATGTAGCTGAGAATGGACCAGTATTTTAGCTAATAAAAAATTTGAAATGCATTGCAAATAACCCTCTTGTAGATTTGAAATAAAGAATCCTTCTCTTTGTAGAATGTCTCTCCTGTTTGTATTGGATTAAATGAACAGCAGAAAAAAAGGCAAAGTCTGTCATCTACTGGAGATTTACTGCAATTGCTTGGACGCTGCTAATGTTAAAAGACTGTGTGACTGAATTTTTGTCTTTTTCAAAAATGTATGAGAGAAAAAAAGTCCTTAGCATTCAGAATGTTATTTGCTTTTTTTTTTTTACGTCAAAACAAATATGACATATTCTTTGTTCATTCTAATTGAGCTTCCAAATTCTGTTAATAAAATGTATGAACTTATGCGTGAATATAGTTTAACCTTGAACCCTAAATGTTTGTTTGTTTTCTGAGAAATATAACCTAAATTGTCTTTGGTGTAGGCCTACTGTAATTTAAACAGGGTTAAGGAATAATCAGTTGAGAAATGAAATATATAAAATGATAAAAGTAATAATGAAAAAAGAGAATAAATTATATGATACATTGTAAAGTAAAAGGTGGTAGAACAACTAAATTAAAATAAATTGATTTAAAGTCATTTTAATTGGAAACACATTATGAGTTTACTTTATTATAAATGGTAGTTTTTGTTTTAAAAGAAATGTTAATTAATGTTACATTTACATCCGTAAATCACAATCAGTATATACTGTAGTTGTGTTACGCTTTATATGCTGTGATTGATGCTTTTCTCCGCGAATCATGTTGTTCAAACTTTATCCTTTTATGGTCACTTTATGATCCCAAAGTAAACTTCCAATCACAAGACACACAAGCCTTTTCTGTTTGCGCAGTCAACCCAACCTGATAAATCTGACCAAACAGATCGACTCCTCTCACGACCAGTGAAATCCCTACAAACCAGCACCGCCTTAGCGCAAACCAATAGAATACGTACAGTTTCAACAAGTGAAATATTTAATTCGTTATAACCAATCATCTCGCACGTACGCACTTGCGTATGAAACATTAGCAAATTAAAGGACGATTCTGGAATCTTCAGGGCGGGGATACATTTTTCAACGAGCCAATCCGCTGTTTAGAATTATCATCAGGGCGTGGCTTTGACTCAGAAGACGTTAGGTTTTACCAGTAAACCGAGCTGAAGAGGATTGAATTCCAGGTTGACAGGAGGATCCCTGCAGTCAATTGGAAGGTAGTTTTGGTGTATAATGTGACATAATATAATGTTTGCAAATTTTCGCGAGGTGTTTATAATCAAACAACATATAATACGCCACAGGCCAGCAAATGCGTGGGAAATGTACGCTGTAAATGGTGTCTAATTCAACAAATTGCGAAACACAAGCATGCTGGTTCTCATTGAATGCGTCTCAAAACCTAGTGAGCTGCCTACCTAGAAAGCATAGCGGAGGGTCGTAGGCGTGCATGAAGTGGTCAGTACGCTGCCCCAAATCATGTTGAACGTTTTAAATGCTGTCTGGACGTTTGAGACGTGCTTATGATACCTTAAACTAAAGTGTTGAGACACTTGGGCCATGAACAGACAGAAAGACAGCTTGATGAATATTTTTACTGAGGTTTTATTTAATGCATTTGAACCAATGTTTAAAAGGAAGACCGACATGCAGTGCAATGGTGTGTAATGTGAAGCAGGTGATCATCTACTGGTGGGTTTGAATGGATGCATTGGACCAGGCCAGTTATTTTAAGGCATCATGCTGCTAAGATCATTATCTGGTATACTGGTCTTATATCTTGAATATTAATCTCTTGAGTTATTTATGTTTCATGTTTTTGCTGTCAGCCAGTATAATTGCTGTGCTTCTCTTGTTCTCTGATAGTTTCACTCTTAAGTAGCTTACTTTTAAGTGTTTCAATCCAATTTGCTCTTCGGTAATACAATTGGGCCTGTCATTATTTTGTAAATGGGGGTGATTTGATGGAAATATCATATATTGAAGCTTTGCCATCATCTGTTTTCATCCCTGAGAAGTTTGACAGTTCAGCTAGCCGTGCATCTTGTGTATTATGTATGATGGCATTCTGTATAAAAGTCATTATGCGTGTATGATTAAACACAAAAAAGTGCTCCAGTGCAGCTTTCAAACCTTATGGTTCACCATAGAAATGTTCTTGCGTTGGTCTTTTTGCGCTTTGCCCAAATTTGTACAGGTAAAGCCTGCAGACCTTTTTTGAAGTACTGGAACAGCTGCCATAGGACTCATTTATTGAATTTAACTACATACAAGCATGATGTATTTTATGAGTTTCATGTAAGCCACATGCTCATTGTTTACATTGAAGTGCCTGATTTAGTGCTCTTTGGCCATCTGTTTAATCCCTCACAGAGACCATTAACTTTTCTTGGCAGCAATTCCAGATTCAGTGATTATTTGAATGTGAAACATTCACATGTTTCTACCATTTAGTTATAAATATGCTGTACCTTGTCCACTGCACCTAAATATTTATAAGAGTGGAACCCAGTACTTCTCCGGCTCTTTTGGCTCATTTACTGTATAGCATTCTAGGCTGTATAAAAGAGAATGAAACCTGGTCACATTTTAGCTTTATTCTTACTTAAAATTTACTGTAATTGTATTTGCTTTCAACTTGCAATTTTTTTTACAGCCATCCTCTCTCCCAGACCAGCAAAATGGGCAAAAAGAGCAGAGTGAAGACCCAGAAATCGGGGACCGGGGCCACAGCTGCGGTTTCTCCTAAAGAGATGATGAATTTAATTTCTGAACTTCTGCAGAGTGAGTAGAAAGCATTTTTTACAGCTGCATTTCTGCTCTGAAATACTGTTGCAATGAATTGCTCTCATGTATGTGTGCATCTCTGGTACACAAAATGCTTTTGTAATTTTTTCCAAAATTAAACCTCTTCAGTGTGAATGATTGCTTAATGTAGATTTAAATCTGTTTAGTATTTAATCATAAGAAGCTTTATCCAAATGGAGCCTCCTGAGGTTGTGCTCAAGGGTATGGTGGTAGTGCGTGGAATCATTTTTTATCAGTCCAAATTTTTCAACCTTAAAACAAACATCTCTCCAAAATAGCATGTCATTTTGAGAAGGACATGCATTTGTTTATATCAAAGACAATTTGCGGTCTGCGCTCTTGTGCAAGGACTTTTACCAGGCCAATGAATGCAGCAACTTTTTATACAAAAAACAGCTGGAAGAGAAAATAAATCAGACAGCATTTGGTTGCCCTAGGAACTCTACATAGAGCACTCCGCTCTTTCCCTACAGTCCCCCGTTGGAATTTGTTGATCCAAGAATTAATGAGTGATGCATATAAATTATTGGAACATTTAATTTTCTTTCACCCATTCAGAGTGTAGCAGTGCTGCTCCCTCTCCTGGGAAAGAGTGGGAGGAATATGTTCAGATCCGAGCTCTGGTGGAGAAGATCCGTAAGAAACAGAAAGGTACATTATTGCTTCACATGAATATGATTTAGCAGTTCTCAAGCTTTACCATTGGCCATTAAGTATTAAACGGTTTTTGTTGCAAGAACAAAGAGGATGTAAAAAAAGATGGTGTGCAACTTTAATAGTTTACTTAGATATAAAATACTGTTATTTATTTGCTCTCATGACTTTTTTTTCTGTGGCTGAGCACAAAAGTAGATATTTTGCAGATAATTTGTTGAACTTCAAAACCGGCCAATAAAAAAAGTCCATATGGTTCATTCACTTTGTGACTCTTTTTCAAGGCAAATTATAGGTTTGTGTGAGGAACAGGCCAATTTTTAACATTGTGTATTGTTAATTGCTATAAAAATGTCTTGGAATGACGGGAGGGTGAGTGAATCTGACAGAATTTTTGTATATAATAGTCCTTTATAAGAAGTCTTATGAAATGACTTTGATATCAAAATGCACGTATGCAGTAAGTGTATGTAGCAAACACTGAAACGACTTCAGTGATGCAAAGACTTGAGAATGATCCTATCACATTACTTAATCAAATACTCAGTGGGAGTCTCAGTGATGTACATTAAGGACACATAAATATCCATTAGAATGAACGTTAGACAGCACATTATGCAGTAGGATACACAAGAGTAATAGGTAGCACCGTTTAGGTTAATTTGTGTGGTGTTACAGCAACATAATACAGTAGAGTGCCGTAGAATAATGGAATTCATTACTGAAATAACTTCTCACGCTGCTGTTCAATATACATACAATGGCAAAATCAGCTTGTGATGGGATTGAATTATTTCCTCAGGGATGTCGGTATCGTTCGAGGGAATCAGGGAAGACTTTTTCTCCGAGTTGATGGTCTGGGCCTCAGAATGCGGGGCTTCTTGTGATGGTTTTGAGATCTCCAACTTCGCAGATGAAGGATATGGTCTGAAGGCTACCAAAGATGTCAAGGTTGGTGTCTTTGTCACCTAGTCCACAGACTATATGATAAGATGGACGAGTCGATTCTATAATTCTTTTTGATTTTGTTTTTACAAGTTGGTCTGAAATCCCCTTTGTCTCTAAATGGGCTGTTCCTAGCCAAAATAAGCTACAATATGAACCAGGATTCATGCTGATAGTGTTCTTGGCATCACACACACACACACACAGGACCCTATTAACAATTGAAACTGCGCTATCTGATTAAACTGCGCTCGCATCCAGCAGTCACAGCACGTGAGCAGCTGGACCATCTCACCTCAGCACCGATGAACTCCCTTCACGTGTTCTCCTTTCTATTGAAGCGATAACCACATGCGCATCATCATGATATGTGAACATTAAATGCTCTGTGTTGAAGCTAGCTGAAACCAGACTGAAGAGCTGCATGTAAACTGAAGTGTCAAGGTGAACTGTTACTGTATACAGCAGTAATTACAAGCTTTACAATACACACAGCACCACCACTATAAGTCATTTGTAGTGAACTGCAACAACAAAGGACAATTTAAGAGCTTTATACCCTGGATGAATTAAGGACTAAGCTTTTTCCTCTGTGGATATGGTCAATGCTAAACTTTTAACTTTAAAATATTAATTCAAAAATTAAGAGCTTTGCAATATAATGCAACGTTTACATTGTTAAACACATTTGCAGTATATTCCAAATTATTTGTTTCTGTACTTTATTCATTTATTTATTTAAATTTAAAGATAAAATGTGCAAATTTGAACCTCAGTCCAGCCCTGATGATTTTCCTCTTATAGGGCCAGAAAGACGGCATTATAATGATAAATCTATTGGCAATTTATGCGCAAATATTGATGCTAATTCTGGAACTCTGTCTCCTCTGACCTCATATTTGGTTTTAGTTATTTTATGTTTTTAATGTGTTGTAGCCTGGAATATTTTCATATTTTATATAGAGATACAATACATTGTTTCTCTGTGTTAAAGATACAACTTTTTAAAATTCAAAAGTCTTAAAAGGTAGAAAACGTTGCGGCAACAAGATAGGCCACTTTGTATTAACATAGATAACACTATGTGTTCTTAATGCGAACCTGTACACACACACACACACACGCGCACACACACACACACACACACACACACACACACACACGCACACACGCATAGATTAGATCCATTGGAAATTGTGCAATCTGCTAACCTTTTCTGCCGCCTACAGCACGTTCTGTCATATATTTGGTTGAAGGCTGAAATAAGTGACCCAACTAGTATATTTGCAGTAGATGATAATTATTTGTAACTTTTTGATGAGTATTGACTGTTTTAAGTACAGGCCTTTTTGTAGTGATTTATAAAAGATAAAGATTTATATACGTTATTGATTGGTCATATTTGACCTTCATTGATTGGTGTCGAGGTTCGGGTGGTTTTAAATGCCTGCTAATTTTCAGGTAGCTAATTGTTATTTACAAAATGTAGTTGTGCACAATATTCCAATGATTTCTATTTAAAGTAATGGAATTTGAATGTGTCTGGATAGGACTAGCCCTGTAATCTAACTAAATGTATTATTCAACTGTACATTGTAGAAATTGGTTCTTTTGAATGTATGTTTTTGACCATGACAGTTGTTTGTGGGCTTTCTGTCCATTTCAGGCTGAGGAGCTGTTCCTGTGGATCCCTAGAAAAATGCTGATGACTGTGGAATCCGCCAAGAACTCCGTCCTTGGTGAGTTCGCATATTGTAGCAATGTCAGTCTTTGACCTTAAACACTGACAATGACATGCCACATTGAAACGTGCAAATGGTTCTCTTCACATAGAGCAGGGGTGGGCAAACTATTTGTCTTGCGGGCCACATTGGTTTCTTAAAATTGACAGAAGGGCCGGGGTGAGGGTCGTACCTGTGCATTTACTTATAAGAAATCCTAGAAAACCTGTATAAAGTATAGTTTGGTCTTAAATCACTCTTCTGGGACACGTGAAATTACAACAAAACAATATTAATACAATTTAATCGACAGAAAAAACATGCAATGTGACTGAATCGTATCTTTGCCTCAGCTCTAGATTGACAATCACAGGCGTCCAATCACAACTGACCTCAAAGGGAAAAAAGGGAACTAACTAATGACATTTGACGTTACTATTACAAGAGCAAGCCCCGCCCCACGACTGACAAAAAATAAAAGTGCTCGCGCAAGCAAAAATAGCAGTCGAGAGCGAGTGAATGTTCGTGCGCGCGAGTGATTAGATGTCACGAGTGCAAACATCAGTTTTGCGCTCGTTCCTTTTTAGCACGGAATTAACGCCATAAAGGGGGGTGTAGAGGGGTTTGCGACACACGCCTACTCTCCAGCACAGCTTCAGCGCCACTGCCGCTTGTAGCCGCGACAGAGTGACATTACAGGGAAATGTAAAATGAAGGAGGTTTAATACAGGTTCGGCGGGCCGGATTAAAAAGCCCAACGGGCCGGATATGGCCCACGGCCGTAGTTTGCCCACCCCTGACATAGAATATGCACACCACGTTAATATACATATATCTTTAATGTTCCAGGTTAAATATACATCGATAGCGTCTGAGAGATGCTGCTGATTATTACAGAAAAGTAGTTTGACTCGTTCAAAAGTTTGCGGGTCAAACATACAGCAAAAACAATTAAAATTCTGTTTTTTTAATGATAATAAATAACTTATTGTATTTAATATGTCATATTTAAAATTGGTTACAAAACATTTTAGTTAGAACCAGTGAAGTTTTAGTATTATTTACTATTTTATTTTTGTGTTCATTCTTTTAAACTATCTGCGCAGTTACATATTCAAATTGTAACTGTTTTTTGGTTAACATGAACCAATATAAACACTTTTAATTTTCAAACAAGCCAAGCTTTCTGCTCCATTAAACACGTGTTCAAGTCAAAACCTAATGTGAAAACAGCATATTTGTTAAGGTAATTAATTAGATGTGTTTTAATACCTGGAAAACCATTTGCGGACAGACCCCTAACTTAACCTTTATTCACAGGGCCGCTGTACAGTCAGGACCGGATCCTCCAGGCCATGGGCAATGTGACTTTGGCTCTACACTTGCTGTGTGAACGGGCCAATCCCAGCTCTCCCTGGCTGCCCTACATCAAGACTCTGCCTGCTGACTACGACACCCCCCTGTACTTTGAAGAAGAGGAAGTGCGCCACCTGCTGTTCACACAAGCCATACAGGACGTGCTCAGTCAATATAAAAACACAGCCCGGCAGTACGCTTACTTCTACAAAGTCATCCAAGTAAGTCACACAGCTTCTCTTAACTTTCTGTGTGAATGCATATATATTTATTCAGTCCTTTCACTCATTCATATGGCTTGATTTTAATTTGGAGAGTGACAAGGGAAAATAAACAACAATCATCGTTAAACCTTTTTGTTGATGGCCAAATCCTTTGTGATGTAATGAAGTGATTTATAGGTTAATTGGTTATTATGTACCCATTCAGAGAAATATAACTTCAGTTCTGCTTATACAACTTAAGCACCCAGTGTCTTTTTTCAGCTATGGATGTCCCTGAATATAAATACAAACTTTCTTCTAAACTAAACTCATAGAGTTGTACTCCTATGTATGGCAGTTTTGATGAGTGCGGTGACTGATAGCCCTATCTGTGTCTCATACATGGACTGGAAGCCGTTTGAGTACAGGCTTTTTTTAAGCAATCATCACGACAAGTTATTCAGACTCTCTAGCCACATGAATAGCTGTCCTTTACACTGCTGTCTGCTGAGGTGAGGAAATCCAGTTTTAAAAGGATCCTTGCCGTTGAAGGCACATTGGAGATGGGTAAAAGGAGCTTTATAATGCCCTCTTGCACCCAATTTCAGGGCCCCTGATAAGCTGCCATTGACATGGCTCAGAAATGGTGCTCCAGTGGCAGTCTTTGACCAGCAGGGGGAGATGTTTATCCCTCAAAGTAGTGTTCAAAGCAAAGCGTAAGTGGGCTTGAATTAGTTCTTGTAAATAAATAGCTAATTAACAAATTTGATATGATAAGAAGTAAACAACTGCATGTCTCAAGTCTTAAGTTTTGGTGCTAGAAAAGAATATGATATGCTAATAATAAATATGATATTATACTTTTTGCTATGTCACAAAAAATAATTAAAGGTGTATATATTCCATTCATACTTAACAAAAATAAGTTTTGATTTTGCAAAAGTCCAATCAAATATCTGTGCTTAATGTTCAGTTGTAGCTTTCCTAGTATGTTCTTGAAGGTATTTGTTTTCAAAAAGTGCATGATATTACAATAAAATGTAATTTCAGTGTTATGATGCAAATCTTCAATATGCAAATTTCTGATTATTAAACGACACATTGAGGCGGCAGTTCATTTGATTGGGACTGTGATCTGTCCAATAAATGTTATCCCGGTTCTTGGACCTCCTCTTAGCTATTAAGGAAGCAATAATATGCTCTTCCCAGTTCTTTCCAATTTCCATTCTAAATCTTTGCTGGTAGAGTTTGTTTCTTTCATTAGATGACTGTCAATTAGGGAAAAGAAACTAATATTTCACATTACTGTCAAGATAAGGCATCAAATATTCATGCAGATAGTTAATGTATTTGTCATTTTGTCTGCAAATCTGTTGACATTTTTTTTTTATTAAATGTTTTCTAGTTTATAGAAGGGGATGGGTGTGTAATTAGGAGCTGTATTATTGTTTCTCGTACTCCGTTAATAACTTTAATCAAGTGTATTTAAACTGTTTCCTATACCGCCACTGAGACAAATAACAGGAAACACAATAAACTGAAATGTATGCATCTGCTACTTTAAGCCGTCGGCATCAGTCATCAGAAAGTTAATCATTTTGTATATGTAGTGAATGATTTCAGTTTGTATAATGTAGTCCATTAGGTGGCAGAAGTGAATTAAGCATACAAGGTTATTGGTCTAAATGAAACGTTACTTCCTCTGAAATGAACTTGGTAAAGTTTGTATTGCTAAAATAAAGCTGAAGGACCTGATGACCTCTTGGTGTAATGAATTACACACTGATCATGCGGAGTAAACCTTTTAATGAACCGAGAGATTCATTCTCTGTGTGTTGATGCAGGAGTTCAATGTGAAATGAACATAACTCTTTTTGCTCATATAAAGCTCCGTGTTTTTCCCCTGAAGGGGGAGGGTTGTCTTGCCGGCCCTTCGGTGAGTGTCCTGTCCGCTCCTCTCCTCTTGGCTCTTCAGGTTGGGAGCCAGTGTCACTGTAATGACTACTGTCAATGTCAGCCTCTCTTCTGAGGCGGCCGCAGATGACCGGGCTGGAAAATTAGCTTGTCGCATTGGCTTTGAATTGAATTGACCTGAATGTACCTTCCACACATGACTGACAACCCCCCTCTTCTACTTCCTCCCACCGCCTGCATTATCTGGTCCCAGCCTCCCCCTCCTGGCTTCTCCTCGGGAAGAACTGAGAAAGCAAGGCCCTTCACCTGCCGGAATCGAGGAGCTTTTTATATATATTTGCCTCTGTGAATGCCGAGCACCCTTTGAGGAGTATCCAAGCGCCTCCCGTGTCCATGAGGGACCAATGATAACGTGCCTTCCATGTTGGGACTGGATGCATTCGTGTGTGTGGGGGAGGTGAACCTCATAAGGTGACCCCGGTATGCAGCGAATGCAAAGTAACCTTGGTGTGCTGCATCTGCCGTTGTTGATGTGAAATGAACTGGGTCCCAGTGGTACGCGCTCATCCCACCCCCACTCCCTGAACCTGAGAAGATATCTGTCTGACCTTCCTGATGCAGCTCTGAAAATGAGGGAGAGCTTGCGACGTCGAACCATTATGTAGGCATGCATTTGTTTCATCATTTTCAACAGCGTGCATTAAGTGCACAAAGCCGAGCATTGAAACAGAAGAAAGTAAAATCAATCCCGTTTGAACCTCAGCATGCGCACTGATGACAAGCTCTCTAATACCGGCCAGGGCGGCGGATGGGGTGTTTGGGGATCTCGGCTCCAGAAAGACCTCCTGGAGGCCACCGGCCAATTAGCCGCGTTTCCCGCCGTCCTCGTTAAGGAGAGCAGGCACTCGTGGTGGGAGCTTTTGTTTTCTAATTGATTTACAGGGCCGTTCCCCCCTCGTCTTTCTCTGAGCCGTGGTGCCATTGTGGCACATGATGAATTACCACTCTCTGGTGATGCTAATGCATCACAAGCTGAACCTGCAGTGGTGCAGCTGCCCTTTATCTCCGAAAACTACACCTCATCAAACGTGCCGTCTAAAACTACCTCCGTTTCGTCTCAAACTACTTCTGTAGCACATTCCACATTCGTTCATGCCTTATCCTAACCCACAGCTCTCCGAGGAACCCGGGTGGACCTCTTCATGGCCTTTCTGAAGCCAGGTTCGCCCTCCCCCCCTGAGGTTTATCACTCTGTTCAACTAATTATTACCTTAATTGAATATATTACGGTACTTGAGTATTTGTCTCTCAGAGGACTGAAAATATCATTAACTGCTTTAACCCTTTTCAGGTGGCCTGTAATGGTTACCGGTGCTCAAATGTGTTTGTTTTTTGGTTTAGCTGGCTTCAACACATCTTCTTGCAAAAAGTCTATGGAGAACTCTTGACTCTCTTTAGAGATTTGCCCTATTACTTCCTTCAAAATCTGTAATATGCTTCTTTCCCCCCCCCCCCCCCCTTCCCATCCAAACATGAACCACTTCCTTTCATCTGCAGTGAGGCTCAAACCTAGGACACTGAATTTTGACTTGCCGGCTTTACCCAGCGCTTATCTTTTAATGGTTGTCCGTCAGCACACTTGAGCGATGCTTCAAGTCACCCTGTTTTTTAGAATTGGGGTTGAAATGAAAGTAAGTGGTCAGGCTTTGCTCTGTTATTATGTCATGCTTTATGAAGTCACGGCTGACATGTAGACCTTCATCCACATGAGTGTTACACCTTTGCCTGGTTACTCACAGCAGGGGAAGCTGAAGTACATGTTCTCTCACTGCTGTAGGGCTACAACAATTTCAAAACCGTACTCAACTCTGATATGATGTGACCACACTGTATCACCGTCTTTGCTAAGTTTGTGTGGGTTCCAGAGCAGCAAGGGGGACTACGGGGCTCAATTAGTGTCAAGGAAATTGATTAATGGCGGAGAGATGTAGAAGGTAAAAGTTATCCACTACTTTGGAGCACGTGCATTTAATCCTTCTATTCCTCAGTTTGCGAGCGTAATGGTGCAGGTTGGTTCACAGGAGGAGTTCCAGTAAGCACATGTATGTCTCCGAGACATCGATCTGATGGTGCACGCAACCTGGAAACCTTCACATTGTACTTAAAAGGGATTCTTTACCCAAAAGAAAATTTTAATGCTGTCATTAACTCATTTTGTTATCGTTCCAATCTCATAACATTCTTCCATGTAACACTTAGGAGTGTATAGCATGCTATATAGCATGCTTTTAAAAGCACCGTGAAAGAAGTCTTTTTAAAGATGGTATTCACTGAACACTGTGTATTCAAGCTTGATGAGTCTCTGTTACAGCAGCACTTCCCAAATGAAGAAAGGGATTTTTTTCTCTTTTTTTTTTGGTTACCAGAACTCTGTCGACTTATGATGCCTTCACATGCGATCGGAAATGTCCTACTTCCCACTTCTGAAGTCGTGATTACGAGCTCGTCACATTCAAGTGCTTTGTTGTAGGAAAGAACAGGGACAATACTGGGTTTATTCTTGCCTATTAATTGGGAAAATTCTATTAAAGTAAAAGTTATATGTAGTGTCCCATATTCATTAACAACCATATAAACATTCACCATGCTATCTATAGTCAGCTGATGATTCTGGAATTTCAATCAAAAACAGGCTATTTTCGTCATGTATTTTTCGTAATCTATTAGCTTATTACCGACTCATGAATAGGGTTGGGAATTGAAAATCAGTTCCAATTCTGGAATCTGATACTTAAGGTCAGGAATCAGATATTTGTTATGAAATAAAAATCTCTATTCCTCTTATCGATTCCTTTGCTTGAATTTTAATATGACCTTAAACTATTCAAGCACAAGACGACTCATGCGCACAGACCCAAAGTCCACGCACAGAAGCACCTCTCTTACTGTATAGTGCGTGATACTGAACTGAGTTTTCTTCCATGTCTTTTTCTACTTGAACAGACAAATACACAAAAAATCTGTCAAAATATTCTTGAAAACGCAGTAGGTTATGTCAAAAACGCATGTGAAAATAATACGCATGTGAAAGTATATTAGATCCATGTAGTTCTTAAAATGACCGCAATCTAATATTCCTGCTGCCGTCTCGATACTTATGTTGATCAAACATTAACAGGCAAAGAGAAAATTTGCATGACTGATTAACTTTTGTATATTTTATTTATAAAATAGTGTTGTTTTACATTTACTGTTTCTGTACCTGAATACCTGTTTATTTGAATGATATATTTTTTCAGTTGTATTTATGTGCAATTTGCTTATTTTATCTTTTTTTTTTAATTACTGAGTTTACTTGTCTTTAATAATACTTGAATTATTGTGTATTAGACTAGTTTTGCTATGATATTTTCAAACCATAGGCATAGGTTCCTTGTGTAAGTGTACTCTACTCATGAACCCCCAGGGGATTGTGATCCCCGGTTTGAAATAATTACATCTTATAGATGAAAACCCTCATGTCAAAGAGACATCTTTATTATTAAGCAGGCTATTTTGTATTCATATCTGTAAGTGATTTATGTCATTTGAAATCTGCCACGTTCACATTTTCTTTTATGTTGTTTTGGTTCCTGTGTCTGTTGGGCTATTTTATCACTCGTTCTGTGTGATGGACTGATCACCTGAGTCGTGATTATGATATTCGAGCACAAGCTTTTTGATGTATTGTGTTATATACATATCAGCACCATTACGGTGTGCACGGTACCTCATTGTGGAGTACAGTGCTTCATTTCACAGGACAAGCACCACACACACAGCCATGAGAGCACCTGTGGGGGAAAAGAAGAATATCCTTCACTCTCAGCTTCATACCTACATCTATTTTTATGGCTCATTTTGCATGTTCAGGAGGGTGCTACGGGCCGGCTGAATTAGACCCTGGCATTCTTTGCTCTCCCCCCCCCCCCATCCTTTTTTACGGGATTGTAGTTTTTTTTTTCTTTCTTTCCCTTCTCCATGACACCCGCTGCAAATGAGCCCTTGGAGGGAGCGAGTCTGTGGCTTTAAATGTAGATTTCTGTGGCACCAGTGGCTCTCTGTCACACAAATTGATGAAGCAGATTTATGACGGCTGCTGGGCACAACAAATTAAGTTGACAGTGATGTATGGGGGGCTAATGCCACCATGATCCTTGCATAGCACCACTGGACGCTCTTTGCCTGGCTACACTCTTGTTAGGATCTGTTAGGCAGCCACATAATGAAATTCCACTGACTGATTTTTTTTTTTCTTCTCTCTTTCTTTCCTCCTTTTCCTCTCTACCTCCATATCTCCTGTTCTCTGGTCCTTTACTCTCTTCTCTCCTTTTTCCTTCACTCTATTCTCTGTGTTCTTCATCTTCAATTCCCAGACTCATCCGAATGCCAGCAAACTGCCCTTGAAGGATGCTTTTACCTTTGACGACTACAGGTTGGTTGAAATGTCCTACCATGTTAAAAAAAAGTGGAACTTCTCTTCCCTGCTGAGGTTCAAAAAAAGAAAAGAGCAGGAAGACAAGCCGTAGGTTGCTTGTAGGGCTACGCAATGGCCTTTAAAAATGAGGCGTTTGTTCTCATTGTTCTTTCATTAGCACCAAATTATCTGTGAAGGAATAATTTATCATTGGTCCCCTTTCATCTTCAGATTGTTGAATATGATGCAAGTCTGTGCTCCCGTTGGGTAATGTGTGTAGAGAATGGAATAGCGTCTTGTCACAGCTAATGTTGTCTTCGGTGGACTTCAAGTTCCTTTTAATAAATTATGTCCGGATTATTTAGACTAGATAAGTAAGACTATTTCTTTCTGTTCTGGACAAATTCAGATTTAAGGTCATTATATTGTCTGATACGCAGGCAATTAAAGCAGCTGTGATCTGTTCTTTTTTTTTAATCTGAAGTCCACACATAATGAAAAAAGATTTTCTTTCAGTTGTATTTTAGTTTTACGCGACCATTTTCCATCCTCTCTCTGGCCTTAAGAATTAAAAAAGCTCATTTTTTACTCTTGTACATTAAGGAATTTTGCGTGCAGTTGACCCTTGTTTTGATGTGAAATGCGTATCAGCGCTGCCTATTCAGAATACAAAATACTTTGTTCGCACGCATTACTAGCCAATTCGTTCTCAAAAAAATGAGTTGTCTTCGTAATTTTCAGCAAGACATCCTTAGCCACTTTCTTCTCTCATTCATTATTCAATTTCACTTGGAAATGCATAACAATACTGAAGTAAAATTCTCAACTTCAGGTTCACATGGACTTCAATGTTCTAAAGGCTATGACGTAATATCATAAATATCTTAATATTCAGATATCTACCTTGTCTTTACCTGTTTTCCAGCTTAGTGTCCATTCATGTTTTGGCTAGACTGCAAATGGAATTTTCTGTTATCAATTTTAAAATAGGTCTACATAAAAGAACAAGAGGAATCCTGTTTTCCACTATTTCCCTTTAACATGTAGAGCAATTTTAGTAGTGTTTTGAATCTGTAACAAACCAATGCCATTTGTATATCAGGTGGGCAGTGTCTTCTGTAATGACTCGTCAGAACCAGATTCCTACAGCAGATGGAAGTCGGGTCACACTGGCCCTCATCCCTCTCTGGGACATGTGCAACCACACCAACGGCCTGGTGAGTCCGCAAACTGATACTGAACTCGCTGTCAAATCATTTATGGGTAGCAGTGGGTTTTTTGCAACCAATTCAGTTCAGCCATTTTTATTTGATTTGATATATTCCTGCATGACGCGGTTGTTTACAGTGCTTTCACTTGTAATGCAATCTTGAAGTACAGGGGGGGAAGAAACACTTACTTTGAAGGAATTCGGGAGCAAAGTCTAATGAATTTTTTTCCCCCAGTACATTATGCCTTCATCTCAAGGGATCTTTTATATTTATTTGGATAATTTGTCTTTGATTGTGCTCAGCAGCTCTTGCCACAGAGCAATATATCGCCTCTGTTCATATCATTCTGTAATTCACTTATATGCTAAAATGAAGTTTTGTTTTAAATTATCATGAGCATTGAAAATCACAGTCATTAAAATGTGTAATGAAATGTTTTTCTGGTAATCCCCTGGTTAAGGTTTAATAAAAACATATTGTATGCTTGGTAGCAGTGTTTTTCGTACAATTTACTCCATTTATTTGATTATTTAGTTGATTTCTGAAGATTTTTGAGAGATTTAATAGTGAAGGATTGCATTTGTTAGGGTGTTATTTTAATAGGTTGCCTTTGTAACCATTAGTAAGTGTCATTTTATTGGCTGATTCTGCCCTGTTGTTTTTTTCTTTTTCTACCGACATAAATATTTCATGAACTAGCCTAGCAGTTTTGGTTCGTATTTGTTTGTATTTAACATTTTAAAGCCTTTATACAAGGGACGGAGGGGGAGGGGACTCGAGCTCTGTTTTACACCTGATATTAAAATGTCTCCATTGATCTGGTAACAAATGGTCTGTGAAACGGTGTAAACTGGGTCCAAAATGTTTTCATCATTCAAATTACATTCAAGGAGCACATCTCATTTGTAGTGTGAGCACTAATGGATCTTTATTTATCACAGACAACACTAAAGAATACTTACCTACACAGACACAGAGGTTTTTGATCATGTCACTGGACAGAAAGTTTTGTTCTATTTCATATAAAATAAGGTGGGACAGTTCATGAAAAAAGCCTAACAGGAATCCTTGGACATTTGTGCCATTGTGCTGCTTACCAATTCTTAATTTGTTCATATGAAATATTATTCCTACTGTTCAAATTTTATGGTCTCTTATTTCAATTTAAGTTGCTATTTTATTATTATTAGAAAGTTCAGAAGAACAGCTTTTGTTGGACATAATAAAAATAAATAAATAATAAATTAAAGACAAAATATATATATATATATATATATATATATATATATATATATATAAAATAATAATAATAATTTTTTTTTTTTATAGCAATATGAAAATCTTTACTGTCACTTTTGATCAGTTTAATGCATTCCTTCTGAATAAATATATTTTAGCATACAGCTCTCATATATTGCTGAACCTGTATCATGTATAGCTGTACCTCAGACATATGCGACGTGACTCCAATGTTAAGACTCTTTTTCTGTTCTGTTCTAGATTACGACAGGCTACAATCTAGAGGATGACCGATGCGAATGTGTAGCTCTCAAAGATTACAAAGAGGGTGAACAGGTGAGTCTTACAACACCATCACAGCAGCTTAACTGTTTCCAGGTCACAATTAGGATGGCCGTTGGTCTTTTACAGCAGAAATATCTAAATCCAGTTTCACGTCTCTCTATGCGATTGACAAAAATCAGCGGGCGGATTTCCAGTCCACCTAATGCACTTGTACATTTTCAATTTCTATTCGCGCACTCTCACCTCGTGCTATTGCTCTATGCTTGTGCTTCCGTGATGCATTTATCAGCCAGCGGCCATTACGAAGGCCCGGGGGTAATATCAGAGCGGAGGCATTCAGATCCAGCCATGGGGAGAGCGGATATGCGGGGCACACAGTGACAAGCCAGGTATACCCCCCCTCTCTCTCCAGAATGTGAATTATTTGATAAGATTCGCAGAGACAGCCAGTGGAAGAAGAAAGAGAGTGCGGGGGCCGGCATGTGGGACTCGGACAAGAGTTGGGGGGAGGTAGGAGGGGCTGTTTCGGGAGCGTCGCTCCGTACAGAGCCGTTTGATCCCTGATTCCTGCTGCTGATTTCGCATTGGGCCGGAACTCACTGTGGAGAGGCTGAGAACAGGATTGAACTGTACTTCTCTTTCGCCCCCTCTTTTTCTGTTCAGCACTATGTTTTATCTTACTCTCTCACACACTTTCTGCACAGCACTATCTGTACGTTTTTGTGGATGTATTGTTGAGGGTAAGACGTGAGTGGTGTTTTGAAAGGATGGCAGAGTGGGAAGGAAGTTTTCGGGACTAAATTACCACTGTGCAATATTGCATCCATTCTGACAGACCTGTGCTTCCAGGTGTCCATGTCTACTTGAACATGAAATAAAAGGAAGTGCCAATTATGCTTTATTGTAGTAATGTGTCGATATTACAAAAGTCTTCCCTTCTGTTTTCCCTCAGATCTACATATTCTATGGTACAAGATCCAATGCAGAGTTTGTGATCCACAACGGCTTCTTCTTTGAGGACAACGCACACGACCGTGTGAAAATTAAGCTGGGTGTGAGCAAGAGCGAACGTTTGTATGCCATGAAGGCAGAGGTTCTGGCACGTGCAGGGATTCCTGCGTGAGTATTCTGTACAGAAATGACATGATCTATGTAGGGTCAGATGTTTGTCTTTTTTAATCATTATTACTTTAGTTTTTAGTCTAGATTTAATCCTATATAAACATATCAAACCTCATAATTGCATTAGATAAATAATTTATTGAAAAGGTTTTTTTCATAACACTACTTCCGAGCCCTCCTGAATTATTTTCTGTAGTAAAGATGAGCCAAAAGAGGCAATGGGAAAAGTGTTAATTATGCCTAAAGACTCGTTATAAAATTGATAATCAAGTTTTAGTTTAACGAGAGCTTTTTAATAATAAAGGCAAAAAGGAATTATTATTATTATCTGATGGATAACATTAGCACTGGAGTGCTGTGTACATGTAATTAAAGAAGAAAATCATTTTCTTGTCTTTTTGAAAATGTGATCTGTAAGGTATTCTCATGTTAACATCCAAGTCCATCCTCCTCTCAGAAGTGAGTTACACTGCTGCAAGAATAATCGTCCAGGTTCAACAGAATTACAGTGCTGTAAAACCTCTTCTACTGTGGAATAATACTATTAGTGAACTTTTTGTGACACGGATCAATATCCTTTTAAGTTTCCACACAGGCCCTTATGAAATTACCTTTTGATTCAGGTCAGAGTCAAGATGCTTCTTTTCATCCCACTGTAAGTCAGACAGGAAGAGGCCATAGATATGCTCCAGTAATTAAACGGTAAATTATAAATGATTGAGCGTGATTTTAAAAATGCATCAAGTTCAGTGGCCTCTCATCGCTTCAGATCAATCAGTTGTCATGCGACGGGGAGCAGCGCCGCAGTCTCGTGCAGGCAGGAGGCTTCCATTAGCACCTGCCCGTTCCGTTGGAGTTAATTGGGGTTTAATTTGAGATAGGTGGGGGGGAGTCAGTTGGTGCAACACCCTGCTTTGAACCCTCTCTGGTTCTTCTCCTCCTCAGGTCCAGTATCTTTGCCCTGCACTGCAGTGAGCCGCCCATATCCGCTCAGCTCCTGGCCTTCCTGCGTGTCTTCTGCATGACTGAAGGTAAGTCTTTTCTTTTTGCCCTGACACCATCAGGACAAAGTGAGATGCCTTATTCCATATCATATCCTTACACTAAAATATACAGGGCAACGAAACCTAACAAGTTCCCCTCAGGTGTTTAATTGATCAAGACAGTGTGGCAGATGTGTGGTAGGACTGATCTAGAGTCAGTGAAATATTTATCAGCATCCATGTAAGAGAAGTTTTTGTCATAAATCCCATAAAGCAAGGCCATGTCCTCTGGCAAGACCTCTTAAGTCTGAGCTGATACATTATTCAGAATTTTTATGTTAATTTTTTAACTAAGCGAAGCCCCTGTGCTGGGGGCTTCTATTTTACTGGTGTGACAGGATTCAGTGGTGTGCGCGTGCGACGCACTCGTTCGGCAAGCCCTTTAATCTCGTTAGCAGCCGTGTAATCAAACCTTACATAATCGTCGCAGATCAGACCTGCCGGCTCACTTGCACAGCAGATTACTCCCTTAACCAGAGAGGTGTGCATTTCTGATTGCAGAGGAACTCAGGGACTACCTGGTGGGCGATCACGCCATCAACAAGATCTTCACCCTGGGCAACACCGAATTCCCTGTCAGCTGGGAGAACGAAATCAAGCTGTGGACGTTCCTGGAAACACGGGCTGCGCTGCTTCTCAAAACCTACAAGACGAGCTCAGAGGTGCTGGAACAATGTCAAACAATATCTGAACTTTTTCATCTTTAAGTTGTTTAAACATTTAAATTGCATAGGCAACAAAGGTAGCGTCATTCTAATATCCCGAGTTGTGGCTCTAGAAACATTACTTATTATCGGTTACACTTTATTTTTGACTAAATTCTACTAACTACAAATAAAAAGGTTTTTTTTGTTGTTTTTTTTGTCCCACTAATCCAGGCTTATACTACTTGTATATGTAACGCTCGAAACGTTTTACTGTAAGCACTCTTTCCTACTTTTGCATCTTCAGGATGAATTTCTTTCTGTATTCCTCAAATTGTAAGTCGCTTTGGATAAAAGCATCTGCTAAATTAATAAATATAAATAAGTAACTTTGCAACTACATGTGAACTAAAGCCCAATTTGGACAGAACTAGTTTCTTGGAGGACGTTAGAGACATTTGTGTTTCACAGGCGTACTTTGTGATCTGCCAAGTGTCTTCTCACACAAATTCAGTATCAATTCAACAGTGTAATTATAAATTTAATAAATGGAGCCAAATCGTGAAAACTGCAAGGACTGTCCATTTTAATGTCAGTCAGTGTCCAGTAAGATAGTTATCGAAATATCTCTGCTTACTTATGTGGGTTTATTGTTAACATCCCCTGAATAAACTGAAGTTTATTTAAATATGGGTTTAATATTAAATGAAAGTTATATCAATAAGTAATTCGGCACCATTGATTTTGTAATCCTGCATTTAATTTGTTTCTGATTGGTTAAGAGTAACGATCCAATATCGTCATTATTTTAAGATCTCTGTATCTTGTTCAGGAGGATCGCTCCATGCTGGAGAAGCCCGACCTGTCCCTGCACTCCCGCATTGCTATAAAACTACGGCTGGCAGAGAAAGAGATTTTGGAGCGCGCCGAGTCCTGCGGTCGGGCCAAGCGCCTGCACTTCCAGAAGCAGCTGGACGAAGGGGCCGCGCTGCCACTTTACGAAGAAAGTGACATCGCCCTTTTGGAGAACGCAGATGCCAAACTCCCCATCATCCTACGGAAACTGGAAGAAGAAGACGAGAATGTTCAGGAGGAGATGAACCTGGCTGAAATCAAGCCCGACACTGCCTGCCTGGACTCTTCCAAATCCCCTGTTCTTAACGGGCAGTGTAAAGATCTCAATGGTTCTCAAGAGGATGCAGTGGTGAAAGGGAGTGAAGTTGAGGAGCACGACCTGAGTACCAAACGAACTGAAGGTCAACCAATAGATGGTGGCAAATAGTCATGACCAGAGCACGGTGGCAATCTTAGTTCCTGCTATTTATTTATTTTTGTTTAAGAGACTCACAAATAGGAGCAAAAGCTTTCTAAACAAAAACAAAAAAGCAGAGGATTTCAGTTTAAATGTTTTTTTGTTGTTGTTTTTTAATAAATGCAGCTGAAGTATGAGCTAGCTCAAGCTATAAAAAGCCTGTTTTATTTTGAGTTTTTAATCAGTGCCACGTTTGTTTTCTTTTGTTTTAGCTTCACTCGCGCTGCCAGAAAGGTTCCTGGTAACAAGGTGAGGAATAACCAATCATATGGACTCCTGTCTAGATGAAGGCTTTGCTCGGACTTCACAAAATGAAAGGAAAAAATATCTATATATTGAAGACTTTAACATGGTAACGTTGCCAAGGATGTTTCGGTTTAGTCATCTAAAAAGCTGACTTTGGGAATTTTACTTCTCTCTAACCAGCCGTCGCTGTAGATCATGCCAGAAACATGCTTGACGTTTAGTGCCGCTTGACAATCATTTCTTTTATGTTCTGACTTTGATCCGAGAAGAGATCATCACTGCTGCACGCTGGTTACTTTTAACCTATAAAGTAAGATTACTGAAAGACTTTATTCCCAACAAAGTCAACATTAGGTTTGATCTTGAATGTTGTAACCTGAACCAGAGGATAAGAGGTTGTTGGTGGCCGTATGGTTACTCTTTGCTGTGAATGTAATTCTAAGTTTGAGTGTTAGGAACCATTCACTCTTTAGTTTGGTGTGCAAAACTATTCATTTTAATTCTTCTGTGCTAATGAGACAACCTTGCAGTTCATGGACATGGAGACTTTGATCTCAGAGGACTAACTTCTCTCATACTGGATCTTTGAGAAATCTATTTTTACTTCCTTTTTAATTCAAGTATTAAGTATTTTATTTAAAAATTCTCTTGCATTTGTCATGCAACTATTGTGGTCGTCTTTAAGCCTTAACAAATGCCATTTAGTTGGTTACCAAATAGAGACATTAATCCAGGATGAAGATATTGTGCGACTCTCATCTCCAAGCTCTGTTCCTGTCAACTTTAAAGCAACAAAACATTGGGAACTAGTAATTAAAGGAATAATTCACCCAAAAATGAAACTTCTACCATTATTCACTTACCCAAATGCTGTTTCAAATATGCATTTTGTTTTTGTTTTGTGGATCTTGAAGCTTGAAATTGCAGTTCTTGCAATAAAATGACTGCTTGTGGTAGCCAAGGGCTGTCACAGAAAAGCTTACTAAAAGTGGTCAATACATTCAAAACGTATGTTAAAATTTTTTTTTTTTAAAGTCTTTTGAAGCCGTATGATTGTTTCTGGTAAGTAACGGACTAAAATTTAAGTCATTATTTGGTGATAATCTTGCCTCTTTCCCCCACACAAGGCTATCATATGGCTATTTTTGGCCTACTGGTCACTTTGTACTGTCAAAGAGATCCATAATTTAAATTTTCAAAAAAATAATTTAAAATGATTAATAAATGCATTTTTTTTTCTTTGCAGTTGGTCAGCTGACATAATATAAATGACAATTCTAGTTTGATACAACATACGGCTAAGTAAATAATGATTCCATTTAGCTTTTTGGGTGAATTAATTAAGTCTCCAGTCACGTCCATCAGTGGTGACCTGTGTTAGGTGATGAGAAATTAATTGAATTATCCCTACAGTGTTTTGTTGTCCTTTTTAAATTGCAATGCAATTTTAAAAAACTGCATTACGTTTCAAGTGTTCTGCCCATAAACAACACTGTTCAATATACTGTTCAGAATGGTTTGTTTTTGTTGAAAGATGTTTGGAGTGAACGGAAGCCTGCCACTTGTTCTTGCTGCTTCTGTATATAGATTTATAGCTTTGGAAAGCTAACAGCTTTAATACACTTATTCTCAAATCTTTAACATGATCTAGCCATAAAGAAGATACACAGTGGATTGCGCTGACTCCCAGTACATCAGCACGACTGTATAGGTAAAAGCCATTAGAGTCTGTCTACAGTGACAAATTCAAGATTAAAGTTGTGTGCATTTTTCACCTGAATCAAATAAGGTGGAGTGCTTTTTTCAATTCTTTGACCTGTCTATCTGTCTTTAAGAAGGCCTTTATAAAAAAAAATCCATCAGGAGACATGAGGGCACTCGTCCATTGTCCTTTCATTCTTCGTTTCATTTGAAGGGTGGAAAAAAGGTTTTATTTAATGTATTTTTTCATTCTTTGCCCCCCCAAGCCCCATTACAAATTTATAAAAGAAACATTATCTTGAATCATTTAATTCGGGGCAATTAAATTTTGAAATTCCACATTCATTATTCATGGCCTTCAAGATAAAACCCCTTTAATACTTGAATAGATTATTATAATGGGCGATAGTGTGGGCAGTGGTAAACTCGGGTAGCCCTGCACATGTCCGGTATTGTTAGTATTCCTCTTGTCAGGGCTGAGAGCAGAAGTGCATGGAGCTCCCTTTGGCCTGGGACCATGCCACCAAAGTAATTCTGCCTATGAATAATATACAACGCTTCTATTAATATAGAATGCCGTCAGGCCGCGTGTGCAGGGCCCATTGTCATGCAAGTATTTACCAATACATGTAGAGGGGGGCTTTCTTCCAAGGTTGTGAGGTCACGTTAACATGCAGTTTTGCAAAATAAATGTTCCAGAAAGAGTCTTACAGCCTGATGACATGAGAAACACCTTGCAGTCCAAAGTTGCAGACTACGAGTCAAAGGTGAGTTAAAAATGTAATTAAGATTAATTTCTGGGACTTCAACTAGCTTTTTTTTACCGTGGTGCTCGAGGTGCATGAACTCTACTAGTTCATGTAAGAAAACATTATCAAGTTCTCCCGGTTAATTTGAGATAGTCAGATGTTTTTGCACAATCTGTAAATGGTCACATGATCAGTGTCACAATTGACCTTGATTAGTGATGTAGGAACAGATCAGAATATGTCATCTATACACATGAACATTGATATCAATATAAAACATTAATATTTTTAGGTGTAAATAATACAAAATAGCCTTAGATTTGTGGACACCATCTCCCCTGCTTTTCAAGATTTATAAGAATCAATAATGGAACTTTTTAAACCTCCAAAATATACACATAGCGTCTGAACTGCTCAAATACAGCAAAGAATTGTCTGTGATGACAAAAAAGGTCCTTTGATAAGTGATGTTGTGTGGTTGTAAGTATTTTCATGGTCATTTGGACTTTCTGATCTCGACTCAGACATGGCGCTCTTCTAGTCTCGGTTTGACTCAACTTACTCAAGTCTTGGCCTGGACTTGAATCAGCTTTTCTCAACTATACCACTGTATTCTTACACCATTGTTTTAACAAGAGTGCGGGTAGAATTCTGTCATATTTCCAAGCAATTGATGTGCATTGGAAATGTTTTTGCATGTAGTGAGATATGACTCCTAACCTATTCAGGTCTTCTTATCCTAAACCAGTGTCTGCGGTCTCGTTGCTTTGTCAACCAGCGTGTTTCTTGAGAAGAGCAGCTCTACAGTTAGTTCACGCAGCACCTGCTTTGAATTGAGGATTATTGGTAGCTTGTACTTCTCTACCCGTGGGAAGATCCACTTGTTTGTATCTTAAGCATTGAGCTGCTTCTGCAAACTGTTTAAGTATAAGAGACGTTAGGTGGTGGGAAATGGTCTCCATTTGAGGTGAAGGCTTTGCAGGTGAGAGAAAGCAATTTTGTTCTTGTACGAGAATACTTCAGTCTGCATGACTTCCGGGTTGTGGTTTCTCAGCTCAGGCTTAGTTAAGATGACACATGGCTGGAAAGTGTCAACGGTCGTATTTATAAAGTGCCCTTGAACAATCAGAGAAACTTGTATCTTGTGTTCTCCGACACTTTAAAGTGGTCAGTGTAATATTTTACCTTGTCCTCTGAAGTGAAGTGTAAGTAAGTGAAGACTTCATTTAGCAGCTGTAGCTCCTGACCACAGAACGTATTGTATGTTAAAAAAGTTCAGTTTAAATAGCTAATGCCTCTTGCTTCCCAGAATATCAACTACATGGTTTGAGGCACATATTTACAAGAGTTTTGTTTTTCAAGAGTCTGGACTTGTTACCCTTATCTTAAAGTCAGTTTTCTCAGAAAATCTTCTGAAGAACTTGATTTTATCTATTGGGTGTTGAGTGGATTGTGAAAAGTGGTCTTTACATGACAGGTAATATGATTTTGGCAGAAGGGGAAAGTAAGTTATTACACTTTGGTAAAAGATTAAAGATTAAACAAAGACGAACTGCACTTTTAAAGTTTAATAAATCAATCACAACAGGACCAGAAACATACGTTAAAATCACCATGAAATCGAAAAAAAGAAAAAAAATTATTTTATTTTTTAAAAATTTAATATTGGAGTCTTTATTATAAATTATCAGTGCACATTATCAACTTCCTGTCACAAAGACATCTCATCTCTGATGAGTAATCCCTCCCTTCCAGCAACCTGTCACTCACGAGATCGCAACAATTAGCAAACCACTATGATCCAATCCAATCCCAAGTCCCACACCAGTTTTTCTCGTTTGAGAAGCTGTTTCACTTGGATAAACGTCATAATAGGAAAGAAAAGATGACCGCTCCTGTTCCATGCTGACTTTATTACATTAAATGACTTTAAAGCTGAAGTATTATTTCTCCAACACTAGAGTCACCTAATGAAATTGTTTCTGTTTTGAAATAAGCAAAATCAAATAGTCTGCATTGGTCTGATTGATGTTCCTGCCCCAAACTCATACCAATGGAATCAATTCTCAGCAACTTAGTAAAGATTGCCTTTAAAGTTAGAATATGCATGAGAAATATATAAAAACACTTGCATGTCTAAGATGACTGCTAGAGCGCACTTTCCTTTGGCCAAGTGAGACCTTAAACCAAATGTGGCGCTCATAATGGAAGTAGCTATTCATAATTGACGAGGCAGGACTGAAGGTCTGGGGATGAGCCATCAGGCCTGGCCTGGCATGACTGGCCCATACCACTTTCAACCTCTGCTCTTTAAGGAATTGACATGCGGAAAGACGAGTGGTTGAGGAGAAGAGAGGTGTGAAGACGATTTGGTGCTAGGTATGCAATTCTTTTCTTAAGCAAAGTAATTTCAATGCTTCCTCATGCTGTGGCTCTGAATATGATTTTTAAGATTTAATGGCTGAACTGGTAGCAATATTAGCGTCTTTTCCTCAGAGTTAACATATGCAATGATACCCTGTGGTCACACTGAAATTCGGCTATGAGTTGAGTTATGAGCCAGCGCCTGGTTCACCATCTGTTAGTCCTGCTTTATATCAAACTTTTAAAGGCACTTGTTTGTGAAATGCTTGGGTAAATATTTGCTACTCCAAAAAACAGCTAATTAAAAGTCTTTCCTTTTTGCCATCACATGGACAACACACGCATACAGCTCTCCAAAACAAGCCCTTTGCTCTACACTGGCCCCAAACGTCCTGCTTGAAAGTAGCAGAAGTTCAAGCTGATTTTATATTCCTTTTCAGCAAGCAATATTTAATTTTTAATCCTATTTAAGCCAACTGGAAATAGTATTTTGCAACAGTGAAACCACGGCATGTATAATTGATGTCTTGTCTTAGCTAATGCAGTGGGAATGTTTAGCAGCCGAAGGAGGGAGAGAGTGATGCATCGAGGAGCCCCTGGGCACCGGAGGAGGCCGCTCTACCATCCAGACGGAGAAAATGGGCCCGTGCTGCAGATCTTCTCACAAATGCAAATGGAATGCAGATAAGAAGCTATAAATCCATTGTGTGTGACGTTCCTAGTGTCGGCACGTTCCTGGAGTGCTCGTCTATGACATGCATACGCAGACTGACCTCTCGCCACTGGAACAGAGCAGGAGCCCCACTGGGAGATGATGGTTACCGCATGGATAGAAAGTTAACATGACATACAATTTTACTGATCTCAGGGAAAAAGGCAAGTCAGTTTTCATTGACTTATATTTGTTAATTAAGCTTGACAGCAAAGAACATCGATTTTATTTTTTTTAATTTTTTTTTTAACCTATGTACATTTTTATTTTGTCAAAAATACCATTTCATAATTATTTAATTGATATAATTAGAATTAGTTAAAAATATATTTAATTGGTCATTAATTTACACATTTCCAATCATATTTTGTGGAGTGTCCTGCAGTGTGATTACAAGAAATAAATAAGCATTACATATTAGGGTGGGTGCAGCACTTGGGGGACTGTTCACACAACGATTAAAACCACTAATGGTTCTGTTCGCTGTAACAGAATAAAACTAAATCCAAGTGTTATTTGATACATTTTAATGCACAACAGCATTTTAACAACTTGACGCTTGTAACATCACCGCAAGAGTTTTTTTTTTTTACAAAGTTGCCAGCCACCGCCAGGATTTTTGATCATTCTCATCAACTTTTTATGCCCCCCTTAATATTTTGAATACCTGAACATGCAATATATAAAAAGAAAGAACAGCCTCTGCTCTTAAAAACAGAAAAAGCTTTATTCTAGCTTGATGCATTCATTTTTTTATCAACTCTTGAATGTGGGTAAGTTTAATAAAAAAAGATATATTTTGAGCAAAAGGCTGAGAAAATCACTTTTTTGCAGTTTTTTCAAAGAAGGCTGTTATTAAGGGGATCAAAATCTAAATCTACATGCCCCTGTTTGAAAAAGAGCTTGCCCCCTAAACATAATAACTGGTTGGGCCATCCTTAGCAGTAACAACTGCAATCAAGTGTTTGTGAAAAGAGTCGTTTAAAGCACTGTGGAGGTATTTTAGCCCAATCATCTTTGTTGAATTGTAGTAATTCAGCCACATTGGAGGGTTTTCATGCCTTTTTAAGGTCATGCCACAGCAGATCAATAGGATTCAGGTCAGAACTTTCACTAGGAAACTTTTCACTCCAAAGTCTTCATTTTGTTTTTCTTGCTGGTTTGTTTTGGATCATTGTCCTGCTGCCGAACCCAAGTTTGCTTCTGCTTGAGCTCACAAAAAGATGCCTGGACATTCTCCTTCAAGTTTTTTTTTTGGTAGACAACAGAATTCATGGTTTCCTTTAATCATAGCAGGTCTTTCAGGTCCTGAAGCAGCAAAACAGCCCCAGACCATCACACCATATTTCACTGTTGGTATGATGTTCTTTTTCTGAAATGCAGTGTTACTTTTATGCCAGATTTTATGCCTCAGACAAGTGAGGACTACAGTTCTTTGGATTTTGTTGTTGGGTCTTTTGTGACCTTTTGGATGAGTCAACTCTGCGCTCTTGTGATAGTTTTGGTCAGCTGGGAAGGTTCACCACTGTTCCACATTTTCACAATTTGTGGATGATAGCCCTCACAGTGGTTCACTGGAGTACCAAAGCTTTAGAAATGGCTTTATAACCATTTCCAGACTGATAAGTCTAAATGACTTTCTTTCTCATTTGTTCACACGTTTTCACACTGCCATGTAGGTTTGAATTTAGTTTTCTCTTAATAATAACAACCTTTATTGAAAAGCTACATTTTGTGTTTACTTGTGTTATCTTTGACTAATACTTACATTTGTTTTAAGATCTGAAATGACAAATGTGTGACAAATGTGCAAAAAAAAAAAAGAAATCAGGAAGGGGGCAATCGGGATAAGAGTTAAAAAAAAATAGCAAGACACATGGCAATGATCAAAGACATCTCAAATATATTCTCAGCTTGAATTCTGGACTCCTATCATATTTGAATCAATCACTCTCAACTAATTCTGTAAACATACAGGGAAACCTGTCACCTGGTATTATTAATGGTTAAAATTAACAAATCATTATTTTACAATAAATGTTATAATATTTATAAAATTATATAAAAGTACAAATACGTGAAATTGTTTAAAAGCTTTTTTTATTCTCGTCTTTCCGCAGTTGAAACACTCATTAAACGATAGCATGAAACATTTCCGTAATCTTTCAACATACCTTCTGATTTTCATTTATGTTTATTTGCCCCAATAAAAAGTGGCAAAATTGTATTTATTGTTTGAATTTGTAAAAAAAACATACAGAATCTGAAAGATGAGACTTTGTTTCATATCAAATGTAACCTGCTCTGTCTTGTCTGTCGGCATGTTGTCAGTGTTCTCTTTGCTCCACAATGTTTTTTTCCCACTTTCACATGAGAAAAGGGATGTGTGGTGTGAGAGCATGAGAACAGTGTCAATTGCATGAGTCTCACGCTAAATGCAAAATAGAGTTGGCGGCCTGGGTAGTATACTCCATCTACAACAGTTTTAAATTTGATTTTTAATTAACTCATGAAGATAAATGTAATTTGAAAATACACATTTTCTCTTTTACAAACATAATGTCCATGTCCATTTGTCTACACAAATATATATGGGCTCGATCTCCAACTTGTGGCCCATGGAAGGAGACATCTACACCTATCTTTTCTATCTCGTTTCTTCACGCAGCTAGTGAATCTTCACCTGCCTCTGGTAATAGGGTAGGACCATGCCCCAGAAACACAAAGAAGGGGGAGAGGGGAGAGCCTGACCGACCGACTGGCCATCCCTACAGAGTTGTTAATTCTCCTCGCCCTGCACCAGCACGAATGAGGGAAACATCATTCTCTATTCTCCCAGGTCAGAGTGGGAACAATTAAGTGTAGAGGGCGCGTGGAGTGCGCGGCGAGCCGGCCGACAGTTGATGAATGTGTGGGCAGGCTGCAAGTGACAATATGCAGACAAGCGAGATCATTTGCAAATGGATGCAGGGAGACACAGTGAGGGAGCGAGAGAGACGCAGTGGCACGGGGCAGAACGGGGGGAGGGTTTAACCCTTTGCAGGTGTCTCTCTCAAGGAGAAAGGAGACAAAATGAGACCAGGCCAGAAAATATCAATACGTTGGCCCAGCAATTTATTGAGGGTGTGAAATTCAATATGCACACGTAGACTTGTGATGTATCTCTTAAGGTGCAGAGAGCAACGAAAATAAATGAGATGGTCATGGATTGTCAGGTTGCTGTGTTTTTTGCACCACAACATGGGTCATGTTCATTTCACACCTTTCATGGTCTATAGCATTTATAGTTCATACAAAAGTGGTGAAACTTTTGTGGTGGAAATTACTTTTTACAGTGGTATCTTGATAATAACTACCACCTTAATAAAAAAGAGATTTTACTCTGTTTGAAAAATATCAAATTTGCTTCACAATAATAAACAAGATTGGTAAATTTTTTGAAGTATGCTATATGTGAGTGGTACTTGCCTGTACAAGTTCTGAGTGGTTAGCATTCTGCAATGTGTATGATCAGTACACACAAACTTTTTATTTCAGTGTGACTTGACTTGCAAAAGTCACTGCTATGATGTGTTAGCTAAGATGTTCTAAGTGGTTGGCATGCTCCCATTTGATTTATTAATGTGTTTCAGGTGGTTACAAGGTATTCTAGATTGAATGGAGAATGTTCAGAATTCACAAGCTAGTACTTGTCTGTCAGTACAATTCTGCAGTGTTTTAGCTGTTAATATGTTTTTGGTATTTACGAATTGTTTATTTAAAGTCTCAGTCTCCCCTTCTATGTACCTGCTGGGTGAAAAATATAGGTAAAATCATTTTAAAAGGTATTAGCACACCTCTCTTCAACAACACGATTTGATGTATCATTCACGTTTGTAACGTTTGTAGAAGTTGGGCAACAAACACCAACCTAGACCTGTGGCAAGAAAGAGAATTTATTGTAAGTTTATTCTCAAACTTGCATATTTTATGTGTATTATATTCAGTCAAAAGCAGTCAAGCGATGTCCTGTATCTTTCTTAAGCACGGCTGCTTACGTTGATGGGTAAAGGATGATTTGAATCAAATCAAAGTCCATTACTCCAACAGTGATGGAAAAAGCAGCAGCGTTATCTAGTGTAATCTCACATTAATCATGTTCTCTCCTGATATGTTAATCCGACTGCATCTATATTTAATGCTGGGAAGACGTTCCCCTTGATACATCACTGAAGAGCTGTGGTAAATAGAGTGCTGTAGGGGTGTCAGAATATCCAGACGGTTGACTCCTTGTGTGCTCAGAGCTCCACTAATGAAAAAGAAAAGCCCTGTGCGTTATAGGGAAATGAGGCAGTACTGAATGACTACAGACAGTCTTCAGCCCAGTCAAAGATGAAGCTCTACCTTTATTCATTTATCTTTTCATCCACCACCCCCCTTCTTTTGTTTCTCTAGAAAAGACACTGTCTATCATGACAGAACCCTCCCCCATGCAGTGACATTGGGCAATCAAATGAGGCTAGGTTTGTCTATCTATATGCATGTGGTGTGTGTGGTGTTGAGATCTCCATATTAGGGTCTATGCACTGTACAGCACCCGTCCTGGTGGTTTCCCCACCTCTCTGTGTCTTAATTGACCT
Organism: Rhodeus uyekii; assembly: GCA_037043235.1. NCBI lineage: Eukaryota > Metazoa > Chordata > Actinopteri > Cypriniformes > Acheilognathidae > Rhodeus > Rhodeus uyekii. Next base: position 2,525,501 of record JAWRVZ010000056.1, read on the forward strand.
CCAGGTGGAAAATGAGCTGTGGACAGCTGACTCCATGCCTTCACTTACCGATCTGACATGTAGATCAATCACGTTGTTGATCCTAATACCCTTAACAAGGTTTGTCTGGGACTCAAAGGACATGTCAGCCCACTACAATGGCTCTCTCAGTCTCACTTGTACTCGTTGTGTCCTTTCTTGCAGCACAGGTCCATGTTCACCTCATTATCTGCTTTGGGTAATGCCAGTGCAAGTCAGTATCAGTGGACTACCATGAAAAACAAACAGGACCAGGTCTTGTATGAAGATATGTTATAAATGTCAAATATTTAAAGGGAAGTCAGAGTAGCTGCAAAACATCCAAATATAAGGAGAATTATAAGCTGAAATAAACTGTCCATGCAAGTGTCCTTTATGCTGATCAGAAAGGTGATAATCCTTGTGGGCTGCTGCCATTTTTTTGGCAATGTAGCAAAAAAGAAGACAAGTGTTCTTTTATACAAAGAAATGCACTGTTTGGGTTCCATTTTAGCATTTATTTATTTACATTACTGTTGAAGAGTTTGCGGTTTAAATTAAATTAATTAATATTTTCATTTAGAAAAAATGCAATAAATTGATCAAAAGTTAAAGACTTTTACATCGTTACAAATTATTTTTTCAAAGAATATTTACCATGATTTCCAAACCATATTAATCACCATAACTGTTTTCGACATTGAAAATAATAAGAAATATTTCTTGAGCACCAGATCAGCACATTAGAATGGTTTCTGAAGGATCATGTGAAGACTGGAGTAATGGCTGCTACTGTTATTATATTGTAATAATATTTCACAATATTACTGTCACAGCCTTGTTGGTTATTGTTTGGGTTGAGAACACAATGTTTCACATGCTGGATTATTTTGAGCTTATGTTATCATGAAATTACTTATTTTGAACCTTTCTTATACTCTTCATCACCATTAAAATTCATTAAATGGGAAAATTGTGCTTATTTACACTGTACAATTCTGCCATCTTGACTTCACCTGCCCCTTTTGACGAAAACCAACCAAATCACTGTTCTGGATCAAGGCCAACTAACACCAACTTGTGGACTTCTCAGACACTTCCAGTTTTAGATCCCTTCGCTCCATCTTGGCTCGTAGACATCGATTTCACCAGAGTCACTCGACCTTGCGGCCCCCACTGGGTTCCCTCATCCCACCGGCTCCCTCTTGATCGATCGTCACTCTGGTTCCACCACAGACTTCCACCACCCATATATCTACAGAGGGTTCCTCCTTCCCTTCATCTTCGCCTCTGTCCGTAGTCACATCGGCTCCACCTCAGCCCTCGGGTACTCTGGCTTTACCCTCGCCATGCTCTCCATAACCAGTGGTGTTGCTTGAGCCCATCAGCTCATTGTCTGTGCCCTGGGATTCATTGGTTCCGTCTCCATCGGTCATCAACAGGATGTCAACAGCCACAGCAACATCTTGGCTCCTCCTTTCCTCGACTCCATCGTGGGCTGTCATCTTTGCTGTCTGTGGTATTGGACATCAGACTTCATTGCCAGGGTCACAACGTCTTGCCATCGCCATCCCTTCTCCTCCTCCCAGTGTCCATCCACCATCCAGTCCCTTTCACCATCCCTATTTCACCTAAACCTTAGTCATTCTGGGAGGGGGCGTTCTGTCACACCCTCACACCACATGGACTTCTAGTTTGTTTTCATTCAGTCACATGTATTTCCCACCACTGCACCCGCACCCGCACCCGCACCCGCAAATAAATGCAGCATTAGGGAGAATAAGTGAGTGATAAGTGATATTCAAAAACTTCAAAAAATAACTAGAAATAGAATATTGAAATTTGAAATCTTAAACATTCATGGTAAATATAAGCAAATTATTTTGCTAGCCAAACAACAAACCACGATGTGTATCTAAGTAAGTTTTTTTTGTTTGTTAGTTTTTTGTTTCTTAACATAAACATTTAATGTTAATTTATTTGGTTCTTTTATGATTAAATTAATTATTCAGCTCAAACAAAATTGTGTTTTCCTAATTAATTCCCATTCGAAGAACCTTTTTAGAAGTGAATCAATCCATTAAAACATGTATTTCATTTTTTTGTATCACTTATCAGTTGCAATAACAGACATAATCGTTAAACATCAGTAATTGGTTCCACAGTTTTAATTACTGTCATTGTTCGAAACCTCTCATCTGTATATTCAAACAAATGTGTCTTTATTAGAGAAAACGATGTGAGGAGAGCACCACATTTGTCCCACCGATTCCTGTCGAAGCGGAAAAAATGTATCAACGTAAAATCAAATTAGACCGGGACAAACTAATATGACATTTCATTTTTATGAATAATTACTGCTTCAAAAGTCCCTTGCGGCCTTCCCTGAAGGAGATCAAACTTTTAATGCTCTTAAAATTGTCTGCCTGCCATAATTTATTTATGGCATTTTATATACTTTGTTGCCTCAAGATCCCTTGAAAATACTTCATTGTATCTGGTTCAGCTCTCCCATAATAGAATTCTGGCTCATGTCACACTGAAAGTGATAGAGAGCATGTAGTGTTGTTTTCACAACACTCATTTCTGTAATAAAAGAATAACATTTCTGTGCTGAGGAAAACGAATTTTGTCTTTTGTGAGATCAATATACAACTGCATGGAGAAACATAAGGGGAAGAGAAAGAGAAAATGGATGTCTTTGTTCCGGTATGTGGCTTTTGAGGACCTTGGCTTGTCTTCACACTTTCTCTGGAGAGAATATACACATTAAAAGTCATTTTGCTCTCTTTCAGGTGGATACTACAACTGTTAGACCAGCATGCCCTCTGAGACCTAACAAATGCAATCTGGTGAAAGAACTCCTCGAGTCACCAATGCCAATCACTGGGTCTCTGCAGGAACTGTACAGTTAGAGAGGTGAGATGTGGTGTTACACCATTCACATTTTGTAAAACAGTCCTGACATACTTTCTCACTTCCATCGTTTACTTCAGCAGCTTATTCAAGTACTTGACCTTAAAGAATGTACTGTGTGACAAAATGCTGATGCAAATGAGTACGTTACTTTTTATCTGATGCAAAAGAGTAATGGAAGGAACTAACTTTCAAGATTTTCAAAGATTTTTTGAATATGTTTTATAAGAAAATATTTTAGTATTTTTATTTTAGTAAAATATAGTTTTATATTACTGCAATCGATCCTTCAAAGGAAGAAGTAGTATAGATTCTTGGCTCTTTCTTTCTTTTTTGAGATTCATGGCATTGCATTTAAAAATGTCAGATCACCTCTAACATCTATTCAAACATGATGTTGATTATATTAAGACAATATTAGTAAAAAAGTATAGATTATTGCTTTATTTTACTTTGTCTAATGTAGCATTATGTCAGGGTTCACTTCAGTCTGTTTATTCGTGTCAATTTATTATTTTGCAATTTTATTACTTCAACATCAGAAAATATCAGAACTTTTATTATTAGATTATATATTATATTAATAATAAATTAATCATTTAATAATAATATTTCTTTTTAATAATAATTATAACCCTTTTTAACAATAAAACACATTTTTCTCATTCTACATCAGGACTGAACAAGGCAATAATCCAACAAGAACAATCACAGATGAAACAATAGCCGCTTTCCCACCATCGGGCCAAACGTGAGGAATAGTTTCAGTTTTATTTCAACTTGAGCCTGGTTCAGCACGGCATCGTTACAAACTATTCTCAGTACAGTTGGCTGATCCGTGTTGAACCGTGCTGGTAGAGAGTGCATATAGTGATATGCATTGGCATATAGAGGAGTAATTAATAATTAAACTAAAAGAAATATCTGACCATCCTCCGTAACTATTCATTATTTACATCTCATATCGTATTTAAACTCTGACGTTACTGAGGCAGCAACTGACACATTTGTATTGCATTCTAAAGAGCTCTGTTATCAGTCCCAAAGTGGAAAATGAAACCATAAAGTTGTAAATAAGTTGGCCCTGATCCGGGCGTATTTACAACTTTATGGTTTCATTTTAATTTTCAGCACTGAATAAATGTTTTGGCTTGGCGGTGGTAACGCGACTGTTTATTTATCTAATTTTTTAGATTAAACTCAAAATTCAAAAACAAACTTTGATTGTTGTTTCCTTTCTAATTGGGCAGTTCATGGCAAAAATGTGATTTAATGTGGACCAGGCTTTATGGTTAAAAGTCTGGCTACACAAAGCTACAGCTGCAGTATCAGACTCTCCTTCACCTTTTCCTGACCCCCTGTATTCGAACACTCTGACCCTGCAGAAGAGCGCCAGTACCTGAGGTGTGACTTCAGCTCCACTGGCCTCTCTTCATCAGGTCTGCCTTTATGCTGAACTCCCTCCCCTCTCTCTCCTTCTCTCCTTCTCTGCATTGCTCCTCCAGAGACATTGGTCCTGACAGTGGGACGAGTTGGCCAGCTGGAAAGCCAGCGTGCCACAAGCCATCTCGTCTTCTTCTCCTTGGTGCCTCCACCTGAGTGGCCAGCTCCTGTCAGCCAGGGCCCCTCGCCCCCTTCACCGGTCAGCCAGCTCACGGGGTCCTCCGTTTCTAGGTCAGGGTGGCGGGAAAGTGGCTGTGATGCATATACGGTTGGACAGTAAAGCATCTCCTGTTTTCCATGAGTGGACTGTGAAAAGTGCAGTTCACCGGTGCGGTGTGAAAAATCATAGTTGATCAAAGGTGAATGTGGTGTCACTGTGTCTCTCCTCTGTCTCTATCTGCTTTTCTTGCTCAAGAAGAAGTGCAGCAGGACACAAAGTCTTTCTTAATGGTTTTTCACTTGAAGACCAAAGACTGAATAGGCAGAAGAGTGTCACACTTATTATAAATCATGCAGTAATTTTTTACCATTTTACCATTAACTTGTGTCATTTGCCTTTAATTCTTCTTAGGATCATAAAAGGAGATATTTTGTTGAATTCCCAAGCTTCTCATGTCCATACAACAAAAGTTGATGGTGAGTTACACTGCAGAGAAAAGTCAGAAACATAACTTATGCAAAGATATTAAAAATGTGGCCTATATAGCTATAAACCCATAATGATTTACATGTTATATTGCTGATATCTGATAAGTTACCAATATTAAAGTTCTATACTGTTGTGTCTATTTTTTTTTAATTTACAGAGCCCCTGAAGGGACATGTTGGTGTAAAAAATATGAGATGTGAGAAGAAATAATAAGTCAATGTTTTCCATTGCCCCATGCATTGCAAGTGAAATGCATAATTTTTTCTAGAGAATGCAAAAGTTTTTGTTCTCCCATCTCATATTCCTTCCATCACCATTCCCCTTTAGGGGCTCTGTAAAACTCAACTCCGAAAAAAATAATTTTACTTCACTGTACAAAATAATATGATCAATAAGTCAAGAGAACTTGAAAAATATATATTATTTGAACTCATCAAAACATGGCTTTGATTATTCTTACCAAAATGTAAGTCAGCAACTGACTTTAGGCATCACATTATAATTTGCAGAATGAAAAATGGATTTACAAAAGATTACATTTAACAAACATATTAAATGATATGTTTTTATTAGCAAAGATTAATTGTTATTGAGTGTTAGATGACAGCAAATGTCTAATCTAAATGTAAAATTGGGGATATGAGAATGTAGAGTAAAATTTACAACACCAGCTAATATCTGCCAACACTGAATAAAACAAACAACGATATATACTACTATTTAAATTTTATTGAGCAGGTTATTATCTGGCCCCATCTGACAGTTATGATCCCTGCCTCACATGTCTGAGCTTAAAGCACACTGAGGTGGTGTTCTTCCTGCACTGAGTGCATGACTCATGCAATATGACCATCTCTGTGCTGCAGTTGAGACTCCAAAGAGGTGGAGTCCCCTCTCCTATGCCCCAATCTAGTTCCTTTCCTGGCTAGCAGAGGGCTACTTCTGTAAATAGGCAGGGTGACCCGAGGGTAAACCTGCCGAGCCAATCTCTGTGGGCCCCTCACTCCTCTTGCACATCGCAAGCTGTGGATTTTACGGATGAGATCGCTAGTCCTTCTCAAGGGGGTTCCAGTGCCTCATTAGGAGCTCCGGCGGAAGATCAGATGTCGATTGCTGCATCGGAGGGTGGACTTGAATCCTCCGGGGATGGTAGCATTGTTCAAATCTGACCAAGAGCAGATGGCCATGCTTTCCACGTGAGACCTCCATGTGACCACTCGAGGTTGGATGATTGGTATCTCGGGGTGGTCCTCACCCCGTGCTGCCACCAAACCTTCAGCTCGTGGTCAGGAGTTTCCCTTGAACATGTGTCCAGGCATGCGGTTGTCTCCACGAATGCCCATTACACTGGCTGAGATGCCACACACAAATGCAGCCTCAGGGGTCTACTGGGTGGTTGCCCTGCATGCTTAATAAACAAACTCCAGCTGGTTCAAAACACAGCAGCTCGAGTTTTTACTAGAAAGGGTTAGTATGAAGTATGAGCATATTAGCCCAGTTTAATCAACACTGCATTGGCTCTCTAGTAAACATCGTATACATTTTAAAATCTTGCTAATTACTTACAAAGCACAAAATGGGTTATCTCCCAAGTACTTGAGTGTGCTCTTTGCACACATTATAGTCCTTCATGTCTATTGTGATCCCAAAATGTTGGCCAGATGATAATACCTAGAATATCAAAGTCAATCCTTTTTCTTATTTAGCAGTTAAACTCTGGAACCGTCTTCCTAGCGTTGTTTGGGAAGCAGACACACTCTGTCAGTTTAAATCTAGACTAAAAACACATCTCTTCAACCTGGCATACACATTATATATTTTTGGAATTCAAATCATGTATAATGATTATTAGGCTGCATAATTTAGGTCAGCTGGAACTGGGAACACTTCCCATAACACCTGATGTACCTGTTATATCATAAGATGAATGGATGGATGAATGAATGAATCTACGCTGATATTATTTTCTCTGTTTAACGTTGTCAGCCGTATCTGGACTGTATCCAGATCAGATGAAGGACCTTCACCTCGACATGACCACAACACAGCCCTGAAGTGTCTGCAATGAGACTTCAGTGTCTGCAATGACCTTGACTCTATTAGACCTTCCCCTTTGAAGGCCAACAAAACCCATCACCAACCATCTTCAACCAAACAGAACTAAATTAAATATTTTGAATGTCCCGATCTCAATCTGACTTCTGACCTGAAATGCTATCTATATCATAATCACAAACTGTTTGTTTGTTGGCCAGAGGAATATTGGTCCCGTGACAGAGCCTGGTTTCTCCCAAGGTTCTCCCATTCTATTTCTGGTCAAATAAATGCAGCTATGAGAGATTTCTTTCAAATTCATTAAAAAAATCTTACCGACCCCAAACTTTTGAATGGAAGTGAAGTACAGTAATACCTTGAGATCGTCCCGACATACGAGTATTCCGAGATACGAGCAAGCATTCGAGCATGTTTTGCTTTGAGATACGAGTAAATATTTGAGATACCAGCAGCTTACAGATGCTGACACAAGGTGGTCAGGCACTCGGAGCAGCTCAAGCTGCCTCATTTATGGGGTATCGCATATGATCTCCACTAGAGGGCCACCTTGGTTTTACAGTGGGAGGTTACCGTGGGCGACGAGTGATTCACAAGTATTAAGCTGGAAGCAGCACAAGTTATGTGTTTTCAGTAATAATAAATATGAGGTTCTGAGGCTATCCAATACACTACACAGGAGGAAACAGTACACTTCCGTATTGTGTTTGCATTATCTACGTTATCCCTCCCTCCTCCGCACATGCCGCTACTGTATCGTCTGTCTCGAAGGTAAGAACTCATAATTAAAACCACATTTTATTTTATATCACAAGAATCCTTATATACTATAATTTGTTTTGTGTGTGTATGTTTCTACAGAAATTCAAAACATGTTTTTTTCCATTGTTATCAGAACTAATAAGGGAGTTTTTTAGAGGGCTGGAACGGATTGATTTTTTTCCCAGTATTTCTTGTGGAAAAAATGTATTTGAGATACGAGCAATTCGAGTTACGAGCTCGATCCTGGACCGGATTATGCTCGTATCTCAAGGTATTACTGCACTAAAATATCACGCATCCCTAATATGGTAGCTTTGTCTTAAGATGAAGCAGAGTGTTGGTTTAAAAAAAAAGTAAAAATACCACAAATTGTGTTACATTGCAACTTTTTGTGAAAAGATACACTTTTTCTGTCTGACTGAAACTCTTTCTCTCTGCTCCAGACTGTAAGTGCACTCAAGTCATATGGACTTTAATGGAACTGGTTTAATGGCTACATTCTTTCGGTGAACTATTCCACACGTAATTATAATAATGGGTAAAATGATAGCCGACAGGACCATCATAGCTCAGAAAAGACTTGGAGACTGCCAGTTTGTGTTGTGTCTGAACTTGCATATAGTCCTCACCGTGAAGTAGGCCTGCCACACAGCAGGAACAAACCTCTAGAGAATAATCACAATAGAATTGTGCGTGTCTGCTGTTTACAGAATCAATTTCTGCAAGCGCTTGTTATAATGAGTTGAATTGTTATTAGTAAAGCATAATTACATTAAAATTGATACAGGCTCTCGGCAGCATGAGCCTTCAATGGTAATTCTCTCTCTTCTTTGCTGATAGGGCACAACGCCTGTTGACATAGCAGTGCTCATTACTGCTTGATTAAAGACTTGTACTTTAACAGGAATTAGGCTCCTGAACTGTACATAGATACTCTTCATCTATTATTCAGTAGGCAATTAATATTTAATTGTGCTTTCATATTGGTGGAATGGCAACCTTTTAAATGTGACTGTGCTACCTCGACTGTTGTTAATTAAAGTGAGTGGTGCTAAGCACACACACCAGCAGGAGTTATGAACAGAACTGGCATTAGATGGGCTGGAGCAATCATACAATGGGCTTGTTAAGGTTCTGTACAGAACTGATTGCTTGCTGCCTTTGCAAATAGCTTCATAAAACCTAAATTATACAATACGGGAGTGTATGTTTCAGTTAAAAGATGATTATTCCTCTTCGACTTCTTACTTATTTCTCATACAGCCAGTAGAGTACAATGGCTCACCACTATGAAGCATTCAACCAGAGGAGGGCAGTAGCGGGTAGTTAATGAGTCAAATCCTGTAATTAATGTGTCTAGCTCATTTCTGAATCAAAGGCTGAAAAAGTTGAAAGAAATGATGCATGCAATTTGAACATGGGAAAATCAAAGCACCAGCCAACTGGGCCACCAAACAGCATTAGCATCGGACTTGTTCTCAAGCCATGTCTTGGTTGTCTTTGCAATTTAGGCAGGAACATTGTAATGTTGAAAAATAACATCTGATCATTCCTTTGATAACAACTTTTCACTTGTGGGAAGCAAGCCATTCTTCGATATTATCCTGTACTCCAAAGCATTAAATTACAAAAAAGGCTCCCCACACATTGACATCTTCCTCCGTGATTCACTGTAGTAGAGATCCATTTATTATTATATTTCTCACTAGATATTCAAAGACACCTCTGGAACACACACACACACACACACACACACACACACACACACACACACACACACACACACACACACACACACACACACACACACACACACACACACACACACACACACACACACACACACACACACACACACACACACACACACACACACACACACACACACACACAGACACAGACACAGACACAGACACAGACACAGACACAGACACAGACACAGACACAGACACAGACACAGACAGACACACACAGACACACACAGACACACACAGACACACACAGACACACACAGACACACACAGACACACACAGACACACACAGACACACACAGACACACACAGACACAGACACAGACACAGACACAGACACAGACACACACACAGACACACACACAGACACAGACACAGACACAGACACAGACACAGACACAGACACAGACACAGACACAGACACAGACACACACACAGACACACACACAGACACACACACAGACACACACACAGACACACACACAGACACACACACACACTCTCTTTTCATGTTTTATGGGGACTTTCCATAAATGCAATCTCCTACCCAACCCATCACAGAGTGCTTTCTGCATTTTTTACATAAAAAAATCATCACTTAGCATGATTTATAAGCTATTTTCCTCATAGGAACCAAAAAATAAAATAAAAAATCCATACAAGCATCTAGCTATAGGATTTGCCAAGACACACACATATAATATACACACACATTTGTGTATGCATGTATACGTTTTAACAATGTTATTTATACAAATGCATTAATATTAATGAATGAATAAATAATAATAAAAATATATTTCTTTGATTTACGATATTTATTTATTTGGCTGGAAAATTATGGTTGTGCAAAATATTTCTGACTTTTTAAAAACTATTTTTTTTGTGCATAAACTGCTTAGACTAGTCTTACAAATTAGTGTACCGAGATAGATTGGTCTCATTTGAATCCAAAAAGTAGGCCTATATAGCCGTAACAAATAGGTCAGACTAGTTCTTAATGCATAACTTAAACATAACAAAGATTTCCTCGTGCTCAAAGCACAATGCTTACCTCTAGACCCCAAAGTCATTATTTTATTACTCACTACTTTTTAAAACAAAGTGACATCCATTTAACCGATTACATAAATAATCACAAGGAAAATCTATTTGGTAGGGGAAAAAAAGTGTGTGAACCGAAGTGTGAAAAGATATCACACGGTTCCTGTGAGCACTGTGCACTGTATTGTGTATTCCACCTTTTGGGCTAGTGTAGCATGTAGTGTGCTGATGAGCCATCGATTTTAATTCCAGATAGAGGCAGATTGAACTGATAATCACAATTCTGTCTAAACTAATTTATCAGTCACCTCTGCATAATTAAGGGCAAGCACTGTATTGATAAGGGATTAAAGCGTACTCCGATACAAGGCAGTACATTTCCTCTAACGAACGCATCAGACGAGACGCACGCTCTTTGGTTGCTATCAAACATTATTAGACAAAAAAAAAGGTTCCTGAAAGATTGCTAAAGATCTTTTCCTCTAACACTGTGCTTTCCTGGGTTTTGAGACAGATGCTCACGTTTTTAACATCATACTTAGTGGCGTGGATGGAGCATTGTACTGACCAATCAGCATTCAGGACCATAAATATCAATTTTGATTCTAGATCTAGGCGAAAAGTTCCTAATCAACCGTGTATGTCTTTTCTCTTATTCTCGTTCCTCCCAGTGCAATGTGGCACAGTCTGGCTGAAGGGCTGACATTGAGATGGTAGATAACGCTCAATGACGGAGAGGCCGTTTGCTGCTGATCCTGGGGTGATGAATCGCACAACCGGAGAGAGATGAGCTCGGAGCGTGGAGGAGAGAAATGTGAAACAGGAAGATAGTCGGCGGAGAGGCCAAAATTAAGGCCCTGTCGAGATGGCGATGCGGGGCTGGCAGAGGGGGGACATGGCCGGCCTGCGAGGACCCCGTGTCGAGCCTGCAGGAGGCAGCGTAGTGTGATAAGGGAAGGTAGGACTTAATCTTCTAAAGTGCTGATGGTGCTGGATGGAGAAGACTAGGACTGGAACTGCCGCTTTCAAAAAAGGACGCCATTATTCACCATCAGAGTGCAGGGCTCGCGAAGATTGTACGCCTGTGTGTGCGTCTAAGAGATAGTGTGTGTGCAAAGACCTATTTGTGAAAAGTATGTATGGTGTCCCTCGAAACGCTGATTCTTGATAACAAGTCACGGCGACAAATAAATACAGCAGGTTCAGCCTGTGGGGTCACTGTGTGTGTGTGTGTGTGTGTGAGACATGTTGATTAACTCTGTCCAATGCTTAAAGTCTGGTTTGAAAGAATCTGCATCACTGCTCAAATGGCATTAACATTTTGATAGCCAAAAACACGATTTAAGCTATAAAAGTTAAAGTTGCAGTCTGATGTACACACACCTGTGACTGCAGATTAATTGAATTATATGTTAATGTAGCAAACTAGCTACAAACTGGGGTTGCAAGGGTTTGCTTGGGAGTCTGAGGATCATTTGAGGGAGGAAAAAAAAAATGCTTTTTCAGGGCTGTCAACTTAAGATATTAATTAAAGGTTTTTATGCAACCATTTTAAGCACATCTGATCATTTTAATTTTATATTAGTTTTGTTTTGTTATGCTTTCAGATCAAAAACATTTTATCTTTTATTTTTTCTTTCCAGTTGTATTATTATTTATTTATCTAGAAATTATGAATCAATTAATATTTGATTATTTTCCATTTGTATTTATTTAGTTAAACATTATTTATAAATAAATTTAATAAACTTGTATTTATACATCTCATAATATTTGATTAATGGGAAGGGGGAAAAAGGACTGTCAACTTTCAAAGTAAATGCTCTCTAGATAATATTGTAATAATCTATTTTGACTTCTGCACAGTGATGGTCAATCATTTTTTCCAAATCAGTTTGATGTTACTGATGCAGAAATTATTTGTCGAATGTTGGGATCTTTATTCATATTGTTGTTGCATCCATTTCATAAAATTAATTGCCCATTTAAAGACACAGTTAAGCTTTATGTTGTGCTTAAATTTGGTAAAATCGTTGCAATACATGACCTCTAGTCGCTTACTGCTTTATTAATTCATCTGAAAGATATAAAGACGGTTGTGGCAAAGCTGTTTCTCAGTCATTCCTGAAACGATGATAGCAAGGTAACTGGATTTCCATCGTTCTCTTGTACCCTGACACTTCATAAATGGCAGTGTGAGCATTGCTCATGATTGCATCATTGCAACATGCCCACAAGAAAACAATGAGAACTAATTTGTGTCATCATTTTAGTACTTTGCAGCAGTTGCGCCTGGTCTTCTTGTTGAAAGCGTGTCAGGCCTTTTGATATGGTTCAGCCCCGAACCATCCCGCAAGCTCTCGGTGGGAGGACACGCGCATACGCAATCCCACACACACACATTTGTCAGTGCTTGATGTAAATGAGCCCCGTATTTACAGCTGGAGTGCGTTATCGGTGTGAACCGGGAGTGACTTCTGTGTAAGGACGGCAGGAGATGGCAACCATACTATTCATCACTGTAAAGACTCACACCTCACGGCAACCTCAGCACACATGGTCATCTGACCAACACTGAGTACGGAGAGGATACGGGTCATTAGATTATAGTAGATTCATTGATGGACCGTTTTACGCAACAAACACAACAGTGATGAAATATGCTGCCAGTGGAAAACGTAAAAAGGGACAGCTGAGCAAAACTCTGTAGTCAGCCTCACATCAGCCAAGAAGCTGAAGGATAAAGACGAGATCTTCTTCACATTTCTTCGGCTTAATCCCTGTGGTCTCCTCAAATGCCAGATCTCCCTCCCCGTGGTGGTTTTAAGTCGACAGGCCGGCACTCTTACACCTCATCTGAAAGTTTCTCCGCAAAGCTTGCTATGCATGCGTGCTAAAACTAGACGATCGCCCCATTTGTGGTGCTCTTTGAGCACTGGAGGCTTATGAAGTTGCATTAAGAGGTTGGGTACGTCCCTGTTTATCTACTTAGGCTCCTTGATGGGCCGCCACTCCCGCGCTCCTCTGCAGATTTAGAGAAGCGCCAGCCGGCAGCCGTAAATGATGTCAGTCCAGAGTGAAAGAGAGCTGTTCTTCTAAACAAAAGCAGCCGATTAGATAACCACCTAGGGGATGGATAACCATGGGGCTGGGACTGAAAAGGTAGCTAATTGTTGTGAATGTGCGCCTTTGGCAACATTCAACTTTCCGATCTGATGCCAGGATTTGCGGGCCCCGTGTTTTCTCTCGGGAGCGGTGGAATCAAGCCTTTGTCCGGCTGCCAAGCAAACCGATTTAGTCACACTCTGTTGCCATTTTTCTTTTCAAACAGTCGTGTTTTACCCCCCGGACCCACTCGCCGGGTCCAGGAAAGTGCAGGGGATGTGCCGTCCCAACAGGGATCGGTGATAGGAGACGTCCTGAAAGCCCCGGGGCAAAAACAAAACTGTTTGGTTTCATTTGCAGGCCTGAGGTGAGAGCCGCCCACAAGATGGCCACCAGGCCTTGTGCTGAGTGATGACAGGAGGCTGAGATGTGATTTATCAGACGGTCTTATCGCTCCCATCTTTTATTGCTTGACAAAGCCATGTCTTTCCATTTTATCTCTTTTTTTCCCCCCAATGAACAGCAATTAAGGCTGACATTCCTTCAGATTCACTAGATTAATGTTTCTCTCTTGATGGCGACATAGCAGGGGTGAGAGAGAGTTGGGGACAGATGAAATAAGATGAATCTCCATAGACTGATCCTAATGAGCTCTATGATGAGGATATGCTGGGTGTGTATTCAAATTCATTGTGATTTTTAGTGGATTTTAGTTTTTGTCTCTCTCGGTTTCTCTGATCTGTGAAACATGTCATCTCCACAAATTCACATTTACATTCCTTTTGAATTTGTGTAAATCTGTCCGATTTTACCAGCAAATTTGTTTTAATAGCTTTTAAACTTGCTATATCATTATCTTCAAGAAAATACACATCCATGATGGTTGTAACTGGCTTATGTACTGTGAGACGTTTTACAGGTAGTGTTTGAGAGATGAAATGAAGTGAAGTAAAACCAAGAAAGCTAATTAAACATCTCTCAAGCTCTCTAGCTCTGAATGTACAGTTCAGTCTAGACTACATCCTTGACTATACGGAAAGTCTGTTCAGTTCTTTATTATAAAATGTTGAAGAGACAACATATTTTTTTAGAATTATAATTAAACTAATTTGTAATTAAAAAAACTCGTTAGACCACAGTTTTATATTCTTCAGTCTCTTAATTTCAATACAATGTCGATGAAGGGAAAACATGAACTTTGTACAAATGGAGTCATTTTGTATTTTCAGAAAAAACATAAGTAGATAGCTAATTCCATTCCAACACAATACATGTTAGTCATTAGTTGGTTGTTTCATTGTGGCGTGAAAAAAATAGAAAGAATTATGATGTGTGAAATTAAAGGAAAAAAAAATGGGTGTTTGAGATTCAAGCTTATGAATCTTTATGGCATTAACTGGCCAATAGAGGGTACTGTTGCATTGCAAGTTCAGCACATTGGAAAGCTAGAAATATATATAAATATGTCTTGTCAAGTGTGGTGGACACACTTATTTCTTATAACTGAACACAAATTTGAAGATATTTATTGCATGAGTAGTGCAATATATAATATGGTGCACTGTATCTAAATTCTGGTGAAGTGAACTAAATTTTGAGTTTGTGCTTCCAATATTTGATTTGTGATTCACCTCAGCAAGGCAGTTTGTGCTGATTAAAAACAATGTTGTCTTTTGTTCTTTTAAAGAACCACCATTTAGAACTTTATTGAGATGTACCAAGTGAGTTTTATATCTTTTTGTTTTGTATGGAACTAGCTATGAATGAAAATGCATATGTGTCCAAATATCCTATAGGTTTGTAAAAATGTGTCCCCAAAGTACAAGTAACCTTATTAATTAAAACAAAAATTTGTAAAAATGTCCTGTTTAATTTTTCAATCATTATTTTAGATGCTTCCGATTTACATACGTGCAACCATTTGCTGAACTCAACAAGAATGAGACACTTTTCCAACACTTTCACTAGTAATGTATGGAGGAGAAAGTTGGTTCTCTGAGTTTTTTATTTATTTAATCTGGGATTTCAGCCAAAAATATCCGTATAGAAACAAATGTAATGGTTTATGGGGGGAAAAAACTTTGAGCAAAAATGAGCAAAGTACTGGATGTGTCAAATGAATTCATGCGATAAAATATGATTCTCAGCTGTGGGCAACCACTGCTTTTCAGAGAACATTTAATGTTTTTTTTATTGAGAGAATACAACCTTCTCCAATCTTGATTTCCAGGAAGATGATGTGTCTAGATTTAAACATTCTTGTAAATCATAAAAATGTGATTTTTTTGCAACACCTGAAATTTCAAATGTAATTTCAGTAACCCAGACTCAGTTTCCTTGATATGTGACAATCAATCAATCAATCAATCAATCAATCAATCAATCAATCAATCAAATCTATCTATGTGCTATCTATTTATCTCTCTGTCTACTTTTTTTAAAAACAAAGTTCAAGGGCAGAAGATATATAAGAGACAATGACCAGATATACATTCTAATATGCATTGTTGGTGAGGCTGTGCCACCCAGCGTCACATCCCATGATGGATAATGAGCAGATGGATCGACGCAGACAAGCTCTCATTCGGGCACTACCTGCCTCTGAACTGGCACAAGCAGGACACTCTTTGCGCCTTTGGTAGCACCAAGGCTCTTTAATTAATTAACTTTTGAAGGTTCAGCCTCGATATGAATTAAAAGGGTAATAACTTGTCCTGTTATCCTCAATCCCATACCATTAGCTTACTTTCCACAGCATGTTATGAAATGTCTATCTAATTGGTTTCAATTTACACTAAACATGTTCACATATTACATGTTACTATAATTAAGTGCTATAGCAATAACAAAAAAGAACGCCTAATTATGCGCAGTTCTAGAAAATAATTACATATTTAGTGCTTGTAGTTCATTAGTTTTCCTCAGTGTTAACACATGTATGAACACTAAAGTGTGACCTCTAATTTTTTTAATTGAACTGTCATTTTGAACAAACTAGCTGGTTATATAGAGTAACACTGCCGAGAAGCCCAGTTCAAAACCTGAACTTTTAAACTAAGGTGTAAACTCTGTGAATTTTGAAACAGATTATACAGAAAGAATGAATCATGGGAATATATTTTTAATCAACAGTGATATCCCAGTGGAACCTTTGTCACCATAGATCAATAGATTTGATCAATTCAATTGATTGAACCAGCATTTTGTTTTTAAGTAAAGGTTGAGGATTTTTCTATATTCTATTTTTTCCCCCTTCAAACACTGTGTTAAAGAACCAAGAAACCAGTACACTGATCTGAAGAACCTTCCTGCACCCCCCTCCAAAAATCATATGCTGCCAAAAATGTATTATTAAATGTTTTATTATAATGCTAAACCTAAAAGCCACAAAACAACCTTAATTTTTAAACTGTATATTCATTTATATCGTGCATATCATCTTTTTTCCTTTGCAGTTTTCAAATTTGAGAGATAAATGATCCAAAAAATATAAGCCACATGATCAGCTTTCATATTACTGATGCACGCTGTGTAAAACAGAAGCATAGGAACGCCGCTTGCATTTCACCCAGTAAACTCAAATCATGCAAGTATTTGCACAACACACCTCCCTTTTTCCATTTCCTCCAGTATTCAGTCTTGCGTTTCCACACATGCAACAGTTTTAGTCTAGTCTTCATTCATTTGTTCAAATACTGTAGTTTTTACGTGACAACAGTGTTGATTTAAATGATAAGAACATACATTAGATTGCCTACCAAAAAAGATTAAGAAATGTACATTGAACACTTCACAATATTTTCTCGTCCTTCTGATTTTTTTCATTCTCCAAATGTGGGTTTAATTTAATAATGTCATTTCCGTAGGACATAAAACACATAAAGAAGAAATGTGATGTGAGTATATCAACGCCTGTCTTGTCTCATGTAATTTATTGCTTGTGAGGTAAACAGCACTCTTCTGTCTCACTGAAGTGTATTCTTTGTGCATGCATTCATGCGTTAATCTTTCTATCAAATGATTTGAGATTTTCTGATTTCAATATTTACTGTTAGTGCATGACTATCAACATCAAAGTTCCCAATTGCTTTTATACATTTTTACATTTTTCATTTTTTATGCATACATAAAAGATGTAAATGTCATACACATTAACATTAGCTCGGGCAAACTCTTACATTTGTGTGTGTGTGTATATATATATATATATATATATATATATATATATATATCAGCGATTTGCACCCTTTCCCCCTTAAATTCTTTGCAATAGTGTATGCAACATTGCATTGTTTTATTTGCACTAAAGCGGATACAGACAAGCAGTGCGCCGGTCTGTCAGGTGCTGTGTGTTTGTGCGCGTGTTTGTGTATGTGTGTGTGTGCGTGCGTACATGTGTGTGTGTGTGTGTGTTTGTGTGTGTGTGTGTGTGTAATTCAGCGGCTCGCGATGTCCACGCTCTCCACCACTGTTCTGGTGATCCGATAGTTGTGAAAAGCCACCACTAGTCGCCCCCAGTGCTCTTGCAGTCTCCAATTTTCTTTCCCACTGTAGACTTAACGTCACGTCCGCACTTGAACTTGAATTTTATCCCATTGTACGGAGGCAGCCCTCGCCACAGAGACACAGAGAGCTCCCGGAGAAGCAGGACTCCGCCATCTTCATAGAGGCAGAAAAGGGAGAAAAAAAAGCTTCATTCATTTGGAAAGGAGGTGGCAAGTCCATGTCCCTGGTCTCCAGTGCGCAAAGCCGAATAGGGGAGCAAGTGCAAAGAGTTGGAGAGAGTGCAAAGTAACCGGGCATCGCATGCACTTAGAGCCCAGGAGAGAAGAAGAACTGTCCAGTGCTTGGCACAATCAAGTGCCAGCTCAAGGAGAATTTGGACTCATTTAATCCAATCTGATAAGTAATGACATTTTTCCTTTTTTAGAATTATTTTGACTCCGAGATTTAAAAAAAAAATCAAAATACAAATCTAATTGCCTTTGACAAATCCACAAGGCGCAGACCGGACGAAGAGAGAGCCACACGGGGTCCAACCTATCCAAACACACCTGGCATCACATTCTGAGACATTTCCAGTGGTTTCTTCACAACTGTCACTCGTCAAGGATATTTTCGCCCTCGGACAGATCGCGCGCGACACACAACTGAAGTGCATGTGTGTGTCGCTGAGGTACTGAGCGTCTGCGCGTCTCTGGTCATCTGGAGAGCCGGAGCGCAAAGACACTTTCGCTTCTCTCGCATTCACGGGACCCCTATCTCTATCCGCGGCTCGGAGCTGTGGCAGCTCTTTGCAAGTCCCAGGAAAAGTTTCTTAGCGAGGGGGACACAAGCCCACGCCACGGCCACGGACACGGAGGACGGAAGACGCGAGCCGACTATTCCTTGTGCGGGTCTCTGGGCGATGCCAGTGTAAATGCCAGGGCAATGTCCCGTCGCAAGCAGGGAAACCCTCAGCATTTGTCGCAAAGAGAAATTATAACACGTAAGTCAATCTTATTATTTGTGTTAAATAGGTGGTTTTAGCGATTTATAAAAAATAATAATCGGTCTAGTGAAGAGTGTCACGTTATGTGTGTGAGTTTGTGGTGTTAGAGATGAACGGATTAGCCTATATTAAAATGAGTTAAATCATTATAATCGTCTCAAGTAGAAGAACATATTTAGAACAGTTGAACTAATTGAATTAATTTTTAAGATATTTATGAGTTCAGCTTTAAGCATACATACAAGTTTATAGACTTAGTGTTACTTAAAATAATTAAATCGTGATTTGCTTGAAACTTTATTTAATAAAATTAAATAGAACCGTTTTGTGGACTATACGTTAAAATACACATCTTTCATTTGGTCTATTGTTTCATTTAATATCAGATCGTTTGGATTAATGTTAGCAGGCCATAAGATCAGATAAAAAAACTTTAAATTGCATTCAACTATTTAAAAAGTTTATGTAAAGTCGAGTTCAGTTAGTTTAAATTTAAGTGCATGTTGTTCATGTGCAAGTATGTTATTTTAGTATTTAAGCATAATTTCATAAATTATGCTAATTTAGAGTGAATATGGTCTATTTTTATTTTCAAGTGTTGAATCCATATGTATATGAATTGGACATTTTATTAGGCTATATAGGCTCATAAAAATAATTTATTGCAGGATAAAATACATTTTAGTCATTTTTTTTTTTTGCCTACAAAAATGACTTGCTTGAGTTGTAGGCCTGTCTTCTCAAATCCTAATCCAGTGTAACTTTATGTATCATGTTTCATTTTAAACCAGTCTTTGCACTTTTTCTTTTTTGTAAAAGATATTTGTAGCAGTTCTCAAGGTGAGAAGCTACCTGTAACCACCAAGCACAGGAACGGTTTAAGGTTTTATTTTTGCAGTGCATACACTGCACAGTTTCAAAGAGCTTGTGTATGTTTTTTTAAACTAGGTTAAAATGATTGTAATTGTGCAACATGCATGCTTTTAAGTCTTAGATGTGCACTTTAATGAAAAGAGGTGTCAGAGCAAGGCAAATTATTTAAATGAAATTGAACTTGATCTCAAAGTAGGTGATACAAATGTCAAGTATGTTTACTTTTACTTTAGCTACTAAATACGAACATTTATTTCTAATTGGCTTCTTACACAACTCACCTTTTTATGCAATGCCTTTACTTTTGTGGAGAAAACAGAAGTTTGCAAAATCAATATGAGCGTACAAAGAAACAAAGGAGGCATAGGTCTAATAATGTTTCTCACACTTAGCTTTGCCCCCGAGTCATGGTTGTGACTGTAAAGCGTATGAAATGTGGTAATGTGAGGCAGATACAGAAACAGAGAGACTTTTCGTGACAAAGTCCCAAACAAAGACAACAGTTATATTCTTTTGCTTGATCATTTTCTATTCACATTTTCTAAATATATACACATTCACACATCCAGCAACTAATTTTAAAACGTGTGTACTTGTCCTAGAATGCAACTGTTGTAGTAAAAAATATAAAATAACTCAAAAGACAATAAAATCTCTCTTGATTTAGTTTCATATTCATTCTTAAATGTAGTACAGAGCATAGATAATTCATAGCAGAACCTAGTGATGTAATGCCACCCAAATCTGTTTTGTGTTGCAGGGCTAGGGCCATGTATGCTGTTCATATATGCACTAACACACACCATTCTTTCGCTAATGGCTTAATCTGTTACTGTACGAACACATATGTACGCGGTTGCACCGTAAACATTTAGCATGCCTGTGCTTTGTATATTTGAATTTGCTGTTGAGTTTACAAATATGACTGAGTCGTACGAATATGACTATGACTTATTACCTAATGAGAATGGAGATGTTATTTAAAGCTTAATACACACAATCTTGCTTGCATTCGATGTAGCTAGCTTTGCCATAGGGCATGCGCTGCCCTTTTTGTGTGTGTCGTTCACATATGCGATTATGACAGTCTGTTGTATTTATATTTCACATATTTAATTTTGCACCAGCATGTGCATGTATGCAAACCGATTTTGTTTACTGCATAAAGGGCATCCGTTCAGTATGCATGTAAAACAATCATTCTGGTTTAGTGGAAAATAACCCTTTTTGAATTTCTGTCACTATAGTTATCACATGTCCCATCAGTCATTGCATGTACAATGGCTGTGGTTATTAATTTGGGCTTTAAATTTCAGAACGCTCCTGTTACACTAAGGAACTTTCCTTGAGTGCTTTCTCTCTCTCTTTCTCTCTCTCTCTCTCTCTCTCTCTCTCTCTCTCTCTCTCTCTCTCTCTCTCTCTCTCTCTCTCACACACACACACACACACACACACACACACACACACAAATGCAGTCGTGCACAGAGTAAAGCAGACACCAGTTTAGGCATCAAGCTTTTGTGTGTATTTTTTATTTTTTTTTACATGAGAGAGAGAGAGGGAGAAATGAAGGTGGTTGACTTTTTCCTTCTTAGAAACTAGAGATTGAAAGGTGTTCATTGCATCACCGGTGAATGAATATATAAGCTTCAGAGGGGTTCCTCAAACGTATCATGCTTTGGTGGTTTTTATGCAGAGGGCATGTAGGCCAGGTGCTAGCAGATAGTCATCAGAGCTCAGGGGTACGTTCGTTCCTCGTAGTTGTGAATTCTCGTCACATGCTGATGTGAACGAGTTTGTGGCTATGATTTTGATGTAACGAGTGTTTGTGTTAGTACTAGGCACCATATGAATTTTTCGTGCACGCTAGCATGTGTGCAAGCTCAAAGATCCTGTGACAGCTTGTTCACTCTTATTCTGTTTGATATGTGGCTGATTATGTGAAATAGCTTTTTGTAGAGCAGCGAAATTAGCATAAAATTTGTGGATGACAGTTGATATATCTATTTTTTTTCTTTTTCATCGTCAAATTTTGCTTTAAATGTCAAGGTCAAAAACAGAGTGGTCCCAACCTCAAAGTTTCATTTTTGAGGCATATCTGGAGCTGTAAACAAGGGTGTGTGTGTGTGTGTGTCTGTGTGCATGTCTGCTCGTCAGCATGTCTTCTGTGGTATTTAGTTTTGTTAACCACGGTGTCTTAGCTGGATTAGCCTCGAGTTAGTAAGAGGCAATTTTTGTCTGCTCAAGTGTTCAGGAGAGAGAGAGAGTGTCTGTGTGTGTAGTTTATGTCCACATGGTAATTTATGTGTTCTCGGCGTGAGCGATCTGCAAACTTTGCAGTGCTGTACATCAGTAGTTTTAATGGTTTATCAGCCTGTGGTTGTGTGCTACATTACGCCACTCAAACACAAATTCTATAAACCTAGTGGCTTATTAGTTCTGCGTGAAATGCAAACGGTTGCACTGTTTAGCGTATTTGATTTATATATTTTGGAATTTTCATTCTATTTCATTCTATATATCGTTGAGTATTTTACAGTTTTGTATTTTTCAAATAAGAATTAATTAAGAAAATCAAATGCCTTCCAAACCCTCTCTAATTTACTATAATTTTCATATACATTTTCTTAATGGTTACGGTCACTGAGTGTATTCATGTGAGCACGTCATCACTGAATTGGCTGGATTTAAATTCGATTTGTACACCGTTTCAATGTGTCATGTCAGTGCAGTGCCTTTTATACTGTAGTGCTTTAAAAATAAATCTAAAAGCGAGTTAACAGATGTCATCTTCAAATGAAGGAAATCAGATGACAACGAGAAGGTAATGTTCCTCCGGTGAGCTGCGGAATTATGAAGTTGTAACATAAATTTTCAGCTCTTGCTTGAGATGCATGTTTCACATTAGACCTGCCAGCACATAAAACTGCCTTTCAGAACTTTGCTGTGAATGTGTTTTGGATGTAAATTTTAGCCATAACTTCTTGTCATCACATCTGAAAGAATTTAATTTATGATAATAGCTCAAATCAAAACAGATTCTTACCTGTTTGCATATAAACATTAATGTATTATTACAATAACTATGATACAATGGTAGTATAGTAACTATAGTAATGTGTGATTCTAGTAAGTAAAAAAAAAGTCCAGATATTGGGATGGAGGCACAGGCGTTAATACGAGAGGTGTGCAACTGCAGAAATTTATAATAAATTAACTTAATTTCTTTATTTATTACTATAATGTTTACTTATTTATTTGTCATTTGCAAAAGTATGTATGCAATAGGCAGTGTTGTATATATATATTTTAAAAAGGCATATTTTAAGTGCAAACTAAACAGGTTTGAAAATGTTAAAGTTTTTTTTTTTTTAATGCTCATTTTATGAATTTATTTTATAGTTAAGGGAATTAAATGTCCTCGTTTTTATTTCTTTTCATTTTTTCCTGGGTGCTGAATTGGGCCACCTTGCATTTGCAGTGCAGAGTTTGCTGGCCATGACCTGCTAGGGGGAGCTCTAAGTCTGCCAGAGGGGGTGGAAGGCAGTTCTGAAAAAGTGTAAAAACATATTTCCTAAATGTACATAAATGGTTAAGTCGAGTGAAATAGGGGGCTGCGGCTTCTGACGACTCTCTATAGATGTTTCAAACGATACTGCCATTAACACACATGCTCAGATACAAACTGTCAACGCCTCACAGCAGCAGCTGGTCTTAAAACACGATGGCTCTGTCATTCTCTCTCCTTTTTTTAAACTTTGTCTTTAGAGCTCATGCACTTATTTAATTATTTACAGTGAGAGTTGGATCGCTTCTCAGTGCTCATTTAGATGTGTAATAAGCATCTGATAGGTGTAGTTTTAAATATACACAGGACAACTAGCGTGACACCAAAACAAACAAATTTAGGTTGAACGTCACCTCATTCGTTTTTCCAAGTGTGCTTAAAAGTGAATGATGAAGTGTCTCTGGAACTTGTGGGCCCCTCTGACTGAGGACCTATTGTTCTTGCCATCTAAATAAATAAATTTGAGGCTCTGATATAAAAAATGGTAGACTCTACAGAGCTTACACTCTCCACATAACAATGGGCAAAATGTCTGCCTGGCACGTTTGATTAATATGCTTGCATATTCTCTCTTCCTTTCAGTTTCAGGTGCCTTTTGTTCGCGCCAAAAGCGGGAGAGTGAGCGAGCAACAGAAAGCCCTCTCCGATGAAATGTACAGAAGTACAGGCTGTCTGTCAGTATAAATGCATCAGGGTGGACGGAATCAAAAGTGGGCATAGTTTTCCATGGCTTGATTTATGAGATACAGACACTCGTAATAGTGGCTTGAGTGTTTGACGTCCCATAGCTGGCTGAGTCTTGATCGGCTCTGAGCCTCAGATGAACGTGTTGTGTGGGAATGTGTTACTAGTTCTGCGATTGTATACGTGTCTTTTAGTTTTATTTCATTAGAAACAAAAGCTTTGCAGAGGGAAAAAAGAGAGATGCTAAGCTTCCGGTGATTTTAGTCATTTCAGCTACACATAATTCCTCCCATCTTCTTTCCTTCTGAAAATATTAGGTAATATCTCCCTGATGAGATTTGCTGATAAAGGGTTAGTGATGCTTAGACGGGCTCCCAGTGGACATCATCATGTTAATCTCTTTTTACCTGCAAGACAACTCATTTTCTTTTTTTCCCCCTTTTTAATTAAACAATGGACTAGTGCCGCCACGGCGGCCGAGGATCACGCTTTTAAAATTCCACCGCTGCCGTGTGCCACGCTGATCCCTGTTCTCTTCTTGTTAACAGCTTCATTTGCACATGTACCACGCTTTGCGCTCGCACTTGCACACCACCACTGCGCACGTATTTACTAGCGTTTTAAAGCCCGGCCGAGGCGCTTTGCATCTGCACAGAATTGCTCCGCAAGCTAAAGCAGCTAAATATCCTGAACAAGTGTGTTTTTTTGTTTTTATTTTATAGGATCTGCTAAGGCCTTTGGGGTAACAGTTTTCTAAAACAGCTCAAATATGACGTGTCACTTATTGAAAAGTGTTTTATGTAATACATTTTGACACAAATCTAGCTAAACAAACAGGTCGCAGAGAAGTTTTTGAGCAAGAGAAAACAGGAAAAACTAGAGGCCTAGCGCAAGGCGGAGGTTTGTGGTTTGAGCGTTGGTGCGCTTGACTGTAGGTTACAGATTAATGACAGACTAATTAATTCCTGATAAATTCCTGTAAGCGCCGTTGATACGTACGCATGTGTTACACAGACCTTTTGCACGCACGGCGAACGTGAAATTTCTAGAAAGACTGCTGCCGTTGACTCGCTACCTCGTTGTCAGACTGTTTGAATATGTGTGTGTGTGTGTGTGTGTGTGTTTGTTTGTTTGGGTGCCATCTGAGTGGAAGGCTCAACCCAAATCCAGCCTGTCCTACTCAGCTAGCCTGCATCTCTGTTATGCGCTTGGGTAGCGGGTGGCTCAGAGTGGGTATTTCAGAATTTTAGTTTGTGGGCTGGTGTGGTGAGGTTTGTGTACGTAGCAGCGTAAATAGCGAAGCCCCCACCCACTGCTTCTGCTCTTGTGCAGCTTGGGCTGATGGGAAACATAAGAAAATAACGCACAAACAGTAAAGCGGAGCTTTTATTGTTTGATTAGGCCCCTTCCCTGGCTTTCATTTTCAGCATGGTCTGCCCACCGCGCACACAGTTCTGTGAATGGCTTTAATTGGCACAGAGTAAATCTTAATATCTGGACAGCATTATAAAGTCTTTCAAGATTTAAATACGAAAAATTTATGGACCCAGTAAAAACAATATGAAATCTGTTAAATGGTGTGTGTTGTCTAATTAGGCCCTAACAGTTGCAATGGCTAAAAAAGCCTTCCTTTGTCTGAGACTTTCATCCTGATATCGCCGCGGAAAATCTCAACAGCTCAACCGTGATCCAAATAGCGCTGAACGTTAATGTTGAGGTTTGCAGGGTGACAGTCCGAGGATGAAAAGTACGCTAACGTTGGGCTGCTAAAGCGCTGTTACGTAACACGCAGACCTTTGTGTGTTTTGGAGGGAAAGCCAGACTGTACCGTGATCAGCCAAATACCTGTCAACAGCAATTTGGTTCCTCACAAACAAAAAGACTTCGTAAGTATGAGTCAGAGGGCCCATGAACAATGGTGCGCAAATCCTGAATGGAAAAGGATAAATCCAGAACTGTGTTAAGACGTGCCTTGTGATGTGTTTCGTTTTTGGAAGCCATGTCTTTTTTTAGTTTTATGTTTTCCAGAAATCCCATTAGTGTGTATTCTGACTCATAAAAATTATGATTTCTTTGGTGAATTAACATTTCCATGTTTTAAAAATTTCAGGATGTTAAGGTAGTATGTGCTTGAAAGATATTGTATTTATAGTTTTTATAGGTTTTTTTTTTCAATCAAAAATGAAATTGAGGTAAAATAGTATAGTCGAGATTTCATTTCATCTCATGCTTTTAAGCCACCTATAAATATTATTCAGACTGTCTTACTTCCACTGTCCCTCACTGTCTTTTTCTCCGGCTGCCAAAGAGTGCTTGATAAAGACAAATAACATTTGACATTTCGGTGGCCCTGATAGAATTATATGGAGTATTTGTTGAGGGATCAGAGAAAATCATGAGCTGTAATGTTACCTTGGTGACAGCATTGTTATCGCTGGTGGATGAGAGTGTGTTAGAGAGAGAGAGTGTGTGTGTGTGTGTGAGACTGTAAGGAATTGCAGACTCTCACCTGTTTGCCTAGAGCAGGAAACGCAAACCGTCGAATAGAGCCTGCATTGTTCAATCTCGTACCTTGAAGAGAGTTATCTAAAGAAAAAGATATCCTAAAACAAAAATTCTGTCATTTATTTAACCGTTTGTCTTTCCAAATCTGAATGACTATCTTTTTTGTGTGGAATGCTAAAGGAGATGTTTTGAAGAATATCTGAGCTGCTTTCTTCCATAAAAGCACCATGGTAGTTGTTCATATACTACATTCGAGTCTTCAACTGAATTGAAGTTATTATTTACTGAAAATCTTCATTACGGTTATCATTCTATTTTATTGTATTGAAAAGAGTTACTTTCATCAACATTCTAGATGAAAAAAATGTCATACATTCATGTCATGAGAGTGAATTAATGACATTTTTATGGTGTTTTACCCACTTCCAAGTCCAAGAGTGTACCGTATGTTTACATGATTACAACACCTGGTGTGTGTGTGTGTTTGTGTGTACGGGGGTCCCTTCTTTTGAAGTGCGTACTAGCGGCGTTGCTTGCAAGCAGCGTGTTTCCTGTGGTTGGCACAGACAGAGCAAAAGAAGGGGACAGAGGGAGAGAGAAAATTTCAGCTGCACTCGTTCTTTACCACTCTGGGTTTTTTCTCCAGCTGTCACTTTGATTCAGGTCTGTGCTAGACCTATGACACATTAAACTAACGCTTTCCACTAGCGCACCTTACATTCTCTCCCACAGTACAGAGATGCTGCAAACCCCGCTACGCAGGCTGAGAGCACTCTGCTTATCACTTTTGTTTTATTTTACATCTTATTACCTGTCACAAATATTCACTGTGGTTCATGTTGTTTTTAGAACTTGTAAATCTTAGAAAATTACCTCCTCTTGTAGTGGTGTGTACGTTAGGGTTAGTCATTCCAGCGTGTGCGCATCTCTGCTGGTGCAGCTTCCCAGGATGCACAAATGCTTGAAACACAAACAAGCACACATGCACACATATTGCTCATGTACGTGCCTGCAAGCAATCTTCATTTATTGGTTCAAAAGCATATGTTTTTTTGTGCATGTGCTCACAGGTGCAAATAAAGTTACGGATTTATGTAAAACAGTTTATGTTGTGAGACCTCCTCCAGTGATGGAGAAATGTACTTACAGGGGGGTCAAAAAGCACCCACAAATAATTTATGGAGTACACACGTTTTTTAAAAATCTTGTAATACATAATATTTCAAATATGGTAATATATCATTTTGATGTGAAAAAAGTCAATAGATAATTAGATAATAATCTCTTTACACTACGGTTCTTAGATTTTATATTATGACAGTAAATTGCAACAGAACTGTAGCTCTGTTTATTAGCTAATAAGCAATGTAATTATGATTTTGTATTATGAATTTCAGAAGTTGGCTAAGTTATTAAGATGAAATCATTTTTTGTATGATACCTGTATTATTAATACCCATGTAATTGGACACAGTATAAGTCTCTGCAATGTAGACAGTCATAATTTAAGAGCAGT
This sequence comes from Rhodeus uyekii, assembly GCA_037043235.1. Taxonomy (NCBI): domain Eukaryota; kingdom Metazoa; phylum Chordata; class Actinopteri; order Cypriniformes; family Acheilognathidae; genus Rhodeus; species Rhodeus uyekii. The sequence goes on from JAWRVZ010000056.1 coordinate 2,553,858, forward strand.
GTATTACACAGGTTGATGAGTCTCTGTGCAGGCCTTTCTCTTAATTTACATGCAGACTAATCTAATGCACAGATGGTCTGATATTGCCCGGAGGAGGGCTCTGCTCCATTCCTATATGACGGGGGGGGCTGGATTTGAGGGGGGTTGAGGTACCTTAGTCATCTTCCGTTACTTCCTTTATTATGGTGCAAAATCTGAATCCAGCGATACCCAGTATGTATGCTGAAATAAGATAGATTTTTATGCTTTATACTATCTGAAATTCTTCGTTAATATGATTGCAAAGTGTTCATATGCTGTTGTTAAACAGGATGCAGATCTAAAGTCGCTCTAATGTTGTACGTATCGTCTGAAATAGAGATAAGAGGGGGTTTAGTTTTCAAAGCTGCATTCCGAGCTTGACATTACAAATCTGTCCGCATTCATAAATTGGACCGTGGACAAATTGCAGATGGATGCACAGGCTGCTCGTAATTTATCATCGAAAATTAGTGGTTAGGCGGTTCCTCTGGGAGATGTAAACAGGGCTACCTGTGTTGTGTGAGAAGAGTGGTCGGTTCCTCCATCTTTGTCTCGCTCTGCGTCTGTCTCTTCTCATGGCGTTCCAGTGAGTGGCACGGTTTCACTTGTTTCTCAGAGAGGCTTTTAGGCCTCGTACCGGCCAAAAGCGCATAACGCGAACAGGCCAAATTTAAAAAGGAAAACAATCTAATAAATTAGATACTAATCTGTGCTCTCATGGGTCGTTGTTTCTTTAAAAAACTTCTCACATTTGTCATTTTGGCTCTGACAATTTGAGAACTCCTTCTTTCGGTCTCCTCCCAGATTTATGTGCACTTCAAAAATCCGCACCTGCTCGCTGTGTGGCTCTAAGTGTTGCTATGGTAGTGTTTTTCTTCTTTTTTCCTGCTTTCACCCAAATCATGCAGCGTGTTGAGTAGAGAGAGCATGAAAGCAGTGACAGGAAGCTGAAGAGTGTAAAGTGGCAGTCAGAGAGGTGTTTGTCTAGATCTTATGATTAGTATGGCGCAAGGATAAGCTGTCAAATGTAACATCAACAGAGCTGTCTGTCAGGGGTCCCGAGGGGGCTTTGTCAAGGGCCTCTACTGTCTTTGATAAAACTGCTCTTGCACCCGGCATTGGGCTACAAAGGGCCGATTGTGGCTGCGTACTGAAAGGTGAGGCTGAAATTTCAAAATGGAGGCAGAGGGACTGAGGTTGTCCGGCGTATTCTGCGGTTTTAGCGCTCGTCGCTCCACGCTGTTTATCTAGGTGACAGAATCAACCAGAAGATCTGCAGGGCCTCTTGCTCTCATGGCTGTGCAAATATCTCTCACAGCCAAAAACGGAGCCCTCCCTCCTTCCTTCTTGCTTTTTTCCCCTCTCTCTTCTCCCTTCAGACTCACTCTCTTTTTGTTTCAGGTCTGGCGGTCTCATTCTCAGCCTCACAAATGCCGTATTGTATATTAATAACAGTTCCTTGCTCTTGGGTCTCGGCCTCACATATGGATGTTTATCAAGAGTTGGCTGGTTACAGGACAGAACATGCCGAACGAGAGTGAGGTGCCTCGTGTGTGGCCACTGGGATGATTAAATTGAAGTCTGCCTTTATTTTCTGCTCTCGAAGTTTAGTGGGGCTGTCATGGGACATAGGTGAATGCTTAAATGGGCCCCAACATTAATTTCCTTTATTTTAACAAGCTGCCAAGTAACAAAATGCTAAATGACCTGACCCTGAACTCTCAGAAAATGTGTGATTACATCTCAAGTTCCACATCATTTGTATTTTATTTCAATTTCCTGCACTGATGTGCTCAAGTGAGGTTTTTGTTTCATGAATTAGTTTACGAAGGTGGCTAGGGGTGCAGTTTTGGAGGATTCAGTGGCAAATTATGAGTTAAAGAGGAACTCATTTAATTTGCATAAAGTGACTAGTGCATTTCTGAGTGAAACAGAATATTAAACAGGAAATAATTTAGACTGAGACTTTATTTAATTGGATTGTAAGGGCATATTATGTTTCTCTATGATATTATTCTCTAAGATATTATCGCATTTCAGAATGAAACAGAATATTAAGCAAGAAAAGAAAAAAAAGTATTATTATTGGTTAATAATTTTACAGATTCAAATGGCAAGTACTTTATTTTGAAGTCCTATACTGATGTATTTAAAAGAGGTTTTTCTTCTTCTGTGAATTAGGATAAGAAGGCAGACTAAACAGTCTGGAAGAGGAAAATTATGATGAGTTAAAGATGATTTGTAAATGCATTTAATTTGCTTGAAGGGAGTGAAATATATCAGAGTATTATGTGGGATACAATCTCGATTATTATATATCAGGATCTGATTGGATTGTGAAATTAGATTAAACGTGTTATTCTGTGCTATTATTGGAGAGTATTTTTCCTCACCCACATGGCCTCGGTTACATCAGCAGAAATAAAATGAATTTCAGAAGTTGGCTAAGTTATTAAGATGAAATCATTTTTTGTTTGTTTAGACCACTGCACAGATGGAGATTTGATTAAGATTTCATGTCTCAAAACGCTTCTTTCTTTTGGTCTTCCTCGTAGCGGAAGCTGAGCATGTGGATGCGGGACTGGCCGTGGCTGATCTCCACTCTCACCCGCTGTTGGATCCCAGCATGCCTGGGTCTCTGCCTCCGGGCTTGGGCGACCATGACCTCCTCACCTGCGGCCAGTGCCAACTAACCTTCCCACTGGGGGACATTCTGCTCTTCATCGAGCACAAGAAAAAACAATGCCAGGGCCTGACGACTGGCCACGGCTGCTACGACAAGATGGCGGACCGCAATAGCCCCTCGCCACCCCGCGCTGAGCTGAGAAAAGTGGTAGAACCGGTCGAAATTGGAATCCAGGTGACACCTGAAGAGGAGGATGAGAGACTGTTGACGCCCCCAAAAGGAATTTTCCCCAAGCAAGAAAGTGGCCTGGCAGGTAGGTCAAACTCTCTCCAGAAAAGTTTCAAGCAGGCATAAGAAGCTGACGCTAATGAACGTTCTCTCGCTCCAGAGTGTTTTCTAATAGTGATGTGCGCAAACGTACACTTACAGCCTGCAGAGTTGCAGACAAAGGGAGACACGCACTCATTTACCTCGGTAGGACTCTGGGCGTCCTGTAGTGATTGTGATACCGCTCATCTGCAAGCCTCAAGAGAGATTGTTTTTCCTTCAGCTGATTTCATTAGGGGAGCCTACGCCGTGCAAAGTGAAACATCACATTACTGACTCAAAGCCCTAAAACCCCCTGAAGGACTCTGGTAGTTGAAACAAATTGTGCAAGACGTGACAGAGAACTCACCCTACTTTCATGGAGAAATCCAGCCTGAGCCATCTGCTTAAAAGGTGAAAAGCTCATTAAAATTCAAATGCTAAAAAAAAGAAAAGAAAAGAAAGAGGAGAGGAGAGAAGGAAAGAAATAGAGTAGGATTAAAAGAGTGAGTTTCCTATTGAATAGGGGTAAAGAGGCAGTTTAGTTTAGTCCAGCTGTAGAGAGAACTCTACCAGTTATCTTACAAAACAGCGCAGTCAAGTCCTTCACAAAGAAGCCGGAGGGATCCTGGGAAATGGGTCTCATAAAATAATATTCTAGGTTGGACAAAGTTACCGGGGGAAACGCAGGGGAGCGGCTTATGACACTGCCTCGGTTTTTAATAACGTCGTTTTTTTAATGCCTCGCAATCCTTATTTGCGAAAGTTACCCGCGGCATCGGAGACAATTTATTCCGTGCCACCACAATGCCTCGTGTATTTAAATGTCTGTAATAATGAGGCCGCTGCTAAATTACTCAGTACCTCACATGATGCAGGCAGACTTCACTCCCAGACTGACTGACTGGCTGGCTGCTTGCACAGAGAGAGTGTTGGCGTCAGTTGTGAAATATGATGCAAATGTCCACACAGTTAGGTGCAAACTGTTCCACTGCAGTTCGTCAGGGATCTTTTTTAAAAGACTGACTGGTAAACATGCACTTTGCTAACCACACAATTTGCTAATTAAAAAGGTCAGGGTCTAACAGTGAAAGTTTACCAGCAAATTGTCATTTTTTTATATTATATCATTTTTTTTCTTAAATATTAGTGACAGTTTTTTTTCTTAAATATTAGTGACAGTGCAAAATATTAATTTCTGGCCTTACATCGAGTGCAGTAACAAAACGTGACAATAACACTTTTTATAACTTTCTTTAAAGAAACCTTTTTGATGACTTTAAATCATTCACATATACCGGTATGTGTTGTGGAATTCTAGAGGAAATGAAATGCAACAAGCCCTAATGTAATGTTTTTACGATACATTATTCATTGAATTGACAATCACCCATTGCTTACATCAACAAAAGTGATATTTCATAATAATTTGACTAAATTATTATAGTTTGTCAATGTCACATGCAATTGACACTTAGCAGGTGTTTCAAATATGTTTGAAGCATACGTCTTTGTCCTTTTTTCTTTTTTTAAATGCATACATTTTTTGCTGATGAAAAACATTTTCATTCTCTATTCCTTGCTTGTGGAACGAACTCCCAGCCTTGAAAACCCTGCACAAACCCTGTCAATATTCAAAAGACTCATCTCTTCTGTGAGCACTTGAAATGAAAAAATGAAGTAAAAACAAATTCTATGCTTTCGCTTTTCTTTAGTCCCTCCCTTTTCCTGGCGTATACTACTCCAAACAATGTCTGAAACTTTGTATTGTGAGCACTTCTTGTGACTCTTCAAGAAAAATCGCTTTCTGTATCCCTCAGTTGTAAGCCGCTTTGGACAAAAGCATCTGCTAAATGAATAAATGTACATTTGAACTTATTCGTAAGTTTGCTAAATTTTTGTTCTTAACAAAATTCTCATTTTATAAATCTTAGACAAAACATTAGCTTGAATTTTTGAGGATACAAAGAAAAAGATCACTATTTATCTTCTGGTGCGAATGAAAAAAATATATTTGATTACCCAATTCATGTTACATCAGTCAATGCCATACAAAATGACTAAATCTCTCTTCATTTTGAGCCACCTTTGTGGAAAGATCCACATTGAAAAGTAGTTTTAATCTCATTTAAACTTTAGAATTGAAGAATGGTTTATTAAAATGAAAGGTGAACATTTGCCTTTGTAAATCATATTGCAGTTAGCAAGAGTAAATTTTACACCTTTCATTAATTCAGGGCTGGAGAGGGAGGCAGTTCGCAGAGAAGAATATAACGGCAGATGAAACATCCTCTGAAAGTGATTAAGACGCTTGAATGTCAGCTTGAGCATGCAGCTAAACACTCACAGGCTGCCTTGTATTCATAATTGCCTCCCAGCAGGTTAAAGTATTCTTTTATGCTAAACCTTTCCCGTTCCATTTGTTCTCGACGTGAAACAGAAAATGACACGCAAAAAAACACTCAGCCACTCCGCCTTGAAAATAGCAGTGGTACTCTTGCTTGGCAAAGTACAGTTCATTTGTCATGATTTTTTTTATTTTTTTAAACTCCTATAATATATCCATCTGCTAGCTTCAAGTGGAGAAATGAGAGAGAGCATGAGAATGCGGGAGAGAGAGATGTGGATGAGGAAGACCACTTCTGGATCCATCAATAAGATTCCAAAAGTCAACTCTGATCATACCAACATTATTTTCTCAAAGTTCCCTGCACTTCCTCTTCTTTCTTTTCCTGGCCAGAGTGCATTTTGATCTTTTCATTAAACTGTCCGTGTAACCTTGACACGCAAGCACTGTTGTGACGGGTCTTAAACTCCACAGCTTCATTCCCACACGTCAGCCTCCATCACATCAGTCCTCTCTTATCGGGCTTCTGTTGTGTGATTCACCAATAGTCCAACGGGAAGAGCGTAATTTCAGGCCTTACATCCTGAAGTTAACATTCCTAATGTCACGGCTCATATCTTGTGGTGTATTACAGCCCTTTAGGAAGAAAATCATCCAAGTAATTTTTTGTTTTTGGTTCCTGAACGGCAACTTCATTAACTTCATTACATACGTAACCGTTCACTAGAGACTCCATAAAGATAACTAAAAATTGTGTCCTTTGCTCCCAAAACCCTATAATCAGTTGAAAAAGACCCCAAGATAAAGTATTCTGATTACAGAAATTGCTTTTAGCGATAATTCTCCCAGTGGCTTTTTCTTTATTAGTGTGTATGAAAAAGTCAACGTTATCTATGACAATACGGGACAAGTATTGAAGAGGAACCACTTGAGGATTGAATTCAATATTTCTCGCATAAATATCAGCAGGACACAGGCTTGCTCGGCACCGTATTGTATTGCCACTTAGCCTTCTTAAGTTTCAGCGGAATTTAATTATATTTAATAGCCCTAATTAAATAAAATATGACATTCTGCATACCCTCAGGCAATAAGAACTGCTGCTGGGGGCAAAGGGAGGGCTTGATTTGCGTGCACAAGCTGCTAGAGCCCCTCTCGTGTAGCACAGCAAGGTTAAAACAGTTCAGTGGCGTTGAAAAATAGGGCCCTGAGATGGCCGACATAGCTAGCTGTTGCTATTGTGCACCATTAAGCAGTCCAAATGTGAAATGCATACATAAACAAATAAATAAGACTTTTACCACCCCTTAATGCATCTAGATGGCTTAGCCTGCTGAAGCTGGCCAGGCATTTAATGGTACTTGTTATTTAATTACAGATCTCCGATAGAGGTGTTGAAACCGTTCGCTGTGAGGATGCTTTAATTAAAGAGCAATGATATAATATGATCTCATGAACCTGAAACAAAAGGATTATGAGATGAGACAATGTTAAACATAAATTCCAAGAATATGTGTTTTTGCTTAAGATAGACTCTAATGTGGTCCCATTATAATTTCAAAATACATCTGAATAATCTGATCTAATAATCTAAACTCTTTAGGAAATGTTAGCTTCCTATTTGTCTCTCTCATTTTTCTACTGATGTTTAATTCTCTGAATAAGCATTTGAATCCTCAGTCACTGACTTTGTGACATATAAATGATCAGATGGGAAGTTTGTACATTTTAAATATGCAAAAAGTGTGATGGTGAAAGAAGAGAAAACTGTCAAGCTCTTTTTCTCATACTTGTGATGTACAGTTTTCAAAAGGGATGCTAGTGTTTTAGGTTTTAAAGAAAACTGATTCAGATGGGGTGTAAATAAAGGCTTAGTATTTGGTGTTGGTTGCAATCTAGCTCTTGCTGGTGTGAATGTGTGGTGTTGCAGCCATGAATCGTTCAAAACCTGTATTGCATGGTTAGCTTAAATATCAGCATGCAAATAAGAGTGAAAAATAGGAAAAAGAAAATGTTCTTAAAAGGTTTTGATTTGTCCAGATATATTTGGTTGCAGTAATGGTTCATGCAACAAATTGGTGCATTAGGAAATAACAGCAACATTTTTTGCTTTGTATGTTTATGTATTTAGTCATTATATTGACTGCCATTCAAGACAGGTAATTTTTAGATATGTTTAGTTAGGTATGTTTAGACTAACCACAAGTTTGCAATCGTGTACAAAAGAATACTAATCCGAATTAAGTATGCAAATACGACATTGTCGCTGTTAGATTCTAAATGCTAAGAACAAACATTTTATCTCGTTTGATTAATTAATATTTGATACTTTAATACTAATATTAATGCTAATAATGTCAGTATTGAGGAAGGAATATAAATACTGCTTGAACTATGTGAAATTTATGGTTATAAGTGAATGAAAAATTGCCATACAATTTTATTAGTGCTCAGTTAAAACTTCACAGCAGGCTGCATCAGTTAGCTTGCATTCTATCACTATAGGAACGCCAGCGGACCACGTGGTGTGATGGTGGACATGTCTTTTGCCGAGATGGGTCCCTGTTTCTGTCAGCGTTTCACTCTCTCTCGCTCTCTCGATCTCTTTCCACTCACACCATCCAAGCACACTCACACAGCTTTACACGTCTAACAAGTGCTGCAACAGGGGGAGTTATTTCTGACCCTTGGCTCACCAGCTCGTCACGGTGAATATTTCATGAGACATGGTATATTTATAAAGAAATTTACCTCAAACACTTTCCTCTCTCACCCTGCCTCACCTTGAGAGTGATCACACTGCTGGGCCCCTGTCAAATAAGAGCCCGCACCTGCCATTAATGTCGTCTTGAGTCTAGTGCCAGAACCGTTTGTAGGTGTTATGCAAATCGATTCATCAGGAGCAAAAAACGCTCGATGTTCAGGGCCTTACACTTTCAGTATCAGCATACTTGATGGACACAGATTCGTTGTGATTTTTTTAAATTTGTGCAGGAATGAATAGTACTTGAAAGTCTTATCAATAGTGTAAAATAAGTATTAGTTAACATGGAGCAGTTCACCTCACTGAATCAGCCATGTTGAGATCACATGACCAGTTGAATAGGAATCACATTGTCAGATTATTTTATTGGAAACCTTTCCTCAGAATAAATTAATCATGGCTGACTGTGCACATTTCTGCTATGGTAACTGGACATGCTTTATTTTACTTTAGATGCTATATTCAGCACAATCTATCTTTAATTCTTCAAATATGCAAACTAACATCCTACGTTCACAGTGCACTGCAACATATTTTCATTGTACTTTTAGGTAGTTTTTTAGTGATAAAATGTGGTTGTTGTATTGTAACAGTGAGATTGTGGTATATCTCTCTGCTCAGAGCTTTTAATGCTCTGGAGAATGATCTGGTCCTGGCTTCAGTGATACTGAGCCTGGCCAGCCGGTTCCTGTTACGTGCCCTCACTTCCTACCTATTTTTGAGGTTTTGCCCAGAAAGATTTGTTTCGGAGTTTCACTTGCAGTGGTGTGGTGCCAGCACTGTTTGCCAGCTTTGTAAACTGTGCATGATGTGCTTTGTTTTGAATGTTAGTAGAATTTGTCTTTGTTTGTCATTAGGTATTAGGGTAACTATGTAGGGTGCTGGAGTCATTCAGGTTTCATCGACTAGCATGGTTTAGTTTATCTTGCATGTACAGTTCACATTTTCTCTGATGTAATGTCTAAATTCAATATTTACAGAGCAGAATTGAGAGAACATGCGCTGCCCATTAGATGTTTAACATTGTTATGAAGCAGACTGAATTTTGAGTACATCAGAAGATGGTATATTTTTCTTATTTTCTGCCCAGCAGAGATGAACATGCACAGTCCAGAATAAACAGATAACTGGATCCTCCCTCGCTGCGCAGAACATCTCAATTGAGAGTACATGTCCCTCTCCCAGAATCAACATATACACTGGGAGGGCTCTTCAATAAATAATGACACAACAGGCGCAGAGATATCGAAAACATGCTTCCATAATATGACACACATGCCATTTTTTCAATTAAGATTCACAAAGGCTTGGCAGGAGGACGGCCTGCCCTGGTGCAGGGGCATTGCCTGAATCAATGTGTACAGATAGATGTGTGTTTGATTTTATATGCTGCTTCAGACACAGCTCTTTAGCTGGTCTTCTTGTTTTATTCCCTTTTAGTTGTTTCAATAAAGCCTGAAGTGCCAAACCAAGCGGCCGTTTTGAAGTGATAATTGCCCACTTTTGTCTAGTTTCTCCATTTTTTTTCTCACCCCTCTCTTTTTTTAATGTCTGCATTAGCCACATTAGCCACTGGCTAAGATCAGACTTACAGTGGAGCATTTTTCTTTTCATTTCCCTCATGCATGCATTTCAAATTTGCAGCCTTGCCTTAATGGGCATTGAGGTTTTTGGGGTGTCCAACCCAATATGTAGGGATTTTTTTTCTTTTGTCATGTTGTCTTAGATGTACTATTGCACTTTTCAAACTTATTAACACTTGAGATTATTCATGTTGAAATGTGCATTAATAGTTTGCTTACTGACTTAAACAGCATGCTAAGCCTTTACATTTTGAATAACTTGTGCTTTTACATTACAGTGTTGAAAAATATATTCAATGATATATTTAAAGCTATTAGTTTTGCGGTCGTCACCTAAAGTAGAGTGTCTAATTTTAGCGACATCTCTGTTAATCTGCGATTGATTACGTGGCCCTCTGCGGTGCATGTCGAACCATCCTCCGTAGTTATAACATGGCCTTACATGTTGCCAAAGCCATTCCTTTTAGTGAACCAGACTTTAATTTCTTCCCTCCTGTGTGTTTAATCCACTACTTCAAAATTCAGGAAAGTGCTACCTTTACTTGGCTTTTGAAATGCCTTCCAAATCCTCAAATTTGGGTTGTGTCCAGCAGCGGCAAGAACAGGAAAAGCCAGGAGGAGTGAGAAGCTGAAAACGAGAGAGAAAGAGAGAGAGTGAAAGAACGAGAGAAAACAGTTTTAGTCATTAATAGACCATAAAAAAGGAAAGCTGCATCCATGTTCTTCTCAGCATCTTGAAATCCTTTTCAGATTTTTGCCTCGTTGCTTTTTTCAGTTAATCACTTTGCATGCACTCATTTAAATATTAAAATTTTCTTTAATCATCAAAGGCAGTGAGCCTCATGCATATTCATATCCGCACCCCCTACTCACCCCCCCCCCCCCCCCCCCCCCCCCCCCCCCCCCCCACGCTTCCCCCAGAATTACAGGTTCATTACCTCGCTCCAAAGCCAAACAGTCATTACCAAGAGCCAGCTTTTTAATTGCGGATGCCTGGCCATCATCGCCTTACTGCTAAGATTTAAACTTCCATAAGAATATAAAAAAAATATTTCCCAAGTTTGAAATATCTTAACATACTTCTTATACATTCTCTGTGTCTTGGAAAAAAGTACAGAGTTGGAGAGAGAGAAAGCGAGAATGAGAGAGAGAGAGAGAGAGAGAGAGAGAGAGAGAGAGAGAGAGAGAGAGAAACCTGTTCTTTGGCTGGAGCTCTGAATATTTGTCAAGAGGCTTGACGAAAGTTGCATTTGCATAATGACTTTGTAGTTCTGCATTAATAAAATTTGCATATGAAGCCGTGTTAATTACTCCTGATCAGGCTTTTTTGCATTCATGCATGGTAATTTTCTGCGACTTGCGAGAATTGATGTCCTGGCGTCAGGGCTGTGATTGGTGGCAGTGGCGCTTGTGGATGTGGGGATTTGTGTGTGTGTATGAGTGCGTGTGTGCTTGCGTATTTGTGTTTGCAGGGTGGGGTGGTGGTGGTGGGATGGGGATGGGGGGTTCAGAAGGAGATGGCGTCGGATGTATCAGAGAGAAAGAGGAGATGGCACATTTGTGTGTTTGCGCGGGCCTCTTTATTGCATCGCTCGCTTGCTGTTGTCTCAGATATCTCCTGTAATTGGTCTAAGAAAAAGAGCAGTCATTTAAACGGCTTTCTATGTAATGAAACGTCATAAAGAAAGCGTAAGAAAACAGCTCCTCAACAGCAGACAAGCATTTCAAATCTATTGTCTGGCCTATTTATTTCTAAATGAGTCTACTGTTCTCTGCAATAGAGGGCTTCGGTGTCTTTACCATCTAAATGGAGGACATTGTAAGAATAGAAACAAAAATGCGACCGTTTACCTTCTTAATTTTTAATTTAGTTCCAGAACTTCCTTTTTTCTCTACGCCCCCTTTTTGTCTCACACCTGAAGGGTTTAATCTGTCTTATTTCTAGTATGCAATTAAGTAACATGTTTACGATTCGCTTTCTTTTCTCGGTTTACTTAACATTAGCTTGTGTGATCTTTTCCTTGAAATCCAGATAAAATGTTTCTAAATGCGGTGTCTTTTTACTTGCTTGTGTGTGTTTTTTAACAACTTTAACTTTAATAATCTTTTACCTTTGAAATGAGCTCCAGTCCTTAGGGACTTGCCTTAATTTAAGCACATCAATTTGTACACTTTTCACTAACGTTACCTTTCCACTGATTTTTCTTTTCCCTTTGTCAGAGCCCTGCTGGGTTCAAGCATTTGCCTATGGAATTTTGGCCCCTCGCTTGTGGTTTGGCAAAAGCATCACACGACACCATGTGCATGTGCATATGTGTGTATCCGGTTGTGTGTGTGTGACTGAATGCCCTTTGCTAGCAAGACTGAGAAGTGTGCATTTGTGTTTCTTTTCTCCTTTTCTTTTTCAGAAACTGGTGGTCCCTTTGTCATTTTGATATAGCGACAGAATTAAACACAACTTTTACCAGCATGGTGCTGGATCCAAAACAAAGAGATGTGTTTTTGAGCCAACAGACGCTCAGCATATGAGTGCTATGCTGCAAAGCACAGAGTGTGTGACGGCTCTGGCATACCTGAAGCTTGGCGCTTTCTAAATGCTGCCATGTGTGCCATCAGTGTTGTGATAATGGCCGAGAAAAACCTACAACGAAACTAAACCCTCAAGGGCAGCGTAATCATAGCCAGTCAATCCTCTCTCTCATGTTACATGCATGACCTTAAACATCACAGCAAGTGATTTAATTGAGAAAGAAGAGCTAAATTGTACTAAAGATATATTGTTCAAATATGTCAAAATTAGTCATGCATTATTAATTTAGGGAAGCAAAGAATTTTTGGCTCCCTTTAAGTTTAGCAGTTGAATTTTTACCTGAACTGGACAAACCCAACAGTTGAATTACAGGAGGATGACAGGAAGAGTAATTAAAAGAATTATTAAAATAAATTAAACCCAGGTCGTATTGGGAAAATATATGCACACCAATGTCAACAAATATTAATTTATTAAAAATAACGAAGTATATTAAATACAAATGTCAAAAGGTGTTATTCAGATAACTAAGAAGGCTTTTTTTAAACGAAAACTAGCCAAAATTCACAGATTGTCTTAACAAAACTTAGCTTTTATAGTTAGAATTTAGAGTTATATAAATTTCAATACATTTCAAGTGCAGTTAATTTTATTATTTGCAATTTAGCGTTTTTGACACAGGCGTGGGTATGAAAGATTTCCCAGCGATCTGTAAAGAAGTAAATAATGCCCTCCTACTGTAATTGTGAGAGTGTAAGCTTGTGTGCTCTGGACTGTGTACAAGCTTTAAGAGGTTACTATATCCCACATGAAGACATCAAACAGTCCTTGTGCCACTTTGTGGCTGTCGTATGGCGGGATTTTAGTCTCTCCCGACCACAGGCGGGGAATAAACTTGTCACTAATTTGGACTGTGAGAGCTGGCAAAGCTCTGTGCACACGCTGGTGGCTTTCGCCCTCATGCTGTCCTTTGTTTTATTTATTTTTCAGTTTCTTTTATTGTCAGCAGAGATGTACACTCCACACAGATTTCTCCTGCATTGCTCATGCGGAATTATTCAAGGTAACCAACAGCTTTTAAATCCTCTTAAGATTTTAGAGTTGAAGCCACTTCTGAAAACCAAATACGTATATGGTGGTATTTCGTATTTATCTTCATTTGTTTAGCCCTGTCCTCCTCCTGCAGGTTTGAAAGCTGCAGCACTATTCAGGAAAACTGAGCACCTTCCCGGCTCGCCTTTTGCATATCGTTACAGAGGCTCCATCAGACTGACAGTGTTTGTTTTGTGAACTAGTCTCCATGAAGATTTGAATTTGTAAAGCGGGGGAGATGCCGGGGACGAGAGCGTATTGTAAGCCCCTCAGGCTGGGTCTAAGCAGGCCTAGATGGCAGTCCCTGTATACCTCCCTCTAAATCTGCTTTGGCAAAAGTGGATTGGCGCTGCAAACAATGGGGCGGGTGTAGAAAGCAGTGGACAGGATGGGATTACCAGGTTAGTGCAGGTTCCTCCCAGCGTTTGCACATTCTCCTGGGCCGTTCAGGCTTTTTGACACGGCGCGTCTGAGGGAATTAGTCCATCTCGCCGGTTTAAATCCGAAACGTCTAATGAAGCCTCTCAAGCCTGGAATATTTCGCATAGAAGGGTGTTGCCATTTAGCAGGAGAAATCACCACTTAACAAAAGCTAATTTTTCCCTCTGTTAGCTTGGGAGGATTAGGGGCCAGCGGTTGAATAATACAAAGTTTGTGGATCATGCGGAGAGGTGGGGGTGAAGCTTTTAAGAGTGAAATTAAAGCCTGGTGACAGTCTATGGAGGGGCTGTTTGTCGCTATTGAAGGTAGGAAGCGTGGCGGAGTGCGTTCAGAGGGACCGGATCGCTCTATGGAGATTGCGTGCGCTGGTGTGCGCAGACGGGTGGCACAGCTTGACGAATGCGTGTTGATCCCCTTGTTTAGGGGGTTTTAAGTCTACCCAATTTCACATGCTAACGGTCGCAGAGCAGGCCCTAGACATTCCACCCTGCCAGAGTGATAGCTCTAGCCACTTTAAGCTGAAATGCATCCTACAATATTGATATTTGTTCCCCAGGGTCTCTCTCTTTTCCCTGCTGCCTTTCTTCCCCTTTGCTTTATACTGTCCTCTGTCTTTCTTCTTTTGAAACCTCCGGCATGTAAAGCAGCAAAATGCCAGGCCTGTGTGGATATGGCAGACCTATAATCATGCTTCTCTTACAGTAATTGCTCTCGTCTGTGGAGTTTAGAGAAAGCGCTCTATCAAAGCGCTGGCTGGAGTAGGGGATCACGCGCTGGCATCGTTCGATCATCCCACGAGACGTTCTCAGGTTAACCCTTTCCTTCGCTTTTCACCATGACAAACCAATTGGTATTCGGCGAGTCTCCTACCGTTTCCAAACTTTCCGTCCTGTTTAGGCTTGGCACATGCCGCTTTCTAGAGTTTATTTTGTTCCTCAGCGGGTGAATTCTGGTGTTAATTTAATATTTAATCTGAATGCAGGACTGTTTGGGTGGCAGTGTGGTAGAACTGGAGCAAGTGTCTACATTCACCAAGCACCACATTCCCCCGATTACTCATCAGAGACTCAGGCTTGTGCAGTTCATTCACCTCCGTCTTTATTAAAACACAATGAGCTCAACAAAACACATCAAATTATTCCATTCAAATAAGCATGAAAATAGTGTAATCCACTAAAACAATATGGGTGCCTATGGTAGCATTTGCCTCACTTAGAATCAATTGGATTACTTTTTGAACTCTTGAGCAACAATAAAAAATTGCAAAAAGCTGCGCCTTTCTAATAATTTCATATCTTTGACAAAATCCACTTTTGTTGCAACCTCTTGGAAGGCCAAAACCACCCATTGGCTGGCTAATTCATTTGCTTGCTCAAGGACCTTTTAGCTGTAAACAATGCTGGACCTCAGCCAACGGCAGTCACTTATTGTGCGTTAATACATGTCCTTCTGATTAGAAGCAGGAAAAAAAAATCATTTTCTTCAGCACTCAAAGCCACCAGAGAAACCTGCCGGTTAATCCAGTGAAATTGCTTGTGGCGGTTGAGTGGAGTAGAGAAGAGAGTCTTGTTTTTTTTTTAAGATGGCACCCCTGTTGTCTGTATAGAGAGATGTTAATGCACCTGGCAGGACTTGAAGGAAAAATTGAAGATGAAAGGCATATCTTTCAGGTAATTGAACACTTTTGTTTACTTACCCTCTGTAGCCTCTTAATTAGGCCAGAGTTTTCTTAGAAAAGCATTATTTGCACATGGGCAGTTAGGCAGTTGTTGTGTTAAGTCACCCTGATCACTTACCTCTGAGTCTTTATGCAGTGTCTTTATATGCAGAATTGTCTTGTGTCCCAGGTGGCCACGTCTTGGTCGGGAGAGATCTGTAGACCCCCGGCTGGGAGCAACGCTCCGTCCGCAGTCTGTGGCCCCTGTTGTTGGAAGAGGATGCCATGTGGAATTTTGCCTCTGGCGGAACTTTGGCCATCTGCCTAATTTGAAAGTGAGAGGTAGCATGAGAAATTAAATTAAACGGAGGCCAGTGCATCAGCCCAGTTTAATTGGGGCTGGAGAGTCAACTTTCTCTCTCTTTTTCTCTTCCAAACATCGCTTCCTTCCATGGCACTAACTGATCTTCTCTCTCTTTCTCTCTCTGCTCAGTTGGGCCCAGAAATCAGATAAGAATCGCAAGGCTAAATGAGCATCATTAAAGTTAATCAGCGAAGCTGAAATAAAGCGGAAGGTAATCGGCCTCGTCCTCTGATGGTAGTGATATCAATCAACCCTGTTTAAACCTGAGGTGCGAAATGAGTGGTGTGAAGTCGGTCAGTAAAACGAAGCAGCTCTTATTTAATGTTCTGCTAGCTAACGTTTTCACATTGACCTCACAATACATTTCCTTGTTAATCAGTTTTTGGTGTTGATCATCATCACCTTAACCCACATCACCTCAGGTTGATTTTGAGTGCCCTTGTCAAGCCAATGTCATCCGTCCGTGCAATTACAACCCTTAACATCTAAAATGTGTGTCTGGCCATCCCAGCTGGCACGACTCCCTGCCTGCCCCCTGCACATTTCTGCACACACATCACAGGGACCTTTTATAGTGCCCTGCTCTCTTTGTGAAAGGATTGTTGAATGCCCAGCTTTTTATAGTTACATTTAAAGGGAGTTGGATGCCTAGACCAGCTGGGGCTCATTATGGTATACACCATCCAAAAATGCACGTGTAATTAATTTGCTCACATAGGCCCCCATCTTCCCTTGCTGCTTTGGCTCCCAAGACCCGCCTGGCCTTCATTCTGTGCTCCTTCTGCACCTCTTAAGGACTCCTCGGCGGACCGCACAAGCCTCTGCTCACGATCAGTAACCCGCCAGAGCAATAACATGCATGTGGATTCCCCTCTAAAATCCAAGGGTTGCACTGACAGAAATTGCCTGGCTTTTACTAATTTCCGGTTGATGTGGAATAAACGAGAATGAATCATTATCCTTTCAGTTTGCACAATGCCTTTTTTCTCTGTCACTTTTTTTACAGCCCTCTTTGGGTGTTTGAGACACTTTGACATTATTTCAGGGCATGCTCAGCTATAACAGAGCTGGAATCAAGGAAAGACGGTCCGTTTGGCTCTTATTGTGACATTGTTCCTAGGCAGTGATGTAAATTCTCTCAACTGAAATGAATAGCTCAGCTAAAGCAATTTTTTGAAGTCCATTTTTTCCTCTGCTGAGACAGTGCCAGGAACCATTGCTCTCTTTGACAGTGAGCATTTTCCAGTTTTCTAGTGTCAGACTGCCTCGGTTCCAGCTCTCCTTGATGGCATGGACCAGGGCAACCTAGTGTTTCAGAGGGTTTAATTTCTCATGCTAAATCCACACTGTACTAATTTGACTTGCACACAAAGTGATGGGTATTGGTTAAAGCTTTACAACAAATGTCATCCTCAGGCTCATAACAATCTGATTTCTAGCTAGTCATTGGTCACTGGCTGGTTGACCAACAAACCTATTCCAAAAACCAGCTTGACCATCATAAGATGTTAAGACCAGCTGTTTTATTGCTAGTCCAAGTTGGTCTACAAGCTTGCTCGCATGTTGTAAAACTCAAGTTAGATTTTACAGCAGATATTGTTGTATTGCTAATCATTATTTGGGTTGTTTATTCAAACATGAGAGTGAGTAATGACAACATTTTCAAATTATTTCATACTTGTATGACTTGGAACTAAAAAGAAGACTTTGTGAAAAAATTTTACTTTTTTTTTTGTCTATTTAATGAAAGTCAAGAGGGTCCAATACTGCATTTTACAGATATCTTATTTTGTGTTCTACAGAATAAAGTAAGTCATACATGTTTAGAATGACATGAGGGTGAGTAGATGATGATGTTCACCTGTTTGTGAACATTTACCATATTAACTAGATTTCTCATTGTCTCAGACTACTGTTAATGCGTTTATCAGGTATATTTGAACAAACAGTCTTTTTTAAAATTCAGTTCCAATAATTATAATGTGCTTGTGTCAATGGTCAACCAGTGAGAAGTGAGGAGTTGATATTTAAAGCCCTTCCTTCATTGAGGACCAGGTTTTGGGAGGAGAGAAAGGGGGCGTTCAAGGAGCTCTGTTTCTGGCAAATGAAAACAGATTGGATTGGTTATGAGAGAGGGCCTGGTTTCAGTTATACTGGAGACAGGCGTACTGTGTGAATGCCATACCCCCCACTACCACCACCCTTTCCTCCATTTACAGTCTCTGACATGTTTTTTCCAGCATTACTTTCGGCTGTGCTCTTTTCTTGAGTTTTTTTTTTTTGTTTTAAGTATTTTTTTCCAGTCCCTTTTTTCATTTGAGAATTAAACAGAAGGAGACCAGCTCACGGCTACTGTGATCACGCTTTCCATTTTGTTGTCAGGGAAAAAATTGGTTGCAAAGAGTTAAAATCACACTCACAAAGAGCATTTTCGAATGTGTGGTTTGACACGCTGAGCATGCCTGGGTTCATGCTGCTGAGAGTCATGTGATTATCATCATCTCTTTGACATCGGGGCCATTTTACAACTTCAACTCACGGTTATAATCATCCTGTGAGAAAATGCTTTCTTTGTGCTGACACGGAGGGGTACTTTGTTTATGCTGACTGGAGCACCCAGTTTCTCTTATTATTTTGTCTAGTTGAATGCTCTCTAGACAGGGATACCAAACATTGCCTGGATAAGGCGGGCCTGCCCCCCTTCGAGCATGCGTTTTAAAAACTCCCGGTCTGTCAGTACACAAACCTCTGTGTTTTGTTTGCTAATTGCAGCTACATCATCCTCCGTGTTTGGTCTGGCTCAGTGATTTAAATATTTCATGCAGTTTGCAGAAAGGCTTTAGTTACAGTCTTTTTTTGAGTTCGTGTTGCTCTAAAATAACATTTACATTCAGTTGCGGTACGGCCGAGTGCCACGGAAATCAAGTGCTTGTGCAATTAGTACATTATTGCAAGCCGTTCCTCCCTGATCTGAAGTACAGAGTGGGCCTGGACACAATGTTTGGCGCGATTATTGGGTGCATTTGGTACGCCTGATTACATTTTACAGGTGCTTGTTAAAGCGAGCCTTTCACACTCCCGACTGCCTGATGATAGGAAGCACCTCTCGCACAGGTCATGTGTTTGTGTTCGTGCATATGTGTGTCTGTGTGTGCGTGTGTTTTCACCACTCCTGCGGTTCAACAGCCTCGGCTGCCCCTGTCTCCATGCAGTCCATCAGGTGCAGCTTGTGTGTGATCAGGCCCTTATAAGGGCCGTTTATGATAGAGGACACACATCCTCCCCCTTTCTCCAGCCTCTGGATTCTCACTCTAACCCATGTCTGGTCTGAATCTGCTAAGACAGAACCTGTGTGCTGTGTCCTGGAAGAGCAGTGTAAACACAGAGACCTTGGCCAGAGTGCATGGACGCTGCCTCCTAAACCACATAAACACACTCAAAGGTTTGTACGCACAGATTTATGAGGGTATTAATGGTGTTGTAAGTTATGTTAGTTGTTCTTGAACTTATACCACTTAGCTGAATTAGACATAGAAAACGATTTCACCAAATGCAACATTCCAATCAATCTGATTTGAGGGACAAGTTTACAGTTAGTTTAGTTCTAAAGTTTAGGCTTACAACCAGTTTGGACTAAGATGCTTCTAAATTAGTGTGATTAACCAATCATTTCTCTCTGATTGTAGGGAAAACGTATGGGTGGTGTTAGGCTCAAGGGTAGGGATGCTGTTCCAGAATCAGCAAAATATGTTAACTCAGGAATGCGTCTAACTTTGCAAAATTATGCACTTATGATTGACAGACTTGAATCTACTCTAAAAGATTTAGTAAATTTTGAAATTCAAATAGGATATTTAATCCATTTATTACGTTTTTTGAACCGATGAGTACCCTCCTCACATACAATATTTTTTTTTTTTTGCTAATACACCATCTAAAAGATAATGAAGAGAGTTTTTTTGTTGTTGGTTTTTTTACAGTGAAAGATTAAGCATATTAATGCTTGTGAGGTAAATCTAAACAAAACGTTGTCTACTTTTTGAAGGTAGTAAGGGATTTAGGTTCTGTTAAGGATTTAGTGTCATTATGCATGACAAGATATATTGCTCTTTTTTTTTTTTAGATTGCAAGCATAACCTGGCTTCATCCATACCACAAAATGCCTCTCAAACCTCTCTTGAATTTCCTCCAAGCTGGCATCTCTGCACCAAACTGATGGGTAAATAAAGGTGCCAAACCATGAGCCAAAACCAAATTTTTGCTCTGCCGTGGGAAACACCCACTACTGAGACCAAGTGTAAAGTGTTTAGACAGACCGATCAGTAGGGCAGATGTTTGAGTCACCTTCCTCATACATTAGTCTGACAATTGCAAGAGTCAGTCAGAATATAAAAGTTTCAAAAGTTCCTTTGTATTTCTTTGAAACAACATTTTATACATTTCAGAGGTTTTTAAAGCTCTTGCAGTTACGCATAATTTTTGTCTCAGATATTTCCCCCAAAACTCCTTTAACAGAAATAAAAACAGAATAAAAAATTTAGCAATTGTTGCTATACAGTTGCTATAAATCTGATTCGATTTGCAGTCAGATTATTTGGTCGGGGACGAATTTGATGAAAAAGTTCACATTGGATTCTTTGTTTTGAATTTACTGTAAGGTACATGATAAAAACATTAGTTACTTTTCTTAATTGATATATTTATTATTTAATATATTAATTTATGTATATTTATCAATAAATTTTTACAGGCTTCTGCGTAGATGTAATAGTCGTGCCTGGGCTCCAAATGACTGGAGATTTGTTACATCATAGAGAGAGTTGAGCCAATAAGAGAGGCATATCATGTGGGGATGCTCCCTCATGGGCCTGTACACTTTGGACCCTCTCACTCTGGCATGGGGGCAGACTGAAGAGGCTGTCCAAAAATCTGTTGGTTTGTAGTCCCGTGTAAATCAGGCTTATGCTGCGTTCACAGTGGAAGCACCAGTTATGGCACTGATGCAGAAAAACATGGTACGTGGCGGGGTAGACAAAAACATGAGTGGCAACAAAACAAACATCCTCCTTTTAAACATTTAGACCATGATTTAACAATTATTAAAATTGTTAATACTCACTAAATGGATGAGATTATCCGTAATTACCTTGCCAGTCACTTGTGATGTTTTTGTTTGATTTAGTGCCCAGAGTTGTTCAGCATTTCCTGAAATTGAATAGAGGAAAGCAGAAAGCAGGATTGCAATTCAAATGCAAGGAAGAAGAATAAAAAATTATAGGACATTTCAAGAAATTCTGAGAATTGACTGAATTACAGTTTATATATATATATATATATATATATATATATATATATATATATATAGTTGAACATAGTTCATTCTTTGTATAAAAAAAACATCTGTCCATCCTCCCTTCTTGTTCTTTTCGGAGACAGACAGACAGACAGACGGATGTTTGTTTACCAGGGTGGGAGATCGCTTTATTTCCCACATTGAACAATCTATGTTTTTTAATAATTGTAATTTACTTCAATATTTTTTTTATTCAGATAATTCAACTTCCTGTAAGTAAGGCATGGTCAGTACAATTCAAATCTATTGAAAATCTTCATTTCTGAATTTTGCCTTAACCGTGTTTGTACCTCTACTTTGCATTAATTTGCTTTGTGATATTACCTATTTCTAGTGATTTTATGATTTTATGTGTTAAACTCGAAACATTTGTTTTGTGAGAAGTTCTCTCCTGCATTTAGAGGCAGGTACAAGCAGGTGAGGCTGGTTGTACTTAAGACCTGTGTAGCAGGATTAGGGGGTTTAGACACCCCCTCCTCCCCCGATCTCATCTAAAAGCTGCCCATTTCCTCCCTCCTTCCCTTCTTCCCTATGCTGACCAGCCTGATGCTGGTGTTAAGCCATGTCTGTCCCATTCACCTCTAATCCTTTTAATTTGTTAACATGACACAGGCTTTCATACACAGAGCTGCTGACATAGGCCTTCCGCATTAGCCCTGGTTCCTCATCCAGAAACTACTGAAAAGCATCTACCTTTTTCCACACTGTCGCACACACATGGCCACACTTCTACGCGGGCACACTTATGGTAATTTTAAAGCCTTATTTAAAAGCTGATGTTCTCCAGAGGGAGTAAATCCAGTGGACTGGTAATGACAGTTTGACATCCACCTTTCCCCCGTCCGCAGAGAGGATGAAGGGAGATGAGACCTTCTGTTCTCCTCTAGCTCCCTCTGCTTGACAGTGACCCAGCGTGCCACGGTTTCCTGACATGATGTTCAAAGTTCTGACCCACACCCGCACACGCTCCCCACCTATCTACTGCTGGCCTGTTTTGGAATGACATGACCTCATTGGAGAGAAATTTTTAATTCTCCTCTCTGCCTTGCCACTTTGCTGTCACTGAGTGAGTTAATGAATTTAATTCATTCTGATTTTACTAAGCTGCTCAACGTTCGTTTAAATTCATAAGAAATAATGCCAGTAACCCTTCAGCTCCATACCCCCTCCCAACCTGCCTAATCCCTGCCTCCCCTAATCTCACGTGAGATGGGCCACGGTGCTGCCACATGCATCCGGATTTCTCCACGAAGCAGGAGAGGAGAGCACGTCTTTGTCAGTCAGGGTAAAAGCTTTAACACAGACAGTCATATAAATGTCAGTTCTCACGGTCACACACTTTTCCTGTCAGAGATGAATAAAAATAACATCCTTTGCGTGAAATCATGACAGGATAATAGACGTTTGTGTTGGTTTATTGGAGTATAGGTTTTGGCATTTTGTAAGGACTCCATGCTCCACCTTAAGCACAAGTTGAAATGGCTAATCACTTGTGGTGAACGTGTTTGAGAACTCTCTTAGTTACAAACTCAAACTTGATTTTCCTTTTGCTGATAAGTAGATCTGGTGCTTGCAAAAAAAAAAAAAAATTCTAGGTAGCCTTGCGGTTAGCACACAAACTTTAGCCATGTTGCTTATGTGGCAGATGCCAGATTTGAAACTGGGTTGTGCACAACAAAAAAACCCAAAAACAAATATATATATATATAATTTTTTTTTTTTTTTTTTTCAGTTAAAATATCTAAGAACAAGTTAACAGCTACTGATTAAGAAGACTTTTTTGTTGTTGCAGTGTGGTCCTTTCTCCCCATCATTTCCAGTTTTGTCTCTCATATCTGCTTATAAATAAAATGTCAATACTGGCAAAATAAAATAATGACAAGATGTGATGTAATTGACTGAAGGAAGGAAAAATAGGTGGAAAAGTGGGTGAAAAGTAGTGAAGTAGTGTTGTCCAAACTGCTGAAGTGTGTTTATCCTCTTGAACTCAACCTGTCCAGTTGGGGATTTGGCAGATCGGAGGCAGGGAATGTAAAGCAGATGTTAGCTGTGGGAAAAGGCTGTGTGCTGTCCAGTCCAGGTCTGCACTAGTATGTCAAGCAGGCTGTAAAAAACAGCTGCTTCTAGATTCCTTCGCCTCATTTACACTTAGTAAATCACCCATGATTCCGTGCTCCCCTGCTGAATGCTATCTCTTCCCCTCAGATCTGCCCACTGTCTTTGTGGCAGACGGTGCTGTCCCCACTGAACACTCTCAGAGATGTGTAACTTTGCGGATAAGGGCGCTGCTGCTCTTTACGGCACTAATTATCTCTCCTTTCTAAGACTTTCGGAGCAAGTGTAGCTTTACCTGCAAGCGTACATCATGTGCGTAATTGCGTGAAGCGTTCCTTCCGAACGAGGCGAAACCGGCGGCAGACGCTGTACTGGCTCTCCGCAGCTTTGTTCGCAGCAGCACAATGTGCCGGGACTGATTTGCATGTAATTGTTGCCTCCGATTTGCCATGATAGTCATAAACAAGACATTAGCAATTCAAGGTGAGGAATTAGAGGCCTGGGAGACTCCCAGATCACACACATGGTAATGAAGCCCCTGGCTTAATAATGCAAGAAATGTCAGGAAACTTTCCACAAGCTGGGCGGACTGGAGGGAGGCCCCCCGTGCCTAGGGCTCATGTCATCTTTGTTCTAAATGCAAATCAGTTTGTCGTGACATTGACTCTATCAAATGTGGAGCGCACCGACACCCCAGGCCCAGAAGCGGGCTGTCAGGTCTGGCCTAGTCTCCCAGGTCCACTCTAGCTTACGCGGCGGACTCTCTTGTCCTGCGCCATGGCATTTTGAGCTATCGATCTGCAACACGGAGTACTTGTTTTCGTGTTTTCTGTCTCTGTTTCTTGTTTTTCAGTCCTCTCACAGGAAGATGTTAACGCAGCAAAGCACTGGAGAGAGTTAGTCTGTTAGCAGGAACTCAATCCGCCTAGTCTGCAGGTACCATGAAATACAAGGAATATAATCTTGACCTTAATAATTTAAGAACTCTAGTGTGTGAAAAACTCCAGGCAGTTCAAAGAGAGACGACTCTGGCTCAGAAAGGGAGACTTCTAACGCTCTGGAAATTCCAAGGTTATCTGAGTAAGTCCTGGTTAACAGGATGTCCAGTTTTGAAGTGGGATTTGCAGTCCCATGTGACCAATTTTTTTCTTCCTTCTTCCTTCTTCCCTCTGCTCATCTCTAGCATGAAAAGACAGAGTCTCCCAAAAATAACTCCAAAGGTTAAGATATTAATTAAACGTTAAGGGGCGAGAGGACGGATAATGAGGGGACTCTTCACAAACAGACTGCCTAGTGCTCCAGTCAGGAAGCCCGGGATGAATGAAGGTACCAAATCAGTTACTCTTCACTCTCGGTCTCTGCAGTCATTACACAAATTACCTCCCAGCCTCAATATCCGCCTGCACCTCTTGCAGTTGTCATAAGTAGCCCTGGTCATTAGAGTATGCTGGGTAATCAGATGGAACAAAATTTATCCCAAGCAATTAAAAAACACCTCCAAGACCCAGTGGCTGGCAATTAAACCTTTCACGACCATCATCGTCTTGGTCTTTTTTCCAGTAATCTAATAACTTTGAGCAAAGCTTGACCTTAACACATTTCCTCCTCAAAAACCAGATCAGGTGTTCGGACCCTTTTCGTCTAAGTTACCTTTAATCTAGTTTGCTTAAAAGCCTAATCTGTTCCAGTGCATAACAAACAACCTTTTGAATTTGCCGTAATAAGGAATTTGCATACGTTTCTCTTATTTCGCAGCACACGGGGTGCCAAGCAGGGAATGAATGCTGTAATTTGATGGCCTTGACACAGTTGACATTAATCGTAAACTGTCTAGTGATTGGCACTTCCCCAGCAATTGTAGATCTAGAGGTAAACCTGTTTCCCTCGCCGAATGGTGCAGCCTTCCATAATAGCCATGATTTAATTTAGCTATTTAACCTGTAATTCCAGCAATATTTATTGAAGAGAGAGGGGAGAAAATTGGGCCATTAGGCGCCGAGGATGAATACATTGAGATGAAAATGAACACGCCTAACTGGTAGTTGACCTTCGCGTTTTGTAGCAGTTTTTATTAGCGCAGGCCACAGTAATTACAGCAAATTGAATCATAGAGAAAACTGAAATCATTCGGTAATGAGCATTTTTATTCGTTATTGCACTTTCTGACTGGGCTGTGAGGTATGAAGTCTCCGCTCGGGGCCGGCGCACGCTCCTGAGAGGATTCCGGTACACGGAAACCCAGCTAAATTAACACTGCCGAATATTTCTTCTCAGATCTGCGGCGCAAAATGGTGTTAACCAGCTTCTCTCGCTCGACTGTCATTATAAAAAATGCATTTTTTTTAAACAGATGATTTTCTCCCTGAACCCGAGGTGATGTTTTGTTGTTTGGTTTGTTACAGAAGGTGGCTGGATTTTGTGCCATCTTTAAAACAACATCCTCTCGCATCCTCAGATGTTGTTTTTTCTGAGCCGGGGAGAGAGAGGGGGTGGGGTGCCAATTTATTTGTGAGCATTGTCTTTTTCGGACGGCATATGGCACGTCCTGTAAGACGTTGCAAGATGCAAATTCAGGGGAGTCTGACTTTAAATGAAGCAGTGACAGTGACAGGAGCCCTTTTGAAGAGCAGACATCACAGTACTCCAGGGAGGAACAGCAGGGGAGACCCACAATTCCGTGCGGCTCTCTCGTTCTTTCTCGCTCTGTCTCTCCCCTCTCTGTCTGCACCACCCACCTCTTCCTTACAGTACAATGGCATTCATCATACAAGAGACTGGCGTTACTGTATGCATACGGCCCTCATTTACAGGCTTATCCTGCACCCTGCCTTCCTCAAAGGGAGGCTAGCCGTAGTGTTGAAATCCTGCAGCCATAACATCATCTTAGTTCTACCAATGTTTACAGTCTCATTTTGTTCTTTCATCTCACGAGTCTTGCTTTGTTACCGTATAGTGGTTCGAGTGAGGTTACGTGCTGTGTCGTTTACGTATCTATGTATTATTTCCCTGTTGTCACAAGGGACACCAATTTGCTTCTTTTTCCCCTCTCACTCTCCCTCCATAGATTCAGATAGACAACTATTTTGCCTCACAATTGGGTCTCTGTTTGATGCGTTCATCTGCTTGAATAGAGACGTGTGGCGATTCTTTACACTCAGCTGCGCGGTGCTTTGCAGCCAGACACCGCGGTTGAATGAGGCTGCCACCATGTTTCACAAGGCCCGTCTCTGCTCTGCAAAACAGCAGCTTGAGTCCTAATTAATGGGACATGCGTCGCTCTGCATATCTATCCGAGGAGAATCTAACTTAATTTTCGAGCAGGGTGTCCGCACTAATAATCGTTCAACAGAATAGCCATCCCGAGGCCTGTGGAGTTTAGTCTCTCTAAATTACCATTAAGGACCAGACTACACTTAATCAATATAAAAAAATAAAAATTCGAGGAGAACATGCCGGTATAGAGATGAAGGTGGAGCTTATTAGAGAGGTCTCAGAAGACGTTTGCATGAGGCAGGGCCTCCTCACAAGCCTGGCGCCTTACTCTAAACAACCTTAATAAGTCCAGGGTGTCTCGCTTTAGAGCATTCACAGAATTGTGTGCATCTGATGTAGTGAAGAGTTTGTGAAGGAACCATTATGAAGGAACAGTCCTGTTTAGTCTAGGATGTGATTTCAATGTTACACTCTTACAAAAGTTACCAATAATTCCAAGCTGCCAAATTTAGCACACATTCATATTTCACAATTTCTACACAAGTACCCTTAACCTGTTCTTATTAACAATTACTGTAACTTTTCACTTTTCAGCAGCTTCACTTTATTTTAGTTTCAAGCTGAAAACGTTTCCAGACGCGCAATGATGAAGCACTTATGTCTCGAAGGCGTCTCGGTCAGCGGCGTGACTCTCTGGATCTGTCTTTACTGTACTATGACAGTAGTTTCAGTTGGAAATTTGGATGGCGTAACTGTAAATGCCGAAAATGGGACACCGGACTCCCTCGTGGGCCCAGAAAAGCTACCGTGCACGAGTGAGCTAGTTTCTCGCTCTCCCTTTCTTTCTTGCGCGCGCTTTTCCCTCTTTCCTCTGTAAGCCATCCAAGAAGCCCCCTGCCAAAGCTGTGTGTGAACCACAGCCAAACAAAACACAGGCAGCGGTCCAGGCCAGCGCGGCACGCTTCCACTAATAGAGAGAGAAAAGCTTCCAGACCCAACACGCTACTTACAGGACGGCAAAATTCTTTACGCTAGATAATAACTTAATGACAGCCCAAATGAAGTCCCTATAGTGAAAACCACTGTCAGCAAATGAGCACCTCATTAAAAGATGGTATATTCCCTTTCTCACCCCTCCCTGTCAATTTATAACCCGCCTTTATTGTGTCAAAAATCTCAAATTCCTGGAGATTTTTGCTCCTTTGTCCTCGCAAGATGGTTGTCTCGCTCACTCACTCACACACATACACATGCACACACACATACATTGAACCTGCGCTTTCAAAGCAAATATCATAAAGAGCAAAATATGTTTGCTTCATTTGTCATATCTTGTCACATAGTTTAACTATCTGTATCTTTTTCTTTATTCATTTTTAATGATATAATATAATGTTTCAGGGTTTATTTTTTTAATCATGTTAATGGGGCGAAAAACAAAAGACAATCCGTTCACAGAGCATGAGCATGTCTTCAGGTATAATTTACAATCAAACGTTGGCCTTCTTGCTTTTAACGACTACCACAAAATAATCGTCATGGTAAATTTGTGACACTGACTGTGAACTGTAAAATAAAATGGGAGAATCACAGAGAGTGCTTGTAGAATAATTTTTATTAAGCTTGTATTTTCCCCCTCATTTTCAGGATGAAAGCTAAAGTGGCTCATTGTACCTCTCAGTGCAACGCTGAAACCTATTAACTGTCATCTTTTTATTTTTCGGTTAATGTGTCTTAAAGCCCGGCATTTGCATGCCGTTTAAGTCGATGTGTGCGGAGAGCCACGATTGTTATTAGTGATAATTTCTCTTTAATTGAATTGAGGTCTGCATGCACGACTGATACTGCCGACGACACACACTTTCACACAATACCATCCTCGTTCTCCTCTCCCGCCCGGCAGCTGGGCCTCGTTGGGAATATCTAATTGAAAATAGAATCAGCCAGCGCTCAGCATGAGAAACTAATCACTCCAAACTTATCAGGAGAATGGTCAGACTGCTATTCTGTCCTTTCATTTAGAAATAGATCTCAGTATTCATTGCAACGATGCAGAAAACCCCCGAAAAACAGAATGACAAATGCATCTGTGTTGAAGTCTATATTATAGGTCATTTCTAGTGTATTTGCTGTTCCTTTTTTGTATTTGTATCGGTAAATGTGTTCATATTTGGGCATGTAAATTACTAAAGACACTCAGATGACTTACGTCTTTTCTTAAAACTTTCTATGATTTGCAGGATCTTAGATCTATTATTGCATGCTATTCTGAAGTAGCTTTCAAACTAAATTTTATTTTTATATATGGTACTTTTTCTACTGATGTAACTGAGGCCATATTAAAAATATATATATTTGTGAAATTCTAAATAATGGCATAGCCTAACAAAGCCTGACTTAGAATCCAATCAAATCACATAATTATCAAGCACATTATGGTTATAATCAATGTATTTTTTTGTATTTATGAGTGTGTTCTTTTATCTACCTAAAACGCTTTACTGTTAGTTCTTGTATTAGCTAGTATTAGATACATTTATTATTTATGCATCATTTTGAAAAAATGTTCCCTGTATAAATGTGTGTTTTGAATTCTTTAAGCGTGTATGATTTATCATGGTTTATTTTATGTATAAATGTGTGTTGATAGTGAATAACTACAGCGCCCCATGCCGACACAAAATCCGGGGATACATCTACCTAAACCTGAGCACACTCATAGTGTTAGTAGCAAGAGAAGTGCTGCAGGTTTTCTCTCCCCCTCTCCCTGCCTCTCTTCCTTTTTTCATATGGAAATGTGAAATAATAGGGTGATTAAATAGAGCTGTATATTAAAGTACAGCTGACATTAGAATTAGCATAATGTGCTCTCGCCTCGGGCTGCATACTTTATTTGCCATCTGCGTCGGACTCCAATCCCCTCGGGAGTGCAGGCGCTGAACACTTCTCAATAAACTCACGCCCGAGTCCCTTCAGCACGGCCACAAATACCATTTCAGGCAGCGGCCATTGATTCGTCTTAATTGTGGGGCAGAAATGAACATTCGGCCCCCTGATGACTTCTGTTTGTCTGCGAAAGGATCAGCTAGTACAGTAGCCTATGTTTTACGCCCTGGTTGTTAACGTAGAGAAAGGCTCTCTCTCTCTCTCTCTCGCTCCCTCTCTTTCTCTCTCTCACACACACACACACACACACACACGCACACAGAGGAAAAGGATAGTGCCTGGTAAACACAGACGCTACTTGTTTTCTAGGCCTCCTTTACATGGAGCATTAGTCTTTGAAAGCATCTGCCATAAAACAACAAGAGGAGGTTGGAGGAGTGTGTGTGTGAGTGTGTGTGTGTGTTTGTGTTTTATGTGTAGACCTTGAGAGGGTGGGGGAAGATGGACATTGTGCTGGAGCTTACGCTCTGTCCACTGTAATTAAGTCAAAGGCTTTACAGGACAAGGGTAGAGGTAAACAGATGTTCTTATGAATGCACATCAGCCACATAATAACATCCAGTGGGGAATGCTCCCCCCCCACCCACTCCTACTCCAGCGAACCTTTAAAATGCATTTAAGTGCTTGTAAATGTTTATCTTTTAAAGGTTGTTGATAAAGGGCATTGATTGAACATTTCTTTCTACGTGTCATATATATCAGCTAATGCATATCATCTGAGAAAGCTTTTTGTTTTAACCCTCATGTTCTGTTAAGAGTGACTGTTCATGTTTTATGTTTGAGATCTCAAATGGTTACAGTAAAAACCTCAATAATAGTTTTAAAATTTAGCTTTATCCCATTTTAAATTATTATTATTGTAAATTATTATGTTTTTCTGAGTTAATCAAAACCCAATAGGCAAATTTAACCTATCACAAAGAAAAAAGTTACTGAAATCAAATAATTTGACCAACATTTTATTTGTGTCTATTTGTATATGATAGTGTATTGTATTAGTCTATATATCCATATAACTTGTGTTAGCATGAAAATGTTTATTTCCTTTTAACATTTTTATACCGGTGCTATCAGAGACTCAGAATAGAATTTAAGATTTTTCATGGAAGATGTTTAAAATATTTGTTTATAATGAGATTTTATAAGGTTAGGAATGTCTTTAAAAATGGTATTTAAATGCTAAATATGTTTTTAAATTATTAAAGGGCATTGGGGTATTAGACCCCAAACAGAACATGAAGGTTAAACTAATCATGACATTGATATTTCTCTAAGTGCAGAAGGATACCATGGTACCTGCAGAAGAAATCACCATTTCAGCATGTACAGGTGTTTATTTCCTTTTGCGTTAATGTGGCAGTTTTTTTTTTTAAATGAGCACAGCACAACTCTCTCTCTCTCTCTCTCTCTCTCTCTCTCTCTCTCTCTCTCTCTCTCTCTCTCTCTCTCTCTCTCTCTCTTTTTTATTTTTACTAATTTACATTTTTGTGGGCTTACTATTCAAATTCCTTGATGAAATATTGCATTTCAGTATACCAATAAGATGAAGCTTCAGGCTATTGCTTTATATAATCCCTTGTCTCTGCTTCTTTCAGATGAAAACACACTCCCCTGTTTAGCTTTGCTTTTCGGCAGCATGTAAAGGAATGCTAGAACAGATACTAACCATTCATTCTCTCTGCTCTTTTTGATCCTTCACAATGGCCATGATTGAAATAGACACCCATGAGGGCTTCCTAGTCCCAGCTTCTCCGAGCCCTGTGTGTGACTGCTGCCCCATTGTTCTCTCTGCAGTCGCTCACTCTCGCACACATACATATACATGAAAACACTCATAAAGGTACACAAAGCACAGCCAGAAATCAAATACCCAAACAATTATGGCAGCATATGTTTTCCTGCTATCCTAAATTGCTGCATTAGGTCAGAACAGCAAGCTTTCATTTAATAAATAAATGAAACTCATTTCCTAGTGCACAATTACCATTTCGACTTTGTAGATCTTTTTTTTTTTTTTACACCACTGCCCCAGGAGTACAGCAGAGATGGTTTAGCATCCTTTTTCACTGTATACTCAGTACACTTGGCTTATTTGTGCTGCCATGGTAATGAGTCCCCTTTGCATGGGGGAACCGATGTAACGGTGAAGTTGTAGCATCAATTAGTCATGTATAGTTAAAGCTCCCGAGCCACACCATGCACCGGAGCCATTTTTTAACACATCCTCTGATCTGAGAACTGATACTGTTCACACTTCACCTGAGCCCAGAGTGTATGTAAACTTCACACATTGCAGGTATTTAATTATACAATCAAAACTGCAGGATTAAAATTGTTATCCGAAAAATTGTGCAATTAATTCAGCGGTGAGACATTTTTTTCTTTGTAATCAAACTTGCTCTCAGAAAAGCAATGATTCACTATGATGTCATTAATGAGGAGGGCACTTTTCAGGAAGTGTAACTATAGAATAAGATAAAAACGTGAGAGGAAGTAAGAAAAACAATCTTGAGAAATTCTTAATGGAACAGTAAATAATACCCTTGAGCTGTTTTAAATGCCACAGACTTTAACACTCACACCGGTGCACTTTTTTCCCCCACAGCCTCTTAAATCACAGGCAGTGTTTTCACTCTTTATTTGAAACCATTTATCTTGATGTGTGCTCCCCCTCCCCCAACCCAGACCCTCCGCTCTCATTTTTTTTGTTTCTTTGAGGAGACAACTTAAGTTTATTTGTTTTATAGTAATGAGAGTCCCCTAAATCACAGTTTAAATTGTACTTTTCCAATTTGGTGGCATATTAGTCCGGCATCCTAGGACAGTCTTGGCGCTTGGAGGGTTTCCCAGTTTTGTGTGTTCTTGCCTCGCTTTATGCTTCTAAAAGTGAAGACTAAAGACAAGCTGAAATAGAACAGAATGAAAATGCACTTGTCAAAGCTCTGTTAAGTATCTGTTGCCCTGTTCAGCATGACAGCATTATGGCCGCACACCAATGGCCATTGCCCAAAGTGCAATGCAAATTTAGAGAAGTGTCAGAAACCTCAAAGTGTGTTCTTTGTAACATGTAATCACATGTAGTCTCATTTTTCATAAAATCAGATCTGCTTTTACTGGGTTATTTAACAGGATTCAATTTATACCACTATGACACAAATTGTTGTGGAAGTGACCTGCAGAAACCAAGACATAAATAAAGATCTTTGTTGTTTTCTGTTTGGTTGCAGGTAGAGATGAACCTTCGAGTTACATATGCACGACGTGCAAACAGCCCTTTACCAACGCCTGGTTCCTTCTGCAACACGCTCAGAACACGCATGGGATCCGCATCTATTTGGAGACCAACCCCTCGAATACCTCCCTGACCCCACGGATCACAATTCCTCCCCCCATTGGTGCTGAATCCATACCACAGTCCCCATTAACCAACTTTTTAGGGGACAACAATCCCTTCCACCTCCTACGGATGACTGGTCCCCTACTCCGAGAGCCCCCACCAGGCTTTGTGGAAAACCGTCTCCCCAATACACCTCCCTTTGTCAGCCCCCCTCCACGCCATCACTTAGATCCCCATCGCCTGGAACGCCTTAGTGCAGAGGAAATGGGTTTAATCTCCCAGCATCCCAGTGCCTTTGAGAGAGTGATGCGCATGACACCCATGGCCATTGAGTCCCAGTCCATGGATTTCTCCCGCCGACTTAGAGAGCTTGCTGGAAACAACAACTCCACTCCACCGCTGTCACCGAGCCGTGCCAACCCTATGCATCGCCTCATTAATCCCAATCCTTTCCAGCCCAGTCCAAAGTCGCCCTTTCTGAGCACCCCTCCTCTGCCTCCCATGCCCCCTAACAGCACCACCCCACCACAGACACAGGGCAAGACGAAATCCTGTGAGTTTTGCGGAAAAACCTTCAAGTTTCAGAGTAATCTGGTTGTTCATCGGCGAAGCCACACAGGCGAAAAACCATACAAGTGCCAATTGTGTGACCATGCCTGTTCTCAGGCTAGCAAACTGAAACGCCACATGAAGACCCACATGCACAAGTCTGGTTCTATGACAGGGCGCTCCGATGATGGCTTGTCCACCACGAGCTCACCCGAGCCAGGCACTAGTGACGTCACCGGGGAGGGTATGAAGAACAGGGATAGCGACTTCAGAGGTGAGGGCATGGGCCCTGACAATGAAGAGGAGGAGGAAGAGGAAGAAGAGGAGGAGTTGGAAAATGAGAGCAGGCCTGAGTCAAACTTCAGTATGGACTCTGAGTTCAGTCGGAATAGGGAGAATGGCACAAAGCCACCTTTGGATGAGAAGAACCTCTCCTTGGGGAAGATGGTGGAAAACGTAGGGCTCAGCTCTATCCAGCAGTACAATAACTTAATAGTTGACAATCGGAAAAGGCTTCCGTTCTCCAAAAGGGTCTCAGAGGGACAGAGGGATATGGGCGACGATGATTCAGTAGTGGGGGAAATGGACCAAGTTGAGCGGGCAACTGTAAACGGAAGGAACTGTGGCTCCGGTGACTCTTTCTCAGGCCTGTTTCCCCGCAAGCCCACTCCCATCACCAGTCCTAGCCTCTCAAACTCCTCTAACAAGAGGATCAAAATCGAAAAGGATTTGGACATACCCCCAGCCCCCCTAATCCCATCTGAAAATGTGTACTCCCAGTGGCTAGTGGGCTATGCAGCATCCCGCCACTTCATCAAAGATCCCTTTCTTGGCTTCACTGATTCCAGACAATCTCCATTCGCCACCTCCTCGGAGCACTCCTCTGAGAACGGCAGCTTGCGATTCTCCACGCCGCCAGGGGACCTGCTGGACGGGGGCCTCTCCGGCCGTAGTGGTACTGCTAGCGGAGGCAGCACCCCGCACTTGGGTGGGGGGCCGGGACCGGGCCGGCCCAGCTCGAAAGAGAGCCGGAGGAGTGACACCTGTGAGTTCTGTGGGAAGGTGTTCAAGAACTGTAGCAATCTGACAGTGCACAGACGCAGCCACACAGGCGAGAGGCCCTACAAGTGTGAGCTTTGCAACTACGCCTGTGCCCAGAGCAGCAAGCTCACCCGCCACATGAAGACACACGGCCAGCTCGGTAAGGAAGTGTACCGCTGTGACATTTGCCAAATGCCCTTCAGCGTCTACAGCACGCTCGAGAAACACATGAAAAAGTGGCATGGGGAACATTTGATGACAAATGAGGTCAAAATTGAACAAGCAGAGAGAAGCTAAGCCAGATTTCCTATTTTGCCTCACAATTCCTTGATTATAAAAGGGGTAGCTGGATACTCTGTTTTTTTAGTCTTTTTTTTGTTTGTTTGTTTGTTTTTGTTGCTTTTTTTGTTTGTTTTCAAGTTAATGCTTTCAGTTAGTTTGTCCTAAGAAACTGCCATCTGAGAATGATAAAGACATTAAAGAAGAGGAAATGTAAAGAAAAGGGAAATTTAATTTGGAGCCGATATAAGCCGCCAATCTATGAGTGGATACATTAGACTATTAGACTATTTTAAAAGGAGCCTTTAACTGTGCAATAATTTCTGTATTTATTGGATTTAAAAAAATGTTTTAGCATGTGCAGGTTCATTTTTATTTCATAATTTTTTTTCCCCATTATCTTATGATTTACTTCAAATGCTGAGATTTTGTTCTTTTTTTAACCCAAAAAACATCCTGAGATTTTTGTTTGTTTGTTTTTAGCAAAACAGAGTATCACTTGAGAAATCCATAGGCCGCTGCTCACGATGTAGATTATTAAAGCTACACGTGTAATTTCTTGAAGAGAAGCCGCATTCAATCTTCAAATTTCAAAAGCTGAATTGAGAAAGCTATGTCTTTCTTTTTGCTTTCCTTTTTGTTTATTATTCATACTAAATGAGCGGACAACAATCCTTAGACCTTGTAGCATGTCAATCTAATTGGGAATGTAGCACTGAATATCAGTTTCAACAGTAAATCTAAAGAGGACTGTGGGGCTGAAAACCTGTCTACTCAAAATCAACGAGAGGAGACTATGAAAACAGACAAAAGTGAAAGGCAGCTGCTTATCGGTACCTAGTACCGACCCAGACAACGCTAGTCATAGGATGTGTTATAGGTCTCAGTAGTGAATTTTAATCGCCAGCACCCTTGTCATAGACACTGCACTTAATCAAACCCGTTTGATTTTGCTGAACAGCACAATAGTGGTAGAAGGAAGACGGCTTTAAAACAACTCAGGGTGAGCTGCATAGCTACTTCTGCCAAGTCTGCCGTCTTTTCTGATAAAGCAGTCCAGTCCTCTGATTCAGCTCATTCACAACCCTTGTCTTGTCTCGTCTCCACACTTCATATTACACTGCCGACCACCCCTAAATGTCATGAATCAACTCCATCTTTCACATAAAAGTGGCTTGTCATACTACATTGCTGTTAAGTTAAAGGGACAGACATCTAGGCCAGAGAATTAAGCAGTTTTTATACACTAGGAGGGTGACTTACACACACACACACGCACGCAGGAAGAGAAAGAGAGAGAAGGGTCTTTACAGTCCAATTCTTGTTAGTAAACCTAAAAGCACATTAGTCAAAAGCAAGGCAGCACCACTGTTCTGTTTCCATTGACTGACATTTAAATCTAAACATTGTTATTTTGTCTTCAGTTCTGTTGTTTCATTTTTGGGTTATAGGGGCTGCGGTTCTAGAGGGAGTCACCACTTTAACCAGATTAGATTAGGTTTAATTCAATTATACGTTCAGCAATGTTGTCATTCTATTACAATGTTTCTTGAATCACTTGAAACAGCCCTATGCATTTTTGTACATATATATCTATATATATATATTTATCAATCAAAGTAAATCTGATTATTGTTGAAAAACGTTGACTTATCTGGTTAATCTGGTTATATCCCGTGTTTCAAAGCCATCAGCAGGTATGCAGATTAGTCAATTGCACAGTAAAGAGTGTATGTCATGACCTGTTGAGCGTGTGCTAAAACAGTAAGACAATTTTTTTCTTTCTTTCCTCTCATTCAGGACTTCCTGTGATGTGTAGTTGAACGCATTCTCAGAAGTAGCAACACGCTTACAGAATGCACAGCTGAATTTTCCCATTTCTTTTCTCTTCTATCCAACTGATTTATTGGCAGTTAAACAGCCTTCTTTCAACAAGATGCCCTAACCAGCGCAAACGATTGAAGCGAGGGAATATCATGAGCAAGGCAAACTAATGAAATAGAAAGAGAGAGAGAAAGAAAAGTAAACATACACAGCTCTTCGCAGTTGACCCGCACTTTATTATTTTGATTTACATATTTGAAAACAATGGCGAAAACGGCTTCTGAGCAAGAAATTATGTTAAAAAACTGATTTATTAGGCCTTGCTAGAGGGAGCATCTGAGATTGAAGTGCCAGTGTTGATAGGCTTGGCTTTCACAATGCTGGCACTATAAAAATGAAATTAATTTATTTGGACAGTTTTTGTACTGCCATTCAATTTGACATGAGTGTGCCTTGAATACTGATCTTCCTATTTATTGTCTTATAAGACAAATGCTACACTTTTGTGATGCAAAGAATTGAAAAAAAAAAAAAATCATGTCCATGTGGTTTTAATCTGCTTCTAAAAGAATAATGATAAAAACAGATGTGTAGGTCATTTTAAGAAGCTGAACTAAAATGAGAAGTAGCCAGCACAATACTAATGTGTGTCTATGTGTGTATATATGTATGTATATGTACATATAACTGCACAAAAACACACACAATAGACAAATATATATATATATAAATATATATATATGTAAAATTTTTCACTTCAGGACAGGACTGCGTCCCTTGAAAATAATGGATGATTCTTTTGCTACAAATAGTCAAAGAAGAGACTGGACAAAAATCAGGAACTCAGAAACTTTTTTAAAAAAAAAGAAAAAAAGAAAAAGTAAAACGTTTAGTGCACTCTGTCTTAAAATACGTTTACAGTATTGAAACAAGTACAAGGGTAAAATGATATTTCTGTGTATGTGTGTTTTAAACAAACATTTTTTTCTTTTTTTCCAAGTTTGCTTATACAATTTCTCTGAATGCCATAGTGGCGTGTGTATATTGGTTTTTGGTGATGGGATTTTAAGTATATATATATATATAAAATTATATATATATATAAATATATATGACATTTCTCTTGTTTACTGTAAAAGTATACCAGTATTTGTAATATTGGAGAATGCCTGGGCAATTTACAAAAAAAAAAAAAAAAAAAAAAAAAAAAAGGAAAGAAGAAAAAAAAATTCCCCTCTTATCATTTCTTTCCATCCTCTTAATTTTTGTTTAAAGATTAATTTTACAGTCCAATTTAAATTGTGGGTCTTTACAATGTTTTGTCACTGTAACTGTAAAAGTCTTGAGTTTTAGTAACTTTTCTGCCTTGGGTGTAAGAAAATAAAGATTAAATTGATTAAAAGAGAACAATGCAATGGGGCCAGCGACATTTACGTATGGAAAGATGATCACAGGAAAAATACTGAGGTTCCTGTCAAGTGTATCTTTCTGGTTTCTTCTTCAGTAATGAATTTTCTTAATGGCTGGAATGAAATACATGTGTAGGCACTATGACGTGTTTATGTGTGTGTGTGTGTATATATATATATATATATACTGTATATGTACACACATTTGGCAGGATACAATTGTGAAAATTGAAATTAAAAAATGTACAGATGAGTTTAAGAGGTTGTCTGACCTTTTACTGTAGCTACATATACAACAGTAAATGTTTTGTTCACTCTTATCTTGGTTGTAAATAATTTTATATGCTTGCCCAGACTTTGTTTAGTTTTCTCACTCTTTCTTGATCTCTCACCCTCCCCCCTTTTTATTTTATTTTAATTTGTGTGTTTTGACTAGCACTGGCAGCAGTCTGTCTTTATTTAAACAAAGCCCCTTCTGTCCTCTTTGAGGGCGTAATACCTGATTTCTGGGGCCTGTAAAGTTCAGGTCTTTTAGCATGAGAAGAATAGAGCACAAATACACAAATAATGTTTTACTTGTCCAAGTTATTATTGTGTCATCATTTTCTGGTCAGGAAGTAAAGAAAAAAAGGTCTGGAAAGTTGGGAAGGTCTCTCTCTCTCTCTCTCAGTCTCCCTCCCTTTGCACACACACACTCACAGGAAACAGGCCCGCTTATAATATGTCTAAAATAATCGACACAGGGAACTTTAAAATGTGTAGGTAACAGGATAGCCAAGCCAAACGTCGCTGTATATGATCTTCTCTTCAATTGTGTGCAATTCACATCAAAGCTTTTTGCCTCCAACCAAAGGCTACAATTAAAGTCTCCAAGAGCTACTAAAACTGACCACACTCATACAGACATGAATCAATCAGCCTGACCCACCATGTATTCCTTCCCAGAATGTATTAACCTCTGGTATCTGCATCTTAAAAAAGGATGTGGCACTTTGTGGAGGTCAGAGAGCTCTGTATGACTGTTTGTCCACTCATTTAAACAGTACATTCATCTCAAACTGAGAATTATGTTCACTTGTGTTATACTAGTTGTTTGAAAGCTGCCCTTCTGTGTATATTTTAGTCTTTTCCCCCCTCCCATATTTCTTCCAAGCATTAGAAGCTGCTGCCCCTTGTTTGGACAGAGGCAACTTTGGTATGCAGGTCTTGAATAAAAAAAACAAGATTTTTTACTGCTGTTTACTCTTTATTTCACACTTCACGTTTCACCATAATGTCTATATTTGTTATTGAGATAACATTTTAAACCTTTTATGTGACACTGAAATAAAAACACCAGTACGCGGGGCCGGGGGGTTAGGGGGGATGCATTATGATGTCACAGTACATGCTGCTACATTACTGATTTTAGTTTATTTTTGCTCTGAATCCATACAAACAGATAAAGTAAGACACTACTGCAGCGAAACTAGCTCCCGGGCATATTCTTATCGTGTGCAAATACTAAAAAGAACAAAATACTCTTTAGAGCACATAAACATATTTGTATTTAAAATTCTTATGATGTCTTTAGTTGCAAACAGTTTTCAGAGGCTAACAAGTGAAATCTATTTAGTCAGACTTAAAAAAACAAAACAAAGATGCAGATTACCTCACGCACTTGTCTGTCATTATGAGGCCATTTTGTAGAGAGTGGCAGAGCTCCATGAGTTGGAAGGATACTGAGCCCCTCCCGGGACCTGTCGAGGGTGGGTAAGCTGACTGATGGCTGCCTCTGCAGGTGCCCCATCCATTGTGGGCCCTGGGCGGTGAATTAGCGCTCATCCCGACTGCTACGGCATCATTAAGCAACCTTGTATCCAACTCTCCGCGGTGTTAAAAACCCAGAAGTAATGCTCTCTTTCGGCCAGCCAGCAAAACCTCCCAGCACATCCCGGAGGGGTTTAAAACTTCACTCAATGTAAGATTAAAAACATCGAAAAAGTATAGAAGTACTTTCTGGACTGGCCAAACATAACACTCGCGATAGCATAGCATGCACAGAGCTTTTGAGTTAGTACTGAGGTAATTTAGCTTACTGCAAAAACTACTGTGTACATTTTATGGCATGATGTAGTGTATGTTAGACTTTTTTTAAATGAAAAATAGGCTATCATACCCTGAAATAGCTCAAGAAATTCACATAAATCAGGCAGAACTACATAAAGGAGCCAATGTGTGATGTGCCGCCCACATATTTCTCGTTTTGATTTAATTGTGACTTTTTCTCTTTTTAAAAAAAAAACCCAAAATAGAATCCAAGGCCACAATTAGCCCTGCCAAGGCAGGACAGAGATGGACCAGAGCAAGTTTTGATTTGGCATCAGTTTTAAGGCAAGCGGGTAATTAAGCTTGTCCCTGCCTGGCCCGTTCTTTGAAGTCTCCTGTAGGGGGGATTATTCCCACTGAAAAAAGAAAAGATGGATTGAGGGAGGGAAAAGAAGTACGAAAGAAAAAAAAATACAGACAGAATGAGAGATGGAAGGGAAGGAGAAGTGAAGGAAAGCTGTGATGAAATCAGATTCTTTTTACATATTCCTGAACATTTCCAAAATTAGGGAAAATTTTGATTAGAATTTAAACAATAAATACAACTATAGCCAAACATAATAAAACCCTTACCCACTGGTAAGCATATAATAAATAAATTTAAACAACAACAAGTAATAAATGGTAGTATAAATAGATCCAAAATAGATCTAATGGTTCTATTCTTCCCAAACCATAATTTCATTTCTTCCTTAACTCTGTAACTATATATTCGACTATTTAGGGAAAATTCTAAATAATATATAATAAATATGTATTTTGAATTTCTAAATAAATGTTTTGAAATAGAAATGAGTCTAAATCTGTGAGATAGAGGGAAAGGAAGTGCCATCATCTGTTGGAATTAAATGCCAAATATTCTATTATAATCATCTTGATTAGAACGTTTAAGGGGAGAGAAGAAGTCTGTCATACACACATATCACTTTCATACCATCCAGTCTGTGTTAGTGTGTGTGTGTGTGTGTGCAGGCCAGATCTCAACCTCTCATTAACCTGTTCCTGCTTATTTCCATTACATAAACAGCAGCAGGATTAAAAGACACGCTTGGGTTATTCAGAAGGTATGGAATTATTTCAGCTCAGTCTGACAGTGTGTGCAGACCTCCCCTCTCATTAAAAGGCAACTTCAAGTGACTTAAGCCACAGTCTTCGCTGCTGAGCCGGAGTGTTGACAGGTACGCTGAGACTTAAGACTTCAAGATCAACATGGCTATTCTTTCCCACAAAATCCCCCACCAGGCTTCAAGTGACGGCCTGAGATTTCACTGTCGGATGGGGAGGGGGCAAATTCAAACTGCTAAATAGAGCTCAGAGTGAGGTGTGGAATCTTTTTTCTTTCTCTCACTTGCTCTTTTTTTTTGGACTTGTACCTGATCCAGGGGGAATTGCAGAAAACGAAAGGAAAAGTGGAATAGTGCTCTTAATTATTGGAACGGAGGAGTCTCTGTGGAAGATAGCTCAATGAGAGAGTCATGGCAAATCAGGGAATCCCTAGACTTGTGTTGTAATTATTAATATTATTATTCAACTAACTTGTCCTTGTCCAATTGATTGGCATGGCTGTTTCATGGCTGTTTCCAAAAGCAGTCGCTCTCTCCTCCTCTTCTCTCGCTCTGACAGACAGATCGGCATGACAAATGACAAGGAAACTAATCAAATATGTTTAAATCAATTTGAGGCTTAACAAATATAGCATTTCAAGTCAGAGTCGTACGGAATTGAAGCCGAGGCATAAACATAAACAGCACATAAAGATATAATATAGAACTAAAAAGAATATCGTTATGAACATTTGACTGTAATTGGGGATGAATGAAACAGTTATTTAGGAAAGTACTAACATACAAAATGTTTGAAATGGTAAAATATAAATAGTAATTACCCTTATCATAATTTAAACAATAGATGCATTCATAGGTCTGCATGAGAAGACTCAAAAAGTTAGAGATTTGATGCAGCACAAATGTTTCAGAAAAGACTAAGACATGGTGCTCATGTGGGTGATGCAGGTTTAAGTCTAACTTATGACATATCCTGATCCAACTTTTTCCACTTTATAACTGTCTAAATAAGCAATAAAATGAATGAAACAATGTTATCAAGAGATGTACTGATAGCACCCAAACTTCAATAAATATCAGTGATCTTATCAGTTAATAAACTTTTCTAATCAAAGTCAAAGAAAAACACTGTCTAGAAGTGGATTGAGAAGGTCACTCTTTAAAAAAAAAAGGGGGGGGGGGGCTGAGACACCGAGACAAAAAAAGAAAATTTCTTTAACAGCACTCCAAACCAGTCACTCAAATGTCACATTTCTGTTTTTTTTTCTATACTTTTTGCCTTTCCTTAAGTGACAACGGGGTGAGTTCTTTAAAAAAGCAGTTCTAAAGAACTGAAGGCTCTGGCGAGGTGCGTGGTGTCTTTTTGATATTCAGATTTGCCTGCCTACACAGAGCATTATGACACATTTGGATGATCGCATTGTGGGATTATGGGGCTGCCTTGTCATTTTCAACAACAATACTGCGATTTAGGGATGCTATTTCTCACACTGCGGCTCGCATTAACGCCGGGCCCAAAGATTTACATAAATCTTTGTCTTAAGATGAAAGAAAGGGTTTGAGACAATGAAGTTAAGCTGTAGAAATGGGAAGGAAGGTGTGTGTGTGTGTGTGAGGAGGGGGTATGTTAGCAAACGGAGATGGGGAAAATCTGTATATTTTTTCTAATTCATCCACTGTACTGTTGATACAAAGATACATAATGCCTCTTTCTTATGCTCTCATCATGAAAAAATAAGCAGGAAAAATAAACATTAGCTACACACAAGACAGAACAGAAGCAAAGTGTTACTCATTCAGAGCTGATTTACTGATTCGTCTTTCAGCGAATCTGCGCGTTCCTTAATCTTATTGCCTGTAGCAGTCATTTACAAAACTGACCTAGATTGTTGCACCACCCCTCCATGATTGGATTCATTTCCTGTGATTGTGATTCGGTTTACATCACAGGCAAGAGATTGAAATCAGCCAGTTTTTCTCTAGGTTACTGTCGAATGCAGATTTTCAAGAGTGGATTGAATCTCAGAGCCATAATTTTTCTTGCTAAAATTTGTTTCCTGTACATACCTGGTTCCACTTTCCTTTTATGAAACAAAAGTTGATAAGCCGAAGATAATTTTCATAGTTCTTATACCCTGCAAGATCGAGGAGTTTATGACTATTTGAAATGAAAGCTGAGAAATTATTCTACTCGGAAATGTGTGAAAAAAGTGATAGATTTCTTGGTCTCTTTATATAATAAAATAAAATATATTTTACACATTCAAATGTAATTTTATATATATATATATATATAAAAAGATTAAAAAATATATATATATATATATATATATATATATATATATATATATATATATATATATATATATATATATATTTATTTTTTTTCAAGGACGCAACTGTGCATGCATCTGAAGACTTTTCCCACACAACTAATGCCAAACCAAAATATGCGAGGTGTATTTTATTGGAATCAATTTCCATAAGGAGCGATTTCCAACACCAGGGCTGGGCAGGATCCATATGTCCGACATATGATTGGATGCTTCCCTGCTGCTAAGAGCAAGTGCCACAGATCTGTGCCATGGCAACACTTTGGTGATTATAATTCAGACAGAAAGGTCATTATTTATTGCTTTTCCTGCCTGCAGCAGACACTAGTGCTGTCCCTCAGTTCATAGTAATAAACTAAATAAATGACAGTGGACAGATGGCCCACCTTGAACTAGTGAAAAAGGTTATTTACATCTGTGGATATTCACAATCAGCTCGCTCTAGATCACTCAGCACTGACAGTCTCGACAAGCTGACATCAGATAACAACGTACAGAGATCATCTCTCTCTTTCTCTGTGTGTGTGTGTGTGTGTGCGCAGCGCTCAGGGATTTTTTTGGTCTTGTTGTTGTGATCAGTTCCCAGGTTCTGGAGTCCTAAGGAACATGACATTGTAATCTGGGCTATGTTTTATTTATGGACCTTACCGAAGCAGATAACGGCTGTTTTAACAAACAAAGATGATTGCTTCAGGGGCCACTCACTCGTCCTGAGGTAATTAAGACAAAGTAGCTCCCTTGGCCAGGAGGCGGATCCATACAACCAGCTATTATTTCCCTTAAAAAAAAGTGACAGTGAGCGAGAGAGAGAGAGAGAGAGAGTGTGAAAGAGAGAGAGGCTGTACTTTGAGTGTGTGAAAAGAGAGCATTTGATTCAAAAGGTCTTTTGTCATGTTTTATCTGTGCTTAAACCTCCTAGCTGGCCATGTGCTATCAATGAGGTTAATGCAATACAAAGCACAAGCTCAACTGTACAGTGGGATCCAAAAGTCCATATTGAACATATGGAATATAAAAATTAATTTAAACCATGATTTAAACATGATTTTACATAATAGTGTTTGTCACTTTTAATAAAAGCATCTGTTAAATGAATACATGTAAACTGTAATAAGACACAAAATTCTACACTATTTTAGGTCACTTTTTAAATATGCAGATTTGCTATATTGATCATGTGACTTCTTTGTAAAGGTGGTTAGAAGTTTCTGCTTCCACTGAAGCACAAGATGCTCTTTGAATCATCTGAAACAGGATCAGATTTTACACAAACTTAAGTGCCAGTCCATTCATGAATGACTAAATTCTAATGAATGTTAATGGTGCTCATTTTAGTATATATGCATATAAATATTTAAAGCGAATGGGGACAAGAAGTGACTGAGCTCCAAAAACCCAATGAAAGATAAACAAAAGTTTTCCACATTATTCACATTCTGTTATATACCAAGTCTTCAAAAGCTCATGCGATTTGCACCTGAAAATCGTTATTGACAGTCATGGTCACAATTCACTTTCATTTAATGGAAAATAGTAGCTCGGACATTCTGCTATAAAAACCACTTTGGTTTC
Organism: Rhodeus uyekii; assembly: GCA_037043235.1. Lineage (NCBI taxonomy): Eukaryota > Metazoa > Chordata > Actinopteri > Cypriniformes > Acheilognathidae > Rhodeus > Rhodeus uyekii. The sequence continues at coordinate 2,598,652 of JAWRVZ010000056.1, forward strand.
CAGGAAAGAAAAAAAATCAAATGGGTTTCAAAAGGCATTGTTTTGGGAGAAACTTTAAAGCAAAAGGACATATCTAATAAGAAAATCAGAATATACATTTTTCAGTTCATCATTTGACATAAACTGTTATGCTGCTGTATTTATCACAAAAATAAAATACAGTTAAATACAATACTTCTAAATATTTAAAAACAAACGAAATAAAAGCATCACATTCGAATCACCTCACTATGTAAGAAACCAAACTTACACATCCCATATAGAGAGGTGATGGGAATGAGTGATGAAAATGATGTGCATGCCATCTGATGTATACATACAAAGCTAGGAGGAAACATTTTTGGCTGAATGCGTGTGTTAAAATGGAGCGGTTTGTGGAAACAGGGACCTGGGCTTTCCCCGCAGCTTGTCAGGCACAATGAATGGGGCTATCTGTTTGTTGTAGGCCTCATCCCTAGCCATGTTTATTTGTAAACTGAGCAGACAATATGAAAAGCTGGGCTGTACAAAGACCCGAGACTGCCAGCTGGCTGACTGAGGGTATTCATGCCTTCCCTCAACCCCTTTCACAATGGCAAAACCCTCAACAGACGCCCGAATGCATACAGACACACATGCGCGCACATGCATACTCACACAACCTTTCATAATAGCCCATAGAACGTCTTAAGGAAATGTGGAATCTGCCCGCTCCCGTTAGCATGCACTTAAACAACGAATACACACGTTACATAGGGAGCTTGCGGTTTTCTACTGTAAAGCCATTGACTTGCAATTTGCAATGCCAAGAACAAGGAAGACTGTTTTAGCAAGTGTGTGTGAGTGCGGACGTATGATTTACAAATCGGTCCCAAACCCCCAGTGAGAAAACAAATTGTTCTCTCTTCCTGTTCACATCAATTGATGTTCTATTAAGACCAGATGGCCTTGATGGGCCTGAACCCATCTTGCAGAACATACATAGAAAAATGTCAATGCCTATTAATTTTCTGTCTGTTTGAATATTTAGCCCTTGGCTCGGCTTCATCAGTTACGCTGTTCTGAGGAGTAAAACAGCACTTTGACATTCATAAGTGAAGTTTTAAGACTCCCTTAACCTTCAACTCACAGAGAGCGAAATAAACTAGTCAGCTTCTCATTGACACAAAAGAAAAGCCTGTCAATAGGAGCATATTGAAAAATAGACAAGTGATCTTGGGCAATAACATACATTATGCCGATATTACTCTGTGTGTGGTTGTGATGTCTTTAAGATGCATGCACAGTTTGAGATGGCTATTACTGCATTATCTCCACTTCGAGCCTTGACATCTCTGTCACACACTTGCTGTTCTGTTGAGGACAGTGTGAATAGAAGTGCATAACCTGTCCTCTATCGCCCTAAACTGCTGGGGAAAAACATCTTGAGATCTAGCTTCAGTGTATTGCAATCTGAAAAGTGTTTTCCAAAGCATGGTATGCTATATTGCACATTGAGAGACTGATTTAAGATCCACTCACCTCTTATAAACTCTAACCTTGAGGTTTGTTTTTTTAAGAAACTGAACAAAACCTTCAATATCAGGTCATGATACACAGCTTACCGGCAGTGTACAACATGTCTGTGTCTTCTTATAGAGAGACAAGTGATTTTTCATTCATCTCTTATAAACTCTAACCTTGAGTTGTTGTGTTTTTTTTTAAATAAACTGAGCAAAAGCTTCAATATCAGGTCATGATACACAGCTTACCGGCAGTGTACAACATTTTTGAGGCTTCTTATAGAAAGACAAGTGATTTTTCATTCATCACTTTGACCTCACACTCATCATCCCTAATTAGATTATCTTACAATGTGGCACAGCCATACTTGGAGTTAGAGCGAACCAATTCACGTCCCTGAGCAGCAATAACGCTTTTATTGACTTTTGTTCTGAATAGTCGGGTGATGACTTCTTGACTGAAACCAAATATTGTTATGGATACCGTTCTCAACGCAATAAAAACCACACTCTGAATCTGTGTCTAGTACGGTTGTGATATAATCTCATGTTTTGTGTTTCCTCCAACGGCAGGCTGACGTCCACACAAAGAAAAAGTAAGTCCATGTTCTGTTGTTCCTGCTGGAGATTTTTTACAGTACATTTTCTGATTAATTCAGTTGTAATTTGAGGAATTACATTTTATGAATCTTTATAAAAAAAAACACATTTTTAAATCACTTATAACCGTAAACAAATATCTTTGTTTGTAATAAATCAACCATTATTTTTTGTTCAGAACACACAATAATAGTAACAACATTTTTAATTCACAAGCAAATCCTTCTAAGTTAAAACTCCAGATACAAAATAATTACCAAAAAAAAAAAAAAAAAATAGAGCAACAGAGCATGTAACACTGGACGGTTGTGAAAAATACTACCTCATTAATTATTCATGCCCAAGTGCATGCTGGGAACACCTACTCTGTAAAGTCAAAGGTAGGGTAGACAATTGCAGACATGCTAGCAATAGCAATAGCAAGCTAGTTAGCTTAGAAAGCATAAGTTCCCACCCTTCCTTCAGAGCATCTCCAAAGCCACTCCGCCTCCAAAACACATGGACGCGCACAGCAGAAACTGCAAAGTGTCACAAAAGACTGCGTCACAAAAGGTAAAAAAAAAAAAAACGAATTGAATTTCCTCATGTCTCAAAGCACATTAAATTACAATATCAATGAATGCAACCAACTTCAGAGCTTGTACCACCTTACTGCTGCCGATTCATTTCGGCAATGATAGTGTTGACAGGAATGCAAAAATCTGAGGATATGAACAGCTCCCGCTAGAACATCACGTGTTGCCATCTTGTAATTATGGTTATGATATTGCATGAACATTTACATTTATACATTAGGCAGATGCTTTTATCCAAAGCGACTTACATTGCAGTCAAGGCACACATTGACATTCTAATTAGTTCTTGCTTTCGCTGGAAATCAAACACATGATCTTAGTGTTGCAAGTGTCACACTCTACTGTTTGAGCTACAGGAAATGCAACCTAAGCTCATTGGTTTGGTTCAGGAGGAACTGTTGCTGTCTGTTTATGGTGCTTGGTGACTGTGCGTCTACAACTCTGCATAGCCTCATGGAACGCACTGATCTGTGCGAGCAGGTGCATGGACCAAACTCAACTGAATGCAATGATTGGACAAAATTCTTTGATCCTGAGACTACCACAGAAGATATATGCATATTATTTAATATTTAGACTACTTCTATTATTGATTACTATCAGGATAAGAAGAGAGTTTGAAGAAGAGAGTAACAAAAAGTGTTTATATAAAAATATTGCCTATAAGTAGATTTACTTAAATGTGTGTGTATATGTATATAACCATCGTGCTGAAAGGTGAAGCTTATTGTCAGATACTAGACGCTTTACAATTAATGTTAGAGGTGCTTTATTTCATAGGTTTAAATTATTTTTTATTGAAATATTCTTGTTCTAGTTTCGTTGCAGAATCAAAGATGAATTTTTTTGGTGGAATTTTTTGTTCCCTGTGTGGCATATCTCATTTTTTCTTTTCTCTTCTCAGCGGAAACAGTAATGTTCATGATAATATAATGATACCATGTAGTGGATAATTTGGCCAGAATTTGCAGACCTTTTTATTAATATTCCAGATTGGGGTCACCACATTCGGCTCCTAGGTACGCCATAGGTCAAAAATATCTATTGTTAAAGGCACTTCCTCCTCAAAATGCAAATGTGAAATGTAAATTGCTTGCATGAAAATATTTTACTCTCAGTCTTTATCATCACTGCATTAATTTTATTGTCATATAATGCAATTATCTTGACATGCCTTCAGGGGAGAGACGCTCAGACCTATCAATTTTCCTAATGTGAAATGACGATGAGCCAGAGAACCTGAGAAAGTGTCTCCGGTTGACTCAGCTTTGCTTCAAAACGACCAGACAGCTTTTAGTAACGAATCCACAGAAATATCATGTTACAGATGAAGTCCTTCACATTAATAAAAAAAAAAAAAAAATACCCCAGTAAACCTGTTCCATACTAGAGCAAACAGTCTCTGCAAATTTTCCAAATGTCTATGTATGTCTGAGATTTCTAAATGCTGTATGTAGTAAAGGATAGATTTCCCTCAGTAGAGATTGTCGGTGGCTCACAAGGGCCGATGCAATGAGCTGACCTAAATGACAGGCCTCTGTAAAACCAGGACATTGTTAAACTAGGGTGTTCTTTCGGCTTGTGGATCCAGAGCCTAGATCTTTGAAAGCTGCTTGTGTGCATTTGTGTGAGTTTTCACACAAATGAGTGAGTGAGTTTTTCCTGGGTAGGTTTGTATGTATCTGGGTTTTTTTCCCCCTATTGAACTGACAGGGCCTGTTTGGCTCTGTTCTCAATATCGAGTTACTAAACACTGTTTTTGTGGCCAAATTCTCTGACCAGCCTATGATCAAAAGGCCACAAAATGAAAGATCTGGCAGCAGAAGCTAAAGAGCTGTGATAACTAAACACTCGTCCAAAACAGAGAGGGAGGAATGAGCAAATGAGAGAGAGAGAGAGATTAATCTAGGAACAGTTAGGGTGTAGTTTGTTTTTCTTTGGTTCTTTTGGTCCTGACAAAAAAAAAAAAAAAGAAAAGAAAAAGAATCCCTGGTTCGCTGGTTTAAGACAGAACTTAATGATAAAAAAAAATAAAAATATAACGATTGAACTTACCGAACATCCAAAACAATGGCTTGTGCTGGACTAAATGTGCTTGTTTTATGTGTGTATGTATGGCATCATGACTAGGTGTGAAGAGTTTATAAATGGCATCAGCATATGTATGTATGGCATCAAAACCAACTTGTGAATAGTTTATAAAATGTGTAAAAGAGTCAAAACATAACCCAGAATCCTTCTGTTGCACACAAACAAATATGCTTTGTTTGAAAACCCACCCTTAAAGTATGAACACACCCTTAAAGGCTGGACTGACTCACAGAAACAGTCGTTGAAGTGTACATATCACCGAAATTTTGGCCTTAATGAACACTTAAATCTTTCTTGTATTGTATGGCTATCATTCCTCTCCACCTGTTGTTGTTGCTGTAGTGTATGTGATGATGTTTCCACACAGTTGTGGTAAATCTTGTGAATGATTTGCTCACTGGTTAATTGATTTTTATTTCTGATTATTAACCAGTGCAGAGGTTTGTCAAAGACAATATTTCCAGGCCCTTCCAGGCTGATATGAATCTCTGCGTCTCCTTTTGTAATACAAATAAATAGTCTGTAAGATAATTTTAGTGGGTTTAGGCCACGTCCACACGATACCTGCGCGTTCCTTACCCAATCTTTTTTTTCCTCGTTGAAAAAATAATAATATCAGCGTCCACACGATACCACTGAAACCGACTGAATCCGATGTAGTTTATATGCCAGACCAGTATGGGGCGCTGTAATTCTGCCACAGATAATACACTATACACAGAGAAGAAAACTTTGAGCATGCGCATTGTTGTTGCTGTTCAGTGTTGCCAGATTGCTAGTTACCTTTTTTGTCACGTCCGACCGGGAAAAAATGCATTGGGCTGGTTGATAAAATTTGGGATGGTTTTTGATGCATAAAATCGCTCAACATTTTCATTATTTATAAGAGTACGCACTTTGGCCTGGTATTTTTTTTTAAATGGGAGGGTTTTAAGCTGTAGCTGAACTGGAATCTTCAGTCCAATCTGGCAACACTGTTGCTGTTACTGTGACGCAGCCGACACGGGATGTGATGACATCATCGGTAAACAAAAAATATACGGATTGGCCGTCCACACGATACCGCAAGGGTGTCGGATTCAGATCTATCCACTTTAGGACCCGGTATAAAAAGTGAGCGGATTCAGTCTCCCAAATCGCCGGATGCGTGTGGACGGAACACCAATCCGATAAGTAATGTATGCGGATGCAGTGATCCGCGTCTCCGTGTGGACGGGCCCTTAGTGTATTTTCTTTTTAACATTTTAATTATATTTTAATTTACCTAAGTTTAAATAATGTTAAGATTTACTGCCGTCCCCCACTGACGAGTTCCCCTAGTGATCCCCGGTCTCCTGGCAGAGAACCACTGGCTTTTTGACCACATACAGAATGGAGAATTTCTCAACTGATTTTTGGTGAAATAAGACATATTCTTGACATATTCTAAATAGGACATATTCTTGACTGGATTTGTGAGATGCACTGCAAGTAGAGAGAAAACAGGAAAGATGAGATCAGGAAACAATGTGGGCCAGATTCAAAATCATGTGCAAACTTATAAGCCCCAAATTTTTCAGAAAATGTAAATCATTTACTTGAGCAACACCTGTGGCTGTAACATTTTGCAGAAAACTTTTTCTAGAAAACCATTGGGACCTATTATTTCTTTCCCTTCAGAAATACAGGATCCATCATTTCATCTACTCAATTGTCTTCCCTACTGACCTCCGGGTCAAATGTCAAATAGGTCAGTTTCCGCTTGGTTGCCAGTTCTACACCTTTGAGGTCCATCAAGATCATATAAGAGTCTCAGGCAGAGACAGTGAGGGGTTAAGAAACCACTCTGTGTCTGAACTGCCCTGACCTGTTCCCGTGGTTTACATACCTCTCAATAGCTGCCTGCTAGCCCTCAAGCCAGAGAAGGAGTGAAACCCTAGATCCAGCCACACCTCCTGTAGCAGAAAAAAGAAGAACCCTATTTCTCTTTCCATATTACCCGGTTTCTATGGAGAGAAGAGACAAAAGCTCTTTTCCAAAATGTAGTAAGCGGGCTCACTGTCTACATAGGTAGCTACTTTATCAGGCAGCATTCTGAACTTCATAAGTGATTGATTTAGAATGCTCTACATAAGCAGTGAATCCACAGTGATCCATATGAATCATAATATTCGAAAAACAGTAGGCGAAGAGTCTCTGGATGACGTACTTCTTCAGGAGAGATTCTGAAGTGTGCGTTCGATGGACACTTTACTATCCCATGAAGCCACAGGAGAGAATTTATGAATGGCAGTGAAGTGACGCAATGACAGCAATAATATGGCAGATATAGTATGTCTGAATTTCATTCATATGATTCATATTCATACTATATATGGCATACTAAGGTTGCAAAGAATTTAAATCAAATTCAAATGTAGTACCTTCTGAGACAGCATGCTATTTCGGACATAGCAATGATGATATAGAAGTAGCAACAGATCTTTTCTTACATATTGTGAGATACATCCTAGTATAACAAATTATACTATTTTTTTTACAAATTAAAATGCTAAATCAATCGCCTGTTGATTGGGATTTGAAATGTGCACTGCATTCAAAAAATGGAGGCAGATAAACATGAGATTGTAGAGACAGGGTCATCATCAGAGAGAAGTCTGTCATTTTCACCAGAAGGTCGAGTAATGACATTTTGATTGAAAATTGAAGGTACATGGATGGATAAATCTTATATAACACGCATTTGGAAAATAGTCAGGTTGAATTTTCATTTTATGCTGACCTTAAAAAAATAATTGACTTTAGCTTGTTGCTAAGCTAATGTTGCTGTACTTTAAAAAGCATAAAAACGCATAGCATAAACATCTGGTATACACAAAAATATTACATTTTTGAATATTCATTTTCAACAACACGGGACTATTTTTGTATTGATGACTTTGGTTCAGAATGAAATGCGATTTAAAATATATATTGAGAATTTAATATTTGCTTAGCACTTCATATTGCTATCTGATATTGCATTTTCCATAAATGATACATGCAATGTTTTCTTAGCATTTGGATTTAAATTAATATTATATTTATATTATATTTCATAATTAAAATGCATCCCTTGTGGTATAGCCTGCGATGCTTGTAGGGAGCTTACTAGCTTTTGAAACACAGCAAGAGGAAGGTGCGCACATGTAGTTGTGTGAATGTTTGTGCACAACAAAGCTCATCACTTCTCAACCTTGGCCGAGTTCACTTTAATAATGAGCTTTTCTCCTCAGTTTTTGCACCCAAAAATTAGATGATGAAAGCATTCTGATACAGTAATGGAAATGGAAGAGGAGGGGGCCTGTTTCAGAAGGGGGCGTCTGGCGATTGTGTCTTTCAATCTCCTGATTCCAGTTGATAAGCAAAACACTTCTCCTTTCGCCCTGTCCAATCCAAAGCCTCTCCTTCCATGTATATATTTTATTTAATGATAAAATCTTTTTTATCTCTCGTTTTCATTGTCTGAGTAGTGAATTATCATTACACATTTTTCCCCCACTCTCCATTGCATGCATATGTGTGTCTGAAAGATAAGTTGACCTTTCTGAAATCGCGGTCCAGCATCAGATTGAGCGGTTATTGCAATATTCCACTGTAGTGAGATTAAAAGAAAAAGGGCAGATTCGGAATGTTTTGTGGTATTTGTATGTACTGTACATGCTATAAAACACACACGAGTTTCCCTTTTGACTCACCCCCCAACACACTGCATACCATTTTCTCTGGTTGCGACTGCATTCCTAGTGAACAAGACCAGGCAGTGGAGCTGTGATTTAACAGTCTAGTGTTTCTAAAGGGAGAAAATATTTTGTTGACAGGCTGCAGAATATTCACAGGACATTGCATGTGGGTGTGTGCGAGGAAGCACCTCATAGCCAGCGAAACTGTTGACAATACACACCCACTGCACTGTTTCGGAAAAGGTGAAATGTAAAGCTGTTTTGCTGCACTGTAAAAAAATAAAAATAAAACTGGCAGCTGTGGTTGACAGACCTTTACAGTAAAGAATAAGGTTGCAAAAACATATTTAAATTATTTTTATTTACCATTTCATTTACATAAATTTTTTGCAGTGTGGAAACTTTTAGTCCAAAAGAGCGCAGGGAATAGCGTCGTAAAAGGGCCTTTATGAAAGGACGTGACACACGCTGGCTGCTGCAGGGTTAACTTTGAAATTGCCTTGTGTGATATTAAGTTCTGAGATGGTGACCTGACCAGATCTTGGTATTATATTCAAAGCAGGCCAGAAAGGGTCAAACAAGCTGAGATATTGCAATGAGGGTTTGCTCAAGTGGACCATTAGTCTTCGTAATAAAATGCATCCTACGTCTGCAACCGCCAGCCCTATTAATATTCACTTTAGCTGTGCATTGCTGGTGCATTTTCCCTTAGTCAGACAGTCGCTGGGCAGTACAGCCCCAGACCTGCCTCAGATAATTAGAATGATAAATCGACATGGGCCTCTTTTACTTGAAGGTTGAAGCCTTCCTCTGGGTCAGTACCATGGCCGTGATGAGACGCCTATTCATCTTTGTCCAGTGTTTCAGCAGTTGTGTCATAAAAAACACATACAATCAACACAACCATGAGTCTGCTCATTTCAGGTGCAGACATGCTTAAACTACTCTTTGCTCTGTTTTCCACTTTCGATATCCCAAAAGCAGCTTATGTATACATGAATACATAGCACATAGCGTCAATACTGGAGCACTGAATAATTTGCACTTCATGGAAGATGCGCACAAAACTTAAAAAAATGTTTAGCTACGAGTTTTGCCATTGTATAATCTCCCATGTCATTCCAAACCTTTATGATTTAATTTTGTTTTCCATGCAGCGTAGCTCCATAAAATACCAGTAAAATAGCAACATGTGTCCAGCTGTTATGATTATGAGCTCTGCGCTCCCCCCCCCCCCCCCCCCCCCTCTTGCCACCGGTGGGAGCTCTCACACACACTACAATTCCCATGATGCAGTTCATTGGACTGATTACTGCACCAGCTGGACACCATTACATGAACTATAAAATACTCATGCACACACATCACATGCACACACATCACAAAGTCTTGATTTGCTGTGGTGATCATTCTGAACGTTGATATTCCGGTCGATTTTTGTATACCGATTCTGCTGTTACCAGTCACTGATTCTGTCTGCCGGCCCCGATCCTTGTTTGGATTATCACTCGTGATTGTTATCTGCCTGTCTTGACTTCCCCGCCTGTACTACGAACCTCTTTCTGACGCTTGCCTGGAATATCGTTTATGTATGTTCTCTGCCTGTCCTGATTACCCCTGCCTGTACAACTACTCTTATTAAAAGACGTGCATATGGATTTCTGCCTGTGAGTACCCTTCTATTACACCAGCGTACCTAGGAACTGTTTAATACTTTTTAAAAGCAGCCCAAAATAGTTTTAAGAAAGATTTTGTTTTACATTTTTGGTTTCTGCATAATTCACACAGTCAGTGTTATTTTAGTACAATTGATTTACTTTTATAGTTTTTCCTAATATTTTAATTATATTTTATTTTTTAAATGTCTAGCTGAAGTAAAATAAGTTAAAGTTTTTTAGTTAATGTTTATTATATACAAGCAGATTCAGTCTTCATCTTGAATGACAGAATATCATTTTTTGTTTTTGTTTTTAATAATATGAACGTCTTTGATTAACTAATTGACCTATGTTTGGCCTCTCATTTTATATATTGTTTGTATAATATTGGGATGATTTTGTATGAGCTTGATGAACATACATAAAAAGGTCACTTTTAGTAGGTGAACACCTAATATAAACAAATGTCAGGCGAAGAAAAATCCTAGAACTTCAATGCTTGAAATTTGCTGCATCTAATAATACTATCTAATTACATTTAATTGCTGAAGAGTTCTATTTAAATTGTAAACTGCCAGAGCTTTTGCGGCGGCTAAGAAAATGCAAATTTGCATTTAGATCCCGTTTGATAAGTGCAATGGCTTTAGACATTTGAATGGGCACAGGGCCAATGAAACGTTCAGACAAAAGCAGGTCATCTGAATATCACTGATTCTGCCTGACGGCATTCTGTCATGGGTTTTAATGGCTTAAGTAAATATACTGCGTGGAGAACTTGGATTAATTCAGCGCAACAACAATCATTCCCCAGACGTTCTGCCGCACTGTTCACAGTCATTACTGTATTTAATGATCACGTACACTTAGCTTCAAATGAATAATCTCTTAACAACAGTATGTGCTTGCCCCCCTCATGTTCACAATTTTGTATTACTGTTGGTGTTAATTAAGAGCATGTTAATAATGTTGGATTTGTTGAAAAGGTGAATTATTTCTCACCTTTGTGAGGTGTCTCTAAACCTCTGGCAAGGAAATGTTGCTCAAGGTAAAGCTGTTGAGATAGCAACCTTCATAAAGGCAGACATTGAATATCTGTGAATGGACAATCTGAGAAGCTTTCACTGCCATCTCAATAAACAGTGATTTTCTTGTAAGTAATGGAAATGTACAGGATTTTCCCCCTTTTTTTTAAAATTATTTTCTTTGTCCATCACAATATGCCTGCAACCATTCAGATCCACAAATGTAATGCTTTAAACACTCATTTGCGACTACAATTGGAAGGAATTAATGAAACATGAGCAGAACAAACTCATAATCTGTATCTCTATAATCAATGTCATATGAAAGATGAGTCACACGCAGCAACTACAACGATAAGTTCTCACTAACAAACAGACCTGGGGTCTCATTTATAAAACTGTGCGTAGGATCACTACTAAAAGTTTACGTGCGCCAAAAATGCCATACGGCAAAAAATATTCAGATTTATAAAACCGTGTGTAAGCACACCTGTCATGAACATTCCCTTTATAAATCGCAGATGTCAAGGGTCAAAGTTTGCTTAAATGTGCACACATTCTCCCGTCAAGTTGTTTTTTATAGATCACAACCTTTGTGTGGAAACTGGCGTACGTACATTTCCAGTCCCGTTTTGTGCGTATGCACGCTTTATAAATGAGACCCCTGGTCTCACAGAGAGGGCTTAGATTAAGGTCCTTAGTTCAATTATAGTTCAATTAGGCCCTAGTTCAACTATAAGATACTTTATAAACATGCTCATGTGCATCTTGCAATAAAACAATGGCAATGACATATTTTAAGATATGTCTGTACAAGTTGCTTTCAGTTTAAACAGCTCAAATATGCATTTTATGCCTGGGACTAGGCTTAAGCTGTCTGTGAAACAAAGAATATTATGTTTTGGTTGCAGTTGGATGGGATGAGATGAATGACTTCAGGTTCAGTAAGTGAAATTGATTCATTCATGAACTGCTCCAGCTCACTCAGAAGTGCTTTGATTCACTAAAATAATATTTTACTTGGGAATCGGACTTCAGTGTTCACTAAAAATAGTTATTTGCTGAATTTGGAACCGCATGTACTCGTATACTATCTGAATTCAGCAATTACTTTGGGGATAAGACTTCACTGGTCACAGTGTGTGTTTCACACCGAATAGTAATGGAGAGAACACTTTCAGCGCATTTTAGTACATGTGATGACTGTTAAATATTATATTTTTTCATTGCAATGGAATATCAGATATGTTTTAGAAATATATATTTTAATTTCTGTAATTTAATTCAACTTTGTGTAATCATGGCTTAACTTTTGGAAGGTCATACAAATAATGAGTTAAAAAAGAGATATTAAAAACATTATTATGTCTGATTCAAGCTAAAAATGGACGGTCAGGTTGAGAGCACTGCATACAGCATGCTGTCCTATAGTTCAAACACTAGAGCTTGGCACTTGCAACACCAAGGTCACGGGTTTGATTCCAAGGGAAAGCAAGAACTGACTGGAATGCCAATATGTACCTTGAATGCAATGCAAGTTGCTTTGGCTAAAAAAATTATACATATGTAAAAATATATTAAGAAAAGAGTAGTATGTGGTATGGTATTCTAGATTCTACTACTGTATGGTAAATTTTTTTAAGGGGAAAATCACAATGGTTGGTGGCTGTCTGATGACTGCATTGTTTGAAAGAAAGAAATAAATGACATCAAACCATGCAAAGAGAAAATCCATTTACATGTATACCCTCTAACAAGGCAGGTAGACTGCCTGTCTTTTGACCACGCAGCTGTCTCATTGCATTCCCAGGCAGTTATTGATGCCAGTGCAAAAGGATGGAAAAAAGTACTATGTTTCTTAAAGGAATGGCATTGAGAGGCTTTGCCCATAAGGATCTCCATATGGGCCTGTGAGGATAGACCTCCTTCATCATCCTTTCACCTGCGCTCTGACAGATGGACGGAGAGGGGACCACTCGGCCGTTAATTGCCCTTTTCCCTGCTTTTGTAATGGCGTGGTCCTCAGGTTCGCTGGGCCCTCTCTAATTAAAGAGCTTTGAGAGCGGGAGCGAGGCATCTGGTCACTGCCATTTCCATTCCCACTCACCAAACAGAGCCAGCCAGACAATGATAGCCAATTATCTCGTTTATTAAAAAAGAGGAGGCCTTGGCGGGTAATGATTAGCGCAGATAGGGGTGCGTCAGCCCAGTCTCATGCACATCAAGGGCAGCTTGCTGGAATTTGGAGGCTGAGATCCAGCTGAGGCTTTTTGTGGGAAACAGCCAAGCAGTTCATTATACATTCAAGTATGTCAATCAAGACAGGGAGTGTTGACCTCTTAAAAGGATGGTTAGTAATTTGCAAAAATAAAGAGGAAAAAGGAACTTTTCAGTAATCATTATGACAAGACAAGGGTATCTTTGAGGTCAACAGAAACTTTCACACATGACTCATATAATTGGCTGAAATCAACACCTCTATGAACACCTGATTTTTCTTTTTGCTAAACTATTTTCATTCTATACTTTCAGTGGTCCATAAGTTAAGGTGGATTACTTTAATACAAATTGCAGGGCGCACCAGAGTTCACACAATTGGTATGAAAGCAAAGTGAACTGCAATCAGCCATACTGTGTCTGGTTATCACCTATATTTTACATACAAAATGTTAATTGATGCAAATAAAAATGGATATTTGTGTCAGTTTAAACCATGATATTGTTCAACATCAACCTGAGATAAAGAGATATGTCGTTAAAAATGTTGCTGTAGGTTTGTATTTGTTCTAAAAATCTTTGAGCTCCATTTCAATCATGATGATCAAGGCGTCTGTGTACCTATGCAATATACAAGCAATGTTAATCTCATTTAGCGATGCCCTCTCCTCTGTCCTAGTTTGGATAACAGCATTACGGTAGACACTGTTATGGGTTTAGATATGCCACACACCCACACATGTTCACACACAAAAAAATAACACAGTCTTTACCGTATAGCTCAATGTGAGAGTACAGGCATAGAGGCTTAGTTAAAGAAAAAGGGAGGCATTTTAAGTAGTTTACACACAATTGTGCTTGTTAAATAAAAGTATATGGTTTTATTTATCTGTTTACTCCCAGAAATGAGTCCTAAAAGCAAGTTGAAAGGACATTGACCTCTGATGTAGTGTCACCAGCCACTAACTAAACAAATACTTTTCAATTCACTCTCCTCAGCATCCAAAACCATTGCTCTGTAAAGCTAGGTACAATAACACCTACTTGAATTCTCATTATTTTTCTTCTACTTCTGCATTTGGAGAGGAAAAAGGACAAACGAGTATTATACTGCAGCTTTATGTCTATAGCCAGCATGTGGTCTTAATCTGATTACCTTCAGTCTTCCTGCTCTTTTCCTCAGCTATGTGTAGCCACAGTGATACTTACTGATATATTATTCACATGCTTTAAAAACACAAACAAATAAGAAATGATTCCATGTGCTGCTATGCCAGCCTGCGCGTACAAACCCTCCTGCTGCTTTCAATTCCGATAACGCTGCTTTGTTTTTTCCTTCCCACTTCCTGCCGTCCTTAGCAACAATAAGATCTACAAGCACTTAATCAATGAATTAGCAGTGCAAGATATGCAGAGTGGGCCTGGGGGTCAAAAGGAGATGACCAGGCCTCTTGAGTTATGTGATGAGCAGTGCACAAAGTGCAATAACTGACCAGCCTGTAATTTGCTTAATAGCCCGTTGAATCCACACTGCAGAGCTCAGGAATCAGACGACACTTCGAAGAGATGAGAGACAGTGACCTCTCCATGATAAATTGACAACCTGTCTGGTGAGTTAAGGAGAGAGGGGGAACTTGGGCATGGCAAGTCGCTGGCCAGCAATTGGACTAATGGACGTGAGCGGCTAGACAGGTTTCTGAGTTTTGACCCTCCTGTGAGCCAGCTGGGCACAAGGCCAAGGCCAAGGCCATCGGAGTGAGGTGTGCCGTGTGCAGACTTCGTAGGATGGAATGTTGCCGGCTTCTCATTTTATTAATATTTGTGATATGGTTAATACTTAATGCATAATGTCTTCATCCACTTGAACAATGGAAGTCAGTATTTGCTAGACAAAGATTATCGATTGCTATTAATCTAGGCTTTTTAAATCATCTGAAAGGGATAGTTCACTCAAAAATCTTGTTCCAAGCTCATGTCATTCCAAATCTGTATGCATTTCCTTCTGCGGAACACTAGCAAACTGCTTTGAAACTCTTTGGCGTACCACAGGAACTACATGTGAGTGGTACATTGCTTTTGGATTTTGAGGATCTAGTTGAATCTAGATCTAGATGAACTTCTAGGACATATAGTCATGGGTTATGGTTTAGCTCAAATTTCATGCAGACTTTATGTAGGTGGTCCACTGGATGTCCTTTTCTGGAGGATAAAAAGAGAAGAAAGAAGGATTTAATGTGTGCCTTAATTTGAGCTTGTTTCCCACAGTTGATCTTTACATATAATTTATTTTAGATACAATTTCATACAAGGGCTACAAGTCGTGAAGATGCTTTTCCACAGGAAAAAATAAAATTAGACCAATTAGAATATGTTTCGAGAGTCTCTTGTCTGTGTAGCGCTCTTGTCTGTGTAGCGTCTTGTGTGCGGGTTATGATGTCCGATCCCCAGACTGGTCTTGTTTGGTTTCGGTTTTGTTTCGGGGTTTCGGACATGATTCGTGTGTTCGTCCTTGTTGTGAGCGTGTGAGTTCTGCTGTCTTTGTGTTTTCGTGAATATGCAGCAATGTGTGTCCGCATTGGCTGCGTTTTCGTGTCTTGTCATTGAGAACCCTACCCGTCTTGTTCTCCTGCTTAATTTTGATTTGTCCCGGATGTTTCCCGTTCTATTATCCTCCCTCCTGTGTCTATTTAATCCCTCTGTGTTTTCTGTCTTGTGAGGTTTCGTCATCATTTGATGGCTGTGTTTCTTGTTCCGAGTCTTGTTTGTGTCGTGTCAGTCCAGTCTTGTTTTTCCCCTCTTGATTTTTGTTTAATTAAATACCCATTCTCTCGCACCATTGAGTCCTCGCCTCATCTGCAGCACAACCTGACAAGTATACCTGTACATGTACTATTTAAATACTAATTGGGACTAAATTGGCCCACTTTTTAGTAAAATAGTAGTAAACCTACCTTCAAACCTACATTTTAACTTATCAGTATGCTAGTAGTTTACTATTTCAATACTTGCAACACATTTTTTAGTGTATGAAAGTACTCTGAATTACATTCTCAGTAAATTACTAGATTATAATTTTTTACTGAGAGTATACTCTTTAGATATTTGTTATACTCAAAATATACCATCAACTGTACTTTAACTCTTTAAATTTAAAAAAGAAATCAAAACGTTTTATTTTACACATGATCATCTGTTTTCCAGGAATCATGAAGGTTTTATAGAACATTTGTTCTCTTTTTTCAAATAAATTAATTGTACACTTGAAAACCCCCCTAAAAACTACTAAATTGTTGCAAAATTAGACAACTTGTACACAAACAATTTGTTGTGCCAGCAGTGTTTATGCAAGGGCATAGTCAAAGTGCAGAATTCAATTGTTTAGAATGAATAAATAGATAAGTAGTTAAATTATAAAATTATAAATAAATAACACCACAAAAAGCTGATTGATGTCCGTACATACAGGACTCCCTAATGGAATGGAACTGACAGTGATTGCAAAGGCCCATTTAGCAGTTGATGTGTTATTATGATTGGACATGTCAGTCTTTCTCCACTGATTAAAAAGAAGCAAATGCCCCCCAAAATGTACCCAGTGTTCACAGTTCCTTTTTTTGCATCTGCAAAATGATGAGTGCATATTATTCTGTCAATCCTGAGAAACTGGTGACATTCAAAGTGAAGCCAAAGATGAGAAAGAGAGGCGTTGTCACTAAGAACTTTACCCCCATCCCCAATGAAATAAAAATAAAAAAGCAGCAAGAAAAGATAAAAGAATATTTACAGAAATGATTTTTGACTTTGTCAAAAAGTCAAAGAAGTGACCACAATGTTCTTGGGCTCAAGTATAGATCAGTCTATATTTCTGTGACTTTACCAAGGGCCGACTGACAGCTGATCAGATCCTGCCCACACCTCCAGGTGTCCACTTGTTTGTTAAAAAATACAGATACAAGTCTTTGCAGCAGACATGCATTGTCTCTAAACTGAACTGACGGCAGAAGACCACCTGTCCTTGTTATTTGGAGTTTTTCGCTCTGACTGTTGAAGTCACCTGTTATGTTTGTGTATAAATACGTTTGTGCAGTGCTCAGACAGTCTTTACACCCCTAACTGGGCACTGCTGACAATAGAGATGTATAAAATGTAACAGTTCCGGTTCCTATTCCAGTCCCTCTTAATGATTCTGGTTCCTTCATGGTTCAATTAAAATATTAAATAAATTCCTCATATTGCATACAGATTGCCCTCATGTACGGTCTGTTGCCATATGATAACACTGTTTCTGATCTCTAAAAAACAGAATAGCAAATTAGAAATAAATGTTTTATTATTAGCAAAAGTGTTGCTCTGACTTTAAAATGACCTTTTTAGACCTGAACAATTGCCTGTATTTAAATAAAACATGCAAAATATGTTTAGAATAAGCAGTAATATATTTAATTCATTTAATACAATTATTATATTGAACCACTTTTATAATATACAGCTAATAACAACAAAACACAGCTTATCAATGGATCCTTTTCATAGACTGTGGTGATACATTTTAATGGTCATCGACATCATAAACATTGCAAAGTTTTTTCTAATACATATATTTATACACATTTTTCTTCTTTAATTATAGTCTCTCATTCATTGCTGTAGATGTTTAGCCAACTATGACAACTTCCGCTTCTGAGAAACCCTGAGAAATGTGAAAAGGGTCCATTGAACAACCAGCCAGTACATTTACGAGCCATTAACGCATTACACCATCTTGGTTAGTTGGACATTTTCAAAGTAATATTTGGTAAGTGAGTCATGTTAATTAACAGCTCAGAGTAATCTATAACGTCTCGGGTTACGTATGTAACCCTGGTTCCCTGAGGGGAACGAGACGCTGTGTCGAAGCACTAGGGGAAATAGCCTTGCGTGAGTCACGTGAAGATCTATGCAACCAATGAGAAACGAACGCGTGTGAATGCGTCACTGCCGGCCGCAGCCGGTGACGTCATGAGGCAGAGCATAAAGCGCGTCTGAAACCGGGGCGCGTCAGCCATGAATGCCTGAAGCGGGCCCGGAGGCGCCAGGAGCTGAGGCCAAGACACAGCGTCTCGTTCCCCTCAGGGAACCAGGGTTACATACGTAACCCGAGACGTTCCCTTTCTGGGAACTCGAGCTGTGTCGAAGCACTAGGGGAACGCTATGCCAACGCCACCTCAGCGACGTCAGCATCCGGGTGTGTCCCAGCTCACTGAGAGAGCACCCTGGTTCCCGGGGCGGCATCGAGGTCTAGCTGGTAGAACCTCATGAATGTGTGCGGTGAGGACCAGCCGGCCACAGCACAAACATCAGACAAGGCGACTCCGGAGAGGAGAGCCTTGGATGCTGCCATGCTCCTAGTGGAGTGGGCTCAGACCCTCAAAGGAGAAGCATGTCCGGCCGACTCGTAAGCTAGACAGATAGCCTCGACTATCCACCTGCTTGGTGTTTGCTTAGAGCTGGAGCCCCCTTAGGGGTCCTAAAGCCAACGCAAACGAACAGTTGGTCCAACCTACGCCAAGTGGCAGTCTTTGACGTAAGCGTCCAGTGCTCGCACTGGACAGACCTTGTTCTTGCTCCTGCTCATGATCATCAAATGGGGGAGGGCAGAAGGCCTGCAGCATGATAGACCGAGCCACCTCAGTGGGAACCTTGGGGATATAGCCTGGACTCGGGTGGAGAAATGCCTTTCCCATCCCGGGCGCAAACTGAAGACATGAAGGGGCCACTAAGAGGGCCTGAAGATCCCCGACCCTCTTGAGCGAGGCGATTGCCAGCAAAAGAAGGGTCTAAAGAGAGAGGTACTTAATAGAGATTCCTCTAAAGGTTCAAGGGGCGGCTGGGACAGGCCTAGGAGTACCACGGACAAGTCCCAAGCCGGCACCCTGGTCTGTGCCGCAGGTCTCAGCCTTAGTGTACCACGGAGGAAACGAGTGACTAGGGGGTCCCTGCCCAAGGGTACCCCACCCAGAGGTACGTGGCAAGCCGCTATAGCAGCCACGTAGACCTTCAAGGTGGAGGGGGACAGCCCTGCCACAAATCTTTCTTGCAGGAACTCCAGTACTTTGCCAACTTGACAGGTTACTGGGTTCACCTGCCTTTCACTACACCAAGAAGTGAAGAGCTTCCACTTCAGGGCGTAGAGTCTCCTCGTGGAGGGAGCTCTGGACTGAAGGATGGTCTCAACAACCTCGGCTGAGAGACCGGCCTCTATGAGCTGGGCCCCCTCAGGGGCCAGACCCACAGTTTCCCAGAACTCCCGGGAGCAGAGTGATGGGAGGAAAAAGCGTACAGGCGTAGCCTCGGCCACGCCTGTACCATAACAACCCGCCCCAGAGGCCCTGGATGTTAAATGAAAGCCACAGAGGGCAGAGAAATTCTTACGGAGGCAAACAGGAGACCTGTGCCTGCCGTATCTGTCCCAAATCTGCTCCAAATAAGGGGACCAAGGGTTCCAGCCCTCGGGGAGAACCCCTGGTTTTCAGCCACCACTGCAGGGGTCTCGCACACAGTCGGCCCCATGGAATAATCGCTGGAGCCGCTGCATGGACCCTAACACCTCAGAGTGTCTCACGTGAGTGGCTGCCCCTCGATACTCTTGACGGCTGAACGAAGGCTTGAATGCGCTCGGGGAAGAGCCGAGCCAACATAGCCACTGAGTCCCAAAGACTCCCAAGAAAGTGGTTCTCTACGTGGGAGAAATAACACTCTTCTTGGTGTTCAGCGTAAGAGTGTCACTCGTCGCTTAACAGCTCAACGAACGGCCTGGATGCTCTCGGGGAGGAACCGAGCAGACATGGCCACTGAGTCCCAAATGACTCCCAAGAAAGTGGTTCTCTGAGTGGGAGAAAGTACACTCTTCTTGGTGTTCCGCCGTAAGCATCGACGAGAACCAGGAGTTCTTCCGCATGCTCAGGGTGCGTGGGCATCGCCCCGTGACCTTGATTGCGAAGCGGGTACCCCTCAGGGAGAACCCCTGGTCTTAGTCCTAACCCCAGCTCCTCTGTGTGCGGGCACAACACCTCGATGTTGTGCTGCCCTTGCAAGTACAGATGAGCTTAGAGCAGCCGGACCAAACACGGAAGCACTGATACTGGTACGCCTTCCCCCCTGAAGGCGAACCACAGGAACTTCCTGTTGTGGAAGGATGGGAATGAGGGATTTATATGTCTCTGATGTCGATCGTGCCGGACCCGTTATAGGACCTAATCTGTACTACGATCCGCCTGAGCGTCGCATCTCTTCGCATCAATTTAAGAGACAAAAATCCAGAATGAGCCGCAACCTTCCATCCTCCCTTCGGAACTATGAAGTAACAGCTGAAAAGCCCGGACTTGCTGTTCACGAGGGGTCCATACCCGATGGCCCCTTTCGCCAGCAGAGTGTCTACTTCTTGTTCCATGACCAGAGCCTGCTGAGGGCCTACAGCAGACTGTAGGACCCCCGAGAACCGGGGTGGTGAGACCCCGAACTGAATGGTGTACCCTAAGGTGACCGTGCGCAGGACCCACTGAGAGATACCGGGTAGCCGTGACCACGCATCCCGGAACTCTACTAGGGGAACCAGCCTCCCGGGGCTGGCCTCTGGTGCTGATAGCATGTCCACCACTGGGCCGGGATTTCCGGATTCCCGGGTGGAGTGCTCTAGGACCCTCCTCGGAGGGGGTGGTTTTCCCATGGCGGGCTGACTGGTCAGCTGCTCCAGGGATACACCACCTTGTTGCGGCTTGGCGTCAGGGCCGCTTGCTCTTAGCCTTCTTAGCGCTCAGGACAACCCTCAGATCGCCCCTCTTGCCAGAGGCTTGAGCCTGTCGACCCGACCCCCCGGGATTAACCGGAGGAAGACGGGTGGCGACACTTCGTTTTTGAGCGGCCCTGTGTGAAGAGCTTTGAGACCTCCCTTGACTGGCGGTCTCACGTGGAGGGCGGCGGGGAATAACTTTACTGAACGACACCTGCTGTGGTGCAGCCTCCTGAAACTTGTCGACAACGCTTTTTACGGCGTCGCCGAGCAAGCCCGAAGTGGACAGAGGAGCGTCCAGCAAAACAAATTTGTCCTATCTTTCATAGCTGACAAATTGAGCCAAAAAGGTGTCTCTCCGTAGCCACCAGAGCTGCCATGAAGCGGCCGACAGAGTAGGCCATCTCCCTAGTGGCCCGAAGAGACAGATCCACGGTCCGGCGCAGCTCTGCCACTGCCTCCGGACCGATACCGCCGCCCTCGTTGAGGTCCCCAAGCAACTCCGCCTGATATGCCTGCAGCAGTGTCGTGCCGTGCAGACACGCTGTGGCATGACTCGATGCGGAGTATGCTTTCCCCACCAAAGACGATGTGACGCGCATCGGCTTGGAGGGGAGCGCCAGAATTTTAATGGAGGACGCGGACTGAGGGACGAGGTAACTCGCCCTCATCCACTTTCTTCAACCCTCCATATCAATGATCTTGAGCCCCACTAGATTATTATACATCGTAATATTACGTGTATAAATTTTCTCGGAGGCTGGCCTTCCCCAAGATCTAGATACCTCGGCATGTAAATCAAGTATGAAAGGCATTGCTCGGCGCGGGGAAATGACGCGAGTCAGAAGATAATGCTCGTCTAACATACTTAGGACGAGCCCTTCTGGTCTCTGCTGGCCAATCAAGCCCCAGACGAGAGACCGCTCGCGCCACAACCTCAACAAGCTCCTCAAACGCCGGCGAGGAGAGTGGCGAATCCTCCTCGACCGGGTCAACACTAGCTAAATCGATCTCACTCTCTGAACTTGATAGAGCTAGTGTTGGAGTCACAGCACGGGCATCTCACTCAGAGTGCTCGTGACTGGGACCCGCTTGATCTCGTGAAGGCTGAGGTAAGGACGGACCCACCCCAGCAGCCTCAGCGAGATCCATTTGTGATCCCCAGGACCGAGAGCGCCACAAAGCCTCGGCTACTGCAGGTCCCGAATCGCGGGGAACACTAGCCTAGGCGGCCTCGTTACAGACCGCCAGGCGGGAGCGGAGATCATGCAATGAAAAATTTCATCCAACCCGGGCTCCGAACCCCGGTCTACCGCATGATAGGCAAACACACTATCCACTGTACCACATGCAGCATGCAGATAGAACCTTTCGCAGTCCTTACAACCGGCACTCTCAAGTGCCGACCGTGCATGCTCCACTCCCAAACAGATTACACACATAACATGTGTATCCCTGCCCGTTATGAAACGTGGGCAAGGATAAACACACGGTGTGAACCTCTGTTCATTCGCCACATTTTCACACTCATTCTGATGATTTTTAGCTATCTCAACTCAAAATCACTCTCACACAGACACAGCACGCTGAAGGCATTCAGAGCTGACGCGCCCCGGTTTCAGACGCGCTTTATGCTCTGCCTCATGACGTCACCGGCTGCGGCCGGCAGTGACGCATTCACACGCGTTCGTTTCTCATTGGTTGCATAGATCTTCACGTGACTCACGCAAGGCTATTTCCCCTAGTGCTTCGACACAGCTCGAGTTCCCAGAAAGGGAACTGTTTTGATACAATATACTAAACCGTTCGCACTGTATGTTTCAATCACTAACAAAACCATTTCATAACATTCATTCATTCGAGACTCGACCTACTCCAGCAGCTCCACGATTCACTTAAAAGAACAGATCCATAAGGGTTATTAACTTCCTTTTTTTCACTAAAAGGAAGCACCTCATAATGTTGCATTCATGTGCTATCGGACATTTCCTACTTCCCACTTCTGAAGTCGTGATATTGAGCGTTCGAACTTTGACTTGAGAGGGCATTCATGAATATTTCTTTTGTTAAACAAGGAAACTAGTATTTATAATTCTGATTTGCATTAATCATTAGTTTGTGAATCGGACTCCACTCGTCGCGCTGCCGTTACAAGCGATTCACTTCCGCCTGAAATGGTTCTCAGGCCACTGTTGTTGACAGTCCTTCACCAATTGAGGAAATCACGGCCTAATCCATAAACTGTATGCTATAATACACTACGTATATTACCCACATGGGCAATGTTGTTTTTTCTCCTCTTGACAGTTGACACCACTGATGGAGCCATACAAGGTTTCGAGTTACCGCTCTCCCGCCATTTCAGATCCAAACGACAACAACCATCATCAGTATATAAGTGCCAAGTTACAAACTACTTTGAATATGACCAGATTTATTTAAATGCGGTATAAATCATGCACATTCTCTATAAATGTGACCGTGAATATGCCCAAACACACTTAGCTGTTGCACTTTGAAAGTGAGATCATTTAAAATGTCGGTCAGGCTGAAGCAATCATCGTATATACAGAAATGAAAATGGCTAATGTAACCCGGTCAATATGGGACACGATAATAAATAATGCAGACTTTGGTTCAGAAGCTGAGGGCAAGAATGCGTTTCCACCACCCATGTCATTTTAATATAGTGTTTTAATCATGGCAGGGGTTGTTAAAGGCTTTGGCTCGCACACTCGCCCTACGTACAGTTTCTGGGCCAGTAAGCTCGCCACGGAAGAACGCTAAACCCCTCATCTATATTTTCATCATTCGCATCATGCCGAACAACCAAGGCACGTTCTCGGCAGTCAACACAGACTGCATGATATTTTCTTTTTTAAATTAAAAAGACAAATGCCACATGTCTGGCAATAAAAGGGCTTTGACGGGAAATGATTCCAAGGGCGCCCGTTTTTACACCATTTATCCCGATACAAAAGCCTTTGTGATGCGCCTGGAAGCGAGCGCGTGCGGGGAGGCTGGATGGGGGCATGAAGGCAGATCGAGTACAAGTTGGGTGTTAATACGGAGATTGGCCGGAGATTATCGCAGGTTCAGGGAGATTCATTCACAAGGTTTAAGTCGCTGCTTTTCTCCACTGGTAACCATGCCAACTGTGCAAGGAAACTATTAAACATCTCCGCATCAAAATCAGGGACCTTAAAAAGCCAAAATGCAGGTCTATTGCACCCAAAACGGGATAAGCTGCTCATCAGTTGGGAAACTTCCTCACCGTACAGGACAGTTTTTTTTTTTTTGTGAGGGGAGCTAGGATCCAAAGCTCATTTTCATACACATTGTCTTTCCCACATTCTGGTGGGTTTTAAATGAAAATGTGAGAAACAGTGGTATTCAAAGCGGCTCATTTGTTTAACATCTGAATATGCTGTAGTTCATGTAAAAATGATTCAAATGCATTTAACAGATTCAAATTATTTTAATGTTTAAAGCAGTTTGATGTCTTATAAAATGTTGTGTATTTGAAAGTATTTATCACCTTTGAGAATGCAAACATGGACCTGAGGAAAATGTAAAATAGTCAGAAAAATTATAATGTAACCAGATATACAGATAAAAAGTCTGATGTATCATATGATGGTTGCATTTTAACTTTTTTTTTTTCCAAAAAAACCCCCAAAAACAAACGATATTATGATTAGTCCAATAAACCTATTAAATGTTGAAATATAAATGTAAAAGCAAAAAACACGTACCACCTGAAGGTAATAATGCTAATTATGCTAAAGTATGACAATCAGAGAGCAGAAGGCATGTAGTAAATTGTGATTGACCATGTTCATAATTTAGAGGCCTTAGAAATTCAGAATATTTCAATCAAAAGATGATATGATACAGTAGGAATAAGGATAAGGCCAGCGTGACAGGCTGCATAGGCTCTGTGGACACCATTGTCCTGTAAAACAAAGAGCAGACCCCTTTCTCAGCAAAACTAAACCCATCCTACTTTCAGTTCTCTTTTCATTGGTCTAAACAAAAACAAAACAAAAGACAATAAACAACAAAACCCCTTAATTATGGCCTAGGTGGCTTGCGGGGATATTATTTCACATATAGACAAGTGTTTAGCTGACAAGCAGCCTGAGCTTTTCTTTCTCTGCACGATCAAAAAGCCAGGCAACAGATGTCAAGCTTTTGAATTTGCACACGGAACATGACCTCAGGGGTCAGGGCCCATACATCCTGCCCAGGCATCAAGCTGTGTAAGGCGAGGGCTGAGCGTAGAGTCTCCCAGGGCAGGTGGGTCTGGGTACGCAACCATCCCAGCATTCCCTTGCACTGGGTTGTACCATAATGATGCCCCATTTGTGCCCCTTGTACATTTCTGTGGCGTGATGCGGGGCCTGACAATGTGCTGTTTCTGGCAGGGATCTGGGGTGGGGTGTAGGGGTTAACCTGGCCCACTCCATGGGAAAGAAAACATCAATAGAACTGGGTATTAGCAAAACTGAAGCATAGGTTACTCAGGAATTAATGAACTTTCAGGCGGACTCCTTATCCCCGTATTGACAGAGATGAAGTTGAAAAGCTGCTCAGGTCTCGAGTGGAGAACCACACAGAGGAGGGGTTGTGTGTGATTGCCTCCAGAGGAAAAAGAGCTCCCTGAAAGGGAAAAAAAAACTGAAGAAAGAGAGGGAGAGAGGAGCTGTATCTTCTGACACTGTTGAGTGGTAGTACAATTTCATTCAAACAACATTTACTTTTTTTACTTTTAAAAAACAAACAAATCTGAGATGTTATATATTTGTAAATAGAGAAGAATTCTCTAAATTTTTTATTTTTGTTTGTAATTAGATTCTTTTTTGTATTGCTGACTGTTTACTTGTCTAGTGTAATTATTTTGAGGTCCTTTTTGTTACATTAGTTAACCTACTATTAGTTTTTGCTTAAGTATCAATATTGGATAATTGTAAAAAAATAATGATATTTAAAATGACTCATATTGTGAAATAAGACTTTGATCATATTGCCCACCAATAATTGTTAATCGTGATGAAATTCAATCTTTGTTTTTTTGCTATAATTGAGCAGCCCTAATGCAGTGTTATTTATATTTGATTATTACATATCTGCACCTAAATACTACTGATTTACTTTATTTGTAACTTTGTTCGATTGTATTGATCTATGCTTGTAATTTGTATTTTTATTTTATTACTGACTGTTCACTTGTCTTTACTAATGTTTGTGACTCAAAAATGTTATCCAAACCATGTGTTTTGTGATCAGTTGCACTCCTATCCTGTTGATTTGGCAGGATATATTAAAGGACTCATCTTTTTAAGTAGCCAGGCCCAGTATAGGTTTTAGTTCCGTTGTTTAAGTTACTTCTTGTTTCTTAGCTAGTATTAAGGGAGGGACATTCATACTAGAAAGACCATTTGATTGGACAAAAATCTGTTCAGTACATGATGAGTCATCTGTGTTTTTCGTTCACTTTCCCTAGAACACAAAAAAACTGTCCCTTTCTATAGTGTAAAAGTACATTTTGCCGAAAGTACATTTTTAGACTTATACTACAAACAAATGGATTACCTTAAAATGATATGCATGTATTTTTTACTTTCCAGTAGAGATTTATATAGTTGCTTATAAATCAATATCATATAGAGATCACCATCGATGATAAGTTCAGAACATATTTACGCTATATGGATTCATCTAACAGCCTTTAACACAGCAGAAATAAACTAGGGCATCAGTGCATGTCAGAAAATAAGAAATTTCTGCGTTTCTCAGTGTGAATGAATGGCGGGGTTTCATCTGGTACACAAACTCACACATATGTGACTCTCGAGGTGTTTTCAGTATCTGCTGTCTCACATGAACACATGAACTTCATCTCACACATTGAAACAGAAACTAAAGCTGAAAGATGTTCATGACAAACCATCAAAATAAAAGTAAAAGAAATTATGACAAATGTACCACTACTGCAGGCTACTAAAATTGACTACTACTACTAATGAAAAAGTAAGTAATAATGATAATAATAACATTTTTATTCTACATTTAAAAAAAGGATGAAAACTTATTGTCTACAAAAAAACATTTACTTGTGGTTGTTTAGACATACAATCTTGTTTTATTTCTTGGTTATTTGATCATCCACTGGAATATGTTGCATAATCTGTGCATCTTGTCTATCTGTTTTGAATATGACATATGTGGGTAGACGCCACAATTAGCAAACTCTTATATCATACCTACTCCTATTTATCACTTTTTCTTTCACAAATTGACTTACACAGTATACATGAATTTGCCTTTGCTTTTGATAAATGCTTATTCTGAAATGTTTTTTCTCTTATGCTGTTGAGGAGGCACTGAATACTTCAACTTGTTTTTAATCTCATTTTCAACCTCATTTCCGAATATTAATCAGTTTTAAGTGAATAAGTACTTCATTCTAGATGGAAGTGACGGCATCCTGTGTCACGATTAAAGCACTTTAGATCAGATTCATGATGCAAAGAGCTGATATTTTTTTCCTTCTGAATCAGCTTCCACCAGTCACACATTCATTAGGTCTCATTAATCATTTTCTTAACCAAGAGACCACACTAGCATCTGAAAATGTTCAGACATGATGTAACAAGATTCTAGTGACAAGCAATTTGGCCGTTTACAAATGCAAAAAACAAACACACAACCATAACCAATCAGAAGTCAGGTTTTATCTGTTTACATGCTCTCTTGATCTCTTTTTTATGACTTTCCAGACACCAAACTTTTTGTCATGTAATACAGGGATTTGTCACCTGACATTATATTTTACATTTACAGTATCAGTCGATATTGTGAACATAGTGAATATTTCATTGTGCATACTCATTACTCCTATTTTTACATTTAGTATGCCTATGATGTCGTATAATATTCACTTTAAATGTAATAAAGTTAAATGTAATTCTTTGAAAATTACACAAAGAATATTGTTTTTTTGTATACTGTATGTTTTAATGTTGTATTGCCAAATTTCACTTGTCAGGACCTATTTTTGTCTAGGCATGAATTTACACTCATCACAAGGAAACTTGATTTCAATCTTGAATTGAATTTACAAAAAAGACATCTAAGCAAGAATAACGAAAAATTACAGACAGAAGCACAAATCAAATAAAAATAGAACTGAAATATAGAGAACTTTACATTTTCAGGTAGGTCTAACAGTATTCAGGTACAGGAATACTAAAGAAATTGAAGAAAGAAAATGTTTCATTGTATAAAGTTAAATACAGAAATATTCTTCTCGCTATCTAATGCACTGTTACAACTGTTTACGTTCACTTAAGACATGGCTGTGTTTATGCAAGTACAATAATCTGTAAAGAAGCTCTTAATTTGTGTCTTAGAGCATGCACAAGTACTACTGACTGCTTTAAAATCATTGAAAGCCTAAATTGACAACTGACAAGTCATGCATATTATAAACTTTAGTAACGATGCAACACTGGCCGATTAGGCAAATGAAAATTCTGTCCCGAAATGTGAGCGTAAGTCTTGTATCGCAGTGTGTATCTCACTTGTACAGACGATGTGGTGATGTGAAGCCGTGTGTGTTTTGAAAGAGAGAGAGAGAATATACCTATACCTGGACAGCACGTGCTGAACGTGGCTGTCATTCAGCTGCTGCCCCTGCTGGGGAGTTTGTCCCATTTTGCCTTAACACTCTGCGAGTTAACGCCTATTATTGCGCACACTGGTCCTGTCTCTGCACCGCAGTACTGCCGTGCTCCGTCTTCATAATTAAGTCATTTATTCTATTTCAGATGTGTCATTGAGCACAAGACTGAGGTGGATGGGCTGAGAGACTAGTAGATTGCCGTTTAAACAGGATAATTTAGTCAAATTTAGGCATGGATCAAAAGAGTTTATTAGTTGATTGTGAATTAAAGGCATGCTAAACTTTAACTAAAAATGGATCTCTGTAAAAAAAAAAAACGTTTAAAGGTTCTGATGACACATACACTCATCTAAAGGATTATTAGGAACACCTGTTCAATTTCTCATTAATGCAATTATCTAATCAACCAATGACATGACAGTTGCTTCAAGGGGTGTGGTCCTGGTCAAGACAATCTCCTGAACTCCAAACTGAATGTCAGAATGGAAAAGAAGTGTTGTTCCTAATAATCCTTTATATGAGTGTATGCATCAATAATGTGCTTTGTTTAAAATAAAAATGCCTTAAACAGACAGAGTTAGGCTAATGCGTTTTTTTTGTCAATGAATATGGATTCTGGCTTCCCCAAAACTTTTTTCAATGCAAGTGAACGTAAACAGTCGAGAATGTGCATGCGAATCAGTATTTTGGATCCATTCATTGTCTTAAAGTGACTGCAGCCTAATATTCCTACTGCGTGTTTTTAATGGAAGTCAAACAACTTGAGCATAAAATGAGAATAATCTGAATAATAAGATTAATCATTATAAGTCAAGATTATATGCAATGTTGTTTTACATTTGATTACTTAATTAAATTTCTGTACGCATCTCGCATCTCTTCCATGAGCACCTAACAACACACACACACACACACACACACACACACAAACAAGTAATGAGTTAGATTATTTTTGCTTGTTTTCCTTATTTTTATCTGACAGTCCTTTTCCCCCCCAGAACATAGCACATACCAAATATATTAGTTAATCTAGTATTCGTTTTTGCTGAAGTAGCCTATTGATAATTGAGAAATATTACTGATATCTAAAATTATCATGAAAGGAGACATTGATCATATCGCCCACCAATAATTTTCAAGTTTGACTAAAATAATTGTGATTATGATAGCAGCCCTACCTAACTTTTTGAATGCTAAGGTCTACTGGTTGTTTAAAAAAAAAAAAAAAAAATCTATAATTTTCAACATGAGTCTCAGGGGCAAATCATGTACAGTGTACATCAGGCTTAAAGGACAGTACAGTACTTGTGGAGGAAGACTTTTGGTTGGCCTGATGGGGTTGGGGGTGGAGGGGATTGTACATGCCTCAGGGGACATAAGCCTCACACTCCACTATCAGTGCAGCAAGGTGAAAGAGATGTCCAGCTAATTATACAAGCAGCGCTGAGGCATTCTGCTTGAGTGGCTTTATTCTGATGAGCTGACAGGGAAAAGCCGAGGATGCCGTTTGAACAAAAGGAGGGAAAAAAGGAAGGAGAAATGAAGAAAAGGGAGAGATGAATGTCTTTGGTCATGAAGTGTAATCCCACGCTTGCTTTTATCAGCCGTTCTCTGCTGCACCTGAAATGTTGCCCGCTGCTTGTGCGCTAAGCCTTAGCATAGCAAAGAGGAGAAGCCTGCGAAATTTCAGCTTCCATAGTTTTTTTTCCCTTTCGCCTCCCTACCTTTGTTGTGTGACTACGATGCAGAATTATTCAAATCCCTGCATCGTTTTTTTTTTTTTTTTTTTTTGTGTGGTGGTGGTGGGTGCAAATGAAAGCAGCCTTGGCGCGGATGCCCTGGGGACCAGCGGGGCGTGAGGAGAGCGCTGATTCAGACTACACAGTGCCACCTTGAAGTCATACTGTTTGTCCTACCCGGGCACTAGGCTGTTCGCTCGGCTCTGGGCAGGAAGCTCTGAAGACTGGGTGGAAAGCAAAAGCTTGGCCCTTTTATATGACCCTGCCACTGTTTTTTTTCTGCATATGAAACTTGCTCAAACACAACTTACTTTTACTCCAGTGGCTTAAAAAATGCGTAATGTTTGACAGATTATACTAAGGAGAGATAGTGTAATATAATCTTATACTAATTTCATACTTTTTCTAGTTGCTTTAGACATTGAGTGTAGCAATACAAATTGCTTAACTTTTGTTATTTACACATGGTTATCAAGGAATGGTTCACCCAAAGATGAAACATCTTTTACTTTACTTTGTGTTGTTCCAAACTAGGGTTGGGTTTCATTTGAATTTGAGCTATTCCGATTCTGCTAATTGATTATTGCAGCTGAATATGAACAAAAATCAGCAACATAAAGAACATTTATAGAGAGACGTTTACCTATGGTTTTAACAAAAATACCAATAAATAGATTAACTAATACAATTTCATTACATTATTAAACACTAGAAAACAGTCTGCTTCCATTTTAAAAGCAAATTTACAGGTCCAGTATACTGGTGCACATGCATTTTCTTTCTCAACTGTTTACGTTTGTTTATGAGGACATTTTTTTACATCCTTTTGCGTGTGTTTGTCCTTTCTAGAGCAAGACATGAAAGAGAACTCAATTCTGTACTTGCGCATTATATGAGAGGCTGCTTTTTGTGTGCACACTTTTGGTGTATAATACGCATATTGATTATATCGTAAATAGGTTTTATTCATGTGATTTAGAAAAGCTGATGTTCAGTATCATTAATACAGTCTTCCGTGTCACATGATTTTTCAGAAATAATTCTGATATGATGATTTGGTGCTCAAGAAACTGTTCTTACTATTGTTAACAATTTTGCAAATAGTTCTGCTGTAATTATCTTTGTAGAATGTTTTAATGAATTTAAAGTTCAAAAGAATAACTTTTATTTGATTAATAGCTTTTTTTTTTATCTTATTACGTCCTTACTGACCCCAAAACTTATACGGCAGTGTATGTTCTTGTGTGTCCTGAAAGGAAGTCTCACAGTTTTGGAAGCAAATTATGTAAGAAGTTTCATTTTTGTTAGAGCTGCATAATTCAGGATAAATTGATAATTACTTTTATTTATTTTTTAAATGGAGTTCACGATTCTGAATAGACAAATAAACAAATTAACATGAAATTTACTTGAGGTTCTGACAAAATGTTAATTGTAATTGATACAATCGTTATTTGAAGCTTCAAGTTACTTGCGAAAGGTTATTTACTCTATTAGCTCATGTTTATATCTGATCTATAAACTTTTATCCCAGTACATCTGTGATAATTTGAACTAGTGTAACAAAAATAATAATAGTGTGGTTGCATAAAAACTGCTTTTGAAACAAAGGTTTAATTGACATAGCAGAATCGTTGTCATTTAGGAATAAGATTGCATCACTGTTTGAATCGTGATCACAGTCTTTTAACGATTAATTGTGCAGCTCTAATTTTCCTCCATTAATTCCATCTCTGGACATTATTGATCTGATCACAAATGTTTTGTACACCGTTTACATATGTATTTAGCAATGTCCACTTGAAATCAGCTCACCTGAAATGGATTTTAATAACAGGTGTAAATGGGGTATTTGAGGTAGTCTGGGGTCTTGATAATCACTTGGGATTGCTCAGCACGCACTAGCAGTCAGATTTTATCTTGGCCCCTTTGTCTCACCGTATCAGGAAACAGAGCGTGAACGTGCTTGGACAGCCAGGACCAG
Source organism: Rhodeus uyekii (assembly GCA_037043235.1). Lineage (NCBI taxonomy): Eukaryota > Metazoa > Chordata > Actinopteri > Cypriniformes > Acheilognathidae > Rhodeus > Rhodeus uyekii. The sequence goes on from JAWRVZ010000056.1 coordinate 2,631,175, forward strand.
ATGATCAGGTCAAAAGGGCCCAGGATCACCAGATTGGAAGCTTCTGGGCCAATGTGAACCTTTCGTTCTATGAACACCTTGAACTTCTTCAACCCCGCTGTCATGACAATGAATACTACATCCCACCAGCATCATACTACCTCAGTCCAGGCTGTGAAACAATAGTGCTGCCCATTGCCGGAGGCTGGGAGGGGGTTTGGTATCTCTGAGGTTATCTCCCAGTCTCATCGGCCTTTCAGTGTAATTATGCATAATTGCCATGCCACATGGAGTGTAAATATAGCGGATGTGAATATGTCTCATGAGAAGAAATACACTTTTTTGGTGAAAGTCCATCTTATCCAAAAAAACACCTTTTGACTTTGACTTGAGTTTGCCCCATGCAGTCATTAAAGGCCAATGACGCTTGAAGAGGCTGACCATGACGATGGGTCATTAAATGCAAGAGAGTTCTCTCTTGTCAGCCCTCTAGCTACAGGCTGGGTTGCATATGGCCATGTCAGAGACCTTTCTCTGAAGATCTCGCCTGGACAGGGGCCAGTCTTAATGGCCGGGTAAAGGAGCAGCAAATAGCAGGAGTTGACAGTGGAAAGCCTTGGGAGGGGGAAACGGAAGGGAAGAAAGAGTGCGAGAAGTGGCCTGGAGTAGGACGTGTGTAATGGCACAAGACTGTCCTTTCTGGCCAGACATAGTGCTCTCCAGTAATTAGACAGGAAGCCGATGTCACCCGCCACCTCTTGTGTGGTGGAGATGAAAGAAGGGGGCCACGGTGGCTGCTCTTTTCCCTTGTATCAACCGAAGAGGACAAAAGCGACGGCTACCTCATTTACATTTGAGGGCACTGAAACCTTCATAAGGCACAGTGTTTCTCCTACAAATGCTGCTAGTATGTCAGTTAGTGACACAAATTGTACTGCTCATGACTTTGTTCATTAATTCATTCTTTGAATGTTCAGGTATAAACAAACACCATGAATCTCTTCACCTTGGTTTTTTCTTGTTTCCTGAAACAATGCAAGACATACAATTTAAATATCCACTTTATCTCTCTCACTCTTTAAAAGTAGTGCATGTATAGTAGTAAATTATCATGCTATGATTTTAACTTAAGCTTGTCTATTCATTATTGCTTTATTTGTTCTTATTTGTTTAAAAGGCCAGCCTTTTTTACATGCCCTTTCATCCACATTCAAAAGAAAACTGTGTTTCTCAGGCAGTGCTATGTGCTCTTTAAATATTCAAGATGGCAGTGCCATTAGTCATAATTCTAGTTCTCCAACCTGTCCAGTTCACCTGATGGCTCTCAACATTCTGAATGTACCAGAGTCACCACACCACTGGATCACTAAAGAGCACTTATGGATAGTAAAAAAAAAATGACCTCACTATTAATTTTAGAATGTGGAGGTCAACAGCAATTCCGCCCACTTTTCCAATGCTAGCTTGCCAGACAGGGTTCCTTGACTGGACTAGTAAGACCTTTCCACGCCCTGCAAGTTACTGGCCCTCACTGTCACTCTCCCTGCATGTCAGGGTCTTATATCCATTCTCATACACTTACTAGCTCTCTTCCAGGCCTCTCTGAGCCACGACTGCCAGAATTAGGGAGCAATTAATGTCAGCGCTGATGGCAGTGGTTATGTTAAACTGACTTCTGTCTTCAGAATTTAAGCACATTCACTCCATTATTCATTAACTGTAAGGGTTGAAATTACTGTCAGATGAAGAAATCAGTGTCAGGTAGAAATGGCGGGGCTATCCGGATAGTGATTCAGTCGGGCTGTGTTTCCCAGCCTGCCCTTGTCAGGTTCTAGAAGTGGCCGTTAATGCCCCTTGTGACTTTTTTGGTGGAAATGGGGGTATTTGAGTAAATAAACTGGAACTACAATACTGCTCGCATGCAAAAGTACTTTTCTTTATAGCAAACAAAACAAGAAAAGAAAAAAAAATGCAAGGATGTTACATTATTCTTATTTAACTCTTCAATTGCAATACAATTGAAGTCAAAATTTTGCTTCTGAATTAATATGCGGTGTCACATTCTAAGCTTTAAGAATTATTTGGGATGCAGCACCATTCGGGAAAGACTACAAGGCAGGGACGTTCTTTCAAATGTACATGCATTTTTGGCGTCGTCATATCCAGCTCAGAGCTCATTCTGATACATTCCATTACAAAATGGTTTGGATGTCAGCAGCTCAAAGTCCTATGGGTATTGTTTGGCTGCAGTTGCGTCTACCATGCAGGCAATTATGTGGCCAAATTTTACAAGTGTTGGTTTTACAGAAAAAAAATGGAAGAAAGGAAAGGGGAAAATGGATTTAATTACTCAGATAAAACAAAGCACCAAAACCATTTTGGTTTTTCATTTTATTTTCTATTATTTCAATACTTCTTTTTTCCCCTCTGCGCGTCTTTCTTTTCTGTGGCACAACTGGGGAAAATGTTGGTCTCACACGTTTTTGCGGCTGACCAAGGCCAAGCCGGTAACACGGAGAGCGCGAGGCACGAGCCAACAGTTTCAGGCAAATCATAAAAGCAATCCATTAGAAAAAAGAAAAAAAAATGAGAAGACTATTGAGTGGAGCGGAGCTGGAAGCCACTCATTAAGGTGAAATGTGCCAAGGTCTGCACTCACAAAGGACTCTAATGCGCCCATCGCCAGATTCTTTTTGTGCGAGTGTGATGTCATTCATTGTGATGCAGAACCCAGAGAGCACGCCACATACAAGTGACAAGCCCTATATGAGTTTTATATCCTTATAAAAATCTCTCTCTTTCTCTCTCGTTCTCTTTGTCTCTCTCTCACTCACACAAATGCTACACGCACTTTCACACACTCTTTTCACGCCTCTAGATGTAATTCTTCCAGATTACTACAGCAGGGGGCAGTCTGGCATCCGCACGGATCCCTGGCACTGGCTCATTGGCTTTCTGAGATGCCTCTTAGTGTTCCTGTGTGTGTTTTGGGGGTTATATATGTACGTGTGTGTGTGTGTGTGTGTTTCTGTATTCTTGCTACTGTATGGGTGTTTTCTGAGCAATGGGGCAGTAAGAGGCCACTTCAGCCATACTTCTATAGTCTATACGTTTCCAGGAAAACCTTGAGAACAGCTAAGAGATGTACTTTGTGCTATTTTATAAGTGTTGGAGAGCAGAGATGTAACCAGTGGTGACCGAATGTAACTAAATATATTCTTGATAATCTAAATGTTCTCATTCTAGGGGGTTATTTCAAAATGTGCACTGTCAATATAATGTATTAATATATTGTAATTAAATAAATCACATAATTATATTACTTATTTGAGCAGTTTAAGCTTGATCATTCAAGTTTTTGAGTTGCCAGTCAGCACCTTGTACGATAAAGTGTGTGGCCATGTTTGTATATTTAGTTATACAACTAAACTTGTAACCTGATGGTCATGGGTTCGAGTCTCGGTACTGGTAGGAAATGTAAGTTGGGGGAGTGAATGAATGGTGCTCTCTTCCACTCATTACCCACAACTGAGGTGCCCCTGAATAAGGTGCCTAACCTCCAATCGCTCTCCAGGCGCTGCAGCAAAAATGGCTGCCCATTTCTCAGAGTGTGTATGTGCGTGTGTTCAATATTCACGGTTATGCATTTGTACTTGAATTGGTGAAATGCAGAGCACAAATTCTGAGTATGGGACATGCGTTTACTCAATGCGAACCTGCTATCATCTGTGAAGAGAACGTGGCACCAATGCAAATTGAGCTGCACAGTGCTGAGCCATGAGCACAACTCCCTCAGCACAGGATATTAGGCCATAAAGCCACCATCATGAGCTATGTTTTTGACAGTTTGCTCAGAAACATGCACAACAGTAGCCTGCTGGACTTCATTTTGTAGGGCTCTGGTGATGCTCCTCCTGTTCCTCTCACAAGGGACCAGATCCCGGTCCTACTGCTGGGTTGCTGCCCTTCTACATCCCTGTCCAGCTCTCTTTGTCTAATGGCCTGTGTCCTGGTATCTCCTCCATGCTCTTGAAGCTGTACTTCCTTGCAACTGCACATATGGATATGCAATCCAGGAGGATCAACAAGGCCTGTGCAACCTAATTGGGTTGCATGTACTGCCTCATGCTACAGACAGCGACAAGGACCCTAACAAAACACAAAACTAAAGACAAATCAGTCAGGAAGAATAAAGAGAGAGCAATTGTCAATGGCCACCAAATGCAAAATCATTCCCTTTTTTGGGGGATGTCTTGCTGTTGCCTGTCCAGTGCACCTGCTGTCACTTTCATTTGCACCAAAGCAGGTGAAACTCATTCACAATCACTTATGCTTCCTAATTGGAGAGATTGATGTTCCCTGAATTTTAATTGATTTGGTGTTATATTGTGATGATTAAGTTGTACCTTAGTGTTACTAGAACCAGGAAGAATGACCATATTGTCCCAGTTCTGTCAACACTGTATTGGTTCCCTATTAAACACCAAATGCATTTTAAAATCTTGCTAATTACTTACAATGCATTAAATGGTTTATCACTCCAGTACTCTTAACACATTATATTATATGCACATTATAATATATTCTATTCCTTCACATCTATTGCAGTCCTCATATCAATCTGACTTCTGACCTAGAGTGCTGTCTATATCATAATCATGCACTGTTTGGCTGATGGTCAGAGGAGAACTAGTACCTGACTGAGCCTGGTTTCTCCCAAGGCTTTTTTCTCCATTCTGTTCTTCATTCATTCTGTCACCTGCTGGAGTTTTGGTTCCTTGCCACTGTTGCCTCTAGCATGCTTAGTTGGGGACACTGAACACTTAATATTCATCAATATTATTGATTGGCCAGCTCTTTTAGAGCTGCTGTACAGCAGACACAAACTTTGTTTTTATTGTGTCCTGTGACCACTGTGAAGCTGCTTTAAAACAAATCTCCATTGTAGAAAGTGCTATATAAATAAAGGTGACTTGATTTGAGAAGTCATACATATAAAGTCATTTTTGTAATGATATTTTTTGGATATTCAATTCTTTTGTCTGCCGCAATAATTTAATGTCTTTGGCGATCATATTATTGAGATGCATTTGTGACTGAAAGTTCTATTCTATGGTATGTATATATAATTTTTTAGATTTGGTGTAATTATATGATTGTTTATTATATTCTTTTAAAGTAATTTTTGTAGTACATATTTAATGCCTTTGTCAGCCACAATAATTGAATGTCTTCCATTATCTTCATATTCAGATACACTTCTACATAATACACAATTTTTTCACGGTAATTGTTATTAATGCCATTTCTTACTTTGTTTCAAACACAATAGATGTTTTTTCATCTTTGAAACACAAATGAAGATATTTTAAATGAAATTTCAGAAATTGCTGTCTCTCTGTTGACAGTCCATGCAACTACCACTTTGTTGCTTCACAAGGTTCATAAAGAGAAGGTAAAACTAATCCATATGAGTTGAGTGGTTTAACCAAAATGTTCAGAAACACTGATCAGAGAACATGAAAAGAGTCTCCAACATACTTGCTTGACACGTAAGAACACATCTCAAAACAGTTCTTGCAGATGCTCAAACATGCTGCACGACACACAAAAATAAAGCCTTGCTGTTTCTTGCAGAAGCTCAAACATGCTGCGTAACACACAAGAATGAATCGAATTGGTTCTTGCAGAAGTTCAAAAATGAGAAATCTGAGATTTGAACATAAGCTAAGTCTTGAGGGTTTGGAACAACGTTAGGAAATTATGACAATTAAAAACAATTGGTGAATTAACACTTTAATTAATTAACATGTCATGAAATGACTTCTGTAAACTTTATAATTGATGAAAGTTCTTTCAAAGTGTTTAAAAAATAATAGGAAATAAGGATAAAAATAATTTCCGTTCAGAACTTTCAAAATGGAAATTTAAATACTGTAGGCAAGTTCACACTTTGTACTTCCTGCTTCATTCTCTAAATCTCAGTGGATAAGAAAGGTTATGACTTGCAAGTCTTATCTTCTTTTTAAACGTCACTGTTGCAGTAATTTTAAAAGGTGGGTGTATCTTGCATTCACTCACCTGTAATAACCTCTTCAACAAAGCTTTTTTTTTTTATTTTGTACTATGACTCATATTATGAGAAGCAATGGATGATGTTAATATACTAATCAGCCCTAGTTCACCTGCCATGGGTTATGTTCATTGCTGACAGCAGTTTAATGCAGGCATCACACACACACACACACACACACACGGATCTGGTGGGAGGCAGCGTTTGTGCTCTTAGTAACTGTGTCAGTGGAGCTCACAGCGGTCAAAGGCCAGATAAAATGCTGTAACCTCATCATTACAAACCATATTCTCTTTAAAAGTCCTCCTTTTTATATCACATCATGAATATTTCATGCTGTGATATCTGGGCCAATTAGGTGTCATATCCTCTGTCTGAGAGTTCTTTATCTTTTTCTATTTTCTTCTCATCTCTGCCTGCCGGTAGCTGTATGTAAGAGGCAAGTGTCTCACTCAGTATGTAAAAACACAAAATGAGCAGAAAATAACACAAAATCTTCTGCTCTGTATAGAGGGTGTTTAAAGGTGATTTTGAGGTGTCATTATACTAGAAATATCTGAACTTGGAAAATGGCTCCCACCTGGAAAATTCAAGCTGCTAAAGTGGTATCGCAAGGTGAAAGTCAGATATCAGGTCACAAAAGCACAATTATTAATGTTACACAATAGCATTACACAGGCTAATACACAGGCTCATTCCATATTTCCTTCCTTCTAAACTCCTGTTCTTCCCTTTGCAATTCTACATACAATTATTTAAATTGTTAGTGTTGGGTGTGAGTCAACCTTATTCGAATTGTCCTATAAGGTTTAGGAGTAGGTATATGGTTATGATAAAATTTTCGAACATGAATGTTGTTCCAGGATCAACAACATATGTTGGCTTATATGCTTTTTTGTGCTAAAATTTCATTTAGTAATATCATAACATCAAATATATTATATAATAATAGCAAGGCTAGGTTTGGAAAATGGAGCACTGTTGATAGCTTCATAACTGGGCAAACTAAACTAGCTACTTGACAGATTAATATATCCAGTGTGGTTTTTTCTGCTTTTGTAAAATCTAGATTAATTGAGGACACTTTTTATCAGACCATATGAAACAAGCACAAATTCAAAACCAGATGCTTTGTACATCTAATATTCATTTTTAATAATTTCACAAGTTTGATATTTCCTTGTGTTGGATTGTAGCTTATTATTTGAAAAGGCGTTTTAAAAGTCAGTTTCATTCTTCCTGTTGTTGTTGCAATGATGTTATGGTTTTGTATTACGAATATGTGAGAAATGTATATGTTTAAACAAAAACACCTGATATAAAGTATTGATGTGTTTCAAGGAAGTGCAGACAATTTAAATGCTGTGGTGTTAATCAGCCTCCTCTACATGCCGAAACAGTAGCTCATTAGGCTGGTAACATTGATATGTACTAACAGATCAAAACAAATTATTCAAAGTGTTGCGTCTATGGAAGTTCTTTCCACTAGTGGGAAATTTAATACAGGGAGCCGCTTGACATTATTTAGAAGCAATTATTTTAGAAAGCTGCATAAATACCTCTAATTTACTGCTGAAGGAGGTGTGTTTAAATTGTAAATACACTCCTAAATGATTTCTTTTAAATTGTGCAAGAGACGGCCTTTAAACATTTGCAAAGTCTAGAAGGACCAAAAGAGTTTATGTCTTATGACGTAAGCTAAAAGGGTCATAGCTCTCAAATATAGTCAAATACTCAAGTATTGTTTACAAAGTTATATGTTTTCTGTGCTTATTTCTGAGAAGTCTGTGGTCAGGCAAAAACCTTGGAGATCTTATAATAAATTCCTAAGTTGTAAAATTTTGCTGCAAGATTGAAAGATACACAGATGAACTACGCACCGTATATTTAGAAATATTTTGGCAAAACTATACAAATGAACTATCCATTTATTAAAATGAAATAACAATAATAAAACATACTTCTAAACCATTCATTAATCTTAGATAATGTTAATTTTGACATTATAACATAATCTTTTAATATTAGTCAATGGTAATTAACCGTAGCCGTGGTGATGACGAGTGGGGGGCAATGGTGGACTTTACAGTGATGACTGTGGCGAGGGGGGCATGGTTCAGCGAGGTCTGCAGCGGGAGAGAGAGTCGAGACAAGCAGTGCGTAAGTAGATCAAGTGCAAATTGACAAACACCTGAGAGATGGGGAGAGGCTCACGAGTGCAACTGACAGAAGTGAAACGAAACCGAGAGAGAAACGAAAACAAGAGAAAGAGGCGTGACTCACAGAGAGTGAAGCGTGAGCGCCGAAGGTCATCGTGCTGAGAATCACGGGCTCTTTTATTTCCTCAGACTTGAACAAAAACAAAACAACAACCAGAACATGCACGTTTGGCGCTCACGCTTCACTCTCTGTGAGCCACACCTCTTTCTCTTGGTTTAGTTTCACTTCTCTGTCGCACTCGTGAGCCTCGCGTTCTCTGCTTCCGTGGTGTCTCGCCCGGGTCTCTCTCCCCATCTCTCACTTCCCTTGCTGTTTATATTCGGTCTCTTCGGTCTATTCCCCACTTCCCGGATTACACACAAAGTGAATAACCAAAGAGAAAAGGAACGGTAAATATTAATACACTTAGCAACCATAAGACATAAGCAACAAACTATTAGACACCCCATACACAAGGAAGTAAACTTTTAGTAATGCCTTGGATGGAACAGAAGACAACATCTTATTTGACACCAATGAGGTAGAAAGTGAGGACAATGACTGCGTGCATCCGTCCTTCCTCATTTCTGATAGCAGTGAAGAAGAGAAATTATTACGGTTCGAACAAAAACATTACAGCATTATTTTTTTTACTTTCACCGTTTACTGACTGTTAATGAGAGTAAAGATAGTTCTTAATATGTTACATGGTTGGCATACAATTGTTCTTAAGCTGCTGTGAACTTTATACAGTTGATATAAAATATTTTACTACAGTATTTGGTTCAGAATCTTTTTTTTCTACATTTTCCTCCTTTAAAATTGGGTGCGTCTTATATTCCGGAGCGTCTTATATGGTGGAAAATATGGTACGTTGACAAAGATACTTGCAAATACACAAATACTGTAACAAATGCATTGCTCATATTTAGTTAATGCTACTGTTATGAATACAGATGAGACAGCAGACGGGAGTGCATGGAGTGGTTGCAGGTGCAGGTGATTGGAGTTTGGTGCTAAGGGTGTGACAGCTACTATTGAGTAATGCATAAAGGGGCCTTACTGTAAAGTGTTACCAATAATTATTTTTACACAGTATAGGAAGTATCATGCAAGTCTAAATGCGCGCGCACACACACACACACACACACACACACACACACACACACACACACACACACACACACACATATATATAATGTGGGATTCTGGATGTTAACAGTCAGTGACAGAGGTGGCAGATCTAGGTACTAGACTTAATGCACGGCTCCACAGCGAACACCCCACCACCCAGGCCTGCTCTGGAAACTGGATCAGGGGAAAGTGTCGCGTTTAATTATTCTCCTTGCTTCAGCTCAGCGTGGAACCATCTGCCACTGCGAAATATGACTTTAATAAAGAGAGAATTTTCCAGTGCATAATTTAGTGGTAATGGCCGGACAGTTATGTTACAGTCATACATTAATGCGTGTGAAATGCACGCTGAGACGGAGCCAGAGAGGTTTGGAAGGGGTTTTGGTGATGTACTGTGACATCTCACAAACACTGAGATATCATTGACTACATCATTTTGTTTATGATCAGGCTCCTTGGTAGTGTTACTTATTGTATTTGAATACAGAGTTCAGTGGTAATTTTTGTATGTGTCATTCAACTGGTCTTTTTTTTTTTTTTTGTAAATTAAAGGAATACAGATTGTAACTATTTTTTTACTCGCTATCATTGTCATTGATTAATAGCAATATACAATCCAACATTTGTTTTTTAATCACCAACAATCATCATAAAACCACCTTTAGCATGGTCTCTATGATTTATGTGACGTGTTTCAAGTCTTCCGAAGCCATACAATAATTTTGCATAAGACTGACTAAATGATTACATTGTTAAACACACAGAAAATGTTCCCCTCTATTTCAGCTTTCAAATCAAGTTTGGTGTGATGTTTAGTGACAAGATTTTTCTGATGTCTCTGACATCCAGCCAACTTGAAATATAGTGGTCATATGGACTCCTTTTATGGTGTTTATTTGTGGAGATTTACATATGTGGTCACTGTGAACATTGCATAAGTCAAAAATGGCAAACATTCTCATTTTGCCACAGACGAACAGTTTGGCACAACATGAGGCTGAGTAAATGATGACCAAACTTACATTCTCTGGGTGAACTATTCCTTAAACTATGCTTTAGAAATAGCATGAGACTAATGTTCTGCCTGTTTTGTTTTATTTTTTAAACAAAAGCCTTCACAATCTGTCTGATTAGAGCTCATACCTTGGACAATCTGAAGAGATGATTAAATTCAGTTTCTTCAATCATGTTTTTCATTTATTTCAGACAGTTCCTGGGCCAGATTTGGTTTATTTAAACCTCACGTGAATAGCACTGATTCCTCAATCAGAACCCCTGCTCTCGACGCCAAACTCAACCTCTTCCCCCCCACCCCAAAAAAGCCACCCCTGTCTCTGAGCTCCTGTGCCACACCAATGCCTTTACATATTTCACATATCCCTTTTATTGCAAATTATTGAGGTTTTTTATTGCTATTCATAAAAAAGCGTATTTCCCTTTATCTGCAATTTACGGTGAAGCTTTTGGCGCAGTTTCCGATACTCAAGTTTTATTTCCTGACATTAGCATGCTATTTTGTGGGAATGAAGGAATTTTTTTCGCCTGCTATTCACTTGACTGCAAGGACCTTTCAGCTGACGTTGGGGGCGGAGGGACACGTACACAAAGACCAACAGCTGCAGCCACTCCGCGCTCCCGGTACCCCCTGTCAGATTCGGGCCTCGGAGCATCGGTAGCCCGGCTCGCTGAAGTGCACGTTTCCATGCAGTGCAGTCATGTCATTCACAAGCGAACAATGCTCCTTATTAGTTCCTCTCGGTCACAGTTTTGTCACCACCGTGGTGTTGTAGGATGTCTATTGATTAGGCACAAGCACTGAAAATTGTGCTGTTTGACAGGAATGTGTTGTTTGTCTTGTGGTGTGTTTTTATAGTGAATTTGCATATAAATGAAACCATATACTAATGTATGCATGTAGACTTGATCTATGTATAAAAGGATGCTAGCATGTACAAACGCACACGCAATCAGGATGTGTCATGAACAGGAAGCCAACACATTGTCATTGAAGGTGTGAAGACATGTGAGAAACAATGTGTCATGTGATCCCATTTTCAGACTTAACAACGTCTCTCTTTGTTTGGGAACACACTTTAGTTGGTTCACACATCAAGTTTCAAAGGCAAAAAAACCTTCTTGTAAGGTTTTTAGCGACAAAATCACTGTTCAAGATTTTCTAGTTCAAAATGATTTTCACCCCATATACAAAAAAACCTGCAGAAGACATGCAAGTGTAATGATAATGACATTGCAAAATCATACAGTTCACATATAGTTTGGGTCACACGTTTCATGATTTTTTTCATAATTTTTTTCATGATTTTTTTCAACGTAGCTGTACAAAGCACCTTACTACTGAATTACTACTGCAGTAAGCTACTGTATTTCACAGTATATTTATTGTACATTTGACATATATATATTTATTTTTTTCCCTTATTTTTATTTACAGATTTCAGAGAGGAAATACAGAGTGAGAAGAGATTGTTTAATCTTAAGTAGAAACTATTATTAACAACACCAAACAAACAAACAAAAAAATAGCTATGGCATGTTTTATATGATATATAGGATCTTATATTTGGTTATTTTGTGGTGTATATGTTCCTCTTTGCGGAGACAGTTCAATAGATGAAGCTGAAAACCATCTTGCAGTATTATTTTTCATTTGTTAAATGAAGTGAAAGTTAGATTTGTCAATGCTATGATGAACATTTAACTTTATTTTGTATATGACTGTTTTTTTTAAATAAAATTGAAGGAAAATAAAGTAGAAAATAAAGTAGGAGATGCACCCAAAAACAAATGAACAGATCTGAACATGTTGAACAAAGATATTTTATTTGTTATTTTTTATTAGGTGCAACTTTTCAGCCTATTATAGTAATAGGTGTTATTCTGGTAGAGTGCTTTAAGATATTATAGATTATCAAAGATAGACAACTTTTTACCTGTGAGTTTTACAGGGTCTAATAGGTGAACAGCAGTCCAGTTTATTGTAAAATCAAAGTATTTTCATCAAGACCGGAATATGACAGTGTGGCTTTGAACACCACACAACCAATCAGATTGCTCAGAGGTTGATACAAATCCATCTGACATTGGTTTCGGTGTAATTTTCAATGCAGGTAAATGGCACCTCACCTGATGATAAAAACGGATACAGATATGCCGCTGGCTTTTCTTATGATTCACTTTAAGTCCCTGATCCACTCCAGCCTGTCCTGTAGGCATGTTCAAACAGGCGTTCTCAAATCTCTATCCCTGTGGGCCCGGTTCTCTCTCCTTGCCCCTTTGCCCCTAGCCAGCAGCCTCGTAGCACCAGGGAAAGTATCGCTTTAGCTTAACTGATGAAAGCGGTGCCCCCATCTCATAGCATTAACTTGTTTATCTTTAGCAGAAGCCAAAAAAAAAAAAAACTTTCAAGCTCCATTGCTCATTCTGTGCGAGAGAGATAGACGAAGAGACATGCGAAAACAAAAGGCAGCCACTGAAATTTGCATGGTGCTCAATTATACATTAGCGAACATCACTTGGCAATCTGTTCATATCAATTTAATTGGATTTTAATACTGCCTCTGATCTTGTTTTCTAATTAACAGCAGCGGCTGGCAATAAAGCAGAACCATGCACCCAGCAACACCTTTGATCCTGGCCATATGGAGTTCCTTAGAGCTCATTGGAGAAAAAAAAAAATCAGTCACCTAAATATGAGCCCATGACAAGCCCAGTGGAAAGCGGGTGGGGGTGGATCAGGGCAAGAGCGGGTGCCCGAGAGTGAGACGACGTGTCAGGCTGAAGGCGAGATAAGTGTGACCCCCAGATGGCCGGATATCACTCCTGCTAACGCTTTCATTGATTAATTTCTCTCCTGATTGGTTGTGATTACTGATAAATAAAACATGATCTCTGAATCTGATGCAAATCAGCTCCTGAGCTTTAGGGAAATGTTGATTGCTTTTTCAAATCTGTTTATTTCCACCCTTGTTGCCCTTAACTTTGTATTTGACGTGGGACTTTGAGAGTGTGTTTTCATCTCTCGCTTTCATGCTGGAAGAGCGGAGATTTAAACCCTCAAAGACGGCACGGATAGCGGCGGAAAAGTTCAATGTTTTGACCATCGTTTCTAGGGGAAATCAAACATTTTAGCCACTGGAGGAATGTTTGCCGCATTGTAAACACAGCCGCCTAATGCTTTGGTTTGATAATGCAAAACAACATTTGCAAGAGTTTTCCATTCGATTCTGTTGTAACGTAATTAATGATATGAGAAGATGTTCATTTTTTTTTGGTACGTTTGTGTCCTTATTTATTATTTGGTTACTTATTTATGTTCTTAGTCGTGATGATGCTCTATGGCCCTGAAAACGGCTAAATAATGCATAAACAATATAAATTAAAAACAGTTTAATGCTCTAAAACCGATTTCCTGCTAAAATATAATTTTCAGTGCCAGATAGTCTTATTCCGTCTTCATTATAGGCCACACAACAAATTTGACGATCCCACAGTCTAATGAGACAATGCTTCATATTAACATGCTATCAGAATTCATTTACCGCACTCCATCCAAAACATTTTGACAGACCTCATCTAGATATTCTGTCATATTCCAAGCAGCGCCACCTAACGATTCTCAAGCGCTGCCAATATTCCCTGATGAAGAGAGACAGGGGGAAACGGTTAGGCCCCACCTCACCATTTAGATTCCTAATTGTTATTAATGCTCCTGATCAAAACACACTGATCCAGCAATTTGTGTGTGTGTGTGTGTGTGTGTGTGTGTGTGATGGAGAAAAAAAAGGATGCCAATGCTGCAGTCTCGGTTTTTCTTTTCCCCTCCACCCTCCTCTCTGAAGCAGACAATTGAGGGGGAAAATGACAGAAGAAGAAGAAGGAGGTGGAGAGAGAAATCTGCTGTGCGTCAGACAGTCCATGGAGGAATTAGAGAGCATGGCTGATTCACCATCCCCTAGAAGCGGGGGTGTTAATTTGGAAATCTAGGACTGGTATGTGGAGAATGCTAATTTGTAATTAGGAAGATTAACTAAATCTGGGGAATAGAGAAGATTATTGACTTATATAATAAAATCAACAATGCTGCCCTGGTTAAATAATCATCGCCTAAAATCACACGTTCCAAATGCACTGGGCAGGTTACACAGTGTGCCAGCAAGGGAGCTTTGATCCGTACTATCCAAAAATAACAGCGTGAGATAACCGGGGATAATATCTCCATCAGACCAGACTCGCTAATATCACTAAGTAGATAGCTTGTGATTGGAATGTTATTGTAATTATGGGCGTCAAAATCCGTTCCTTAGTGTACGACTTGAGATTTTGATCATTACATAGAAATGATAGGTGTCCAACTGTTCAGGATGACAAATTAACACATTTGTGTGTGCAAAGTAGCAATCCTGAAAATGATTGTAAAATAAATGTTTGAAAATTTTGGAAATTGCATCAACACAGAAAGGAGAGTAAAGTTATTATCAAAAAGATTATCAGTTTTCAGTTATTGCCCTTCACCGTTGACCTTTCAGAATGTTATGCAGGTTTAAATGGCATAACATACTGATTTAATATTTATTATGGTTTAATATTATTATTATTATTATTCACTTGTCAATCTAATATGTACACTATTCATGTAAATAATAATAGAATAATACAAAAAGTTACAAAATACATAGATATTATGAAGTACCAAGTGATTGAGAGTAAACTTATTATGTTTACTTGAATTATGTGTAACTCCAACATTATTCTATTAATTTAGTTGTAATTATTGAATTGTTTTATGTAATACATTGTTCCCTTTCAAGGGTACTCGCACTGCGTTGAACGCTAGGAGAATACCTTGACGATATTCTCGTGAAGCACTTTGTAAACAATCGAACGATCGACCGAGTGTGAGTGACAGCCGCAAGTCAGTGACGTCACGAACCAGGGTGATAAAGATGTGCTGGAAACCGGAGACGGTAGCTTTGAGTGTCTTCAGCAAGAATTTTGTGAGAGAATGTGTGTGCTGTTGTCACACTGGTTGTTTGAGTTTCCTTTGACTGAACTATTTCATCGACTAGTTTAAAAGAAAATGGCTCTCCAATTTTACAGAATGGTGAATCAAACATTTGTGCAGTGCAACAACCACACAATGAGTGACTCATTGTGTGTTTGTTGGGAGTAGAGCATACTTGGTCAGCCTCCGCTGCAGGTGCTCCGCTCCCGCCTGGTGGACTTTGATACTGAGTCCACCCAGCCTCACGCTCCCCGGAGGCTCCCGCTGTAGTCGAGGCTCTGCCGCGATCTAGGTCCTGGGGTTCGCAAATGGATCTGACAGTGGGGTATGAGACGGGCGGTGCCTCATCTCAGCCCTTACCTGGCAGATCCAGTGCCAGTGCATGCCTGAGGGCGGTTACTTGTGATCAAGCAGAGGCACTGGCACTGCAACGATCTATCTCTGAGGAGTTGGACGTTATCAGCGTCAGATGCTGAGAGTGAAGATTCGCAACTTTTATCTCCAGTATATAAGGAGCTTCTCGATGTAGTGACTCGTTTATTGCCAACGGAACAAAGAGCGTTCGTCCTAAGAAAATAAATAAATTAGACGGACGCGTCCTGCCAGCG
The DNA here is from genome assembly GCA_037043235.1 of Rhodeus uyekii. Lineage (NCBI taxonomy): Eukaryota > Metazoa > Chordata > Actinopteri > Cypriniformes > Acheilognathidae > Rhodeus > Rhodeus uyekii. Next base: position 2,647,190 of record JAWRVZ010000056.1, read on the forward strand.
CGAGTCCATCCCCGTGTCAGATTTTTTTCCTGGCCAGCCAACCAGTGTTTTTTTTTTTCTGCAAATAATGTGTATGTGGCTCTGTGGGTGCACGTGACTTTGGTTACAAAATATATTTTGTATATATAAAAAAATTCAATAGTAAGAGGCGCAATGCTGAGTCACGAGGCGCTTGCGGGCTACCTCTCCCAATCAGTATTGATGCTGAAAACCTCAACACTGTTAAGATGGTCGTCGATAAGTTCTTTATATGAACTTTATATAAGTTCTTATATGTTCTCGTCGAACATCTTTATATGAGATGTTCTAGGAGGTTGCTAAGCAGCACGTGGCTTTCAGTGTGCTACTGCCTTGTTGCTCTCAAATTAGGGACTATGAGCCAGCCACAGCCCCAGAGCCCAGCCCCGGGGTGGTCGGGCCGGCACTCCCAGCCTCAGCCTTCTGGTAGGAGGACCGTCATCCTCGCCAAGAAGGCTACATCAAAGAGGTCCTGACTGAGGTCCTGACTAAGGTGTCTATGAGTCAGGTTGCTCTAAGCTACCATCTCTGGTTTCCGCCGCACCATTATCATCCTGGTTCGTGACATCACAGACTTGTGGCTGTCACTCACACTCGGTCGATCGTTCGATTGTTTACGTAGTGCTTCACGAGACTATCGTGAAGGTACAGTAGAACCCTGACTTATGAAAATAATCCGTTCCGAGGTTGGCTTCGTAAGTCGATCTTTTCGTAAGTCGGTCAGGCTTTTACATGTAAATTGCCTAATCCTTTCCAAGACCTACGAAAACACCACATTTAATTTTATAATAAAGCTATGCTTGTTCAGTATGGTCCCTATGGTTGAAGGGTTACAGCCAAATTCGCTATGGCAGACAAGCACATCCCAGCTTCATACTTCTCAGTTATCTCCCTTTTCGTCTTCATGGAGAGCATCTGCTTCTTCCCTTTTACTTTCACTTTTATCGTGCTGCATCGCCATTATTTTGTGCCCAGTGAACATTAACTTTTTTTTAATCACTAGCCATGGATGTGAAGATTGTTCCAAAGCTCTCAGCTCTCAGCAACAATCTTCACATCCATGGCTAGTGATTAGAAAAAAGTTTGTTAACTGTGCACAAAAGAATGGCGATGCAGCACGATGAAAACAAAACTTAAATGCGAAAGCGCGGACGAACTGTAGCGTTAGGGTAGCAGACTAAAGACGGGAGAGGAACGCCGCTACACAGAGGCTGGTGGGAGGGATGCTAACCAATAGGAGAGCAGGATGCTGCAGCGTCAGAGCCGGGAGAGACAGCCAATGGAAGAGTGGGACGATTGGTGTGGGTTTCTGGGCCAGTGGCGCCTCGGCCGAGATTTTGTTTTTCGCATCTCGATAATTTTTTCGTTACTCGGGTGGAAAAAAAACCCCGAAATCTTTTATCGTACGTTTCGTAACTTTTCGTACATAGAGCGTTTCGTAAGTTGGGGTTCTACTGTATTCTCGTAGTGTTTGTTGCAGGTTCAAACGCAGGTAGAAGTTATCTTCAGGGAACTATGATAACCTGAGACGTTTTATTATAACCTTTGACTTTTCATAATGGTTTGCAGCATGCTAAATTATTTTTCAAATATTTTTTATATTTTAAAATTATTATTATTAAAGCTAAAATCAGATGTGGATATATGTATATTTTTGTAATACACTGCAACCATGTGTGAATCAAATTTGACCCATGTTGGGTGGGTGAATTTTTTTATTTATTGTTCTCATTAGGAAGGTCAAGATTCAAACAAAACATTAAACTCCCTGTTTATAATCCATGCAAAAGAATCCTTTGGTTAAGTTTTGACAAGGAAAGTTTCATTTGATGAAACTTTGTTTACACAATCTCAATCTTGCTTCCCTCCAGTGTTTGTTTTCATCATTCTGCTGTTAAAAATGTTACAGACATTGTTTAAAATCAAAATTCCTCCTCAAATAACCTTTATGCAAAGGCGTCTGGCAAATACTGCCTTAGGATAACATGATACATACAGTGAGATCACGATCAGCACAAACAACTGTGCTGCATCTCGCAGCTCATTTTTAAATCAATGCATAAATCTGCATTCAAATCTCAAATTCTTCCTCAAATTATTGGACACACAGGTACTGGCAACATTAGAAGCGAAAAATTGAGTATTTTACATGAGATGAAGTACAAAAAAAACTTTCTAACAAAACAAACACTTGGCAAGTGGGAAAACGATCTCTTTATATGAGATGTCACAACATGTGCACAGTAAGAAATGCATTACCAGCAATGTATGTGCATTTAGGATGTGTGATAAAATGCTAAACTGAATTTATAAATAGATGACATATTTTGTAATGCACTTTTTTCCAGTTATTAATCTGTGATTTATTCATAATGAAACTTTACAACAAACTGCCAATGTAAAACCATGTGCATACATTTGAATTCTCTTGCAACTTCCCATACACTAAAACAATTAGAGCCTGAGTACAAGAAATGAAAGCCAGTTCAATTACAATGTCTGCTGTATCTGTTTAGCATGTTTTCAAATGCTTCTGTTTTCATTTATTTTTAATCAGAGGAAGTGTTTTATTACCTGTTTCACAGAACTTTGGTAGAATATCAAATGGAAATACATTTAAAATTCTCATTAATTGTATTCTGTGGTGTCATAAACTTGAATAGTTCATGCTTGGTACTAAATAAATTTTGTGCAATAAATTAATTAGTAATAATTAGTTTATATATTTAAAAGTGATTGCTAAAGGAGGGCAATGTTAACCAATGTTAGACATGCATATCGAGACTCAATAACTCAAATTGTGCCATTTGTACTTTTCTAAGTGATTAGATTAGTGATTTTTTACTTGAAAACCAAAAAATTGGTAAAACAACAAACAATAAATCCTATAGGCTTCTCTTGAAGGAGGGACCTGAACCATATCATATGACTAGAATATCATATACTCTAAACATTAGTCTGGATTTTAATGACACTCAAACCCCTTTAGCACCTGCACAGAAACACCCTGACACCCTTATTTAACTGTGTAGATGCTATTGACTCACCTGTTTTTACCTTTCCTACATGTCCCTATAGCATTTGTTCATGCAGGTTGTGTTTTGAGGTGTTACAGGCGTTCAGTAGTTTGGTGTTCAGAAGGTTTGATTGACTAGCTGTTGGACCTCTGGGTCAGCGTTGATTGGTGTCGAGATTTGAGCTTACAACCTGCGAACACACGACAGGTCATGCGCCGACCAGACGGCGACAGCTCTAGGAGCAGGTTCGGGGGTCCTTCACCCTCGCCCTGTTCCCGCTCACCCCCAGCTCGCCGCAGTACGCCGTCTGACAGCTCAGTCAGCTGACGCCCGATGTGTTTCTCATTAAGCTCTCATCCCCTAATCCTCCAGGCCCATTTGAAAAGCCATCCACACCTCTTCCGTCCAAGACACAGCAAGCCTGTTTGTTAGAAGATGCAGCTGCCTCCCTTTCTCCTTCGCTAGCTCTTTTTCTCTTTCTCTCGCTTTTCATAAATGAATATGCCACTCTTGACACTAAAGACTTAACATCAAATGAGCTTGGGAATCTACTTCCACAGTTTAACTGCCCATTCCAGAAGCTTTGTTTTCAAAGGCAAGGAAGTGGAATTCACAGGCATAAAGTTCTCTTTGTTCTTCTGCCCTCTGGCCCTCCGAGCCTGTGCGGACGCTACCATAGGGAGAAGCCCAGATCAAAAAATCACCCTGCAAAAGAGCTATTACCTGGCCCCCGATGATGCCCCCTGGCATTCACAATTAAATCAGTCGGGCTGGAAATTTCCTTGAAACGTCAATCAAAATTATTTTCTCTGGCATAGTCGCTTTCTTAAAGGCACACTGCTGTTAGTCTAAGGGGGGCTGTCCACTTAATTCAAAGCTCTTTATTCGAATCAGGCTAAAGAGGAAGAGTTGGCAGAGAGGGTCGTATCCTCCAGCATGCAGTTGTCACCAAAAATAATGTGGCTCGGAATAAAAAAAAAAACACAAAAGAGAGGGAGTATTTAAATAATACACTGGACATATTCTAGTCTGTGAAACATTAGAGGATTGGTCTAATACCAGACAGCTTGCTGCCCTTAGTGGCCTGTTCAGTTCTTGGAAGGCTACTTAATAAGATGGTTGAAGGTAGGATATATTGACCAGGAGGGTGAGTGCTTGCATCAAAAGACTTTCTCCACACAAAACTAATGAGATACCTGGGTCTTGATCATTTAGCCAAAATAACAAAGGGAACATGAATGACAGATTCAATGAATGAAGGAATGGCAGATAAGTGATATAAAATCACTTTTTGCATTCGCTTACTGTTTTAACGAGCCACATTGACCATCGAACGGAAAGTGTGATATTAAGCAGAAAAATTCAGTGTGACAACCTGCTTTAAAAACCTCAACAATCCCCTTTGTCTACTTACTGGAGGGCCAATGCTATTGTTCTGTTATCTTTGCTTCTGGAGGTATAAATCATGGCTTGTCATTCTCCGGTTTTCATTTTCTACTTCAGCTGAATCTTACGAACGAGAAACATGGTTTTCCTAATGCTTTGTGTTTTAGAAGCCTCTGCATTGTTACCTGATGTAGACAAAGGTGGTTTGTCATGTTTTCAGATAGTTACATTTTTTTTCTTGTGTACTGGTACCATTAAAGGTGTGCGTATGACTGATTGTGCATGTGCATTTTGTCCAAGTGTGTCGGTATGTGCATATGTTTGTGTATGCAAATGTGAAAGAATGTGTGTAAGTGTGGAATCTGTGTGTGGGTGAGAGTGTGAGTGATTGTGTGTAACTGAACTGATCTTAGAATATTTTTTTTGTCTTGTTCTCCAGGAAAAATAATTACATTTTTGCAAAAAAAATAAAAATAATTAATTTAGGTAAATATGTGTACAATGATGGAACTTTCCCCTCATGAATTTGAACACAAAAATAAGAAATTATCTCCATCTATTCTTAATTAACTTGTTTATTATTATTTTATTTTTTGAGGGCACTGACTATGCACTCTATGAAAGGTTTCCTTTAAGGACACTCCACTCCCACCTTTGATTAATTGAGGAGGGCACCCAGGCTCACAGTGTTCTGGGCTCAGGTACCTCTGCAGCTGAGTATCAGTGGTGATCGAAAACCTGGGGATTTGATGTAGGGGTTTGAGACAGACCTGCCTTCACACGGGAGGTCCAGTGCTTGTTCTCAAGTGGAAGCACGCTGAGCGGTTTCTTCTGTCCAAGGAGAGGCACCGGTGCTGCAACTATCTACTTCTGAGGAGCTGAATGTTGTTAGCATCAAGGCTAGAGAGGAGGATTCACTACCTCACTCTCCAGCCTATGAGGAGCTGGTGGAGGTTGTGACTCACGCTTTCGCCAGATTAAATATCGACTGGCCAGCAATGAGGCAGAATGTTGAACGTTTCCTGCCCTTGTGAGCACAGCCTCCCCATCGGAGCCTTGCATTTGTTTCCTGATCTCCACATCGAGGTGTCGATATATCGATGTACACTATGGGGCTGCTTCTGGCCTACCAGGCAGAGCTATTGGGCCGTCTAGGGCAGCCCTGGTGTATATGGAGTGACATAAAAGTTTTCTGGACACACCACTAGCTCCTCCTGGCTTCTTTTGGTGACGCTGTCACTAATATCATTGAGAGGCATCAGGAGGCCACCAAGCAAGCAGCGGCATTCCAAAAATTCCAGGTCTTAGGAGATACTGAGCAACCAATGAGAGACGGACGCGTGTGAATGCGTCACTGCCGGCACGTGCCGGTGACGTCATGAGGAAGAGCATAAAAGCACATCTGAAACCCGGACGCGTCAGCATGCGTCTGAAGCGGGCACGGAGGCGCAAGGAGCTGAGGCAAAGACGCAGTGTCTCGTTCCCCTCAGGGAACCAGGGTTACATTCGTAACCCGAGACGTTCCCTTTCAGGGAACTCGAACTGCGTCAAAGCGCTAGGGGAACGCTATACCAACCTCAGCAACGCCGGCATCCGGGTGTGTCCCAGCTCACTGAAAGAGCACCCTGGTTCATGGGGCGGCATCGAGGTCCAATTGGTAGAACCTCATGAATGTGTGTGGTGAGGACCAGCCAGCCGCAGCACAAACATCAGACAAGGACACTCCGGAGAGGAGAGCCTTGGATGCCGCCATGCTCTGAGTGGAGTGGGCTCGGACCCTCAGAGGAGAAGCATGTCCGACCGACTCGTAAGCTAGACAGATAGCCTCGACTATCCACCTGCTTAGGGTTTGCTTAGAAGCTGGAGCCCCCTCAGGAGCCCCACAGCAAACAAACAGTTGGACCTAACCTACGCCAAGTGGCAGTCTTGGGTGTAATCGTCCAGTGCTCGCACTGGACAGACCTTATTCTTGCTCTTACTCATGATCGCCAAATGGGGGGGAGGGCAGAAGGCCTGCAGCGTGATAGACCGAGCCACATTAGTGGGAACCTTGGGGACATAGCCTGGCCTCGGGTGGAGAAAGGTTTTTCCATCCCGGGCCGAACTCGAGGCATGAGGGAGCCACCGAGAGGGACTGAAGATCCCCGACCCTCTTATGCGAGGCAATAGCCAGCAAAAGAAGGGTGTTAAGAGAGAGAAGCTGAAAGCTCCTCTAGGTCCAAAGGGTGCCTGGGACAGGCCTTGGAGTACCACAGACAAGTCCCAGGCAGGCACCCTGGTCTGTGCCGCAGGTCTCAGCCTTAGTGTGCCACGGAGGAAACGAGTGACTAGGGGGTCCCTGCCCAAGGATACCCCACCCAGAGGTACATGGCAAGCCGCTATGGCAGCCACATAAACCTTCAAGGTGGAGGGGGACGACCCTGCCGCAAATCTTTCTTGCAGGAACTCCAGCACCTTGCCAACCTGACAGGTTACTGGGTTCACCTGCCTTTCACTACACCAGGACGTGAAGAGTTTCTACTTCAAGGCATAGAGTTTCCTCGTGGAGGGAGCTCTGGACTGAAGGATGGTCTCCACAACCTCGGCTGAGAGACCGGATTCTATGAGCTGGACCCCCTAACGGGCCAGACCACAGCTACATTAGCTCTGGGCGGGGGTCAGCAACCCTCCGCCTGGGCCAGAACTCCCGGGAGCAGAGTGATAGGGGAAAAAAGTGTACAGGCGTAGCCTCGGTCACACCTGTTCCATGGCATCCCGCCCCAGAGGCGCTGGATGTTTTAAACGAAAGCCACAGAGGGCAGAGAAATTCTTACGGAGGCAAACAGGTAAACCTGTGCCCTGCCATATCTGTCCCCAATCTGCTCCAAGTAAGAAGGGGACCAAGAGTTCTAGCCCTCGGGGAGAACCCCTGGTTTTCAGCCACCGCTGCAGGGGTCTCGTGCACCGCAGTGGGGCCCCATGTGAGTGGCTGCCCCTTGATACTCTTGACAGATGAACGAAGGCCTGAATGCTTCCGGGGAAGAGCCGAGCAGACATGGCCACTGAGTCCCAGTGACTCCCAAGAAAGTGGTTCTCTGCGTGGGAGAAAGTACACTCTTCTTGGTGTTCAGCCCTAAGAGTGTCACTCGTCGCTTAACGGCTAAACGAAAGGCCTGGATGCGCTCGGGGAAGAGCGGAGCAGACATGGCCACTGAGTCCCAAATGACTGCCAAGAAAGTGGTTCTCTGCATGGGAGAAAGTACACTCTTCTTGGTGTTTTGCCCTAAGCGTCGAGAGACGAGAACCAAGAGTTCTTCCGCATGCTCAGAGTGCGTGGGCATCGCCCCGTGACCTTGATTGCGAAGCGGGTACCCCTCAGGGAGAACCCCTGGTCTTTAGCCACCACCATGAGTGGCTGGCCCAGCTTGATGCTCTTAACGGCTAAACTAACAGCCTGGATGCGCTCGGGGGAGAGCCGAGCAGACATGGCAACTGAGTCCCAAATGACTCCCAAGAAAGTGGATCTCTGTGTTGGAAAAAGTACACTCTTCTTGGTGTTTAGCCTTAACCTCAGCTCCTTTATGTGCGGGCACAGCATCTCAATGTTGTGCTGTTAACTGCGGCGACTCGGCCAGGGTAAGCCATAGTCGTCAACATAGTTTCGGACACGATAGTCCCTTGCAAGTGCAACGGAGCTTAGAGCAGCGTCCCCTCCTAGGTGAATGTGCGTGAAAAGGAAGCACCAATACTGGTACGTCTTCCCCCCTGAAGGCGAACCACAGGAACTTCCCACTGTGGAAGGATGGAGACGAGGGATTATACGTTTCTGATGTCGACCGTGCCGGACCAGTTATACCTGATCCGTACTACGATCTGCTTAAGCGTCATATCTCATTCATTTTGAATTTTAGACGCCTAACTGCGACTTAAGAGACGCAAATCCAGAATGAGCCGCAACCCTCCATACTCCCTTGGAACTATGAAGTACTGGTTGTAAAACCCGGACTTGCTGTCCGCGAGGGGTACATACTCGATGGTCCCTTTCGCCAGCAAAGTGTCTACTCCTTGTTCCATGACCAGAGCCTGCTGAGAGCCTACCACTGACCCGAGAACCGGGGTGGTGAAACCCCGAACTGAAAGGCATACCCGGAGGTTACCGTGCGCAGGACCCACTGAGAGATACCGGGTAGTCGTGACCACGCAGCCCGTGAATTCTAATGGAACCAGCCTCCCGGGGCTGGTCTCTGGTACTGTGAACATATCCACCACTGAGCCGGGGCTTATTCCGGAAACCCGGGTGGATTGCTCTAGAACCCTCCTTAGAGAGGGTGGTTTTCCCTTGGCGGGCTGACTCTGGAGCTGCTCCTTGGATACACCACCTTGTTGCGGCTTGGCGTCAGGGTCGCTTAGTCTTGGCCTCCTTGGCATTCAGGACAACCCTCAAATCACCCCTTCTACCAGCGGCATGGACTTGAACTTGTCGGCCCGACCTTCCGGGGTCTACCGGAGGAAGACGGGTAGCGACACTTTGTTTCTGAGCGACCCTGTGTGAGGAGCTTTGAGACCGCTCTTGACTGGCGGTCTCACGTGGAGGGCTGCGGGGAAGAAATTTACTGAACGCCGCCTGTTGTCGAACATCCCTATCCCTATCCATTGTCCCTATCCTTCCGAAGAGACAAATCCACGGTCCGGCACAGCTCTGCCACTGCCTCCGGACCGATACCGCCGCCCTCGTTGAGGTCCCCTAGCAACTCAGCCTGATAAGCCTGCAGCAGTGTCGTGGTGTGTAGGCACGCTGCGGCCTGACTAGAAGCTGAGTATGCTTTCCCCACCAAAGACGACGTGACGCGCATCGGCTTGGAGGGGAGCGCCGGAGGTTTAATGGAGGACGCAGACTGGGGCACGAGGTAACTCGCAAGAGCCTTGTCCACTCTCCGCCTCCACTCTCCATAACAATGACCTTGAGCCCCTACAAGATTGGTATACATCGCACTGTTTGGTGTATGAACCTTTTCGGAGGCTGGCTTTCTCCAAGATCTAGATACCTCAGCATGTAAATCGGGTAGAAAGGGCATAGCTCGGCGCGGGGGAGTGAGGAGAGCAGGCAGGTAACGCTCGTCTAAAATACTTTTTTCTAGGACGAGCGCTCCTGGTCTCCGCCGGCCAATCAATCTCCAGATGAGAGACCGCTCGTGCCACAACCTCAACCAACTCCTCAAACGCCGGCGAGGAGGGTGGCGAAACCTCCTCGACCGGGTCAACACTAGCTAGATCTAGCTATGAGAACCTTCCTTCAAGATCTCAGAGGTCACTATATGCTTTGACAACAGATTATCCAATCATATGGGGAGTTTTGCACGAGTTTGTGCTCATGTCCACTTCACAAACTTATATCCCTGGTACACTAAATCAGAGAGCAGGCAATCTGTCAAGGTAGGAGTTGAGCCCCAGGGAATAGAGGCGCCACCCTGAGATGGTGGAGCAAATATGGAAGATATTTGTCCAGGCTCAAGTGGTTCTGTTTATGTCTCGAGAGACATCTCACTGTATACTCTGTGTGGCGAGCAGGGCGGGGTCGAGGGACTGTGAGAGCGTCACGAGAGCCGGTGGCGTGATTGAGAATGAGCGTCACATGCGAGCCACTGGTGTCTCGAGTCTGACGAAGGAGCGGAGACATAAAAGGAGGAGTGACGACAGTGAAGAATGAGAGAGGACCAGGCCTGGGACCTATGTTTTGTTTGTGTGGGCGGCAGTTGACCGTGAGAGACTGCCGCCATTATGTTTATTTTGGATTTAGGTTTTATTTTGATTAAAAGCTTGTGAAATGTCTGCCAGTTCCTGCCTCCTTCCTCCCTGAGCGTTCAACATTGTTACATTCTGGTTCTCCCTCTCTCTTCCAGTTCATCTAGGACTGGATGGTTTGTCTCAGACGTGGCCAAAAGACTAAATTCTCTACAGACTCGCTGGGCACTTTTCTTCGGCAGGTTTAGAAGTGTGGCGTCAGCAGAACCGTTGAGTTGAATTTCCAGGTTAACCATGGTTTAGTATGCGCATAACTCACTCCTGTGTCTCGACTAGTGCAAATAAATGCACGTTTGTTCATTGCATCTTGAGTCCTGCGAGTCTTGAGACACTAAAGCCGCCTTTCCCGGCACACCTTATCCTACTGGATCATGATGTCATCATGTCATCGACGTGTATTCACTTGATTGGTTCGATTGTGCTTTACGAGACAATTTATGGGGTGTACCCATAGCATTTCCATGCAGCATGAGTTCCCCTGAATGGAACTAGGGTTACATATACGTAACTGAGATGATAGATATATGTGTATATATGTGTTATATATATATTTTTTTATAACAATATATGGGGAATATTTATTACTTTTTACTTTGTATTACTTATAAAAATGTAATTATTTGTTGAAAACTGAATACAAGTACATTGGATTTCTAGGAACTCATCACTTTTTTGCGTTTTTTTTAACTTGCCCTTCAAATTCATGAATTAATAAAGTACAGATTTTTACTCAATGAAAAGAAAATTTGCTGAGAAGAAAATTATTTCTGTAAAAACAACACATATTGTGCAGTACGACTACTTAAAGTGGGTATCGAAACAATTGTGGCTTATTTTAGAAATAAACAAGTAACATTCCTTTTATACCTTTATTTAATAACTCAAAAGTGATTAATCACTGACAGGGAGCACAATGAATCTGTCTGTATTGTTACTTTTATTTAGCACATAAATGCTTAACTGACCTAGGCAATTTCACAAAAACATGGCTGGCGACAATCGTACGGCATTTGTGACCCGATTTGGACATGTCTTTGTGAAAGGAACTGCTTTCCATCATTTATCATTGCAGAATTTCAACATCAAATGTAAACTAGGCTTTTGAAAGTGTTTTGCATTTAAAATCCTTCCTGCTCTTTCCCGAGAATGAAGCAACAGTTTTATCATAAAGTAATTTTCCATCAGTTTGTTTGGTGTATTCAAATGTAAAGTTAAGAAAATGCTTCCAAGTGAGAAATTAAAAAACATGCTCAAAATGATTAAAACATTTTTTTTTTTTAAATTTAAGTAACAAGAAAGGCTGTCCTATTCATTTAATTACAACGAAAGTTGTCTAGTGACCTTCTTTTCCGAAAGAATAATCTGTGTTTTGTTGGAAAAGTCGAATTGTGCACATATGTACCAACTTTGCACCAAGCAGAATGATCAAAAAACATCACAAAATCATTACTTCATTGCCAGGCGTCCCTCACTTCAGCAGGAGACTTCCCAAATTGGCAGTGTGATTGTTAGGGAAGAGGGGAGCATTGCTTTGTGGGAGCCCTTCGGTCAAAATTTGAGGCGAGAGCATCCGATAGGCAGATCGTGACCCTCCCTAGATGATTGGTACACAGATCTCAGAGGACTGTGGGAATATTGGTCCCAAGTCTGGCGAATGATTTTTTGTATAAATGCATTCCAACAATCCTTCAGCAAAGAGAGAGTGTTAATTAGAAGTCACTTTATTGTACATTGTTCTGTTTCTGATCCAAGTACCAAAGCATCCAAGACAAAATCCTGGCATGAGTGTGGTCTGGGTGAGGTCAAAAACTCTTCTTAATGGATTCTCATGTGGCACGAGAAGATGAAAGTTCAGGTCAAGTGCATTTACTTATGCATCTAAATTCTCTGACCATTGATTGTTTGAAAGATCAACATATAACTTATACGACTAGCTACTTTTAAATTGTTCCTTTCTGAGACATAAGCTAGTTCTATACATAATTTATATATACTTAATAGGTATAATAATAATTTTATATTAAATTTATTTAAAGAGAGAACAGAGTGCACATAGATTCAAAAAACAGTATGGTTCAGTTAGTTGAGTACGTACTTCTATTTTTTAACTGATGTAAATGTGTTATATTCAAAGGAAATTTGGTTTGAGCATATACATTTTTATTTTGTGCATAAATAATAAAAAATGTACATATATTTTACTTCTCCCTACGAGATGAAAAATCAAAAGCATTTAAGGCTCCACGTTGCGTGAGTCACACATCCAACTGTAGGCCATTTTCTTAGTTCTGCGGGCATCACATTACCAGTAATAACATTTCTGGTGTAATCATGCATATATAGTTTTTCTTCCCTCAGATGGGATGGAGTTGTTGGAGCTAATATATTCAGAGTCAGACCAACTGCCGTTCGCAAAGGGAAAAAAAAGAGACTTGGTTGAGTAACCGTAATAATTGGAAAATTATTTTGATAGCCTGAAACAATCTAATATATTACTGAATTTTATTAAAATAATATCAAATCAAATTAACTGCTATTCCATAATGAATTAGGTAACAAGGTAGGCAGATATTAATCGTCCTTCCCTCCCCGGGGCCAAGTGAGAAACGAGGAAGAGGGGGTGGGGTTACCAAGTCGGCTTTTGCAGCTTATTAGAAGTAGTCAGAAAGCAGTTGTGAAACTGTATTGTACACGCTTTCTTCATCTGTTGGTGTGAACCTGTTTTTTCTGCAGGGTATGTTGTGAAGCTCAGCGCATCAATGGGCAGATTTAGCACCGCCCACATCCACTCATTCTCATAAATGATTGGCTGATGTAGAAAAGCCCATTCATAATGCAAAACTTTTTATAATAAACTTGGCATGCCACAGCTTCATCCCATGGTGCTGGTCTCTTCAGACTGTTTAGTGTTTCCACATAGGGGGCTTCAGACTATACATCTGGACTGTTGATTTTAATCAGCGCCAGGTCTCTGCTTTGAAATTGTAATCAGATGCTTTACTTGGCCATGCCAGACACTTTTAATGTATCAACTGAATGCCAGGTCCGTTCATAACCTTGCAAGGCTCCTGTAATTTCAGCATGCCAATCAATTATAGCACATATATGGTTCACTTCCAGCAGAAAAACAAGCTGCTGCACATAGCATTCCAAACCATGGCACTAAAATATGGTTTTGCAGAACCTCTTATGGGGTTTACTGGCCTGATTGATTGGGTTAGTGGACTCCAGAACCCCTGCATTAGAAGGCAGTGAGGACCTACAGCCATGATGTCAAGCTATTTTAATGGGAGTAAATAATAAGACAGCAGAGCCAATAAGTGCCATTTGCTTCTAATCCCTCAAACTCAATCATCATGAGTAGGTATGTGCACTGTTCTGAAACCTAGTGAGCTGCCTACAGAAGTATTATGACCCAAAGGCTAAACTCTTAGACATTGCATGTATACAGGGTATATATTGATGTCACTTTCCAGCTGGACTGAGTGGCAAAAGAGCCTGGTGCATTGCTGGATTTTGTAGGAGAAACTGCAAAAACGTGAGTAAAACAAACAATGATCAGTTTTACTAAAGGTTGGACTCCTGTCAACTTACAGAGGTCTTATAGAGACCAACTAACAGAGGACCATAGATATTGGCATGCAGTCAGGAATTATGTTTCTTGACATTTATATGTTCCTGATTTTGAAGCCAGGGAAATATATAAATCAATAAATACAACACAGGTAGGTCTAGATCCGGGTGATCTATATCAGCGTTTATATGTTGTCTCATCATCCATCCATAAAACTTCTAGTGTTTATTTAAAAACATCCAATCATGCTAAATATATTTGAGTTTATTGGGGACTATACTATTGTTTATTTGGCATGATTTCCCCCTCTAAATTGAGCATATTCATACAAAATGATACCAGCAAATCCATGTTTTGCTGCCTGGATTGCAGTTGTTTCTGTGAATTGCAACAATACATTTGTTTCTCTTTTCTGTAGCTTGTTGTCTGTAAAAATATACCTCAAATTTGTATAGTGTTACGACCCCAGGTTTAGGTCAGGGTGTAACAAAAGGCACGACCCAAACTTCTTATTTACCCATTACTCTTTTATTATTATTTACTAGTTGCCTAAGAATTTGTGAGCTAAGTGCCAAAACAACAAACATAATAGAAACTAAACTTCCCAAGAAAAACTAGCTTCCCTATAAACCAACCAACCAAAAGAAAGAAACATACAGTGAACTTCCCTATCTCTTTAACTAAAGCAAAAACAGGAGAAAACGGATGGCCCTTGGGCCTACAAAAAAAAACAAACAAAAAAAAAAAAACAACAACAACAAAGCACTCACCTCCTACAGCTTCACAGGTTACAAAACAAAAAGATACAACAAAAATTATAGATCAGCAAGACAAGGTGTAAGATCACTTGCACAAAAGAGAGTAACAGCATTCTGTTTAACACAGCAGATGAGTACAGAAAAACACATTCTCTGAAACCCAACTTCCAACAAATAACCCACACAAAAGGCCACAAAGCAGTTAGCGAAGCAGAGAGAAAGAGCTAGCTCCCTCCAGAGGAACTCCGGGGAACTTAGTCGGGGACTCTTCTCCTGGGCCAATCACCAGCAGCCTCGTTATGTCCAAGACCAATCCTGTTAAGACAAGAAAGAGAAAACGACAGAATCCACACAAAAAAACAATATATACGTATATATACGTAACATTCCCACACTTAAATTTACAATCATCATTTGTAACAAAAGTCATTTGTACTATCAGATGTACATGGTGCACGCGACAAAACATCAGCGAGTACATTTTCACATCCTTTCAGTCTTCAATTCATCAGTGCATCAGTCTTCATTCTCAAAGCTTTCCATTTTATGTGTTTGTGTATTTTTCGTGGCATTCACGCTGAAAACCAATGCTGCCGCTCAGTTGGTGTAACCACAGTGTCAAACGGTGATGTCATGTGTGTACTCTCTATTCTTTTACAGAAGGAAATCACAGAATGCATTGTGGCACGATGAGTGACAAAATAAATCAAGATGGTGAACGAGGTGAGGGAAAAATGTGTACAGTTTAATTTCATTCACTGCTGAAAACTGTATTGTAGAGTAAGTGTAAACTGAAATAATTCAGTGCAATTAAAAATGGATTATTTTACCTTATGTTTGAGTGTGCTGTGTATTTTATGCTATGTTTTAGCTTAGCAACATGCTAATGACAGCCATTCAAATATATAGGCGTATATTCTGCATTCAATATTCTGCAAGAATATTATTATACTATGTGTTCTTAAAAGATTACATTATAAATGTCAAAAACATTATGAATGCAATTCCTGTCACTTTTTATTTATCAAAGAGTCCTGAATATTAAGAAGCACAAATGTTTTCAACTCTGATAAATTATAATTGTATAAATCATACTTTTTTTACTCTTTTTCCTGTAGCTCAATCAGTAGAGCATTGGTGCTTACAACACCAAGGTCATGGGTTCAATCCCAGGGAATGCTTTCAATTTTGATTCAATCAGAATTGATTTGATTTGTTCCTTGAATGCAATAAGTCACTTTGGATAAAAGTGTCTGCCAAATGCATACATGTCAATGTAATCATTGTACAGTAGAAGATCCACTTAGGATTTCAAAGTCCTGTATATCCGTGGGGGATCCTTCACCTGGAAACTGTAAATGAGATGTTTAGGAAATACCTTTCTCCAGGTACTTATGTTGTAAATGTGGCAAAAAAATCTAAAAGATTATTTGTGTATACCAATGTATAAAGGTGAAATGAGCACTTATTTGCACAACAGTAAGTGTGCTTTAGATATCAGACTGCACTACTCTAGAATGATTTCTCACCAACCTGATGAGACCAAAGTACTCCCAGCCTGTGTCACTTTGACACATTGGCACATTCCACCACTGCTACAAAAATGTTCATGCTTAAAGGCCTGGTGTGAATAATAGACTTCTCAAAACTGCTTGCATGCTTCATGATTGATATGTCTCCAATGTGGACAAATGTATCTACGTTCATGTGAAAACGTGAATCGGAAAGAAGAAATTACGCTCTTGTTTTGGCACAGAAATCAGCACCCTTGACACATATGCAGCTCTTCCTGTACCTGACTTGAATATGAAAGGGAAAACATTTTTTATTTTTAATTACTAATTATTTGGAGGGTTTTATGGCTTTATTTTGACTGTCACAGTCAGTGGGGAGAGAGGGATTAGGGTCCTTAGGGGGGAAGAGGAAGGAGATGAGAAGCAGGCAGAGGAGGACAGCTAATTTTTGATCCAAGGGGTGCTTTGCAGGCCAGGGGGGTGACAGCTGCACTGTCTTTAGCCCGGATTTGAATTTGAATTCTATCTAACGATGCAGCGACGCACGGACTTGGCAGGGCAGTCTGGTAATCTTCTTGACACAAATGCCTGGGCTTTTCTTGTGTGCCCTCACAGAGATTTGAGTAATTAAAGTTAAATTGAAGGAATAAAAAATATCCTTCTTGTACTGAGGCTGTCTTGCTAATGCCAAGTGTGAATAGTCAGGGTTGTCCTTAGAACTATAATCCCAAATGCTATTTCTCCTGTAACGTGGAATTGCCATATTTTTTATTTTCATTTTTTTTTTTTTTTGGTGAGCTCAAAAAGACAGCGATAAGGGACAGTCGCAGTGCTTTCATCTTACAGACATCTTTTGGAGAGGTGGGAAAGCAAGAAGAAAAATGAAAGTCGAAGATCTCCGTGGTCATGAAATATTGTTCATACCTGGTGGAATCGGATAGGATTTAATCCTTAAACCAAAAACAACAACTGTAGTGATGAAGCTTTTTTGGATTTCTAGATACTTGTAGACTTTTTTAAGTCTAGCTTGTATAATTTAGGTGTAACTGACTTATATGTGTCAGCTAAGTAATCCAACAGTTGTTTTACAGCAGAAACGGCAGTTTTACTTTCTCAATTCTAAACCAAAACTAAATAGAAAATCAACACTAAGAGAAAAGGTCTAGATTTTAGGCTCTGATTGATTGGTGCAGATTTCATGCAGAGCTGCACAGATCAATTAAACCTTATTAACTGCATATTATTTTTCTAAAATAATATTGACACAATGTGTGGAGGGAGAGCCTGTAAGACAGGAAGTGCTGAGCGATTCAAAGGCAAGCGAGAGTGAGAGAGTACTTTAACATGCCCACATCACACACAATAATTTAATGCAAGCTCCATACCCTCTCAGTTTTACACACACATCATATTCAGAAAACGCTTTAACACACTTGCCTCAAATGCACTTTAAAAATACTATAAAACATGTTACTTGCACACTAAAATACTGTAACACGTGCTTCTAAAAACAAAACTAAGAAATACACACATTCATATATTACACACTGGGGATATTTTAATAACTGTTCCACATAGTCTGAAACCTTTAATGTTCACCACTCTGGGAATACTTTAGCATACCTCACTTACACCGCTAAACAGGAGACCAGGACTAGTTGCCACTATGGCTGTATCTTTTTCAGGACAGATTGTAGCAAGTTGTCACATTCTTTTAGTTTTCACGTTTTATTTTGTAATTTATTTATTTTTAACATAGCACTTTATTTAAACATTTATGTATATACATTTATTTATTAATGATTTAAAATGTATGGTGCTGTTTTATTGTCTATATCTTGCTGAAAAGTATATAATAGGCTTCCTGTAATTTTGGCTAGATCCTATTGTGACAATTTACCCTTCATGGTGTGACAACACAACTTTGCTATCAAAGTTCAACATATGTTCAATGACCTATATTCCACTAGTGACAATTATTCCTTGTCACTCTTGAAACCAAAGTCTTCACTTAAAATGAAATGGTTCACAACAAAGGTTGTACGTTCAGTTGCCACTGTTTATGAGAAATTAATTTTGCTTGGCACAGTGCTTGAAGAAAAAACAGATGTATGAATTAAGCCTGATGCATATTACCTTGCAGTCTCATTTGCATGTGCGCTCCGGTAAGTATGTGCTTTCACAATCATTTTAATCACAGGTTAAAACAAGCCTTTAACCACAGGTTGATTCTATTTGCTGTATTTGCAATAAATATACAAGTACGAGTCAATGAGAGTTTTGTTGAGCCAAATGTTAAGATCCTGGGGAAAGGAGAACTTTTAATTTGAAAATCGGGCACTTGGTGAATCACTTTCAGTAAAAGCGTTTAATCACTATAGAACTCTTACTTTTAGTTGTTGTAAAAATACACGAGGAGCTGTAATCAAAGAGGAAACAAGTTGTTCGCTACAATGCAACTTCCAGGTAAACTTTTATTATTGTTAGCTAAACTGATGTTACAAGCAGTTTTGTAGTGCATGTGAGTGTGTGAAAAGTGCAAATTTGGGCCGTATGAATTTCAAAAAAGTTTGACTTCAACCCCATGCAAATGCGACCCAAAACTTGAAATGACTGTAGCTCTGAAGGTAGGTTTATATAAAGGAAGAGTCACTGTCATTCTGAAGTTTCAGGTGTGAAGACATAAAGGTTATAGGTGAGAAACTTGAAGTTTCATGATCACCGTTTACAATGAGAATGCCAAAGGGCATAGGTTCATCCCCTGGAAAGAGAAGTGTTGATGTGGTGTTTGTTTCCACTGAAGCATAAAATAAAATCTATATAAAAAAACATTATTTGATAAATTTTAAAATATTAATACAAATGTAAAATATTTTTGTAGAATTGATAAGTTGTAGAGGAGAAAAATCTGTACACTGTGCTAGTCTCTTTCTGAAGCCAAACATTAGCTAGTAAATTAATTCATAAAATTAATTTTTGTAATGTAGAGAGTGAACAGATAACAAACTGAATGAAATACCTTAGTATGGCATACAACTCTTTTTGATTTTCTGGCAGTTTTTGTCATATTCTCATGTTTAGTGTTTGAAGTTAGTGTGAGTGTAAGTGTAAGTTTGTGTGCTCAAGCACATTCCAGGTCGCCCACAGCATATGCTGTACATGCACACCGCAATCATGGTCTCTCATGCATGTTGTTGCAGAGCAATGTGGCGAAAATGGACACCGCAACTTCAGAGCACATTAGCTTTCATAACAGCTCTGCTCATACTTGGTAAATATAAGAGGAATTAAATTCTCCAGCTGCCATCTGGGTTATCATTATAGAATAAAGACCGGCCAGAAATTAACATGCTTCTGAAACGTGGACATGTTGACGGGACTCAAGTGGAGTAACTGCACTTCCATTTGAGGAAGAGAGATGTGAAGAATAATATGTCGTAACGGAAATTCATCACACAGCCATCAGCCCGATTCTTACCTGAGACACCTTTTTCCCCTTTAAATTTACAGGGGCCTATTGCCTGGGGCATAATACCTCTGAAATTACTGCATAGCTGTCTTCTCAGTAACCACAGAATCGAGAAATGTGGGAGGCTGGGCAACAAGACGTGCATTGTAACCCCTTCAATAGCTCAGCACCTCCTGTGTCACAGCATACAAAAAAGGACAGCGGTATGAGTGTGTGTGTGGAAAGAGGCCCAAGGTTTACCTGGTCTGCGGCTGTAGACACCATGGCAGCCAAGAAGCATCAGGAGGCAACGGAGCATGACAGGCCCCACATCAAAGCACAAGCACCACACCTTGATCCAGACCCCCCACCCCACGCCCCACGCCTCCTCCCGTCAGGACACACCTGACAGAGGGGCCACCCCGCGCCTTCAAAGAGAGACTGAGAGACACGAGACACAAATAAACGTCTAGACACTTTCTCTTACAGTGACCTAACGGTGTGGAATTTTTGCTCCCTTTGCACCTTATCTCTGTCGAGAGCGTAGAAACAACGTGATTGATTTGGGAAGTGTCAGAAGACTTCACCTCCAGCCCCCCACCCCACCCTTCTGAGAAGAACAATTGAATTGCTAATGCGCTAGAGGGGTGAAATCTGATTTATGGGGGTGCAATTTGAGTATGGAATTTGGGTGTTCAAATCTGTTTATACATATACAAATATCTGCTTTAGTCGAAACAAGTATGCTTAATGCAGGTTAAGCTCTAGCGGCAGTACTTGAGGCATAATGTCAATTACCACAGAAATGGATGTTTTATTTATATATATATATATATATATATATATATATATATATATATATATACAATTATTTAACCCAAGGGACGGTTGAGAGACCGTCAGTTTAAAGTTTCAATTCACTTTTGTGCTTTTTAAACCTCTTAATAATTGGCCATATTTACTTACATTTTTAATTATCCTTTAATAAGTTATTCATTGTGACCACAATTTAATAAATTAAATACAGATGGACCAATCAAAATGATTTTCTGTGGTTACTGACGTTATGCCACAAATGCTGAATAATAAACCTTGAATATTTCTTTAACGGCACCTAAACCCATATTAATCAGTCATGTAAATGCGGTTTAAAACATCCTTAGACAAAACACGAAGAACAACTTCTAAGAAACATTTAGCTTAATTTCCTGTGTCTTTGCCGTAGATTATTTGAATATATCACCTGATCTAAATCGCTCAGAGGCTTGGATCAGAATGTTTTCAATACATACCTGTCTGGAGTAATTAATTATGTTTGTTAAAGCCTTTAGCCAAAAGTGCTTTTTTTTTTCAGACGTTTGCTTGTCTTAGCACCTCCCGCCACCCAGTGTTAGGAGACAGATTTAATTGCCACATGAAAGCCACAAAAAAGAGAGCTCAGTCTCCTCATAAACACAAGCCACACCTAGCAGGGGAATAGTTTCACCTTTGAAAAAAAGCTGTCCACACTGTAATTAAAGAGAAAGGGTTCCACAGAGTAATCTGACTTTATTCTACTGACTGTTGATGGAATGATTTTCAACCAAGAATGCTAATAAGTCATTCTTGGCCAAAATAATGAGGACATTGTTATTTGCTAGATCCCCCCATAATTAAATATGAAACCCTTAATTTCTCTTCATACACCAAAACATTGGGTCATTGAAGAGCCATTGTGGGTGATGTGGACAATCATAAAATCACTTATTTATTATTATATCGTTTTGGTAGTTCAACTGACAGAGCACTAAACAAATAGTTTTTGATTGTTTTTTGTATTGTTTTACAGTTAATATCTAAAGCGCTCCTTAAAGCATTGATTCATTTAATAGAGAAACACCACTATGACTTGTTTTCAGGGAATGTATCATTATTACAAGTATATTGTGTACTGGCAGATTTTTTTAAACTTGTATTAAAGGTTCCTTATTTGGAAAAAGTCTTTACATCAGGTTAGAATTTTTTTTATATTTTCCAAGAAAATAGTCAAAAAAGACTGCAAATGAATTTGTATGCAATGTTGAAACACCAAGGTCATGTGATTCCCGCAAAACAAATACAAATGAAGTTGCTTTGGATAAAACAGTCACCCAAATCCTTAAGGCACTTGTCATGTTTCACAATGGGTAGGACAGATGTTAAGAATGTTAAAGCCCGCCAAAGTGCTGTGATAAAGGGTAAATATTGCCGGATTTAGTGCTAAAGTTCTGATAAACCTGCTTTATCACCTTTTTGTGCAGGACTCTGCATAAGACTGATTGAGGATGACTAACTTCTTCTTATCAAACCATTTCTTTTCCCTAAGACTTCTCTTAGGAAGTAACCCTAGATGCTCTATAATACAATAGAGCTTTCCTGCTCTCTTTGTCCAGGGGATTGTGGTATGCCAGTGGAGGGCACGGTGTTAACAGAGAGGGCAGGGGAACATGAAAAGGTCTGCTCTGCTGGGACTGGCACTCTCTGGCTGTGTGGCTGAATAAAAGCGACGGCAAGGATTAGAGGAGCGTTCCTGAGCTTGCGGGATAAGCACTACAGGTAACACTCTTTTTTTAAATAAAGGGGGCTTTGGAAAAATAATGTGACGCATAGCTAAGGAGACAATCTGGTCATTCAAAAAAGAGGACATTTCTAAGGCTTAGAACACAACGTGTCCCACTGCTGAGCTTGGTCAACGGCTGCAGAAATGAAAGCACCTAACGATGACAGGTGGAATTTAATGTAAATGTCTCTCTGAGACTTTATTCAACAGATTATACAAGTGACATGGGGTCACATAATCTCTAAGAGGATGAATCCATTCAAACTAAGGAGCCAAGCTAGTAGAATGTTCCCCAATGAAGGGCTTCCACACTTGCCCACATACATATGTCTATTCAAGATGATTATAAATCTCTCTACTAACCATAGGTTACATTTTCTGTTGACACTTTTTTTGCCCCATATGGCAAGTTTATGCGTTTGCAGATCACTCAAAGTACATGTATCTTATTCATGATTTGTACACTCACATTGGATTGTGGGGCTCTGAAGTCTCCGTAAGCTGACATAGTTGCTAAAGGGTAACGTGCATATGTGTCTTTACTAACTAGATATATTTATAATGTAGTGATTTTAGTGATTCAAAGTTAGTGTCTTAAATGCATCTCAAACCATCTCCTGCAGTTTCAAACCATCTCTTGGAGTGATTGGAGTGATGAGTGAATCTGTGAATCTGTGAATCTCTTTTTTTTTTAAATGGTTGAATTTCTAAAAAGGCATAAAGTGTCAAAGTATAATTACCCCCTTGCAACATTTGTGGACTTTTTTATGCATATTTGCACAAACAATTCAAATGTGATTGGCTGGAATTTTAGCAATTTTCAGGTGTTCTAGTTTAAGAAGTTTTAAACTAGTGAAAAAGTCAAGATATTTTTGATGGTCTTGGTCTTGACTAGATTCAGTTGACTAGATTCTCTTCTGGCACTGGTTTTGAGTAGAACTTAACATTTTTCTGGTCCAAGCCTTGACTCTGATTCGAATGAACTGACCTCGACTACAACACTCTATCCTTGAATTATCCACTTCATCTTTATTATTCAACTTTATCTTGACTCTATCTGCCCATAAATGTTTACTTTAAAAATCAGATTTCCCTTTCTTGTCTAGATGTCTAGTTCTTAACCAAAATGATCCCAGAATATGTTGCACCAAATGATCAGTTAAGGAGGAAGCTGTGGGAAGCATGTTTAGTTCTGTGGACTGTAGCGCAGTCTGCAACTGTGTTAGTATGCAAGCAACGTGCATGTGTTTGACTAGGTATAAATCAACGCATCTACAGCAGAAGTTTGTGTCTGAGTGTGTGCGCGCATGTGTGTGGAAATCTGGTGGGCTGAGGTAGTCTTGGCTCATCTGCATGGTGAGACAAGTTATCAGAGGGAGCCATGAGTGTCCTGTTCACTCCAGGGACTAAGCAGAACAACAGCCTCGGTGTGACGCATGACTACACTCTGGCACAGTGCAACCGCACTGGGCCTAATCTTGCTGTACCTCCTGATCCACCTCTTCACCCTCTCTCTGGTCATTATCACTCAACAGTTTAGTATGTATCGCAGTGGGGACAGCAGTGTGCGGCTCTTGACGATTTACTCTGCCCTCGGCTGCCCTACGCAGTTTAGTGAGGATATGAATCCTGTTGGTTCGATGAGATAGTGCCAATTTGTTAGTGCAACATGCAGAACTATAACAGGATATTTCCTTTTACTATTGCTGAATTGGGTTTTTAGACATGGTTTCTTTTGATCTAGGTACATTTATCTATCCGGAAAACATTTGTTTAGTTGACTTCAAAGAAGATTCTCTTACATATTGGTGCCATAGCCCATCCCATGAATTAACATGTGACAGCTGCATAGGGCTGATTTTGAGTTGTTCTTAAGGTCCTCAGGGTGTTTTGAGGATTTTAAATGCATGTAACTGTAAGAAGCATTGTATGTAACACATTTTATTAATTAGCACATGCTCTGTTGGTATAAAATTTGAATCTGAATGTGACCATACCGCTGAAATGGAAACACTGAAATGGAAATGTTATGGCAGGGAACATGGGGGTTAGGGGTCTGAAATTGCAAACAATAGTGGACATATTCAAGTTAACTCTGTATTGTTAGGGAGGTAAAGGCGGCCTTAAACTAACCCTACATTAGGCCAGCCTAACTCCTGCTAATAATCAAAGATGTTTATTATTAATGTTTTTATATATACACTGCTCAATAAAATGAAGTGAACACTTAATCATCACAGTATGAACCCAAGTCAGTTAAACTTCAGGAATATCAGTCTGTCCAGTTAGGAAGCATACGTGATTGTGAAACAGTTTCACTTGCTTGGGTGCAAATGAAAGTGACAGCAGATGCGCTGAAGAGGCAACAGCAAGACAACCCCCCAAAAAGGGAATGATTCTGCTGTTAGGTGTCGGGATAAAATCCTCAGAGCCATTGCCAAACCTTATGTTGATGCAGTGAGCCCTGGGTTACTCCTGCTGCATGATAATGCCTTGCCTCACATGGAGTGTGTCGGCAGTTTTTAAATGGTGAAAGTATTGATGCCATTGACTGGCCCTCAGGTTTCCCAGACCTAAATCCAATTGAGAACCTCTGTATCTGTGCATCTGAAGCCAACAAGTATCACCACAGACTGTTCAGGCACAAGTGATCAGTGTTGGGGGTGATGCATTACATGTAACTGGAGTTACATAATCAGTTTATCTTTTTAAGTAGCGATTAGTAACGCATTACTTTTACATTTTCTACAAAATATCTGAGTTACTTTTTCAAATAAGTAACGCAAGTTCGTTTGTTTTCCCATTTATTGATTGCCATCCTCTCCTCAATGTACTTGCTGCTGACCTTCTATGATTTGATGAATTTTGATTATTTTGTTTTTACTTGTGAAATTAGAGTTAAAGTCATCATTAAATAAATTTTAAGCCTATTTACTTGGTTAGTGCACTTTATTAGTCATGTGGTGAACAATTAATCTGTCAAAAAAAAAAAAAAACCTGTCATGAGTTCCTTCTCTGAGTGTTTGACGGCTTGTGTTGAATATCTCTAACCACTCTCCTCCAATCCTCAGTCTTCTATGAGCAAGGGATAGAAAGAATGTGCACTAAAGTAAAACCCTGTATTCAATATTCTGTTTATATATATATATATATATATATATATATATATATATATAAAATAACAGCCCAGGAAGAGTAATGCAAACATAACATTACTGTTTCTACAAAATTAACTAAGTAACACAATTAGTTACTTTTTAAGGGAGTTACTCTATATTGTAATGCATTACTTTTAAAGTAACTTTCCCTAACTCTGGTCATCACTGCATACACTCACATGGAGACCATACACAATGCTGAAATTTCTAAAATGCTGTGATTAACGTCATGCAAGTTGGATCACCCTGCATCTTCACTTTTTTAATTAGCAGTGTATATTCTTCCTTAATATTTATTTATTTATTTTCTTCATAAGTGATCGTTATGTCATTCTTTACTAACCATGATGTTGTTTCACACCTGTGGATCTTTTTTTATGTGGAACAAAATTGAAATGTAACAAATTTAACCGGGTTTATACTTATGACAGGAAGGAAAAAAAAAACGTTTTGAATGGAAAAACAAGTGTATTTTTATTTTGCTATGCAAAATTGTAATCATTTTACACTTAATAATTTGCTTTAGCTATAAATATGACTCCACTGATTTCAGTGACACAAGAAATTATGGCGTTTGCTTTTGGCCTCAAATGGCCTCAAAGTGCTGTTTTTGCTGTCCATTCGACTTATTGTTCTTTTCAGATCTTCAGCGAAAATGATCAATTAACATTTTTGTCTTTTCCTCAATTGAAGCTATTGTACTGGCTTCAAAACATTTCAGAAGAATATAGTGCATACATTTTATGGACCACTTAAATTATGTTTTCATAGTGTTTTTTAATAATTGTGTTGATTGTCAAAATACTTCAAAAGTATTCAAATTTTTTAGGAAAAAAAACAGCTTTGGAATGACAGGATGGTGAGTAAATGATGACAGTGTTTTTGTGTCTCTGTGAACTATTTCTTTAAAACCTGTTAAGGAATAAATATACTCCCTGACGAGATACACATGCTATTTAGTTCAAACTGGTTGTTAAATTACAGAAATGAGTCAGCAAATGTTCATTCCTCAGTATACACTCCCTCCCTTTAACAGCATGGTTCTGTTTTGACTGCTGTTCACATTTGGAAGGTCTGTGTTCACGACAGGAACCTGTTCCAGGTATTTACACACCACCCTGCTGGAATAAATCCAGTGTGATAGTTCGCTCCTCAGGGATGGATTTGATCTCAGACCTGTCATTTCTGGACAGCCCCAGTTTCCATGATCTCTCTATAGCTCCAGGAAGGTTTTAGCTGTACGTTATATGAGCAGTGTCTTGTGATGTGCTCTGTAAAGTAATAATCTCCATGAGATACGTTTCTTTTGCAAGACACTTAGCAGGTTTTTGAGGTTACACAGTGTAATGTGATTTTCTTCACAATATCAGATGTATAAATATGCAAGGATATATTAATCTGTTACAGGAATGGGGCATTTTACATAACAACTTAATTTCCATTGGCATAATCTTCTGTATTGATTAATGTTATTCCAAGCAGAGGGACATGGCCATTTTAACATTAACCGGATTTATTTTGGATTAGGGCTTAGCTGTCTCTCCTAAAAAATGTACTAAATAAAAATAAAATATTCAAATAAAACAAGTGTCCCTGAGAATATTAATACCATAAACATGTATGTAGTGTTACATTAATTCCCTTAAACGGCAAACAGAAATGTCACATTTCTATGAAAGAAAATCTTTTAAGCGTAAATGGAATCAAGATTTTCATTAATTTCAATTTAAAATAAGAGCTAACAGTTGTTACTTCGCAAGTGATGGAAAATAATATTATTCAGATATAAATTAATCTACCCAGAAAGGAATGGTTAACTTGAAAATGATTTATCTACTCTTATGTCAATCTGAATGTTTATGATTTTATTTCTTCATACAAGTCTTCTAAAGCATTCTGTAAGAAACAAACCAAAGTTTAAATCCTTCACAGATATTTTTGCCTTCCAGATGGATGTTAACTTTTATTGAGTCAGTGGGTTGAACAAATCATTCAGTCCTATTGTGAGTTGAATTAATTGATTAATTGAAAACAACCAACTTAATTTGCTCACTTAAAAACAAATTTAAAAAATCATTGTTGCTTTGTAAACTTGGGATCAATTTTTGTGGACTTTTATATAGTAATAATAATAATTATTATGTTTTAATATAAATTCAACAATTTTTTTCACTATTACATTTATATTTATGATATAATATTTAAATTTAATTAATATTTAATATATTTTTTGGTGGGTGAACTAATCCATTAAACTGTGGACATACACATCCCATCATATCCTAAGATCTGACAGACTGACTCTGGGTGGTGCTTCTTTAAATTAAGTAAACAGTATCCTGGGTTCATAAATTTGGTGGTGGAATTCCCAACCTCCCCCCTCTCTGCCTTTCTCTCTCAGTCTCCTTCTCTTTTTCTTCTCAACTGGCCACAGATTTACTGCAGCAGTAATAACTGTCATGGCAAATGCCTGGTAAAGTGCTGGACAAGGGACCAACAGAAGGAGAGTATTTATCACGGTATTGACTTTCTGACTGTGGTGTCGTGAACTCTTTTGTCATAAACTGGAGCACTCAGAGCGAGCGTGGCGATCGATAAGGGGGAAAACTGCTGTCAGGTTCTCTCCCAGGGAGCATTGCTTTTGTTACAGCCACTTAGGGGGCTGATAAATGCTCTGCTGTGGATAGGTCTCAGCTTCCGTCCACTCCGTCCAAGGGACTTCTCATACTAGTTTTTAAATCTTGAAGAAAAAAAAATCCATCTTCTACAGGAATATTCTGTGTTATGAAAGGTTTAGAGAACTAGAATAACAATCGTAGAATAGGAATTTGTGCTTTTAATAGACTTAGATATGAATAGCTGTGCCATTATTTCTAGCTCTTTTCATTTAATAGAGGATTAACTAATCTCTCAGTCTAAAGCTGCTTTTTAAAACAGAATGTACGGTTTTGGATAAAATTACACACTAAATAATATGAGCTTTATTTTTACAGCTTTATTAAATAATTCCAAATACTTTGGCATAGTGTCTATGATTAATGTGAGGTGTGTGGTGGACGTGGCACTCGCTGAATGGTAAATCAGTGGTGTGGTTATTGATGGCAGCACTGATTAGGGGGCTGGGAAAAATGGCTGTGTCTGATTGATGATGACGGAGGGGGTGTTAAAGCGCTGACGATAAGCAGACAGTCTGCTTGGCCGTGATATCCAGAGCCGACTTGTAGTGTGGGGGTCAGAGGTGGGTCAAGTTTACTTCCCCAAGGGGCATGGCAGCCCTGATGATATTCCCAAAGTTAACATAACCTTTGACCTCTTCAAACAAGAGGCTACATACCGTCCCTGAGTTTGTAGATAAGCCTCTACTTACACACAAGACACACAAGTAGTTTTTTTAAAGCCTCGTGTCAACGCCTTGTGCGTTTTTCTGGACTGCAAAATCATTTGAAAAGCATTATTTTTTAAATCAGGGGAAAAAAAGCTGTTTTCTCATAAAGATGCCCATTCGTACAAAAATGTGTATGACAGTCTGGACAGCTGGTTGGATGTCAACAAAATGACATGAAACACTGACATATCTGTGATGACCTCTGACCTCAGAAGTAAGAGAGATGAGCTGGGTATCAAGTTGACAAATTAACGAATGTTAGGCAGCAAGTCCAAAGCAAGCACAGCTGTGTGTCACTTTAGAAACATTTAACTCTATTGACACATTGGCTATCCCGGTTTATTACGGTTTCTCCCGGTTTATTACGGTTAATATCTGAGCAAGAGACATTACATTACATTACATCATCTAGGAGGGCCTTTTCTCAGCAAATACTGATATGTAACTAATTAATATCTGGTATGTAATAATTACCTAGCATTAAATCAATTAAAACCATTTACATTTATTGATTGACACCTTTAAATGCAATACATTACACATCAGATAATTGACTGATTGATTGATTGAATACCAGTCTGTTGTTTTGCAAGTGCTTTTGTACAGGTCACATTAATAAATAGTCACAGGGAGAAAAATACCAGAGCTGTTACCTCTGGAGGTGTTACCAGTTTGGAGGCTGATATCTATGTAAGGTGTTTTCCGCAGCTGTGCTGATTTTCAAGCATTTCAGTGCCAGAATATAGAAGGAGTTTACTTTTAATTAGGAGTTGGAAAGGATGTGAAAGTCACATTCTGGGTGAAATGTTATCTGGTTACATTGGTGGCAGAGGTTTCATTTTAAGGTTTAAAGAGAAAATTAACCTCTCCCCAATTAAAGCCCCAATTGTTGAAGAGTGTCATGCCATTTATTCAAGCAGACTGAGCATATTGACAGTTTTGGATGTGTAAATGTCAGGATTAATATGAGAAATACAGGAATAATTAATTTCAGATGAAAACTCAGAACTGAGACCATTAAAGCACATTTAAAATATGAGCTCTCTGTTATAGTCAAGACTCTTTATGTGAAGATCCTTTTATATTGTTTTACCAGTTGACTTGATATTTTAGAGGGAATTTTTATATATATATATACATAAAGCTACAAACTACATCAGCTCTTAAGCTGTGGAAGAATGTTAGAAGTTCCTTCAAAAGCCAGTTCCCGGTGCTCGAGTGGACCCAGCCTATGACCTGGGATTATTGTTCAAGTTCATAGGTGTCCAGACAGGTGTGTAATGGCTTGTAATTCTGTCTGAGAGAGGAATGGGGGAAGGGTTGAGACAGACAGTCTTGAGCTGTTGAACAGGGCTGAAAATGTGGTGTAGTTCAGTCTGGGCACGCTTCAAACATGTGGACTGATTCCATGCTGGGCTAGATCCTGTGAGTTGATCTCTGAAGCTCGTAAGGTGTTTTTGAACAAATCTACATTGCACTTTTGTCCGAAACGTGTAATGCTGCTGTGCAAAAAAAGAAATAAAATAATGGTACAAAAGGACCTGCACAATCATTAACAAAATCTGCAGTTAAACTGCGAAAAGTACTAAATTGTTTACTAAAACTGACAGTATTTTTATAGCCTTAATAATTCTTAATAATTTCTACATAAACATTTTTAACATTTCAAGTTATATAAAATAGCGTTTAAATATTTTATTTATGTGTATATACTGTTGTACCATTTAAAAATCTGAGGTGTGTACGATTATTTCAGTGTCTTCAGGTTCTCTGAATGCCAATCCAAGTGGACAAGGACTAAATGTTTTTTTTCTTTGGTCCAGACCATGCGAACCAAATTACAAGTGTGAAAACACCTAAAGTCTTTACTTGAAAACGCGCAGGAGAATACATTAATCAATCTCATTGAATGCAACTAAATCAAACGTAAATGTGACTGGTCCATGCAGTAAGGGCTTAAATACACAAGGAATGTTCAATAGAAACTGAAACAGGTGTGGATCTCATGTGTAACTATGCAAACAAGCAAGCTAAGAGTTCTCCGCAAAAGGAATGAAAATGAATCCAGAACATAACTACAACATAACAATAGACAGGTTAACTTCAAGGTGTAAATGTTTTCTTTTTCTTCCTTTTTTCATTTGTTGACAGAATCACAGAGAGCGACAAAACTACAATTACTCACTTGACCTGTTAAATTAGTGTTTTATGGGAATTTATATATTCAAATATATAAATAAAATCAAACAGTCCCAGGAGATTTTGAAAGCCACATTGTGGTGGTAAGTGTTTAAGGGCATTGTTTGATAATTGTCTTGCCTTTATCTGAGGGTCAATGCACTAGGATTTCGGGATGCTGTATACGGTCTATTGTTCTAGTAAGAACTATGAGTAGAATGATAAATCACTGATGAATAGTTGACAGATGTATTCAGCGGCTACACAACTTTTTTATGCAAATGCAAGACAGAAAGTGAGAGAGAGAATATAGGAAGGTTCAGTATATACTGATATACAAGCAGTTTTTATTTTGTGTACACTTGAAAGAGTGTCTTCGTAGTAACACAAACATGTACACATTTATCCTTGGAAAACAAAGCATGCTCCTTCTGGTGAGTTTTGACATTCCTCTTCAAGGTAATGGCCCTTATGAATATGCATAAGGGGTTCACCTTGAATTATAGGAATGTCTTTTAGCTTTAGTGAACATGTCAGAAGCGAGAATGAAATGACTGTTGATGTTGATTTTTGTTTTTCTGGCACTGTCTGATTGAAGGGCAAACATACTCTTACCTCAATGATCGCAGCATTAAAAATATCCTTGTCTGTTGCCTGATTTTCACACAACTTCTCAATCCATTAAAATGGGCAGAAAATGGAGGGGGGTGTGTGGGGTGGATATCTAGATTTTGCAGATGTTGGAAGACAATTATATTTGCATGTCCACTTTCGTTATATATGTTTTTACAACAATAATGCTAATAAAACAGGCATGGGATGTTCTTTTTCTGCTCTCATTGTACTCATAAATGACTCTTCCTTCAACTAGGTGTGTTTTCTTTCTTTCTTTTTCTGTTTCACAGGAATTAGCCAATTGGGCATCAAATGAGGTAGCTGGGGTTAATAGCCATCATTTTGTCATTGTTTATTTACAAGCACAGCAAGCTCTTGATCAGAGCTCCTTGACAGTGTTTGGGAACTGAAGTGTTCTCACAACTGACTACACCTGCAGTTACTGGCTGCAATCTTGTATGCTACAAAAATGTTTCCCTCCTATTGTTCTGTATTGGATGTGATTATGTCTGGTAACTATTTTTTAATGATTTTGAAAGAAGACTGTTATGTTCACGAAGGTCAAAAAGCTGTATTTATATTTGTGATAGCAAAGTTACAATTTTCAGTGTCACATGATTCTTCAGAAATCATTCTAAAATGATGATATCCTGCTCACAAAATGTTTGCTATACTTATCAGTGTGCCAAAACAGTTGTACTATACCAAAACAGTTGTGCTTTTTTGTGGAGACTTAGACATTTTTTGATGAATGGAAAGAGCAAAAGAACAGCATTAATTTGAGATAATTTGTAGCAAATCATATGTAACATTATAAAAGCACTCTTTTAAAAGGAATTTATTGTGATTTGCTGAATGAACTATTATTATTATTGTTGTTATTTTTAAATCTGACCTCAAACTTTTGAATAGTACAATATAATCCAAACAGTATGCTTGTAGAATGTTATGGTTGTTAGTAAATACATATTTGTCAGTATATGATGTAATTATGATTACTTGTGTGTTTTTTTTCCAATAGCATGATTTACCTTTATAAATACAGTGGAGTTCGGTTATGTCGACTGCCTCGGGGGTTGCAAAAAAGCATCAAGATAACCCATATTTCCTATATTAACATAGATTTTCCCACAAATAACCTACAGATGCAGATAATCGGCATGCTCATATAGCCAGCGAGTTTTGGGTTTTGTGTAAAAAAATCTTTTGCATAACCCGCACCCATAGTGAACTAGGTATGGAAATTAGTCACAAAATAACCATGTGAAGTGACGACTTCGTCCCTGTTTCGTGCTCGAGATATTCGATTTCGGCGACATTAACAAATCGACATTAAAGAATCGATAATACTGAGACAAATAGGGAGTTTGGCGGTTCCACTTCAAAAACGTCGACATAATAGTATTGGCGAGTTAACCATGACTCGAGATAAGTGAACTCCACTATAGATGTAAAAGTACTGTAATAATGAATGAAATCATTATTAGAAGTAAATCATCCAACCGCCCACATAATGTATACAACTTCATAAATCGCATGGATAAAAGTGTTTGGAATTGCATAAATGAAATGTAAAATAATAGAATTCCCTTTCAAGGTGAGGTTCCTTTCCAAGAAGGGTCCTAGAACATTCACTTCAGGCATTCCCTACACAACAGAAACGTTCAAGAAAATGCCAGAGGCCAGCCTCTCGAGTCTGGTTCCCTAGTAGAATTTTCGGCAGCGGTTGTTACGTTTGCCCAATATTTCTCTTTGGTTCCTTTGAGCAAGCTCTGGTAATGGCCAAATAAGTACATATCTGTTGTGTTAGGAGTAATAGTGTACCTCTCCCAGCTATGAGATCAGGTTTCATTACCGGTACTTCACTGTTCCAAAGAAAGAGCGCAGCTTGTACGATCAGCGCTCGAGTGTGCTGGCTGTGCTCATGGACACTCTGCACACGTCTATGTAATGCCTGGTCTTATCCCTGCCCACATCTGGTGGTCTGATTTCCTCTTCTGGAGCTGGAAGCATGCACTGCGGTTACTTCCACTCCAGCAGAGGCATCGGTACCACGACTATCCAGATCCGAGGAACCAGACAAGTCTCGCGAGAGACTTCATCCTCCAACTA
Organism: Rhodeus uyekii; assembly: GCA_037043235.1. NCBI lineage: Eukaryota > Metazoa > Chordata > Actinopteri > Cypriniformes > Acheilognathidae > Rhodeus > Rhodeus uyekii. The sequence continues at coordinate 2,680,712 of JAWRVZ010000056.1, forward strand.
AAACAAAAACTAGTCGAAATGTATTTCCATCCTTCAACAACACAGAAGTTTCTGAAGGTCGACTTCTGGGGTAAGGCTTACCAATTCAGTTTCTTCTACCCAGCCTAGCTTTATTACCCCGCATCCTGAGGTGCTGCGTTCTGAACTACATCAACGTCTTGTTAATCTTACTTCAGTCACAGCAGTTAGCAGCTCGGCATTGAGGTGTCGTTCCTGCTTCCATCTACTCAATCAATTCTATTGTACTCCACAAGACAATCACACTAAAGCGTTGCATTGCGTTCGCATTGCGTTCCGACGCAGTGTCTCATTCTCTCTTCAGGGAACTAGGATTAAAAACATAACCTGAGACGATTTCTTTGCACCACCAGTGTCACCAACCATTATTGCATTCTGTTAGTTTTAATGTATCTGATTGGGAATGACATAACATTTACATTTCTGCATTTGACCTTTGATCTATGGATTCATCCAAAACATGGCACCAATTCAGCAACAAGAAAAACAGCAACAACTACATGTTTATTCAAATAGCAGCAGATGGGGGAGGGTTTGAAACTTGTTTGATAACAGACTTTATATTTGTAATTCTGTCACCACCGCTAGTGGTGCAGAAATAACATGCTTTGTCTTTAACGGCATTAAACACATTTAATTAATCTTCAAAGTTAAGCAACTGGTCTTTGTAAAGTATTCTCTGTTTGTCAAGAATCCGGTGATGAGGATGAAAGAAAAAAGTGAGCAGAGGAGGTTTCCAGAAGAAGTGGCAGCATATGTGAGAGGATGTCTGAAGACAGATAATGAATGAGAGTGGAGATTCTTCCTGTCCTCTCGTTTGGGTTTTAGGCAGTGTGGAAATTCATTAGGAATGCAGTCACACTCTCAAGTGAATGACCATATCAGCTTACCAAATGCAAATACCACAAAATCTGCAGAGAAGGGAAAGGATTATGTGGTTGGTCTATTAACCTCCCAAAGAGATAACTGACATCTTATCTCCCCAAACTGGCAGGAAGAGCTTGACTACCATCAACCTGAGTTTGACACACACTTTTCACAATAATTAATAGGATCAGATGAAATTTTAAATAGGCCTCTGGGTTTCTATTATGGGTCCCCAGGGCTGAGAAAAACTCATGAAGATGCTGTTGTAGAGGGATGGAGAGCTCTCTCTCTTCTCATTGAGGAATATCTGTGTCAGTCCCACCAATCGTGCAAAAAAAAAAGAAAAGAAAAGAAAGTTGAATGCCTTTTCTCACACACTATTGTAATGGACGTATGCGGGGGCAAGGTCAAAGGGGGTATGATGTCATAGTTACCCAGAGGGCATTTCAGTTGTCATAGCAATGGCCAACTGACACCAATCGATGAGAACAGGGCTGAGTAGCTTGGGCCTCAGGGTCAGAAATAGAGATGGACAAAGCTGAAACACTATCTTGGAATTTTCTTCATGCTGTTGCTTTACCAGCTATTCGTGTGGACATTTGAACAGTTTCCATTCTGTAATCAGACTTTCACCATTGTCTGTAGTATTGTGAATGAATAAGCAAAATAAATTACACAATAAATTATATATTTTTTGTACAAAATAAATTAAAGTTGTGAGGATAAAAGCATAAAATGTATGAGTGATGTTTTGCTTAAGATTTGCAAGAAGGAAATATTTTCATTAAAATAAAGGCTTTTTTATGCTCATTGCTAGTCGGCAATTTTTTTTATTTGTGTTGATGTCCATTTATAACTTTATTTTTCATTTTGAAATATCAAAGCTTGAGTATGTTTGTAATGTATGATTTGTCAAGTTTAATTGTTAATTATTAATAAACATTCTTAATTATTACTATTATATTATTAAATTATTATCAATCACACCTTCAAAACAGGAGAAATTAGCTGTTTTGAATCACAATGTGTCACTTTTGTGAATAATGTAGATCTGAAGTTGTTGCAAGCACAATAAACCTTACGAGAATGTAAAATGAGATAATATCCCATCGACAGGAGTGAGACCATAGATGTTTCTTTTGCTGGAGCAATCTTTTATGGTGTGACAGATCAATGTAGCGCCTCAGTTTATGTGAACCGATCATCTCTTCATACAACTAGTTATGACATCAAATAAACGTGATTGAACATTCGAAAGGTATGTTGAAAGATACAGTACGACTTGCTAAAATCCTGTCACATGTAATCAGTCAATCAGTGTTTCAACCACAGAAAGCCGACAATAAAACAGCTTGTAAAAAAATTATTATAACATCACATTTACATCAGAAAAGCAATTCAGTGTTCAAGAACCTATTGATCAGCTAGAAAAAAATAAATTCACCGTATTGTATATTCATTGAATTTTGACCTGTTCTTCAATCAATGAATGTTGGAATACCTGTTTTATGACAGATACCATATAAATGTTATTTTTTTTCTTTTTTTTTTTTGTAGAAACTTGACTGTCATAAAAAAAGTTATTATAAACTTATCATAAAACCTTCCAGATGTGTACATTAAATGTAAGTAGGTTACAAATAAATGAATTATAACCTTTTATATTATAATGATGTACAAACTGGGGTTCCCTATTTGGTTTACATTATTATATGAGCTGCTCAGGCTGGATGCCATGGTTCAGACGTGGCTGAGGCTACATCTGTACGATTTTTCCCCCGATCGCTCAGCTCCTGGGAGTTCTGGAGAGAGTTTGTCGGGACAAGGTCCATCTCATGCTAATTGCCCCATGCTGGCCAGGCAGAGTGTGTTTTGCGGACCTAGTTTCCCTCCTGGGAAATTCCAGTCAGGGTTCTCCCCGTCCACCCTGAAGGTTTATGTGGCTGCTATAGCCGCTTACCACATACCTCTGGGTGGCATGTCTATTGGCAGGGATCCCTCAGTCACATGAGGCTGAAGCCTACAGTACAAACCAAGGTTCCCACCTGGGACCTGTCCCTGGTCCTCTAGGCCTTGTCCCAGGCCTCTTTCGAACCCATTGAGGAGATTTCCATCAAGTTTCTCTCTCTAAAGGCCCTATTTCTGTTTGCCATAACTTCGCTAAAGATGGTAGGGGATCTACACGCCCCTTCTGTAGCCTCCTCATGCCTAGAGTTTGCACCTGGGATGGCCTAAGCCTTCCTCCATCCCAGGCCAGGCTATGTTCCAAAGGTTCCTACCAATTCGGCACGGTCTACTGTACTGCAGGCATTCTGTCCTGTCCCCTTTGGTGATCATGATCAGGAATTTAAGAACAAGGTCTGTTCAGTGCGAGCACTGGACACTTATGTCCACAGGACTGTCCTGTGGATGAATAAATGAACCATTTATTCGCCTTCCCATATAGTGGTCCGTGCCCACTCCACTAGGAGCATGGCTGCCTCTAAGGCAGGGGTTTCCCTTGCTGAGTTGTTTGTGATGTGGCAGACCGGTCCTCCCACACACATTCCTAAGGTTCTACCAGCATGACCTCAACTCTGCTCTGGGGATACAGGTGCTCTCGTAGTGAGCTATGATACACTTGTCGGCATTCGTCACTGAGGTGGCGTTGGTTTATCGTTCACCTAGCATTTAGACGCAGCGCGAGTTCCCTTGAAAGGGAACGTCTCAGGTTATGTATGTAACCATTGTTCCCTGAAGAGGGATCGAGACGCTGTATCTTCTGCCTCAGTTCCTCGCACCTTCCAGGCTTGCTTCAGACTCTCCTCTAAGCTGTCGCTTCCAGTTTCAAGTGCGCTTTTATCATCCTGGTTCATGACTTCACACTCGTTATATAAATTTCATAGTGCTTCACAAGATGACATGCCAAGGCATTCCGTTAGTGTTTTGACGCAGCGTCTCATTCCCTCTTCAGGGAACTATGGTTACATACGTAACCTGAGACATTTTTGTTGTGTAAATGCACTCATGCCACCTCTTAGCAGCATGAATCAGTCTGTGGAAAGATACATAAACGCATGTTCAGAAACACTTCTGTGCCATCTTTGCAATGTAAATTTTCCATAATTCGAAAAAAATAATAATAACATCACATTTTATCATTTTACTGGTGCCGCTGTTTTATAAAAACAATGCCACAACAGGACATGCATTACAGGAATTTTTCCACAATAACATTTTAAGGAGAAAATTGTCTACAACTGGAAGGCTGAGGCACACTTTGATGAAAAAAAAGTTGTTTTCGTGGTTTAAAATAATACCAAAGGGCCAAGAAGTAATAATACCAAGAAGGTCTGTGTGTATTTTAAGCCCCATGGGACTGACCATGTAAATGACTGTTCCTTGTCGAAAAATATAGAGCATCTATGTGTCGTGTGTGAGAGATGACAAGTCACCCTTTTATCCACTTAATCAATGAGCTTGACCTTTGTTGCTTGCACCATGCTGAGTGATTAAAACCAAGCCTCGATGTGAATGTGGTGCAGGAGCGGAAACCCGCTGGACAAGATGGAGTGCCTTCTGTTGCAGTTAGTGACTATTGTCATTGAAAATGCATCAACAAGAGAAACTTTAGCCAACTCTCTAAACTGAATACTTTTGTATATTATTTGTCTTTTGATTTAACCTGGAGGATTTTACCCCATACATAAAGAATATAGCCAATCATAACAGAGGTCAATTACAGTACATTTGCCATTTTGAACGTTTAAAGAGAAAAAAATGGGCCAGAGAAAAATGAGGTGGACATTTTAAAATATATAATATAGAAATAAAGCAGAAAGCAAAGAAGTGTGAGCAGGGAGATTAAAGCTGCAGTCTGATATGTTGTCTCAAACTGGAATTCACTCAACACTTCTGTTAAACCTTAAGATAATCCTGAAGTGGCTTTTCCTGGCCTACGTCCAAAACGCTCTTAACAAATATGTCATAGGTGGATGAGTGCTGGGGTAGGGGTGTCCTGAGGGTGACAGATTTATAATGGCCATGCTAAAAACCTCCATGTAAATCAATGCAAATGCTTTCAAGCAGCAAGTTTGACATTTATGCAAAACAAAACCATGCGTGATATGAAGGAAAGGACAAGCTGGGAATGGCTAAAGTTTGTGAGAGGATTTTTGTATAGGTTAAAAAAATGCTTGAATTGTTTTACCTATTAGAATGCTACAAAACATTTTATGCAGCTCGTCTAATGCAACCTGTATGGAAGAGATAAATACTATTTACAGGACTTTTTTTCATATTTCAAGGCAAGGAACCTGTAGAAAAACTTTGAAAAAAGTGTTATCTCAAACACAAAAGCACTGTCTAATAACACCCTCATAGGATGTTGGGTGTCACAGGGTCACTTTAAACTTGTCAGTTGCCAAATCTGGGTCAAACACTCAAGGTTTGGTTTCAGCACAAATTGCTCCTCCAGTGTACATTGTCGAGATTTTTACTTCATCCTGTGCCGTAAAATATCTAGTTTCTCTTGTGTATGGGTGTGTAGGGCTAAACACCAGATTGTCTGTTCCTGCTGCTCTACCTTGAGGCCTGTATATATGTCTCACAGTGTAACAGTCTGAACTGCTGTTTACAAAGAATGATGGAAGGTGAAATACGACTACAGCTGATATTATTCTTTTGAACAGGAACATTTTAAAGCCAATGGAGGGAAACACATTTCGTTTTCCAGATATTAGTGTATGATGAAGTATGACCCCCTCATTATGCCTCTACAAAGTAATTATTTAAACTGGCCCCACACAGAATAGTGCTCTTTTTTGCATGGAGATATCGAACTAGTCTAGAATTATGCAAATGTGTGAGAATGTCATGTGACTCAACCCACTCAGCACAAAAAGAGCCCCTAATTACATTAGTTTAAATGAAGGCTGCCGACCGCTTGAGGTGCGCAGCAGTGACAGAGAGCCACAGACAATGTGCGTTAATGTCGTGACACTGTGTCCCGACAGGTTAACGGCACCCATCTGTGGCCGGCGCAGACACATCTAATTTGTCGGCCGAGTCTAAATTTTTTTGTCGCTTTACACCCATTTAGCGGCAGTTGCTGTCAGCCCTCTAGAGAGGAAATTCAGAACTTTTCACAGGCTTGTGGTCCTGAAGTGCGGCTTAAAAGCCTGTAATTAAGGACTGCTGTGTGCAAATGACAAATCCCAGTTATGACATGCAGGCAGAACAAGAAAGGGTCTTTATGACACTCGGGAGACAGGTACTGGTCGAGGTTTTTCAGGGTTGGCCTTAAATGAGTGGCATTATTATCTCCGGTTATTTCCCCCGGAATGTACAAACACCATCTTCCAGCACTGTATGGGTATAATTTGAAGATTCAAGGTCTTGTGTACCAGAAATCAGCTTTTAAGGATATGCTGATGATTGTCAGTTAAAGGCTAATATGACGTTTATTGAACTCCGAAAAGAAATTTAGATGAGGGAACTTCTGTTTTGGACCTCATTTGCATCAAATTATGCATGTTTGTAACTGTTCCTTGGAATATGGTTTGTCAAATCCGTCTATGTCGAAATATATTGTGTTTTTTTTTCCATGATCCTTTTTATTTAAACAGCCGCTGTAGAAAAATTAAGTTTGGTCACACAACACGGGTATTGTGGAGCAGCTAACTCAAAGTTGTGATGCTAACAACCTAATTATTTTTTTCAGTAGTATGACAGTAACTTTTTTTTGATAGAAACAAGCTAATTGTTCCGATATTCTTAATATTTGTTTTATGTCAATTCATCATAGACTTTCTGGTACTGTTGGGAAGTTTGATTTGTTTGAATAAATTGCTTCATTCAGTCAGTTTGTTGTTAAATAAATGCTGAAATTCTTTTTTGGTCACATTTTCAGGTTCCAATTCTCACTATTAAGTAACTATTAACTCGTTACTTTAAAAAAAAAAAAACGTTCAATTCATCAAATAATCCTGAAAAAAGTGTATCAAAGTTTCTTCCAATATATTGAGCAGCACAGCTGTTTCAACGTTGTTAATAATCAGAAAGGATAATTTGACACTGATGCTGAAAATGTAGCTTTAAGTTGAATTTTAAACTATATTAAAATAGACAACAGTTATGTTAAATTTTAATAATATTTTACAATACTAACATTTTCAGTGAATTTCTGATAATTCAAATAACTGTAGCGTTGATGAGTACAAGATACTTCTTTTAAAAACATTAATAATTTTACCGACCCAAAAACTCACATAATCATTTGAGTCACACTTAGTAGTGTTCACAAAAGTTCCAGTGTCAAATGATGCGAGTTTTCAGGATACCTGTCAGTATTTTTTCCCCCACAATTCCAGGAAGCAGAATTCCCTTTACCTTTAAATTATGAATAGTTTGTCGCTTGGCAAGACACCAGTACTCTCAAATCAGTAATGTCTCTTAGATGTCTAAATACTCTCAGTGTAATTATTGCGATCTGACTTCCAAAAGTCAGCCTTTTTAAAACAGACAGTAGGACAAATAGTGTACAGCTCTCCTCACACCTCATAGCTTACGCCTGTGACCACAAGAAGAAACTTGTTAGCAGAACATTTCTTCTGGCCAAGTGCCAAGGACTCAAGGGGGGAGAAGATCGTAGGTTGACTAAAAACGCGCGGGGGAGGGGAGAACCGCAAGACACTAGAGCTAATCCATTTATTAAAAGCATTGACTGCTAGCATCTGATATTAATTCCTAATCAGGGGTTAATTAAACGAAAAATCATCTGAGATCAGGCTGTGATATGGTGGAGAATGAGGGCATTCTTAGGGGAGTATGACAGATTGTTGTCCCTCTTTTGTGTCCACTGTTGGAGATCACACTGAGAGTGAAAGATACAGATGTAGCCGCTTACAGACATGAAATAAGTCTGGAGGACCTGGAGAAGTGAAAATGCTTGTGAATGGGTTCAGTATCTCCATGTGAAAAATGACTTTAGAAACCTAGCAAACAAGTCTTGGCAATTTGAAAAGATAACCTTGCTTAAGGCAAATGCAAATGTGAACACAAATTCTTAAATATGAAGAGGATTATCGGTTCAGATAATCAGAAGAGAGTATCAGTTAAGGTGAACGAGTTTGTTTCTAGATGTTTCCACTTTGAGTTGTTTATAAAGGCAGCAGCTTCCAAACATTTGTCCTGAAAATGTAAGTAAATAGAATTTATTTATTTATTTATTTTCATTCTCTCATTTATTCCAGATGGATATGGTTTTATTATTGTAGATTACATAAATTATGTTGAAATGTTTTGGACAGATTTTTTTGGAATGACAATCCAGCTGTTTAAAATGCTACTACTGCAAAGTCTACATTTACAGTATTTGTTTTATTCCAATCACTGTGGAGTCTTTCCAGTAAAGTTTAAGCATGTGTGAGACTTCCCTCCTTCTCGCTGGTGGAACTGAGAAGGATGGCTAATAGCCGGCCCTTTCCTCCCCCTTGTGGTCTAACACTTTTTCATGACAGCTTGTGTGTCCAGTTCCTATCCTAGGTTCTAATATGAATCTAAGCAAGTGAAAACTGGTAGTAATGTGATTCCGCTGCTTAGTTATATTATAAAATTGTTGCACATTTTTTGGCAATTTTTTTCCACTGTTATTGCCTAAAGTGGAGTTCTGTATATGCATTTTAGCTATACTGTATTTAAGTAAGTGAAACAATTCTGGAATTTAAAAAAAAATCACCCAACAACATACATGTGCATGGTAACACACAATTCAATCAATGTTTTGGTCAACAAATATGTAGCAAATAAATTGTATGGTGTGACAACTTGCCCAACTAATTTTTTATATAGGTGACCCTTCTGTGTGATTATATGTTGCAAATACATACATACATGTTCATACATACATAATGTACATACATAGATGATATGTTCTCTCTTTCATTCTATCTGTCTATCTATCTAGTGGAGAAAAGTAAGGTACAGGTATTCTAAAAAACGGATTCAGACAATAAGTAAAACATTTACTGGGAAAAGTCAAAGTAAAAGGGGAAAGTCATTTACTGGGAAAAGTACTGTAGTACACAATTTTTTATTTATTTATACGGTACATTTATTTTTTTGTGTTCCACGTAAACTGCTAAATTTTTCTTTTTTTCAAACTCTATTATGTCTTTCTCTAACACAGGGGTGTCCACACTTTGTCCTGGAGGGCCATTGTCTTGCAGAGTTTAGCTCCAATTTGCCTCAACACACCTGGGGTTGGAACTGAGCTCTGCAGGACAGTGGCCCTCCAGGAACAGGATTGGAGACCCCTACTGTAACGCATACATATCTTCTTACACATACTTCCATAACAACAATTTTTATTTTATGTGTAAGATTATTCTTCAAAAATAAATCTACTGTAAAAATACAAATGTATTTAAACAGTACTGACACAGCTGCTGCTGTTCAGATTAGTGATTTTTCTCCTTGTTCAAAAATGGTGGTGACTGTGTGGTTATATATATATATATATATAAGTGCTATAAATATTTTTGGAATATAGCATGTCTGACAGATTTTGATCACTCACTGGATCAGTTTGCATGTGATGGCTCACACGATGAAAGAATGTTTTGAAGTTGTGAAGATTTTTACAATTTCACTGAGAATCATCTCATCAGATTTGATCATTAAGCCATGTGCATTTACAGTAATTATTGCACTTTGCAATTATTGCAGTTACATTAACTATGGTTATGCCCCTTGTGATGATAAACATTGGACCCTGTCTTCCCTATGTATTAAAAAGGACAGTGTGATAGAAAGAGAGAGAGAGAGAGAGAGAGAGAGAGAGAGAGATTTGGATTCATTTAAAAGGCTAATTATTCAGGTAAAAGGCTGAATGCCCGGGTCAGCAAACCTCAGCTGTGTAGAAATGAGTGGGGTTAAGATGGAAAGTAAACACGTAAATTCTAAGATGGCAGGAGTTGGCATTCATCCAAAGGGGCATTCACCCTCACTTCTCATCTTTCCACTTTTCTAAAGTTTGAGATTAATTTGCCAGTTATGCCTCACCTGCAATTCCCAAAACTCCCCTTAAATTTTGTACATCTATTCTTTTTTTTTTTTCACTGCATTTACAGTTAAATGTACAATTAAATATGCATTTACACATCATAATGTTGCCCATTAATTATAGGAGATCGATTTACACCACAGTAGAGCTGTGAGTACACACTAGCTGGCCGAATGAATGAAAGATGAAAAAAAAAAAAAAAAAAAAAAACACCCCAATTAATAATTATTGCGCAAATCAATTTCATGACACATTAGTGGGAAAATATATGGTGTACTTCATTCTTCCAAGGTTATCCATTTTGTAGTGAAATGGGATGGGAGATTAATCTTCTCAGCATTTCATCAGTGGCAGTTATCAGCGATTTGCAGTCATTAGGCAGTGGACATGGATTAGCAGCACTATGCCACTGTAGAGACCAGCTAGAGAAGACAAGGAGAACAGCACTGGGACTTAATACAAGGCTAATTAGATCTGTCTATCTCCACACATCCATCTTCTCCTTCTGGAATCACACTGGCCTAATTCTAAATAAATTGATCTTTATTATTCTATCATTCAGGTTATTACATGTGATATAATGATCCACTCTTGGCCAGTGGTAATTGATTTTTGAGTTTTGTCTTTGTTAATTCTTTTCTTTGTCTGTCTGTCTGTGTGTCTGTCTGTCTGTCTGTCTGTCTGTCTGTCTGTCTGTCTGTCTGTCTGTCTATCTGTCTATCTGTCTATCTGTCTATCTATCTGTCTATCTATCTGTCTATCTATCTGTCTATCTATCTGTCTATCTATCTATCTATCTATCTATCTATCTATCTATCTATCTATCTATCTATCTATCTATCTATCTATCTATCTCTGTCTGTCTGTCATTCTTTCATCATTCTATCCTTTGCTATTCAATATTTCTATTATTGTGGATAATGAATGAATTGATATATAATTCAGATTAAAAGTTTTGTTACATTTGCAAATCTGAATACTTTTTTGAGATCCATTAATCTCGTTATTATTCTTATTTCTTCTCAATGTAATCTCATTTCTGTCTAAGCAAAAAAAGTGAAACTTTAGATTTGTCTTTTTTCTTCCCTACAGACATTGTTAACATGTGTGAATTGTCTATTATCAGAAACGACAGTCTTGTTAGTTCTCTAACTTGCGTATGTGGAATGAAGCTCTTCAGGAAAAGTGAAGATGTGTGACTGGATTCAGAGTGGAGCTGGGTAACATGTTTTTGAAGCTTCTCAGATACCATATGTGTGCGAGTGTGCAGAAGCAGAGAGGACTGGAGTCACTCATCCACACAGATGTCTGGAATCTCCAGATGTCGAATGACACTCAAATGCTGTAATCACACATTGCTGTGCTTGAACCCCTCAATACTGAAAATAAGACCTGTCAGATAACAGAGCATACAGTAAAAAGACAAAATGACTGAAACACAGTAACTAGCATCTCGCTGTTGGTAAAAAAAAAATTGTTGTTTATAGCACCGAATTTGGCTTTAATGCTGTGTAGACTGAACTCACACTGTAAACCAGGAAAAGATGAATTTACTTTTTTTTTTTTTTATAGGACACTTATCTAATGTGATCTTAAAAAATCCTATAAAGTTCATTTAAATTAAAAAGAAAAGTGTAATATCAATTACTTTGTAGTTTTTTTTCATACAGGTGCAGGGCAGAAATCAGTCAAAAAAATAAAAATAAAAAAAGGACACAGAAAGCCAAAGGCTGGCCAGTTCATACATCACCAAACATCTTTCCACGATGACTCTCACTTTAAGGGCCAGTCACACAGCCGATCACGCACGAATCACTCACAAATCACGCACAGATTGGGTTTGTGCGTGCTTGTGCGTCGAGAAATTGACCAAAGTATTCCACGAACATTGCGAGCACTCACTCTTCGCGAACGTTCCACGTGCAAGCACTATCAGAATCCACATTGTCAGTGGAAGTCAGTGGAGGGAACGTGATACGTGCGTGATATGAAGGTGGGGCGTCAGTGGACGGATGTGGACGTGCACGGTTTCGAACCAGTTCCGACGCATAAGGACTGACGGACGACGCGTGTCCCTCGCATAGTCACGTATACTCAACGCATAAACTACGCACGGCGACTCATGAATAACGCACATGGACGCACAGTGCGTCAATTTTTTTGAACAGTTCAAAACTCAAAATCAAGCACAAACCGCCTTCGACGCACATCCATTTACAATCACTGACGGTCCACGTTCGTTCCACCGGCGAATTACGCATACGACGCACACTCCACGCAGAAATTCATGCTCCACGCTCCATGCGTGATTCATGCGTTTTCGCTGTGTGACTGGCCCTTTAGATGGGTTTAGCTGAGAACTTTCTTGATCAATGCAGAGGATTCTCACTGGAGTTTGTCCTTGTCAGCTGCAACCTAACAGAAGAAGAAAAGATTGACAAAGACATTATCACGTCAGATAATGCTGTTGTCAAATACTTGATTATATGCTGCGTTTACGCCATGTCGTAATTATCGTAATTCAGAGTTCATAACGTGATGTTTTACTCAGAGCTGTTCACAAACTTGGACTGGCAATACGATCAACAGCTAAATGAAACTGCAGCAGTCAGGTGGTACAGTGGTCCTTTGGTACAAGTAGAGGATCTAAGAAAATTCTCAGTTTACAGGGTGTAATGACAAGTTCTACTTGAATGCTTTTTACAAGCTGGAATCTCATAATTATGGTAATTTCAACATGGTCTGAATGCACATATACATACCTGGTTACATATACCCTAAGTGTACATGTTGTGTGTAAAGTTATATAAATGTACATACATTCCAGATGTAAAACAAGGAAATTGTTCTGTATAACTTCCCTGCCTGGCTGTGCTTTCTATTTATAGTTATGAGGGCAATACACCTCCAAAGCATCTGTTCTTGACCTGCAACACAAAAAAAAAGATAATCTATCATTAAGAGGGCATTGAACCTAGATAAAACAGGAGTACGTCCATCCGTTTTTGCATTCATCCTGTTAATTAACTTTAATTTACTCTTTCAATCAATAGCTGTATCTAAATAAAATGCGGTTGTTAAATTATTGCACTCACTATATTCACTCAGTCATCCTTTCTCACGTTCAACAACAGCTCCTTGAGTGAAATGGAAGCAATAGAAAGGAAAAAGATGAAAAAAACGTACGATGTCATGTTCACTGTCACTTAGGATTCTTAATTTGACTCTTTGTTCACATTGTTTTGGTTTCAGTACCTTCAGTCACACGTTTGTTTCCATGGTCATGGATTATCACAGGTGTTTTGTGTTTCGGTTTAATCACTGTCAGTATTTAGTTCTCCGTGTTCACTCCCCAGTTATCGGTTGTTAACGTTATGTTGCTTACTCTTGTGTGGATGTTATTCTCCACACAATTGAGAATTGTTATGTTCTGCACCCTTGCGTGCCTTTTTGGTTCTAGTTTTCAATAAATGTATTTCCGTTTGATTATCCGTGTGTCCGCGCCTCGCTCCGCATCGCACACGCAGCATCAGCGTGACAGAACAACTGATCAGGTTTAGTCGCCTCTAAAGACTTTTTATCTATGGATTCATCAGGATCGGCTGAGCGAAGCCTCCTCTCGCTTCGTCAGGGCGGACGGGCGTTTAACTGAGTATATAACGGACTTTCTCGATCACTACTACCGGGTGAGTTGGGACGATTCAGCCCTCAACTTTTGCTTTGAGTGGGGGTTGGATGCCTCGGTCATTCGGGCTCAACGGTGCCCAGGGGAATTGCTCTCGGAATATATTAATCTTGTGCTGTGGCTCAATGGAGTGGAGTATGAGGTTGAGGAAGTTTTCCCAGATTCAGTATCTAAAACATCGCTCTCGGGTTCCGCGGATGAGTCCCTGCGTTGCCATCGTAAACGGTGGAAGGGAAAGAGTCAGATCGCCAGAGCCCGTGGTCCGCCTGCCAGCACCAGAGCCAGTTCCCCGAGCGGCCGAGCCTGATGAACTTTTTCCCCGAGCGGCCGTTTCCCCAGACCCCTGGATCTCCCCTGGCCTGACTCTCCGGACCTGACCGAGCTCGAGGACCTCCCGTGGCCAGAACCTCCGCCACCAGTCGAGCCGAACCTGCCGTGGCCCGAGCCACCAGACCCTCCGCCGGCCTTCCAGGACCTCCCAGAGCCTCCGCTGGCCTTACGGGACCTCCCTGAGCCTCCAGAACACTGGGACCTCCCAGAGCCTCCAGAACCCTGGGACCTCCCAGACCCTCTGTCGGCTCCTCCAGCGCGCCTCGCCCTGCCTACCCTTCGGGAGCTCCTCCCTAAAATTTTTTTTTTTTGGGGGGGCTATAACACCCGCCTGAGGGGGAGTGGGACAAAGGAGGCGGAGCCTCCTGGGTAACTCCAGTTCCCTGAGCCACCGGCGCCGCCATGGAAGGCTGTGCCACCCTGGGACCCTGTACCACCGGCGCCGCCATGGAAGGCTGCGCCGCCCTGGGACCCTGAACCACTGGCGCCACCATGGAAGGCTGCGCCACCCTGGAACCCTGAGCCACCGGCGCCGCCATGGAAGGCTGTGCCACCCTGGGACCCTGAACCACCGGCGCCGCCATGGAAGGCTGCGCCGCCCTGGGACCCTGAGCCACTGGCGCCACCATGGAAGGCTGCACCGCCCTGGAACCCTGTGCCACCGGCACCACCCTGGAGACCTCCCTGACTCTGGACACCCGGTCTCCAGGGTGCCCACCCCCCCACACAGTTTTGAAGTTTTGGGGTGAATCAACCATTTAACTGCATTATATTGCTAAACTCCATGTTTAGGAGAGTACACTTGTGTCTTCGAAAGGAATTTTGCTTAATCTAAGGAATATTAAAGAAATTGTGCCATTTTGTCATGTTGTGTGTACATTTAAGGTGTTGAGAAGAAGTTGGAACAATTGTTTCAGCAAGTTCTATAGACATCTTTTCTGACATTTACCTTTTTTATTGCTTTGTTTCCCTGAGAGACGGTTTGTGAGCAGTGAAAAATCGTTGTTTGTTTAAACGACGGGACATTTTTCTCAGAGTAGCAAGCTAGTTCCTTGGTCCTTGGTCACCATTCACTTTCATTGTATGAAAAAAAGTGGCTTGGACAATCAAATTTGTCCTTTGCTCCAAGAAAGAAAGCAAGTCATACAGGTTTCCAAAGACACAAGGGTGAGTTAATTGCTTTTCAACAGTTCATTGAATTTTTTGGGGGAAAACTATACATATAAGAATGTAACAATTTAAATTCAGAATATGTTATTTTTTCCATTGTATTTTCTTCTTGCATTCATTTATACTGACTATTCTACTATTCTATTGTAATTGTCTTAATGTGCCAGTTGTCAATTTTAGTACAGTATTATTTAAACATGACAGTTCAAATGTTTCAGAAAGTTAAAATTTTCCTAATAGCAACTCGCATACAGCAGACAGAAATATTAGGAACCCTCCCATTTCCAAATAAAAGAGAAGGAACATAAATAATTCATTTTACTGAATGGCAGGTTAAGTGAGGCTGCGATAATGTCCTGACAGTAATGATAACTTTAATTTCCTTTTCTGATGCTGATATTTGTGTCAAGAAATTAAATTCCATAAGCTCCCAGGGCCTGGAAATCATTAGAGCATTTCAGCCAGAGACGTCCGTGCTTTAAATATGTGGATGAATTCCCAAAGACAGAAGGAGAGATCCAGTACCTGAATAATACAGAGAAAATTGATAAGCACTTATTTAATATTTGACCAGTTCAGTGTAGGGATGCATTATTTATTGTGTAATAAATGTGTCAATATGATAACAGTTTAAAATGAATAGAAGAGATATTCTTCACCTGATAACCCAGTGCTTTCCAATGACATCACATCAGCTGTTAGCATTTTTTTTTTTTTGCACCGTTACCTTAGGAATTATATATATTTTTTAATCAGTAAAATTAAAATTTAAACAGTTTGCCAACAAGCTTGCATGAATAAATTACATATCAAAATTAAAATATTAAAACAAAATGATTTTAAACTTAAAAATGTATAGTTTAAATTGTAACTTTTTTTCTCAATGTTGCTGTTTTCACTGTATTTTTGTTCAAATTAATGCAGCATTAGTTAATATCAGAGACTTCTTTCAAAAAACAGTTAAACATGCATAATGAATCCGTTGCAATCCTTTTGATACAACTTAACGTGTATTTTAAAAGTTTAACAAATTTACGTTTTGAGGTGTGACTGTAATTCGTGTTGTAAAACAACACCATGTTAACTTCTTTTTAAGTATTACTAACCACAGACCTTATTTTATTTGAAAGTCCATGACCACCATTCTGAAAGCCCATTCGATTTTCCAAAGATGAATCAACCTTTCAGGCTGGCCTACAGATTGACGTCACGAATGAACAGCTCTGTGAAGCTGGTGAGCATTTGTAGTCTTTTCATAGCATTAATTAATCAATGAACAAATCAGATACTTGCCTATTCTCCTTTCCTCTGAGTTTGTGACTTCTTTCATGCTATAAGAGTGTCAGCACATGAAGGATTTTGTGCAAGTTGGCCTGGACGAAAGATCTGCAGGTCTCAAATAAATGAGTGGAAAGACTCTGAAATATGGAATAGGGGATGGCTTTCAAACAATAAAGAGAATAAATAAAGGGACCTTTCACCCAAAGGAAAATGTCCCGCTTAATATTCATTAACGCTGAGCAGTAGGGAGTCAGCAAGAAATGTTCTCTGACATTGATACAGCCGTGAAATATTCAAGAGATGATGTTCTCCAGTCTCGGGGGGCATGTGAGAGACAGTTTGTCTTTTGTATCTGAAGGTTTATGAAGAATGTTCCTCCTTCCTCTTGATCATTCGAAAGGCCATGGGAAAGACCTGCCCGTGATTTGCCCTCTGCCATTAGACGTGTTCAGTGCCATGGTTCTCAACTGACGAGAACCGCTGCCTTATATATACTCTGTGGTATGAACGATACGATTCAGATCTCAGCGCATCAGATTGTATCACATCCACATTATTCATGCAAATTAAAATGAGTCTCATGAGATGTCCATTTTTCTATTCTAAAGACCAATTAAGTGAGACACTCTTCCTCTCTCAAAACGTGTAACCAATCTCGGTTCAAGGTAGTTCAACTTGAGACTTTTCTGGTGTTAAAGACTTCTTTTTTTTAAGTAAACCATTATTGCTTGCTCTGTCATGTAAACACAGTGAACATCCTGTCATATTTAGACAGACTGATAGACTTTGAGTAGACACTTTTTTTTATTGGTGGAGAATACAAATACAGTAATACCTCGAGATACGAGCATAATCTGTTCCAGGGCAGAGCTCGTAACTCGAATTGCTCGTATCTAGAATATTTTTTTTCCTAAACTAAAAAAACATTTTTTCCTAAACAATTTTTTTTCTTCCCAAAACTAAAAAACAAAACAAAAAAAACTATAGAAAACAAATTAAATTAAAACTTTTATTAGTATAGACACACACACACACACAATTATAGCACATGTATACAGTATAAGGATTCGTGTGATTTCAACTAAAATGTGGTTTTAATTATAATTTTTAACAGACATTAGCGGCAGGTGCGGAGGAGGGAGGGAGGGGGTTGGTACGCAGACACTTGAGTCCTACATGAACACTATGTAACTTACTTAAACCTAAATTAACATAACTGAACTTAGCTTACGAATAAAAAAAAAAATGTTTATATTTAATATTATTGTTTTGTTTTTTTTCGATTTGTTTTCTTCCCTTTTCTCGCCTGACTACCTCACTTTCATTTTCACTTGGCGCAGACCTTTTAATGGAATGCCTATCGAGGGAGATTTGTTTCTGTCTCCCTTACAAAATGAGTAAGGTACGCGTCGTCAAAAAAACGCCGAAGCGTGACCAGTAGACAATTTATCAGGGAGTTTCTTTTCAATGAAATCAGAAACCTTCTCTCACATAGCCATCAATTCCTTAATTTCACTTGTAGAAATGTTTCCCTCCGGTTCACGCTCAACTGCTGAGCTCTTACATCACCTGTGTATGTTCCATCGTCTGCAGCTCGATCAACTCCTCAGTCCACAGTTCCTCCTGATGCTCCTGCGTGCTGGATCACTCACGCCAGCACCATGCTCAAATTTATCCACAATTTCTTGCTTCATTTCCATGGTCATCATGCGTTTCTTCTTCTCACTAGCATCCGTTACCACTCACTTTCTTATAACTCATCACTATTTTGTAGAATATTGCACAAAATAGTACGGGCGCGGGACTTCCATACAGAAGTCAGCGAACATGTGAAGTAAACGTGCGTCGGCATCGGCGTCAGTAGGCATGCTCGTATCTTGAATATTTACCCATATCTAGAAGCAAAAATCAGCTTGAAGGCTTGCTTCTATCTTGGAATACTCATATGTAGAGACGCTCGTATCTCGAGGTATTACTGTATACAAAATATAATTTTGTTGATTGCTGCTATTGCTTGTGCAGTATTGTTTAAACCATGACTTAAAGAATACACACAGAAGCATACATAAAAACAGATCTTGTCTGATGCTCCTAAGGGAAGATTGTGTGTTTTATGGAAGTGTTATCTGTTTATGTTTTCTATCAGATAACCTTTTATTGATAATCAAATAATCTATAACTAACCTTGTTTATAATCTTGTCCATTCACTGTGAACATAGGAGTATTTCAGTATTACTTAAACAGTGGAAGTGACTGTTGAATATCAGAAAACTCACCACATCATCTCTGACCATGATGCTCTTGGTGGCTGAATGTGCCTTTGGCCACAAAACCACAAATGATAAGTCTAGCAGAAAGCACTGCATTATTGCCTCCTGTTATAGACCACCGGTAAACACATTATGCAAAGCACCGATACCACGTTCTTGAGCGATTAGCCACAACTCAACACCCCTTTCAGCAAGCCTAAACACAAGGGAAGAGGAAAACAGAGGCAGTTTATTTAGTGGTTTTTGTTGTACTTCTTGTCATTAAAAGGCTTTCCTGCTAATTCTGATAATGGCTCTTAAATAGGCCCCTCGATCAGCCTTGCACGAGGAACTGAGCACAACCTTTCTTTGTGGTTGTTTGTGCCAAGCCACATTTCATTCCAGTTTATTTAGCATTTTTATTATCTAACTGACACTTGCAGATAAAGCATTTGTTGCATTTTACCATGATAATCAAATGCTTTCAGAACCTGACAAACTTTGCTCACCTTTTAACACAACTACACCTGCTTAAAACCACCAGGAGGACGTTAAACACCAGTACTGCTTGTGTGATATCGATCAGGCTGAGTAAAACTCTCTGACAGACCTGGCCACAAAGATAAGAGTGGGAGGTGGAAAAAAAAAACGAACTGTTATGTCAGCAAGGGGCTAGCAGTTAACCAAAAAAAGAGGCAATAGTTGTTGTCTTTTTACATAAAAAAAGAAAAGATTTTATTGATGTCCCACTTGGCTGTCATGAAAGACAATGTTTCGAATAAAGCAGTCCATTGTTAACTCTGTCTGGCCAGAGCAGTTTAATGGCAGCAAAGGACACTGATCTTAAAAATGAATATCTTGCTTGGGGTTGTACATGAGTCAGGCTTTCTTGTGATAATCTAAATGAACATTTGACAGTCGATCTGTGTCTTTGGACACCGATCAATAAAACCCCTGCAGGTTAAAGGATGCCCAGAGAACAGCTGGAGGGAATTCCTCTCTGGCCCTGTTCTTGCTTCATAAAAAAGAGCTTCATCCTCCACTTTATTTCAACAATGACATCTCGGGTTAAAAGTATGCCTTAATCCTGAAATGTCAGGATGGGAGACTGTGTGTGTATCACTCGAAATGTTTTGTAAAGAACTATTAAATAATCAAGCTATGTTTGTGTTATCCTCACTTCGAGTATATGCAACCGATTCTCCTCAAAAAAAAGATGTAAGATGATTGTGAGGATCTATAATGTTTTGTGTTATTCAAACAAAGAGGTCTTTTTGCAGGGATGAATGTGGTAAATGATATATATTCCAGTGATTTAAATAATTTGGGAAGTGCTTTCTTGTGCTCTAAATGACAGAACTCCTGTGACTGTATATCATTTAGTGGTTTCAATGTAGCTGGAGCTGTCCAGGGAATGCAGTGCTATTAATGTTTAAAATTCCAGACACTTACACAAGATGTGTCTCTTTTCAATTATTCAGATTTTGGCCCATAGATAAAAAGGAAAGGAGCTGCATCCATTTACAGATGTGTATCATTTATAAGTCGCTGTTCTCAAGTGGCCAATCTTGTGCTTAAAAATGCTCTCACCTTGCTTTAGCCACTGAAAGCTGTTCCGAGGTTCACTCGCACAATGCAACTGCAGATGACACATTTGCCTGTAAGTGCCTTGAACTGGGAAAGTCTTTCAGGCACATTCTTATTCCACAAAGCCTCCAAATAGTGGCATAAATCTCAAATGCATATTCAGGTCATGTAGTGGTCAGGTTTTACAGCTTGCACTTGGGTTCTTTGAACCGAGACAGGAAATGTGTGTTTCTTTCTGTGGTGGATTCAAGAAACATGTCTGTATTCTATGAAATGAATGAATTTCTCCCACCAACCATAAAATACGCAATAATATCATGTACTTGCTTATTTGTAGCTTGTCTTAAGCTGTTCAGTGAGGTCTGGTTATGATCCAGGCTCGTTGTGGCCAGGACTAGGCCGGAGTATAATTAGTTGTGGTTGTCCTGAGTGACAGTGACAGATGTAAATCCCACCTTCTGCTTACATCAAGAGCCTGCTAGAATAGAATTAAAAGATTAAATAGACTATATGTGGGTGTACACCAGGACCATTCAAGCACATGCCTATTTAGATTTTTTTGTTAATTTTGTGTACAACTTCCGACTTTGTGTATTTTTGATAAAAAGTGGGGTGTGGGTGGGTAAAACAAAGGTTGGCACGAAATGTTTCCTGGGTGCCACACCAAAATGTCTGCCCACTACTCTGGGCATGTGTGTGTTCACTACTCACTACTCCAAATGTGTTTGTACTAACTTGGATGGGTTAAATGCAGAGGACACATTCTGTTTGGATCAAGTCCCCAAGTCAAGTTTGGGTCCCCATATTTGGGCTTCACATGTCACTTTCACTTCACTTCACTTAATTAAGTTGGGCAAGGGTAAAAGTGTTTGTCTAAAATGTTAATGTCCAAATGGCAAGACATTTCTGCATTTGGGTTGTCCAGTCCACACTTTCTATGGATTATTTGCTTTAAAGGTATAGTTTAGTCTATAAATCTTTATATACTTTAATACCTTATACACTTATATACTTTAATATATGTAATTGGGAACTGATTTGTATTAATAAAAACATTGTGCATTGTGAATACTGGATAACCTATATCTAGATGTCAGTTTTGCTAGTTTTATTGAAATGACTTTTCAAGTGAACCCATGACCCCTCACATCAGCTTATTTGCTTATTTTTTTATTTGAGCTTATTGTTGTAAAGATACTGTTGTTTTTTACATTTCATTAATCACATTTGTTCACATTGTGTCTTTCACCAAGGGCGTCAACCGAAACAAAACCAGGCGGAGGTCCCTAAGTATACTTTGTTTTCAGAGACAAAGCATTTTGATTTGACATTATACATCAGAGTTCTTGAAACACTTAAAGTTAAGAGCTAATTCTTATTTAGTGGTTCCATATTCTGTACTAATGCACAGTGGGCTTTTGGGGCCACTGGATATACATACATTGAGTATACCACATTCTGAAACATAGAAATAAGCGTCTTTTTTCATTTTGATAGAGACTCCGTCAAATGTGCCCTGCATAAAACACGAGCATCCCATTTTGCATCTTAGAAGCATATGTCTCAATCGTTCAGCCATAACAAACACGATTATGTTAGTGAAAGTGATCTGTCTGCTTGTCTCCGATTCGTCCTCCACAGACAAGTGTGTGACCTCTAAGGTGATGCAAATGGCTGTTGGAAAAAGGCGTCAGTATGGAAGACAGGTCGTCTCTCTCGCTCGCTCGCACGCTTCTCCCAGGATGCGGTGAACACCATAACCTCCTTGACTGCTCTGCTGCAACATGCTGTACATTAGAGACCCCCTACATCCCTGCATGTGCTTAAGACAGACGAAAAATCACATGTGAGGAAAAAAGGTATCCTAATCACCTGATACCAATCCTTTTTCCATACAGCTCCACCTCAAATGCAAGAGAGGAGTAAAAAATGAGGGGTCAGGATGGGGGTTGGTGGAGACTGAGACGTAGATGAGGTGAAAGGTGCAGAAAATATATAAAGATACAAAGGAATCCCCACCTTCCCCCTTGAATACGTACACCTTCGGTAGGCGAATGACTGTCATCCAATTAGAGCACCAAGGGAGGTTTGATTAATTTGGTAAGAGCCAAAGGTGAGCCGGTTGACTAGCCCATGCAGAAGATGCAAAGGTATGGGCAACCGCTGAGCCTCTTGAGGGCTTCAAAAGTCCTGATTCAGGATCAGGTGAGTATCAGACCAAGGCAGAGAATGGGTGAGCATCGATGTGTTGGGGTTGTAGGTGCTGCAGACCAATGGTAGAGATATATAAAAAAGATATGATAGAATGAGATTTTAAAGTCACACTTTAAGGCGTATAAGTCACAGTTTTGATAAGTAAAGTCATTTTTTGAGATCCAAAGTTACAATTACAAGGAAATAAAAAATAATAACGTGAAATTGCAATTATGAGAAATGTATCCACAATTACAAGTAAATTACATTTTCAATATTCAGTCAAATTGGAAGAAATAAAGTCACAACTATTAAATATTAAGCTCTACATTTGTATGTTTTACTCTGAGGCAGAAAAATAATTTCATTTTTGAGAGAAACAATTTACAAGGCTAATTATTTTCACCTTAAATTTTTGTGTTAGGACTATATGACATGTTAATGTTGGAAATCTGTCTGGCAACAATCATCATTTTTGCTATTTCATTTGGTTACGCTATAGTGGTCCAAGCATTACCTAAGTTTGTGTCTGTACAGTGGTCTTTTTATTAAGAAATAATGAATTATTTTACAAATTCAAAGTATCATATCACTGCATTTAGTGTCCATTCTTTTCCAGATCTGCCCTGGAAAGGTATATGATGTCAGTTATTTGTTTTACTTGTTGGAGTGGAAAAGCAAATCTGTTTTTCCCAAAGAAGAAAATCAGAGAGGGTATTTTAGGATGCATTTGATTTATTTCCCTATTTTGATTTGGTGACGTGTTACCCATTTCTGGTGTTCTTTACAAACGAGCTGACAGGTGGAGAGACTTCACTTCTCTCCTTTCTCTACAAACTGGCGAGTGAAACTAGCCTTGACGTGAAACTAGAAGGGCTTGAACGAAAGGGGCAGCGGACCAAGAGCAAGAGAAGGCCTCAACGTGAGCCGCCGATAAGTTATTGGTCTCTTCTCAAATCGTTTCTCCTTAGTTCTTCGTTACATTTGCGTGCGTTTCGGATGAATCTGAGCAGAAAATCAAGGCCTGGCTGCAGAGAGACAGAAAGACAGCAGTGACAGTGATTGATGTTTGAACGGTCTCCCTGATTCACTGATTAAACCCATCAATCTATATGCAGAAAAGGTGTCTGATGCAAATAGACCCAATCAGATGGGACAAAATGGTTTTGTCAGGATGTATGGAAATAAGAATAGCCAGAAACAGAGGTGGGATTGGATAAGAGCACCTTTCCAATACAGGCAAATGTTGAAGGTGTGATGTTCCAAATTAAGGGGATTACATGCTTCCATTCTTCCCTCTGCCCTCTTGCACGGATAACCAAATTGCTTCGCTGTTTTATTTCTTTCTCAATAAACTAATAAAAAGATGGCAAGACCTGAATAGTGCCACTGAGAATCTACTAACACATTTGAATTCAAGAGTTTTGGCATTTGGTAAAAATGTTTTATCAAGTAACCTAAAAAAATAAATAAACAACATATATATATATATATATATATATATATATATATATATATATATATATATATATATATATATAATGATGTATGGGCTTTATTCAAGTAAGAAATAATATATATATATATATATATATATATATATATATATATATATATATATAGATATAGATATATAGATATATAATTAATTCTAATAATAGTAATGAGAAAAATATATATATATATGCGTGTGTATGTGTTACTTCAAATGCATTACTTCTAACACAGTTCCATAACATAGTTGCATAAAAAGAGCACGTTGTTCCATTGTTTAATATTGGTATGTACTATGCAATACTGTTTCTTGCAATATTTTGAAAAAAGTTGTATAGTAGATTTACTTTTAACTGCATTAAATTGTATTTGATGCTTTGTAAAAGTTGTTTTCCACAGCTCTGTGGCCCGGTATAAAAGCAGGCTGTGCTGCTATAAAGTGTGCCCCAATTCTTTACCCCCTCAAGTCAATTGTGATCTGAATCAGTTTAATTAAGTAACAAATTCGGTTGGCATAGTAACAGCCCAGCTCATTTATCATGGGAAATAGTCTGTGAGACGGACAGGTTGCTCGGCAACAGCCAATGGCTATGCAAAGACGGGCCAATGACAAATTGCACAGGATGCAGATGCTGTGATGGGGGGCCAGCGTGTTTGACTGGCGCCCACATGGGAGCAGTGGCAGAGAGAGGAGTGAGGGACTCCTCAGGAAACAGACTGTGTCAAAAGGGGGAGGGACAGTTTGATCTGCACAATGCAGGCCTCCTGTGCCAACATCACTAACCGCAGTCTAATAGGCTCTTCAGTCAGGAACCCAAAGCTACATAAAACCTACTTTTCTTTTTTAGAATCAACTGAGCTATAGGTATACGTCACACTTTGGCAGTAATAATTTGAAGATTTAGCAAAGATAAAGAGATACTCGCATGGAAATGGAAATGTCCAGTGACATAAAGACTATTGCTATGACTATTGCTATGTCACTAAGAAAAAGAAATGTGCAATTTGTCAATTAAACAATATTGTTTCAGAACTGGCACATTCAAGCACTTGTGTGCAATGTGCACCGTTCAGATGAGGATATATATATATATATATATATACAGTAATATTCTGAGATATGATACGAGTACCAGTATTCCCAGATACGAGTGAACCTTCAACCATTTTTTTGCATTGAGATAATAGTAAAGATTTGATATACGAGCACGCTTAGTGACACGGACCCTAGGTGTTTGAGCACTCTGAGCAGACCACACGCCTCACTAGTTCACTTCATGTGCTCGTTGACTTCCGTACTCATCGTTATGTAGATCTATGGGGTATTGCATATGATATACACTAGAGGGCCACCCTGGTTTTACAGCGGGAGGTTACCGGTGGCAACGAGTGATTCACAAGTATTAAGCTGGGAGCAGCATGAGTTATGTGTGTTCAATGATCATGAAATATGAAGTTCTGAGACATACAGTGTTGTGCGTGTAGTCTATCCAATACACTACACGGGAAAAAACACTACACTTCCATATTGTGTTTGTGTTATCTACTTAATCTACATATTCATCCTCCTCCTCCGCACATGCCACTACTGTATCGTCTGTCTCGAAGGTAAGAACTCATTAAAACCACATTTTATTTTATATCACAGGAATCCTTGTATACTATAATTTTCTCTGTGTGTGTACGTCTCTATAGCAATTAAAACATGTTTTTTCAATTGTTATTATCCCTAATAAGGGAGTGTTTTAGAGGGCCAGAACGTTATTTCTTATGGAAAAAAATTATTTGAGATATGAGTAATTTGAGTTACGAGCTCGGTCCATGAACGGATTATGCTTGTGTCTAAAGGTATTACTGTATACGTTGTGACGGGTGGAGCCAACGACAGACACAGTGGGAGTGGTAATAAGCCCCAGAGAGGCGTTTTATTCAAACATAAGTGTCCAAACACAAAACGAAAGTAAAATAAAGTGTCCAAATAAACAGGGGACCTGGTGCCCTCGTTGTGCAAACGGTCTGTGACGGAGGGGAAGTGAAGGAGGATGGGTCCAGGAGAGGGGCGGGGTCCGGCGCTCGCAGGTGCTTCTCCCTTGTCCATTGCGTGGAGGACGGCGGCATCACGTCCGGCGGCTCATCCTCTTCCTACGCCGGAGCTGCGGGGAAATAGCGGCCCGGCATCCTGGCCCGTCAGCCGCGTTACGAGTGTTAGACCCTCAGACTCCCTTCCTGAACCCACGAGGACACCAGCGTGCATGCACGGGGAAGGACCCGCCTCCCGAGGAGAGGCGCGCTCGTCATTTATCGGCGGCGGTGGTAACGCTTCATGCATCTCAGGTGTGTGCCACCACACGCCGCCAATTCTCCTCATTACCGCGCCCCTCCTCTCTTCACCCACTCCAGTCGGGAGCCTGGCGAAGGGCGGCGATACGAGTGACGGGGCGGCGTCGAGATCAGGGGGAGGCAGCCGTTCCGTCACATTCCCCTCCCCTAAGCGTCGTTCCCGTCCTCCAGAGGCCACCCACCCGGGAGTGCTACCTCCTCAGCCAGGCCCCATACGGTCGAAGTGGGCGGGTCAAGGAACCTCTCCGGGGCCACCCTCGCCGCATCGGAACCGGGACAGAAAAACACCGCCTTAGTACACAGCCTCACGCAACCACGGGGTAAAAGGGGAACAGGAAAGTAATCACTTACCCCTATTGTGGTTGGGAGGCGCGACCGCATCCAGTTTCTGTCCAAGTCCGGTTTTCGTCCGATCTTCCGCGAGCGAGGTGGGATGACGTCAGTCGATGACCTCCCACTGCGCCGTCTAAGCTCCGCCTTGCCCGCATTCTCCACCACTGTGACGGGTGGAGCCAACGACAGACACAGTGGGAGTGGTGATAAGCCCCAGAGAGGCGTTTTATTCAAACATAAGTGTCCAAACACAAAACGAAAGTAAAATAAAGTGTCCAAATAAACAGGGGACCTGGTGCCCTCGTTGTGCAAACGGTCTGTGACGGAGGGGAAGTGAAGGAGGATGGGTCCAGGAGAGGGGCGGGGTCCGGCGCTCGCAGGTGCTTCTCCCTTGTCCGTTGCGTGGAGGACGGCGGCATCACGTCCGGCGGCTCATCCTCTTCCTACGCCGGAGCTGCGGGGAAATAGCGGCCCGGCATCGTGGCCCGTCAGCCGCGTTACGAGTGTTAGACCCTCAGACTCCCTTCCTGAACCCACGAGGACACCAGCGTGCATGCACGGGGAAGGACCCGCCTCCCGAGGAGAGGCGCGCTCGTCATTTATCGGCGGCGGTGGTAACGCTTCATGCATCTCAGGTGTGTGCCACCACACGCCGCCAATTCTCCTCATTACCGCGCCCCTCCTCTCTTCACCCACTCCAGTCGGGAGCCTGGCGAAGGGCGGCGATACAAGTGACGGGGCGGCGTCGAGATCAGGGGTAGGCAGCCGTTCCGTCACAACGTATATATGCTTATATGTATATATGCTCACACATATGTATTTAGACACACACACACACACACACACACACAAACATTGCTAATCTGTAATGAGTAGTGTATCCTTTAGTTTAAGAAAATGTTTATACAGTGGAGTTCACTTATCTCGAGACACGGTTAACTCGCCAAAACTATTGAATTCCAAGGCTGGCTAAAGCTTTTTATTGGTGATAATACGCGGGCATATTTGTTAGACAGACAGAACGCAAGAAAGTATGCAATCTAGTACAGCCACACAATGCGCACACACGCACGCACACAAACACATCCCTGTTTCTGACATGACTCTGCTCAGCGCTGCTGTGGATTGAAGAACAGATTGAAGGTTATTAAAAGACGGGACGAAGCCGAATTTGTTGAGGAAGCACATTAGACAGGCAGAACACAAGAAAGTACGCAATCTAGTACAGCGTGATGACCTCACGAACACTCATGTTATGATTGCTTACGCTGTGAGTGAAATAAAAGTGTTTTTTTATTGTATACTGGTAAATCTCTGCTGTTAGTTGGTGCACAATATTATTAGAACTCCACTGTATTACAATATAGAAAAATATTTTGGTGTTTGACGTCAACAGTCAGTGAGTGCATTTTGAATGCTCACCATTTTATGTGAATTTTACTGTACATTTCCAATAAGACTTTTCAAGACAGTTTCTGAAACCTTTGTTCTATTCTGTGCAAGTTGTTGAAAAGAAATAAAGATGCCCTTAAATCCCCTTTAAATGAAATAAAGAGATTTCTGAATTACCTTTGCTGACATAAAGGTGTACCGAACTTGAATTTCAAGTTCATCAAGAAACATTTTAAAGAATACCATTACAATGAAGGTAGAGATTGTGAAAAGCGATATTATTATCTCAGTCCTTCTCAGCTCATATTTTACAATACAATTGTTCTCTACTTTCCACAGGCTGCATCTTGTTTAGCAGAAGCAATTACATACTATACTTAATAAATCACAATACATGCCATAAAATACGATGGAGACATTTCTGAAAGCATCTCGACTTATTGAAGTGTTTTGATGCAGCCATACAGCTCGGATCATTTTAAGACTTTTCATGGGTGGAGTGTGTGACAATGTCGTGGTATTACATTTTCTTGACAGTGTCTGTAGAGTTTGTCAGCCATTTCGGTGTTTAATATGAATTTTTTTGGCGTAATACATGTTTATGGCATGCACAAAGGCACAAGGTCCCGTTTCCTTCCATTTCACAGCACATTTGTAATGGATACTCAGAGATGTGGAACTTCCATCTAGATGCTCACGCTAGATGTTTGATGAAAGTTATTCATCACATTTGAATTATTATAATCAGTTTCCTGTCTCGCTAACTGCTGTGTTCATTTTTACGATGCTTGTGATGAGAAGCATTTGTTTCTAGCCAGCAATATCGATGAAATTTATATTTTCCATAAGTACTCGTAAAACCTTCAATGCATGACGTGGGGCAGGTTTGCGCTGCAGAGACAGACACCACACACATACACACACACACACACACACACACACACTCACACACAAACACACAGAGATAAATGGAGCAATTTAAGAGCCAAACATGTTGTCACCATAAACATCTTTCAAACACAATAATGCCAATGAGAAAGGTTTGTCTCACCAACAAAAACAACGCAACAAGAACTAATCGAGCCAGCACCCGCCGGCTATAATCCCACTCGCAGTGCCAGCTAAACAGACAGTGAGATCAGCTCTCACCAGTGTGAATTATTCTCTAAATTACACAGTGAGACACACAAATAAGAGCTGTGAGCAAACGACGGACGGATAAAAGTCATAATTAACGAATAGAAGCGATACAGAAGCAACTGAGGGGCAGGAGAGCATTAGTCTTATATGTAGTGAGAGGTGCAAATTCCCAGATGCTGCTACGGCATAGGTGGAATAAGATTGTCACTCTAATGCCTCTCTGAGGTTCTGATGAGCTTGGGAATAAATATGCAGAAAAGCCTTTCAGGGAAAAAAAGAGGCAATCAAGGGTAGCAGCGGCACGGGTCGGACTATAAATCTTTGTCTGTTTCAATCGCTGCTGTGGCCGAAACGGTGTAAAATTCGAGCAGGGATGTCATCAATTTCTGTTAGCTCCTCCGTCCCTCTTTGTGTCGACAGCATAGCCATGATGGATTGATTTTGTCACTTGGGCTCAGTTCACAGTATGTTAACATGGAAGGGCAGAGTTGGGTTATGGAGAAAGGGTTATTAGAATCCTAGATGTGACCGGACGCTTGTGCAGGCTCTCTCTCTCTTTCTTTCTCTGTTCTTATGTCAGCTCAAAACTGACAGTTCCACTAAAACAGGGGAATGAATGCAACTGGACAGATGTTACCATAATATCATAGGACAAAAACAGATATTGGTGTCATTCTTAAACTTGAATGTTGAATGACTTAAATGGGTACATTGAGCACAAACTTTTAATGGGAATCAAAAAAGACATAAGTCAAATAATTATACTACTTACATATCAAATATTTTTGTGGAGGAATATTCTGGGTTCAATACAATTTCAATCAATGCCGTTTTTTACAAATAACAATCATTTACACCTGTTCTTTGTTTTTTCGAGGATTAGAATTGAACAAACAGTCATCTATTGAATGAACAATAAGTGTAATGTAGGTTAAGTAAGAATATGTAGGCCAATCCTTATTTCAGACAATAAAGTAATCTAACGGGTTGATTAAGGGTATGCATGTATAAATTAAAATATATGTGCACTGATAGCAAAAATAATATATGTTATCGCTTTACCTAAAATTCTAGATCAAAGGAAAGTACCTTTTGTGTTGCATATATTGAAAAGAAAAGGATGCTTACAGAATATCTTTACAAAATAGTGAAAAGTAAAGGTCTTCAAAAAGATGGCCCCACTATAACTAATGCAGAATTAGTCCCAATAACCCCTTTGGATTAGACATCCTTTACATTCTCAGACACTGTCTTCAAACCCCAGACAGATGATTTAAGAATTCCTGGTTATCATTGTCAGTTGTAGATATAACACTGGGCAAAGGCGGCAAGAGGTCAGGAGAGCAGGCGTCATTAGCAGTGGGCCGCCCCTCTGTTTCCTGTTTCATGTGTTGAGTCTGCACTCCATTCCCCATGCCCATTAGGTGAAAAATCCTGGCAGATAATTTGTTTAGTAAATGAAACAGATGTCTTTTCCAATTTTTTGGAGTATGTTCCCGAGAGATTCTCCTCCCCTCCGTCCAGGGGGTCAGGCCAAATGCATCTGAGGGGTGGCTTGAAGGAAGAAAAAAATAACAAGGCACAGCAAAGTGCCTGGGGAGCGCAAACATCATTCACTTCTCCCATAATCATCAAGGCGATGCTCGGATGCCTCCTTAATTTACATAATACCATCCTGACACTTTTACTCTAGCTATCCATCACCGGCAGGATGAGGCCTTCTCCTTTCTGTCTCTTTTCCTCCCTCTGATTGTGTCTTGTGTTTATCTGGCCAAGCACAAAAGATTGATTCCCCACTGTTTCTCTCCCTTATGTTCAGCAGATATGAATTTTTGCAGAATGATGAAGCACCAAGTCAGCTAATAATAAACAGAAAACACATATTCAAAAAGAAAAAAAATGACAAAAAAGACAAAAGCACAACATAAAAAAGATACATACATACAAATAAACAAACATATAAATATAATTATTCTATTCTTTCTTAAATTTAATAATAGTTTAATTTATTTAACCCCCATGTTGTGTTGTTTTAGAGAGCCCAAAGCCCTTTAACATACTTAAAATTTATTTGATATTTCATGATGTTCTATATATTTAATACATTATAAAATGTTGTATTGTATTGCGAGGGCTCTAGATGACAATGCTTATAAATGTGAACAATTTAATGTTTCTACAGTATTTTAAAATCGATCGACAGTTGATAAAGCTATACTTGCATCTATAAACAGTTTCATCAGATATTATCTCATTAGAGCAGCTGCCAATATTTGCTGCACGCAACAATGAATACAGCTTGAGTGATGTCAGTTTTGCAAAAGATTCATGAAATGACCTTGTTGGTGATTTATAGATTTGAATCAGTCACACTCGGTCAATCATCTCCTACTGTTACCAAAATCGCATACTGTTTAGTTGGTACTTGCGTTGTTTGGAAATTCACTTTGCGACCAATAAACAAACATGTTCAAATTTCATACACAGAGAAGTCATATGACTGCCTTTTATCGAACCACACACAAGATAACATTTATTTATTTTTTCAGTATATCTAACAACTTATAAAAGTAGCAATTATATATCTGCATGATCAAATAATAATTACAATATAGCCATCTAGTTTGGTGCAGGAGATAAATGCACAAAGACAAGTGGAATACACTTAAACAATTTTTTAAATTATGAATACTAAGGACAGATGGTGCTTAGCACAGATGGTGCACGGATGTGGACAAAGAGAAAACAAAGGGCAGATATACATTTGGGGACGATTACAACAACGGGACACAGCCGACAAGACTAACAGGTGATGACAATGGAAGAACCATGAAGAAAACAAGACAAAACAGAACTCTAACAGTACTTCCTAAAAGGTGTGGGCTTGAGTCGTAAAAAATACAACAGAGGAGGGAGATAGGGGGCTCTGGAGGACAAGGAGTAACATAGATGCTCCATGGGGGGAGTGGAGGGTGGGAGGAGAAAAATAACATATTCCAGACAAGGGCCAAGGACTATGGAACGGGCACCCCAGAGTGATGCTGCATCCCGGCAGTTCAGGAGCAGGCTCAAGGGCACGAGAGATTTCAGAGTCCTGAAAGAGTTCTGGAATGGGCTCAAAGGTCTGAAAGTGTTCAGGAGTAGGCTCAGAGTCCTGAGAGAGTTCAGGAGTAGGCTCAGAGTCCTGAGAGAGTTCAGGGGTAGGCTCAGAGTCCTGAGAGAGTTCAGGAGTAGGCTCAGAGTCCTGAGAGAGTTCAGGGGTAGGCTCAGAGTCCTGAGAGAGTTCAGGGGTAGGCTCATAGTCCTGAGAGAGTTCAGGGGTAGGCTCAGAGTCCTGAGAGAGTTCAGGGGTAGGCTCATAGTCCTGAGAGAGTTCAGGAGTAGGCTCAGAGTCCTGAGAGAGTTCAGGGGTAGGCTCAGAGTCCTGAGAGAGTTCAGGGGTAGGCTCATAGTCCTGAGAGAGTTCAGGAGTAGGCTCAGAGTCCTGAGAGAGTTCAGGGGTAGGCTCAGAGTCCTGAGAGAGTTCAGGAGTAGGTTCAGAGTCCTGAGAGAGTTCAGGGGTAGGCTCAGAGTCCTGAGAGAGTTCAGGAGTAGGCTCAGAGTCCTGAGAGAGTTCAGGGGTAGGCTCATAGTCCTGAGAGAGTTCAGGAGTAGGCTCAGAGTCCTGAGAGAGTTCAGGGGTAGGCTCAGAGTCCTGAGAGAGTTCAGGAGTAGGCTCAGAGTCCTGAGAGAGTTCAGGAGTAGGCTCAGAGTCCTGAGAGAGTTCAGGGGTAGGCTCATAGTCCTGAGAGAGTTCAGGGGTAGGCTCAGAGTCCTGAGAGAGTTCAGGAGTAGGTTCAGAGTCCTGAGAGAGTTCAGGGGTAGGCTCAGAGTCCTGAGAGAGTTCAGGAGTAGGCTCAGAGTCCTGAGAGAGTTCAGGGGTAGGCTCAGAGTCCTGAGAGAGTTCAGGGGTAGGCTCAGAGTCCTGAGAGAGTTCAGGGGTAGGCTCATAGTCCTGAGAGAGTTCAGGAGTAGGCTCAAAGTCCTGAGAGAGTTCAGGGGTAGGCTCAGAGTCCTGAGAGAGTTCAGGAGTAAGCTCAGAGTCCTGAGAGAGTTCAGGGGTAGGCTCAGAGTCCTGAGAGAGTTCAGGGGTAGGCTCAGAGTCCTGAGAGAGTTCAGGGGTAGGCTCAGAGTCCTGAGAGAGTTCAGGAGTAGGCTCAGAGTCCTGAGAGAGTTCAGGGGTAGGCTCAGAGTCCTGAGAGAGTTCAGAACAGGGCTCAGGGATGTGAGAGAGTTCAGAGTTGGGTCCTGGAGTTTGAGACTCTTGATAAGCACTGCATGTAGCCCACATACACTGGAGCACATCGGCCATAACAATCATCACCACCTCCCCTGAAGAGCACTCGGGGATGTGCCTCACTGGAGCAGACAGGAGAAATTGTCTTGCTGGAACAGATGGGGAAACTTGTCTCACTGGATTGGATTGGAGAGCTTGACTTACTAGTTCTTACTGTGTGGTAGATTTTGGGTGAGCTGAAGTGCTCAACTATGCTCCGGATGGGACTGGAGGATGGCTGGGAATAGCCTCTATATACCCAACAACAAAATCAAAACTGTTTAGTAGAAGGAAATAAATAATCCACTATGGGATCATAGCAATCATCTGGAGAAATGAATGAGAACAGTTCATCATCCAGCCCCATCCAGAAACATGAATTGAGCGACGTGTCGCTCCAGCTCACTCTTGAGAGCAGCAATGGCAGTTCATAACACAGCAAGCGTCCACTAGTCTCTACTGTAGTGTCTGTGTGCTAAAGTCCCAGAATGCATTGCATTGCTGACATCACAATTCCATTTTCAACTTTAAGAAAAATATCAATATTGAATTGGGAGTGTAGGTTTATATGAATGCATTCCTAAATGGAACTGACTAAATTCAGAAAAAAAAAATTTAAATTCAGAATTTTTTTTTCCTACTACCTTGTATAAAGTAGTTTTAGGGCCCGTCCACACGGGAACGCGAATCACTGTAACCGCATACATTTCGTATCGGATTGGCGTTGCGTCCACACGGATCCGGCGTTCTGGGTGGCTGAATCCGCTCTCTTTGGAGAACGGGTTCTAAGGTGGAAAGATCTGAGAACGACACCCTTGTGTTCTCGTGTGGACGGCCAATCCGCATCTTTTGTGAGAACGATGATGTCATCACATCACGTGTCGGCTGCGTCACACGTAACAGCAACAACAGTAATGGCGGACTACATGATTGTGCTCGTGCTGCAGGACGGCTAAAAGTACATAAAGTTGCCTTTTACGGATCTGGTTTTGCGTTTCCATCGTGATCATGGCATGCCACAGTGTTTGGGAGCGGTCGACGGCACACGCATAGAAATCAAGCAGCTGTCTGCCAACTCGGTGGACTACATCAGTGGTCCCCAACCTTTTTTGTGCCACGGACCGGTAAACGCGTGAAAATTTTGCCGCGGACCGGTGGCGGCTCCAGTTTGTTGAGCGAGTCCGCGCGAGATTAAACACACTTCCTCGTTGCTAAAGCAGCAGCGTCACAGCCGCTTGTAGCAGCTCACGGACCGGTCCGTGTACCATTTCATCCACGGACCGGGGGGTGGGGACCACTGGACTACATCAACAGGAAAGGCAAACATTCTATCAATGTACAGGCAGTCTGTGATTATAAGTACAGATTTATGGATGTTGTGATAAAGTGGCCCGGGAGTGTACACGATGCACGGGTTTTTGCTAATTCAACGCTCAACCTGTACTTTAAGACTGGTCAGATCCCTCCTCTGAAAAAACTGATTGTGGACATGAGTGTGCTTTTGGTCGTCTCAAAGCCAGATATGCTGCACTGAAAAGGCTTCACAGACTGTAACGAGGGAGAGGGAAAGAGAGTGAGGAGAGTACTCACAAAGTACCTTGACCATTAAAAATGCTGGCCATCAAGTTTTGTTCAGTTTTTTTTTTTACAGTATTTACCTTTTTGAAAATGTACTAATGTTTATTTTGAAAGTGTTGTATTGAATATGTCAAGTGAAAATAAATGAGAGCAAAAATTCAAGAACTGGTTTTTATTGGAAAATAGAACAATTAAAAATAACCTGAAAAAACAGGTATAAAGTGCAGCAGTGCATATAGTGCAGGGCAAACAATATAAAAGCAAGAATTACAATGCAACAGGGCAGTCACTCCGTGTCATCTTGCAGCAGTGCACGTCTGTAAATATTCAGCGCGCAAGGTTGTGCGCATGCTCAAACTCTTCTTCTCCGTGTACAGTGTGTATCTGTGTCAGAATTACAGCGCCACATACTGGTCTGGCATTTATACTACACCGTTCTCAGTGGGTTTCAGCGTTCTCGTGTGGACGCTGAGATTTCTTGCACCGATGCCGTGTTTACGGCATTTTTTTTTAGAACGAAGGAAAAAAAAGAGCGGTTAGGGAATGCACCGTTCTCGTGTGGACGTGGCCTTAAAGAACAGTGCTGCTTTGTGTACTGCTGTACCCAAATAAATCGCCCAAAGAAAGTGTCACCTACTGTCAGGAAGTGATTTTGCAGTTTCATTCAGTCCATCTGCTGGTTTTGTTTCGTGCAGGTGTCTTATGCAGGGTCATTTAACAAATCTAAAGTCAGACCGTTCTCTTTTTCTTTCAATTTTGAAATGATAAAATCTAATTCAAATCTAAAACAATTGCTCATGTGACATGTGTGTAGCATTATTGTTTGGATCAAGATTAAAATGCAGTGGTTGCCTATAACTTCAAATGGCAACAGATATTTTTGTTTAAGGCCAGATTGCTTGTTATAGAGCAAACACACAACAAATACATTTGAATGAAAAAAATAAACAGCAAGTAGTACCGGAATCGACCGGTTTGCTTGAAAAATCATGATCGGTGTACCACTACTCAGTGGAAGTAATAGTTCACCTAGGTATTTTTCACCTACTATTTGGACATACTACTCTGTTGTAGTCTTACTTTTTTTCCACTTTCTTACATTGCCTTCAAGGCACATAGACACATAGATATTCTAATCAGTTCTTGCTTTGCCTATGAATCGAACCCGTGACATTGGTGTTGCAAGTGCCACACTCTACTGTTTGAGAGACAGGAAAGCCTAATCCGTAGTTTAATGCTTATTTCATAGTTTATACACTAAAACGTCCCCTTTTCTTGAAACATTACTGATACCAATTGTTTTTTTTGTTCCTTTGCGGAGTCCCGAGGGTTGTTGGGAATGACCTAACAGAGTTATGTTCGTCTGGCTGAGGTTTACTTCAGATATCCTACCTGTATCCTTTCTGACTCATGTTTTATGAATAGGCTTTGGAAAAATATACAACACACTTTGCTTTTCTTTTTTTCCCCACAGTCACAGTCTTCAAAGTTTCCTTTACGATAACCAAAAACCATTAGCTGCTGTCAAACCCAGGAGAAGAGAGATTATTTTTTTTATTGAAATAAGATTAAAATGATAACTTTGACTGCGGCCTCCACCTGATAAAATATTTCAGCTCATAAGCGTGGTGTAGGCACAGGGATTAGAGCAGAGGGAGAGAGAGAAATTCATAATGTATAATAAGACAAAAGGTGTCATGGGAAATAACACTGATATTAAAATTAGAAAATGACGCAATCTATATGAAAAATGCAGATTTAAAAATGTAAATGATGATCTAGTATTTCTTAGAACAGAAGTATCAGAAAAGTAAGAGCCGTAGAGGTGTCAGATGACTTGGTCTGTGACCTTTCGGTTTGTTTTAACTTTTAACAATTAGAAGGATAAGGATTTCTAATACCATTTAAAATAAAGTTTTTTTCTTTTTCTTTTTCTTTTTCTTCTACAATTATTGCACATATGGTTTTATTACTTAATATTGATTGAGAGACTTTATAGACTAATTGCACTTTACAACCATTGTTCTCAATGTAGCTTTTTTAAATGAACACGTTTTTAACATTATTCACGTTAAAGATTATTGTTCAACCATCATGGTAATTCATACTTTTAGTAATTCATACATCATGGTAATTTGTACTAAAATTATAAAGAGATTATTGAAATGGAAAGTTCAATGTTTTAGGACAATTACAATGTATTTACAGAATATGATAAATATTTAAGAATGTGAAACAATCAGGTGCACAGTGAGGCTTCTGACTTTCTACCCTGCTCTTCTTCTAGGTGTATAAGCAATGCACTGATGTGAAGTGATGAACTATAAGCTGAATGATGAACTATAATGAGGACACAGGGGGACCAGAATCCCGTAATACCTAATTTACAAAAATATTGAAGGTTAATAGGTGGCATTGGGCACCATTCTTATAAATTTAAGCCTTGTTTGTAATAAAATAATTACCTGAATGCGATTAGCATACTGTTGTACACAGAAGGGAGACTAATACCACATGGGGGACATTGTGAAAGGAGATACTTCCTTTTCCGTGGGGTAACACCTCAGGAATGAGGTGAAGGACAGGCAGTTGTGCTGTTTTCAAGAAGACACTTTCCATTTCCAAAGACATCTGTGGCCTGTCATTTCATTTGGTCTGACCTTGAAACTATGTTTTTGGCATTTACTGTACCTTACTTCTGGAACTAAACTTTTAACAATTCTCATTAATAGCCCATTTGTAGTAAATGTGCAGAATAATAATTCTGTTATTATAATTCATATACTTACATTTATTTTTGTGCATATTTGTACACACATTGTGTGTGTGTGTGTGTCTGTAGTCCTGGTAAACCCTATTTTATGCAGCATAAAAATCATTATGTCTCTGGAAATTCCCCATAAAACATGGAAATCCAACATGTGAGTGTGTGCAGGTGTGTGGTCTTGGTAAACCCTAAATTGTGGGGACCAATTGTTGATAGTAATACCATTCATTTTAATCGCTTTTTGGTCCTCATGAGGACCAAACGCATATGAATTTAATGATAATTAAAAAATTTAACTAGCACATTTTTGGAAATTGTCATGCAGAAAACAAAGAAGTGTTACCTTCTTTTCTTAACCCCACAGTTGTGTAGTCTTCTATTTAGTTTTTTGATAAATGAACATTATAACTCTTATGTAGTTTGCATCAAATGACTCTTATTTTTTTAAAACCTGGTTCAAGTAATGTTTAAGAGGAAGCCTTTCAGAAAGAGTCAGGATATGAGGAGGCCATTTAGTAGATAAAGGAGGAAGGCTGTGTTTGATACAAGCCTCCCAGAGGGGCTCTCTGCCACCAAACAATGCACTAAGTTCAAGTTCCAGCCACCAGCTTCTGAAAGATGACCTAGCATGTGTCCTCGATGACCAGATCATGAAGGTCAGTGAACAGTCGAGAAGTCAGTGAACGTCAACATTATTTCCAAAGACAGATAGATAAATAAATAAATAAATAGATCGAATTTGAATCATAGATGAAATCAGTGTTATACTAAATAACTTCTTTCTTTCTTACTTTCATTCTTTCTTTTTCTCTTTCTTTCTTTCTTTCTTTCTTTCTTTCTTTCTTTCTTTCTTTCTTTCTTTCTTTCTTTCTTTCTTTCTTTCTTTCTTTCTTTCTTTCTTCTAGTTTAGAAAACCAATTATGTTAATCTATTTAAATGCAAAAATGATGGAACATGGCAGAGTTGTAAAAAGGGGAAAGTACAGTGAGAAAATAACACAGCATACAAACTTCAACGCCTGCACAGGTGGTGGAGGTTTCCTAAAATTATGACAATTTCAAATATTTTAGTATTGATATGTCCCATAATGAGCCAAGCAGATGGCAAAAACAGAACGACAGCGTCCTCAAATTCAAAACACACAAAGCGCGTTAAGAAGTCTAACAAGTATAATTTTTTCTTCTTTTTTTTCTTCGTCAGGACATAGAGACATGTGGTAGTGTGGCTATTATCACAAGGGTAGCGCTGAATGAGAGCTCTTAAATGCTCCTCTTCCTTTGAAAGAAGAGGATCTATTTTTTGCCCATTAGCATTGGCATTAAAACTCATTATTTTCCTCGACTGTGCTAACCATCTCCTCCCACGTTAGACATCATTACTGTTATTATTCATATCATTGCTTTAAAGGACAGAGAGATGTCTTGGTACTTAGCGCTCACATTTGTTCGACTGCTGGTGGGAAGATTTTTTTTTCTGCTGAATTATCTTATTTATATATTTTCTTGAAATTGGTATCATAATAGAAGTTATTGTATTGGCGGAGCGTAAAACTGCCGCTTGTTTCTTAATACTGTGGAAGCTCACCTGACACAAAACCTTTAGACTGTAAATTTCATTTTTATATATGGCAATTTCATAGCATAATAAGCTACTGTACCTGTGTGGCACGCACCATCAACGAGTTCTTTAACATCCCAAACTACACCTGCACTCCCACTCCGTTAGAGTTTAGTTTAACTTTACAAATGCTCCTCAAAATGCTTGTTTTTCAACTCCATTTGATCCTTATCAAACTTAGAGAAAAAAAATAAATCAGAGAGAGGGAGAGAGGAAAAGGGTGGCATCTGTGATCTCTAGTGACCCTTTCCTCACTCTCTCCTGCCAGGCCAGTCTGGGGATTGACACATCAGATGAAGATATGAAGTGGTGGGTGTGTGTGGAGGCAGGCCAGGCGCACAGTGAGTCCCCGCGCTTCTCACTTGGTTAACACCTCACACCTCACACCGAGCCAGGAATACACTGCCTCTCTCTCTCTCTCTCTCTCTCTCTCTCTCTGACTAAAACAGTTCATTTGGACTTGCAGGGTCTTCTGCTCCTCAGAGCTTCCACTGATGGAGGTGGGAGATATTCTTAACTAGCAGCAGAAGAAACAAGAATGATTTCTAGGCAGTGTTTTATCACCAATTGTTTGTGTTTACTTTTGTAACTTGTCTTGCATGGTCTAATGCACTTTTCTGTAATGCAACGGCTGATATTCACAAAACATCTTAAGGCAAAAAGCAACTCCTAACTTTCCAATTTAGGAGAAACTCTTGAAACTTATAGACATACCAGTCATACTTTTAGGACTAAATGTTTTCTCTAAGAGTATTTCACAATGCATTTTAGCTCTAAAACCAGCCTCTAAATCTGTGAAAAGTTAGGGGTAGTCAAGAGGACTATTAAGTAACTAAGTCCAAATCACAAACAGTCCTAAAATGGCTGTTTCTAGCAATCTACCCCACACAAACACACTGTGTAGAACCTTGAGTGCTGAGGCTTCTCCCCTTATAAATGTAATAAATATTTTGATTTATTGATTTTAATCAGGAATGTCATATAATTAATGTTCATTTATATACAGGCAATATGAATCTAATGATGGAAAATAAAGTATCGCAGTCAAGTTGAAAGTAATGTCCCAACGTCGCCACCCATAGCCTTTTGGAAAACTCAGGTGTTGGACCTGAGTTTGAGTTCTGGCTTGTGGACATTTCCTAACAATATTAACCCCTTTTCTCATAATGCTCATAATGATCCCCTCATAATGAAATAAAAATAAATCTTTGAAATTAAACAAATGATAAGAAAATAATGTCTGATTATCTGTGCTAATTGTTTTCAAGAGTTCAATCTTACAACATAATGATAGTGCAAACGAGTTAATTAAGCTTATTTGGAGTGCTGTCCGAGGGGAGGCTCGGTATTTAGCCCAAACCCAGATTACTCCCCCGTATCCCCGGATGGGAATAGGAACCATCCAAGAGTTAGGAGTCAGGGTGATGGAGGGATGCAGAAAACTGTTGTGTAACTAGGTGAGTCTGCTGTGTATATATGCCTCCTCTTGAGCTGAATAGCTAGACCATTTGATTTTCAATGTGCTCCTCACAAACTCTGTTTATAAAACATAATTTTTCCTTAATTTCTGCAGTGTCTCGAGATGCAGACAGATGAGAGTCTAACAAATAACTGAATAAATACTTGTTTAATTAGTGCCACTTAGCCTACATTTAAAAACTGTATTTAAATGTTTTTATTTAAAACCTTTTTTTGAATATGGCAACATGACACCTCATTCTACAGTGTTTCTATGATTAAATCACTAGACAGAGACCCCTCCCAATCAGCCAATCACTGTGTACATAATTAGTAATCGTGTTGACATCATCCATAGCAACGAGGTCAACCCCACCCTTTCTCTTAGCTCAAGACTTCTCTCTATTCCTTAGGAAAAGTTGCTCTCAGCAGCTTTGTGAATAGGTTTTAAGAGGAAACTCTTACCTGAGAAGAGTTACTGCTATTTAGGACAACTCTTAGTGGTAAGATAAAATGTTTTGTGTACACAGCCCCTGATCAAGTTTTGGAAACTTTATATAAAGCTTCATCATTGTTTTTGCTGTTGTTGTTGTTTCACTTTTTGCTGTTGTTGTTGTTTCACTTTTCAAATGCATTTTATCTATAGATTTTAGATTTTTTTTGGTTTGTCTTACACACATTTTGACTGTCCCACAGTTATGAAATCATGACCAACATTTTGGCTAATATATATATTTTTAATCAAAGGTTAATGTACTTGGCTATCAAGGAGACACCAAGGTAAATATCGTTTGCAAACTTTTTATTGTGTAAATTTTCCAACCAAATAATTTGTCAATTCAAAATAAAAATAAAAATTTACGCAAATAATATTTAAATATATATTTATTTATTTATAATAATCATATTTAAAGAGTTTGAAAAATATTTTATGTAAGCTAAACATCCACATGGCTAAAAGTGCCCTATAGTTGCTGGGTCAAAGTAGTGAATCTGTATTTGAATTTAAAAGTAGCCCAAATGTGCGGCGAAAACCACAGACTTGGCATCAGTACCCTGCATTTGCATTTAAGGAATATGCCATTGTATTAGAAGCACAATGTATTTAACCACTGCTGAGACTATTTAAATCAAGGCATAGAAGATTAATAACCAGTTTGGTTAAATCAAGAACAAGAGATCAAAGTCCTATGCTTTACACGATAGACTGCAATTCATCCACTAATGGAGAATTAGAGGCAGCAGTGCCTCACACAGTTATCACCATAAGACCTATGTCACCTTTGTGATTGTAATATGCAGGACAACAGCAAATAAACATTTATTCCAAACCATTGTATCACTATTTTCTTTTTCCAAAGTTAAGTGTACTGGTTCTAAAGTTTGACTTCGTTCCACTTTTATGGAATGCAATCAGTGATGAAAACGTGAACTTTGCATATTAAATGGTGTTCATGCATAATAAGGAATTATTGGTCTTGTCATTCTTGTATGTATTTAACCATCTATGGCCATCTTTACATTATACAGTCTGTGTCAAAATATGTATTAATTCTTATACACAACCAACAGAAAACAATACAGTTAGCAAATTTAAAAACTAAAGCTGTAATTGTTCTTTTATTCCCTGCAAGCACAGAAGAATTGAAACGTTTAATAATATTATTTCTTATATTCTAACGTTTGGACGCAGTGTAGTGTGTACACTTGTGTTTGATCAAAAGCAGGGTGACTGGGCACTGGCTTTTCCTCGCAATTAAAGTTTCAAGAATACAAATCTTTGTATAGGTCTCCAGTGCTTTTGCTTTTACAATTAATTTTTGTGGTCACCTTTGAATTACATTTTTTTTTTTTTAAGTCTCATCACTGCTATAAAATTAAACTTATTTCCTTAGTAAGACTAAGTGATTAGTAAGACTATACATTACTTTTTTCCACATTCATGCAGTGATTTGTCCTTTCACACCTTTCTTTCACTTTCTCTCTCTTTTTCTGTCCTTCTCATCATCATCGTCATCAATAGCTGATTCCGGTTCTGGTGCTCATCAGTGTCTATTTTTTCCTCTGTCCTGTTTACATAATCAAGGCAATCACATAGTTTATGTTGTCTATGGGCAACATAAATGCATGTTATGATTCATATAAAGAATATCTTTTGAGCACTTACATCCCCTTAAATGCCCACTGAGCTTTGCTCTATTAAATTAACTAACAAACATGTATGACTATCTGTCTTCAATTCATGAGTGAATCTTTCATATTTTCAATGAATTGTTCAGTTCAATTTACTGAATGCTTAGTTTTGAATCAATTTGAGTTGTCCAGTCACAACTGTTAACAGTTAGAAAACTAGAAAAAGTTAATACAAAAATATAATCATTATAATATAATATATATAATCATATAATGCATTGGTACGCAAGCTAATTCCATCGCAACCCCATGCTTCGGTCCTCTTAGCAAAAACAAACAAGTCTCACAAACCTTGTATTGACTTCCTCTTGAGGCTGCCCCTACAGGAAGCAAAGCCACAGATGGACAGAGACTTGCCTCCTACCCTGGGAGTGCAGTGCCCGTGGTTTCTCACGTTAAATTGGACTACTTAAAGTGTACTGCAATTCTGGCCAGGGAACAGACAGAGCTCTAGAGGGATCCCATACTGATTTAAGCCACCAGGGACTCTGGCAGGGATATTTTGTCTCTCATATCTATATACTATTATGGCTTTTGCAGGAAAGGCACCATCTTGAGTGGGGATGTGAGATGAAACCAGATGGGGTCGATTCACACCACTCTGAGACAGCAAGGGTTTGGGAGGCACCCTGCAGCCACTTCTTGTTATCTTTTGTCACCAATCAAGTGACTTTTTTTTCTTCTCCTCTGCGAGTGAATTCTCATGTTTATTGTCTACGGGTTTTCTGGCATCCAACTGCAAAAATAAAGTGAAATTTCTACATTGCGTCCTATTGAAGGTGACATATAGACTGTGACGTGAATAAAGTCATGTGGAGAGAAAAAACTGCATCAAAGATGAGTGTCAAAGGCATTTTGCATCGCTGTTTTTGAGTCTGCTAACTTTAATTACTATTGTTGATCTCACGTATGCCTTGATGGACGATCTGGTGCACATTTAGAGTTTATACAGTTCCAATATTATATAATTGCAAAAAAAGGTCATCATCGAACAAATTTGATTTTCCAATATGATTGGATAGTGCAGATTAGAATAGATAAAAGGTAAGCTAATTGCTCAAATCTCCAATATTCATCGCTACAGTTTGTGAAGTTAATTTTCAGCAATTCATTCATCAGCAGTGAATGAAAAGTACTACAAATGGGTGTTTGAGTGGGGTTGTTAAGTCAGGTCAACAGACGAGTAGCTTTCCCATGTTTGTTCAGTGAAAGCCATGATGGCCACCTTCCCATTCTTTCATTCAGATTATCCCTGAAAGAACGCTATTAGCATTAGTGTGTGTGTGTGTGTGCGCCATTCAGGAACATCCAAACCCATCTCTAGGATTGCTGCAAATTTGAAAGAATAAGCGTTCACATATGTGAGGTTTCAGCCTTTTTCTTTGCCCTCACAAAAGACATGGAAGCTCTTGGCCCATCAATAAAGGATGAAAGGAGAATGGCATCCACTTCAGTCGGTAGAGAGGGCCAGTACACTGCTCTGTTTGAATGTATGTGTTTAATCATGTTGGTAATGTCTGCATGTGCATATAGCAAAAGGTTGATTTTTATGTCCACTAAAAAAAAATATATTAGTAACATAATCCATTAC
Source organism: Rhodeus uyekii (assembly GCA_037043235.1). Lineage (NCBI taxonomy): Eukaryota > Metazoa > Chordata > Actinopteri > Cypriniformes > Acheilognathidae > Rhodeus > Rhodeus uyekii. Next base: position 2,725,354 of record JAWRVZ010000056.1, read on the forward strand.
ACATTTAAGGTAATATAATCAAACTACATTTTTATTACTCTTAGGTTAAAAATAGATGCATTAACCCCCAGGGGTCGGCGGAGGCCTTTTTTCCTACAGGTTTTTTTCCTGATAACGGTGAAAATAACTACTCCGTCATTTTTTTGTCATACAGAAACGAGTAATACATAATGGTAAAGGTCATTCATTGAACATTAATTTGTTACATTCATTGAAAATGTAAATTGTCTATTTTTGTTTGAGTGCACACACAATAAAAACCATTTGCTGGCAAAGATCATTCATTCACAGCTTTGTTTGTGTGTGTGTGTGTGTGTGTGCGTGTGTGTGTGTGATTTTGCATGTGGGTTTTATGTATAAAACAATGCCCTTTGCTGTATATTTATTACTACAGGCATTTTCTCCTGTCTGAGATGTCAGCCAGCTGGATCTTTTTCCGCCTGTCCAGGGCATCACTCCAGGATATTATTGAAAGCAAGCACTGGTGTAAAAAAAAAAACAAATGTCTGAAGGACTGATGTACATTTGGGAGCAACACACGTTATCATTGGATCAAGAGACATTATCATTGGATCAAGGGACGTATCAAAAACTAGTATTCTACTTAAGTGCTGATATCTCGACTCTCTAGGGATCTATAGTCACTGTTTATGCTAATTTCTATATGCAAGACAGTACAGTTATTACAAAATTCTAGATCTATAGAATGAAATAACACTCAAAGGACTAAACTAAGCCAGAGTGTGCCAGGTTGTTTAAAAAAAGCATCAAACATATGTTTTTATTTCTTTGAGATATATACCACATAGTATAATCATTTAAAACCAACTTTCTGAATATAAAAGGGTATTCAATGAGAACAAAATTTAGGGGCAAGACTGCCAGGAATTGATTGGTTTGTGAAAAATGGGTGTTACTTAAAGAATGTAGCCAAACTTTAACTAATAGACTGATGGGTGCAAGTAATGTCATTTGTGAAAGAAAATGATTCTGAATGCGATGCAAATTTTTGAGAGTTTCAGAGTTTTTATGTGACATATTTTGTTATGATTTTCCCCCTTGTCATATCTACATTTTAAAATGCACTATTGTAGCCCGAGGTAGACAAGCCAATAAGAACTCTCCTCTTGATTGCCATTAGAGGACTTGGCAGCTCTCAGCAGTGCTATCTACTTCAGAGGAATGGCGCTGTAGTTTTGGGGAGGCAGCCTCCTAATTTGCACATATGGAAATGCTTTTTCTTGCCATTCCATCGCCTCTGTTGTGGCCAGATGGAATTAGAGAGCGCTCAGAAGCCGTGAAGGCAAACACATCAAAAAGAGATGAGAGCGGGCTGTTTTTTCCCGCTTTTTCCATGAGAGACCATGAGCTCTGAGATAAATAAATAAATAACCACAGAGTCACCCCCTTTTTTTACTTTATATAATTGCATCCAAAAACAGGTATGAAACTTTGCCTCATGTTTAATAAAGAGATGGTCGTTCACACACTCACAAGTGTGTTTGCATGTTAGATCTTGCTTACAAATTGTTATTGTACATCCGTTTGGCACCGTAGAACATTTTGTTTTTATACTGGAGGCAGAATTTTGTACAGCTAGTAATGATAGAAATGGAAGGTCTTAAGGCAGATTAGAACACTCTAAATGAAATCCGTCTCATTTGTGGATTTATTGGTTTTGTTCATTCACTGTAATATATCAGGAAATGTTTTAGATAAAATTAATTCAAATTATGAACTGTAAGTTGTATTATGGAGAAAAATGATGCTTTTTGTAAATTATCATCAAATAATACGTTGCATTCATTTTCTTAGTAGTAGTCTTCTCTTTCCTTATCGTTCTTACTTTCTCATCTCTTTCCTTTACTCTTTCTCTCCTTGTGGAAGTCTTGCTGTTTTAGTAACGGTCTAGACGCAGTCTTCACTGCAGCTGCATTTTATTTATCATTAAGCTCCAAACTTCTCAGTTCTTCTGCCAGCATTATAATTAACATTTAAGGTTCCAGCATAGACTGTGTTTTTCCTCCTCAGCGATCACCAACAGCGTCAATGAACTCGCTGAATCTAGACGAAAAAATGAAATTCACACCATAGGTATTTCATTCCACTTTGCCAAATAACTGATCAATATTTTTCTATTTTAAATAGTTACATTAAAATGCACTGGTAAATGCACACATTATAAAACACATTATTGGTTATACAAAATAAAAGATCAAACTGAGCCTTTTTTTCTCCCCACAGGACAGCATGGAGGATCCCCCCACATTACATTGACAATTAGTAATCAGCATGGTTTTCTTAATACACCTGCAATCTAATCTAAAATGAACAAGTCCCGTGCCCAGAACACAAGAATCAGTGTTAAATTTAAACGTATATCAACGTGAAATTAATTAATCATAATGTAATGTGTAGTCATCAAAGGAAGAGCCCTCAGTCTAAGTGGCAATCTTATCTGTCTCTGCACAAAATTCTCCCACTCTAAATTCTCTCTTCTCCTCTTCCCTTTTTTAAAAATCGGTCTGTCTGTTGGAGACAGCATCATTCAGGGTGGCCTGGCAAGACACTATTTGTAAGGTGGTGTGTAAGGTTAATTGGAAATGATTTAGATAAAGTAATTAATGCAATTGTCAGCACACCCTTTCTTCATTGATGATGCAAGGCTTTTTCAAATGGATTGATTGCAAAAAGATAAGGCCTGGAAAAAAGAAAAAAAACTATTTTTTGCAAAAGAAGATGTGCAGCACTCATGGATTACATGGATACTGTGAATAAGAAACTATTTTTTTTTTTGTCTATAGTTCATCTTGTTGTGGTGCTTTGTATAAAATTGTGTTAAAAGAACAGTTACATTTCGACTGTTACAGGATTCATAGCACACTATTCCCAGCGGTCTGAGTGAAATATGGATGAGTGCTACAACCCAAACCACATCATATTACGCAGCGACTCTCTTCCAAAAACATAAATATACTTGGAGATTAAATCCTTTATTAGGAACACATTTACAGGGACTCTCATAATGGATGTCAGAGAGAAGAGAAAAAATGCCTGGTGTTCATCAATTTTACCATTGTGTCATTAGAAAATAAAAATAAAATATTCTGTCATTATTTACTCACTCTCATGAAGTTTCAAAACCATTTATCTTTCTTATTTTGGAACAAAAGCATAATTTTAGGTGAATATCCTTATTATTTTTCCTTCAATGAAAGTTAAATGATTTTGAGACTTTAAGTCATTATAAATATATTAATAATTTCAATAATGTGCATGTTAATCAGAGAACTAAAATTTGTGAATTAATATTTGGAATCATTTGGTCCAGTAAAAAACAAAAACAACAACAACAATTTTTATGATTCTTTTGTTGCACTTTTTAGTCATTTTGGAGTTTAACAGGACTAGTCCTCTTACACATTCATTATATGGATAAAAAAGTGGTGAGAAGAAAGGAAGTCATACAGGTTTTAAACATCATGAGTGTGACAGAATGACAGAATTGTAATGAGTGCAGTATTTTTTAATGATTTGTGTGTCTAGAAAAACAATAAACTCTGGATAAAATAGGTTTCACGTATAAGAAACTTTCAAGTTCACATCTCTAAAAGTCTGAATGCTGTTAGCCTACTTTGCTGTACCTTCTGTATTCTGAGGCGGTGGTGGTTCTGTTTTCTCATCCAGATGACATGGAGCTCAGAGACATTGTTTGCTTTGTGTCTCCTCAGTCCCCTCCCTCCCCATGGCACGTCCCTGAGGGTGAGAGTAAGTGGCGTAGTGAGCTAACAAAAGCAGGTGTTTCTGTACTGAAGCGTGCCGCTCTCAGCGAGCTTCCTCTCTCTCAGGAGCACAGGGCGGTCCTCACCTCTCTGGAAAAACAGGCATGGATGCTGCAAGGAGGGTAGGAGGGAGGAGTGCAGATATTTAGCTGATTTATTTAGTTTGTTTTTTATTTATCTTTGGGGAAGTACTAAAGCTGCTACTGTTACAGCCTAGTTGTCAGTCTTTTATGTTACTTTTAAAGCTATAGGCTACACATTTTTATATATAATTAAAGTAAAGTGAAGCTATTTAAAGACTCATCTCTTTAAAGGCTCTCTCATCTCTTTATACCACTATATACAAGTTTTTGTGCTCTAGTGGTTAATAAACAAAACTGCATTTGTCTTGCGGAAGAACATTGTAGCCAGCTACTTCTCTCTGCTTATGTCTATGATGAGTCAAGCAGTCTCCACAGTACCTGTCATCTTGCCCGGTCTAAAGTAATTTGAATATAAACATCATGTTCTAAGGTACATTCTAATCCTGAATGTACCTTAGTGATTTGCAAAACTTTTTGGAAGGTGGTACATCAATTGTTGTACATTTTGAAGTGAAACGCTCCATAGTGTACATTTGAATATTAATCAGATTAGATCATTCAGAAAAATTTATTTGTCAAAACAAATTCCAACCAGGGGTCATCTTAAGTTAAACTTGAATATTTTGTGTGTATTAAAGTATTATACTAGTTAAACATAGTGACAGTCAGCAGTTTATTCAATATTTAGCTACAAAAAAAGATGCCGCAATAATAAAAAAAAGTCAGTTAATACTTTTTTAAATAGATTCATTTACATTAAAGAACTTATTCACTAAACTGAATCAGTACCCTTTTATTTATCTATTTTTTTATCAGAATGTACTGATTTGGGTGTGAATTTGCAGGGTAGAAAGAGTATAAATAAAACATTTGTTGACATTTGAGTCATATGCCATATCTGAAATCTTCAAAAGTTAAAATATTTTAAAGATTTTTCTGAACAAAAGACTCAAGTTCATTAACTGGAAGAAATGTGACTTACAATAATGTGCATATTAATGAGTGTACATTCATTTGTAAAATCTTTTTAAAATAAAGTATTGTTTTTTCTTCTTCAATTTTGATTCTTTCTTTACAAACAGTGATTAGTGAAATTGTGGACACGTAGAAACACAAGGGCGTAGGTTTGTATTCATTTGACTTATGAAAAATGTGCGGTGGGAGGGTGTCAGGTTGTACTGTTTTGAATGTGCTAAACTTTATTTAGAATTAAATGACTTACTTGATGATAGTTTGTTTCGGTAGTTTTGAGGACCAGTCAAGTGTAACTGTACAATGTCAGGTGAGGGGCTCATCCCAACTAACTGACAGCTCGGAAAGCATCGGCTCCCAACCATGATCTGAATAACGGGCCGCAAAAGGCTTGTTAACATGCTTTTCAAGACACAGTGTTCTACATATGTGCACCAATGATTTCCCATGCCCTTAGGGGAGTACGTTTTCGAGACCTCAGGAGTGGCAATGTGCAGAAATTTCCTGCAATCATGTCAGAAATTATGTTTGCTTCTGCATGATAAACTGGGATGGGAAAAAAACTGTAATCTGTGAAGACTCTCTAAATCTTGTTCATTTTTTGCCTCCCTCTCCCCCTTTCCCTCTGTCCATTATTCCCACAGGTATGCTAATCAGGAGTTTTGTAGGTACAAATGTTTTTGTGGTCCGCTCGCCCCCCGTTGGGCCAGGTTGACTGGCAGACGGAACCTGTAATAGCAGGTGCTGCCGTAGTGATGCAGAACAGCTTGCCATCTCACCCAAGTTTGGATTTGTCCCTTAGGGACTGCCATTTGAATAAGCTTGAGGCGAGGGTTCGACTGAAGCACGGCAAACAGAAGCTATCTGGCTTTAATTAAGCACTGGTTGGTCAAAATAAAGCAGGAATCATTATCTGTGGCACTCTGTGTCAGGCCAGTGTCAGTTGCTCATTTTCATCTCTTGTGGAAATATTTAATTTTGCATTTGTTTATTTTTATTTAAATAGTAAATAAATTGACTTAGTAAGGTTGTAGAGTCTTTCTGTGTTCATAACAGAGTATTGTATTTTATTTATTGTATTTTTTTATTTGTATTTTATTATAGACAGTTGTTGGGAGGGACTCTTGATAGACCAGTAAGACATCCTCTCATACAACTATTTGAAGACTTTATCTTCCAGATTCTGGCAGTAAGTTTTAGGAGTTTATTTTAAGTCCATTTCCTACCCTAAACGATCTGTTAGCAGCAGCTCACAGCACAGCTTTCTAACCACCACTGCTGTTGTCTGACTTGACCTGGTCCCTTAAGAGTCACTCTCAACCTATCAGTCTATAAAGCCTTCAGCTTCTATTAACAGCTTCTATTCAGTCTTCATGTATTTCATAACACTTCAGCTTGTGATTCTTATGAAGTGTGGGTCATATATCAGATTCTTATCAGGCAGACGTGAACTGGTGAAATGGGATCTCGCCTGAGAGTCCAATCACCTTTGAGTGTAATCTAAACAAGCTAATGCACAGATTTGCTATATTTGTATTGTGCTTTCTGCGCAGCAAAGCAGGCACATCAGGAACATTCAGCTTTTCGTGTTAATCATCAACAAGAGTGCTTACTAGTCAGGGAAGATCTTCACTGGTGTTGGTGTGACAATATGTTAGCAGTGGTTGCGATCTTCACGTCCTTCCACTTGCTGAAACAGTAAGCTGTTTCCTCTGTGTGCTTCAACACGTAAAAGAGCATTCCTCTTAAAGAGAAAACAAGATGTCATTCCACCCGTTTGCTTCTGGATGCGGTCGTTTCCTTGCTTCGTCTGACAATCACGATCGCTGCGTTGTGTCTTGGCTTAAAGCATGCATTGCTGCATAAGGGAGGGCTAGAGTCCTGTCCTCCGGGGATGAATACTCGGCTCCATTGTCTCCTTCGGGGAGAGTAGCGTTATTCAAGTCTGACCTATAGCTGACAGCCATGCTTTCCCAAGCTGGTTAGAGCATTGGACTTCCACTTTGTCCAAAAAAAAATTGAGGCTCGATGATTGGTATTTTGGGCTGGCCTACTCTAGATCTCAGTGCCCTGCACCCATCCCATTCTTCCCAGAAAAGCACGAGCAAGATAACAGTTCGTGGAGGGCAGCTTTTTCTGCCTGAAATGGAGCTGGTGTCTCCTCCCTGCTCACTAACCTCGATCAAGGGGTAGGTTAAGTCCTGAGATGGCATAGCAATGTGGCACACACCAGGTGACAATCACTTGTCCTGCCACCAAACTTCAGCCCATTGTCTGACCTTGCATTTCTATGGGCTGGAGTTCCCCTTGAACAAATGTTCAGGTGTGCGGTTGTCTTCATGGATGCCTCTACCACTAGCTGGGGTACCATGTACAATGAGCAGAGGTGTTTGAACTGGACCCCGTGCATTGGGATATGCATTGTGATATCAATTGCCTCAAGTTGCTAGCAGTATGTTTTGGGCTGGGGTGCTTAAAAATGCCAAAGAGCCAAAGAACTCTTACAACAGTCTTCAACTGGCGGTCCAGTTGATCTAGAGATGCTTTGGAGCCACACGGGTAGTCCTGTTTGACTCTCCAAACATGTCCCACTGCCAGTCGTTTTACTCCCTGACCCAGGAGATTCTCGCACGGATGCCCGGCCAAACAGCTTGCCCCTGGGCCTACAAAAGTATGGGTTTCCCTAATCAAGCCTACTCGCACAGACACAAGGAGACACAAAGAGTCTTGTTAGTTGCACCTTAGCTTTTGCAGCGCATTTTCAGAAACACCTTCACCTGTATAGATCTGCTAAGGGTAATTCATGTATATGTTACACAACAGGAAACATGTGCGATGCAGAGAGATGAGAAGAAGCAGGTTTCAGCATAAACTCTCTTTATTCAAACGGCAAAACAAAACACTTCAAATATAAACAAAACAAAACGCCACACTTGCGCAAAACGCTCGGGAAACACAGAACACGAAGATGACATCCACACACTTAGTAAGCAAAGTCAGCGATCGACAAAGATATGCGAAAACATGAGGGTTTAAATACACAGAATAATGGGGAACAGCTGAATGACTAACGAGAGGAATTATAGACAAGACAGGTGAATAGTATAGTCTGTGAACAGGTGAATAGTATAGTCTGTGAATAGTATAGTCTGAATTGTATAGTCTGTATTTTATTTATTTTTTTAGTTCGTATAGGTTAACTTTTTTATATATATATTTATAGTCATGTGTCAGTAGGTAAGTCATGTATAGGTTTATATTGTTTCATGTCATGGTTGTATGTCTGTACCTATGTAGCACCGTGGTCCTGTGAGACACGACATTTCGTTCCACTGTATGTACCCACATGTAGCGGAATGACAATAAAGCTCAACTTGAACTTGAACTTGAAGGAAACGACACAGGAAGAACAAGGAAGGTAGCAGGAAGTGAATAGACATGCCCGTATTGTGACAGTATTCTATATTGTACAGCAGCAGCATGCATTATTTGCTCACAGCAGTGTGTTGTCTATATTGCCAGTGGCAAGTCCTGAACTTGCTCTGCAGCAGAAGCAATAACCAGCAGCAGCAGAAGTGTAGCAAATTTATTCCACCTAGACCAAGCATATTAACATTGTCATATACATTACCATGACAAACACTCTGACAGTTGTCATGATAGAAACAACATGAATATGAATTTGTACAGAATACATTTGCAATACATTTTAAATGTGTCAGTAGGTCCATATTGTATGTTTGAGTATACATCCAATTCATATTGTTCAGTATGAATATTACTGAGACATGGCTACAGTGTGACATATTGGTGTAAGAATTCTAATGCATTTTGAGAGCCCAACAGTGAACTGGACTTTAATAGCAGTATGTGCAGTGCAGTATGTGCAGCACCTGTGCAGTGCAGAACTGTGTTACATGACCAATCCCCTCAATGGCTGAAATGGAAAATAGATGATAATTGGAATGACAAAGGCGATACAGTATACAGATTGTGTGTATGCAATTGAATGGCATGTAAAACATCCCATATTCCACCTTCAGAACACTTCCTTGAAACACTTACATTATACAAGTGTGATGACAGGATATTAAGCTCCTTTAGAAACTGGAAAAAATAGGACATAAAAGCCCCAGCTTGTACCTTTTGATTTTAAATTGAACAAATCTGTCTTTCAGCATCTGTTGCAATGAAACGACCGTCGCCGAGACAGACAAAACAAATCCAGTCTCCTTTTTCTCTGCATAAATGTGTCGCAATTAAGGCCGCTCCAAAGGATAAAAAGCAAGTCAAGGAGAGTTAGAACATGTTTTTTTTCTTTTTTCCACTTCTTTTTAAAGTCCTTTTCTTTCTTTCCCACTTGGCAATGGACTTTTTTTCTAATTAAGAAGTTTTTTTTCAAGAATGAATGGTGGACATATGTGCTGCGACACATTCCTCACAGGCCAAAAGCTAAACCAATACTGCTTATCGTGAAAGAGAATCATGGGTAAATGTAAACCTGGTCACAAGCGCTATGATGACTTATGTGAGTGGCATGAGGGAACATTTAATCATACGGCACTGACCATCAGCCAGCGTGCAACATTGGATTTGTGCTTCTGAAAGTCCCCACAAGGGTCCCACTGTGAGTAGGGGCACCTTCATGCGTCACGTTGACTGTGGTGATGGAGCACTGTAGTCAGGGACTCTGCGGCCCAGCGCATGAGGGATCAGCCTCACTGCAGGGCAGCAGGAACAGGAGGATTTGTCAGGACCTTCTCTACTGTGATCCGTTCCTAAACTGTGCTTCCCAACAAATTTGGCCCTGTTACTAAAGTTATTTCCTTGAAACAGGTCCAGTGCAGTATGTATTTGTGAGAAGTTATATTATGACAATGTATTATTGTCATCCTCAAACTACAATCTTCTGTTTGTATTTATAATGAATGTTTTTAGTTGTTTTTAATGTTTTTAGGATTTATGGGGTTCTCAGGCTTAAAGATAATAGAGTAAGGGTAAGAAAATGTGATAGCACTTAGACTGTAATGCCATTAGGTTTATATGCATTGTGGGAACATAAGGAGTAAAGATGGGCCACTAATCGGGAGAAATTTGGGTATGGAGCCTGACCCTTGAGTTAATTAAAACAGTTTTATTGCCCTTTCTTGAATTAATTAAATGGATATTTGATCTCTCTAACCCCCATCCTCAGTTCTGTTTCCATCCTTCAATAAACTTTTCCTCTCACAGTCAGAAATGTCAGCTACTGCCTAATAGCCAAATGGGTTTTAGCACATTTTCTTTACAAAAAAAATGACAACATGCTATACAGTTAACCATATGCATATATGTTAAACACTTCCTGTCCATAATAAGTTGTTTCATTTGAAGACGAGCAGTGAGAGCAGAATGGAGGAAAGATCTTTTAGGATATTAATGATTAATAAATGTTTTGCATGGCCTTCATATGGTTCTTAAATTGAGTATATTTATACATTTAAAAATATTAATATATTAACATATTTTCTGTAATTTTCTTAACATTTCACCAGCCATTTTTCATTATAATTATTCTATTTTTATTGTTTTTAATTATTTTATGACCCAATTATGTTATTTTCAGTGCACTGTAATTTATTACTATTTTCACTAATATTTGTTTTTATTATAAATGAAAAGCAATTTAAAATGACATTTTTACGTATTTGTATATGACCCAAATGTAGTCTGTGATATATTTATAATTATTCTTAATTAATAATCATCATTAATTAAAATCATAGATTAAAAGTAAATTTGTAATGATTTGTATATGACCCAAGCATATTACAATGGAGCACAATGCAATGTCTCACCATTTTCATCTATAATTGTTTACTAACATCTGTGATGTATTTTTTTTAAATTCTGTATTAATAATTATTATAAAATGAAATCATAATTAAAAAAGACATTTTAATTATTTTATATGACCGATTTATATTGTATTTTAGGGGTAATTACTTCTTACCATTTTAACCTTTAATTTATTTATTTGTAGTTTTTTATTATAATGTATCAGTATTTATTATTTAAATGTTATATTTGTAATGTATAATTTTGTTTATGCAGAATTATTGTTTGGATGAATAGCCTACCAGTATATGCTTTAATAGGAAGTTAGATATTGCTTGTTTTCTCTTGCTCCAGGTTTCCTCTCTGGGATTCTGAGAGTGTGATAGAAATCCAGGACAGTTTTAGTGCAGTGGTGACATTTTGTCATCTGTTAAATGCAGAGGGCCACTCGGGGGGCTAATGAGGAGCATTTTTAGTGATCAATAAATCATGTGTTATTGATTTTTTTTTTCCTAAGCCCTCTTCTGTTCTCTGAAAGTCAGCCACCTCCCAGGAAGACGCTATTAAGGAGGCCTGAAACACTTGAATAATCAACTCCAGAGCTGACCACTGGCTCAGATATCTGTGATGATGTCATCACCAGTCTAGAGCTACCAGCTTATTTACAGTAGATCCATGAAGGATACAGAAAGCTATTAATAGAAGACAGTGAGACATTCTGTACATAAGGTGTGTCCAAGTTGATGTCATATTTTACTTTGCACTGATGCGGAAGTTGTAGCCTCAGAGAAAGACAGCTAGGGTTTGGCATTTTGGGACATGGCCTTGGTTTCAAATAACTGGAAACATGGAGCTGATCACAATGATATAGGTGATATATGAATCTACTTGGTAGAAATGGTTGCTTATGGTGAGAATAGTTACTTCATTTCCTGCCAGAGTGTGGAAAACACTTGTGATTTGCAGATGTTGTGACCGTCATCACGCATCCATTCACATGAAAGGAGTTATAGTGATAAAACTGTCAAAGGGATAACTGTCCAAGTTAAAGTGATGATATAAATGAATCATTTGTGGAATCAACACTGTCAAAACTTTTTCACAACTTCAGATATTTTGACAATGCCTGTCACTGCTTTGAGAATGGATAAATATGTTGAGTTTCCTGTGGGCAAAAAAAGGATTTTTAAGACTGTCAATGGTGTTACTGAGCTCTTTATCTGCTTTAAGATAATACACTGAACAATAGGTATCGTAGTGCGACAACATTGATGATGGCTTTGTTATACTTTGTGAGAAAATCAGGTACAACAGCTGTTCTTGGACGCTTGATGCCAGTGTGCACTGTACAAAGTTTTCATGAAGCTAAAAAAGTATTAATTTCATTTTGCTTCAGGTACTGTTATGTTCTATCAACATTTTTAATTAGGGGTTTTCTGGGAACTAAGGGTTTTATAATACATTCCCATTTACGTCTTCCTAGCCTAACGATACGGGTTGCATTGTTGGACTTAAATTTTGTCATGATTTACTTTATAACTTGTTGTCTTGTGATGTTAGGTTGATACCCTTGTTGTTTTTCATGTACCAAGTCTTGAGGTCTGTATGTGCTGATTTAAGGCATTCCATTTGTGTTTTTTCTTTCTTATTTGTTTTTTTATGAGATGAAGTTTGGGGTCAGAAAAAAATTCATAATTTTTTTGGACAAGAAATGATTTAGTAATTTTATATAGCAATTTATTTAGCAATGACTAAATAGATCAAAAGTCACAGTAAAGACTTTCACATTATTACAATGAAAAAAATAAAATAAGCAGCAACTGTTCCCAACATCGATGGTAACTCATAGAATATATGTAAAATCAAACTTGCATAGAAACTTCTTAAAATGTACTTTAAAGAATTATTCAGAATTGTTATGACTATGCCACATTTTAGGTCATGGCTATTAAAAACATTATGAAGCTTTGTTTATTTTTCTTTACTTGTATATAACTTCTTTACGCTGTGTAATATAAAATAGATTTGATAAAATACATTTTATTAAAGTTTATATCTCTCAATACTATGTTTGGCCGCAAAGGGAACGATAGGTAAAAAGCATTCATCCTCGTCAGAGAAGGGGACCTATAGCGACAGTGACACTCCCTCAGTTGTGTCCTTTGGCCTTCCTGTTAGCAACAAAAGAGTGGACTTGTCGAGTCAAACAGCAGGCTCTAATCATATACTCAATTAACAGAACTGGGGATAGAGATAAGATGCCCTTTCCTTTGGATGAAAAAAAGGTTAAACATTTATGAACAGATATAAATCAGTTAGCACCTGCGAGGCTCCAGGGGTGGCAGAGGCTTTGCCAGCACCAGCCGGGCACTTGTGGGAGAGGGAGAACTCCTCTCTGGCCGCTGCCTGCCGTCCTCTTTCCTGTCCTGTGGAGTGCCCCCTTGCATGGATCTAATTATCCTCTTAAATTTATATCTGCAGCCACAGGAGGCCCCCCGGGATTAGACTGTGTGTGTTTAGCAAATTGATAAAGAGACTTGGTGTTTGGAGGAGACTGATATCCACTCCTATATGTGATCTCTCCACCTCGGTGAACACAAGCAAACAGTCTTTGACCAGCAGAGGCGAAGCTTTGCTGAATACAAAGCGGTTTCCTGTGAGAGGACCGTCATTTTAGGAAAAAGTGTCAATGGTAGCTCCATATGATCATCTTTAAGAGTAATGCTCATTTGTTCCTGGGCCCCTGTATTAAGACTCCATATAATTTTGTTATACATGTCTCCTGAAATGGGACCTTCATTTTGAAGAGTGATCATCTGATGCGGTTGGAGACTGTTGGTTAGGTATTAATCTCGAGCACCAAACAGTAAACAGACCTGGCAATAGGGTTGGAAGGAAACCAAGAAACATTTTAGCTTAAAACAGTTTCACTTCCTATTGGGAAATAAGCAAGGCTGAATGAATATCAGTTAATAACTTAAATTGTGGTCGTTTTGGTTGGATACAGACAACTGGAAGTTTCATAATAGAGTTTTATAACTTTTAATTGGATGTGAATATGATGATGGCTCATTCACGGACACAAGTTAAGGTTGACAGGGAAACAATGATACAAACATGCCACGATCCAATTATATAAAATGTCATGGGGAAATAAACAAAGAAAACATGGACACAATCCAAACACAGCTGAAAAAAATGGGTAGACCTTTGCATTGAATACCTTTAATATTTGCACTTCAGAATTGATGCAGGTCATTATAAGGCCTGAAGACCAGTCTGGCTTCACTGTCTTGTACTAATTGTTTGTCGACCGCAGCATGTTGACCACTATTGGGGCCAAAACCTCAAACCTCAAAACTATTAAATGAGTATTCCTGTGGTCAATGAGAAATACCAATGACCACAGAAATATCAGCAATAGAAGAGATAAGGAGACCCAGTGCAAAAAAAGAGTTTTGTGTGCGTTTGTGTGTATATATATATAAATATATATATACATATATATTAGTAATATAGTTTAAAATATACAATATAGTAAAACTTGTCTCATATATAGTACAAATGCATAAAAACAAATATTAGAATCAGTATTTAACCAGAATTAGTATGGTCTTTTTCTATCTATCATTTTCAAAAGTAGTATTTTTCTTGCTAATTAAAACATAATGTGAGAATGATCCATCGCCTTAATAATTTAAGACAGTTTCAATGAACGTGTACAAATACAAACCTGCATGCATTGATTTGTTTAGTATTTACATATATTCGTTTAATGTATTGCCCTCTTGAAGCGCTTGCATAAATCTCCTCAATTGATGTGAATAAATGGCAAATGGAGGGAAAAAGCCAGAAGAGAGAGGGAAATAGAAAAAAGAGGTCTGTAAATAAGCATCCTACATCCTGCTTTAACTGACTTTAGGTCCCTTTGTGGTGATTAGCTGTCTCCCATGGGACAAGTGAGTTAGCAGAAGCAAAAGCTTTCTAATGAGCTGAGCTCTCGCCCCTCATCCCTGTCCCCTATCCACACGCTTGCGCACACACAAATTCAGTCCCCATAGAAGGGCCAGTGGCTGCCTGTGGGTCCCAGGAGTGGGCTTTAGTGCACCTGTTCTCCTCATAATCAGAACATTTCTCTACTCCACGTCCAGACCCTGCCAATTGTCCAAAGATGGGGTGTATTTCACATTTCTGGGACTAGCATTTCCTTTGTCTTATTTTTTCATGAAACTTTAAGAACTTTTTATTGACTATGCTAGTTGTTGTATGTTTTATAACACTGAAAACTAAAATATTTTAACTATTAATGACAGCTTACTTTTTAGACAGTAGACAGGTATTTTGCCGTTATAAAGAATCAGTATTTTTGTGGGATATAACAACAATTCATTGAGCAAAAAGTTAATATTAACAAAACATTTTTCAGAACATAGGCGTAATTTACAGGGTCTTTTATTTAAAGTGACTTACTTAAGCATTCAAGTTGTTCATTTTATGAGTTTATTGAACCCTTGATCTTGGCATTGCTACTAATAAGAGCTTTATTGTTTAAGCTACAGGAACTACTTTTCTATTTTTTTTTTTAACTGTTGTAGTGGGATATTTGAGCTGTGTACACTATTTTGAACTAAATGTCTGAAACCAAATAACAACTTTTAGAGAAATATAATTTTAAAAAATGCATATTTGTGCAATTGGACATTTGATTCAATATATTTTAGTTTATGAGATTTAGCCATGTGTGACAACTTCCCCATGTGACAACAAGGCCCAGTATTACCTACATATTTTTTCAACTTATAGAAATGTAGTGGAATACCAATACATTTCTATAAGTGGAATACCACTTTATGAGTTCTGAGACAGTGAAATGCTAAAAATACACACACGGACAACGACTCTTATTCTTAACTATTTATTTTCCCATCTTTGAATAGGACACATTGTTTACAGCTCTTCCAAGGCTGCAGGCAACAACGTCCAAATATTTTGTGAGGCGGCACAAAGGGACGCAGAGACGCAAAGCATTGGCAGATGGAGAGAGGCATGATGAGGACCTCTGTGTCAGGCAAACAACCTCCATGCTGCACAATTCCCTCAGCAGTGCTTGACAAAGGCTGTACCTGCCTCCTGATTGTGCACATGTTCCATCTCCCTGGGAGATCCTCCTTAGGGGCGGTGCGTGGAAGGGAGAGCGTTCCGAACACAAGTGGGAACTGAGCGTTTATACAGATGATTATCCAGACTGCAGTCGGAGAACAAATAAACAAAATACAGGTCTCTCTCAGGAGCCTAGAATCACTGGATCGGCCACTGCCCTTGTCTTTTGTGGTCCCTCACATGGCATTAGAAAGACGCTCCATCATGGTGCAGGCGAGAGATCTGTAAGGGTGTGTGCAAAAGCAAGCAGTCGCCTTCTAAACTTTTCCATTATTGCTTTCAAAACTTTGCAAAGATCTCATCTGCACATTTCAATCCACGTTTCAAAATGATCATTGCACATCTGTTATTGTTGTGTGTTACAGCAAACTGCAAGATACTTGCTGCCATATGTAGACAGGGGTGATCACATCTTATGTGTGTGCTTGTATCTATTTTAAATTGCGTAAAATATTGATCCTAAAAGAATAGACCACTCATAGCAAGATTTGCTTGTTGCACCTAATTGCATAATGATATGTAACCTGCAGAAAGTGTCAATGGTAAAAACAAATATATATGAGTAAAATTGTCATATATATAATATGATATACATCTGTTTTGTAGCTGTGTGCTACAGTATACAGTAAGATGCTGCGTTTGAAATGGGTAACATATTGTTCTTAGTCCACCAAATAAAGACAATTCTGTCTTCATTTGCTCACCCTCATGTAATTTTAGAAACTAATTGCCTGTATTTTTGTCCGTACAATGAACGTCAATGGGAACCAAAACTGTGTGGTTAACATTCTTCAGAATAACTTTTGTTGTGTTCCAAAAATTCCTAAAAATTTTGAACATAATTAGGGTGAGTAAAAGATGATAGAATTTTCATTTTTGGGTGGACTATCACATTAAAATCAAAGAAGTTCAAGTAAATAACTCTTGCTTAGTGATGAATGAAGAGTGATTCAAGATGGCAGCTGTGGTTTGTTGTACGAGTTCAAAAAATCTTGTTATTGCAATGGCAGGCAGGGCCATTACAGCTTGCTGCCACCGTGGCGTTCTGAGTCACACGTAAAGTAGCGTTGTTCTGTGAGAGGTAAGTCTGATAAAAGGGCAATTGCTGCCTGCTAGCTGTCCATCACAGCTCAGTGTAAACAGGCCAGCATGGTGCAATAATCTGGGGAAGTGGCCCTGTTGCTCTCTGCATCCTTCTCTTGTTGTTTTCTCCTCTTTGGCCCACAGGGGGTGTTTAGACCAGGCCGCGTGACCCAGCAGCCTGGAGAGGGCCCTGGGAGGGGTTCCTGTGCCACAGGTGATGCCTCTCTGCAATCTGCCCCTTTGCCCAGCAGGCCAATCAAGCCCGTAGTGCACGTAGCAACCTGCAGGCAGGGAGGGGCCCGAGAGGACCTTCTGTCCCTCTGAAAGCTCAGAGGAGCCCGTCACCACCTCGTTTAATTACCTCTGTGTTCTTCATTAATTCATGGGCATCTTAATGCCCTGCAGGCCGGAGAGAGAGAGAACGAGACAGACAGGAGGAGGAGGAGGAGGAGGGGTGTGTGGCGCAAGGGCGCTTCCAAAACAAAAACAACCCCGCCAGGAGCAGCGTTGGTCGCTTAGGATGCTCCGCTGGGATTTCCTTGGCTACTTATGTTAAGACCTTTATAATCATCTCCATATTGTAAACAGGGCTCAAGGGTCAGCGATCAGCATTTTTTTTCCCTGAGAGAAAGAAGCAAAACAAATCTCTCAAGTCCAGCCTTATGGCCAAATTACACCTGAGGTAGGTTCTATTAGGGACACAGTAAGTGATTTGAGACAATGAGAAATGGCAGGAGATGAAATGACCATAATGACAACCGAGATTTTGATATCAGCCTGAAACCACAAATAGTTAGATAGTGAGAATCTCAACAATCTTCAACTTTACGTACTGAAAAAATATATTAAATAACTTTAATTGCTGCCACTGTTTAAGTTAAATCAAGTAAAACCCCAATCTTGATCAGTCAGTTAGATTTGACTTTTGAATTTAGTGGAATTGATTGTGAAGGGAGAGAGATGCATGTAAGGAAAGATGTTTGCATATCAACAAGAAACAAAGATATAAAAAATATAATTTCCACCATTACCAGTTTCATCACAGAATGCAGCACACCATAGATGATTTGAGATGTGGAAGAAAGGCAAAAAATAAATAAAAAATTCTATATAATAGATGCATATACTCATTGTTGATTGTAATGAAAGTGGCCATATTTGAAGAAATACTTTATAAAAACTGATTTTTACTCTCCTCCCTCTACGATACAATGAATAAAAAGGTGAAGAATGAATAAAATAAACAAGGGTTAAAAGAAACCAGACACAGATGTCTCTTGCTGTATCATTATATATTGTCAGAAATGGCTGGACATCTGACTTTGTAGGTTCCTTATGAATCTGAGAATGAAAGCTTTTGACAGGTGTTCATCAGCCAACAATAGGCAGCTTTTGTATTCTATCTGATGTCATCAGTGTATGTGTGCAGCACACAGGGGCTGCTCCTGACACCCAGGTCTCAGGGAGTGGAAAGTTAATCCTGTGACAGATGTGTCTTCTCTCTCCTGGCTCCCGGTCATGCTGCAGCAGCAACATCGGCGCCTTTCAGCCCGCCTCCCTCTCTTTCCCCATAAATATATAGAAGAGGTAAATGTTCACTCAATGCTTGGTGGAGTCCCAAGAGTCAGGCGTCCATGAGCGGCGTAACGGCGAAACAACCCCCCCCCCCCCCCCCCCCCACCATCTTCCTCTCCCATTCCTTCCGTGTCACATGATTTCTCGAGATTGACAGCCTCCCCAAAGAGTGAGAGCTGGAACAGATGGAATATGAATGGTTCAGTCGTGTATGAAAAAGGTGTCTGGGCAAAGGAGCGTCAATGGGGGAACTGCAATTGCAATTTAAGTGTGGCTAAATCTCTTTGTCTTCCTGTTCTCAGATCTCTCAGAAAAGCTACAGGAAGGTTTGAAATCAGTTCTGTGTGCAAAACAAAACATTACGATGTGAGCGATATTACACATTTTAAGAAAATAGATCTCTATTCCCATCAAGTCTGAGACATTCACAATTTTTGAGGTAATTTTGAAGTTTGATTTTACCTGTTTTATGCATTACCATATTATATATGATCCAAATACAAAAGTCTTTCAGTTACACCGAAAAGGTACACTACCATTCAAAAGTTTGGATTAGGGTAAATTTCAGCATCATTACTGCAGTCCTTAGTGTCACATGATTCTTCAAAAATCTGATATGCTGATTTTCTGCTCAAGAAAAGACTAGTTGACTAACTATTGTGCTGGATAATATTGTTTTATGGAAACTGTGATATACCCCCCCCCCCCATAACATAATTTATTCAAAAAAATTTTTTTTATTATAAATGTCCTTACTCTCACTTTTGATGAATACAATTATTAATTTCTATCCCCCCCAAAAAAAGAAAAAAAAATCTTAATAACCCAAACTTTTGAATGATTTGCACCACCAGTAAAGAACCTCTCATTTAAAGTGTAATGGAATGTGTTTTTAAGGTAGAAGTGTGAATTTCATCATCTACTTTGTTGAAGCAAGTAATAACAGTCAACATTTGTGGATTCAATTTCTACCAATTAGAAATACTGCCAAATTCTCGTTAAAAAATATGATTATATCTCCAACAATTTTCTTAACACAGTCAGCATGTACTTTACTCATTAGTGACTGTCTCAATCATGTCTTTAATAGGCATATGGTTATTATGAGATGCCATTTCAAACCATGTTAAGCACAGCAAGGAAACCCATTAAATCATAAGTAGGGGGATTTTTCCCAATGTGAGGTCATAAAGGAAAATGATAAGACGGAGGGTCTTGGTGAAAGTCATAACTCTTTAAAGTTTTTTTTTTTCTTTCTGTGGCAATGTCTTCCTAGAAAGGACAAATTCAAAGCCTAGATGCTTCCGCTGTGCCAACAAGGGTCCTGTCACAGTTTGTCAGTACATGCATATATAAACATTAAATATGATTGATAAGCGTTTCTTATGCTCTCCCAGGCTTCGATTCATCTTCTGGAGTCAGAGTAGGGTAAGAGCGTCTGTCTTGCTGGTCCCTCGACATCTATTTGCTTTTAAGCGCTAAGTCATTATCAACTAATACATGTAGATTGTGTTAGGAGCGAATGGTGTGCAATGGAATGAGGGAAAAATTAGTGAAGTGTTATGGGGGACAGCAGATGTTAGGCTGGAGTTATTACAAGCTGAGATGATTAGCTGAAAAACATTACTTGACAAAGTGGTGGCACGCAGATGACAGCTGAAGTATTTTATGCTGGAAATTTGCAACATTTCTAGTGACAAGACAAGCAGAGCCCCTCATTGCAACACAGCCTTAAATACGAGCACAGGAGAAAAAGCTGTAGTCCCTTTTGTCCTGATGAAAATATGAGATATGATCACTCTCCATTATTTGAACTTGTATTATATTGATGTTTTCTAGGGTCGATGTTGCTTGCGTGAACTATATAAAATGATTTCTGTGTGATACGGCTCTGACATGACATGCCCAATTAGCTATGCGGAAAAACTTCCTGTATTTACGCTGAACCCGAGCACGCAAGTTTCTCGCTTATCGCGTGACGGAGTTTACATATTAAACGTGATTATGTTATGGTTGCCCAAGCAAAAAGATTCCCTTTACTGTCAATTACGAAATAGACAGAATGGAACAAAAAGGGGGAAATTTAAACGTCTCCAACAACTTCCTGTAATTTCAATTTATTGAGAATGAAACAGAGGATAAAGATTTAGAAATTATAAGCTATTATGCACCAGCGAGAGAGCAGGGCTGAGGGTAACTTCATAAAATACAGCTGACAAGCCTAAGCAAATTACCCAAGACCATTACAAAAATCACTTAATTGCTAACCATTCTGTCAGGTCAATTGACGCTAAATGAAAAAATAACAGAAAAGCGTTTATGCCGCAAAAGGCGGGCTCTGAAAAGGAGGTGAACACTTAGAAGGGGGAATGGGTGGAAATGCACTGCGTAAAGTGCTGTAGTCTTTTTCAGAACAAGCAATTTACCTCATAGCTTCTTCTGCTTAGAAGTGTATGACCCTTTTTTAAATGTATCTCTTATTGTTTCAAACAGTAATAACATTGCATTTATTTTAGGATAAGTAAACTTATACAGATGTATGTTTGTTTAGTTTCATTACATTTGTTTTCTGTCATGAGTTACTCACCGCCATGTTAAAATCGATATGATTTTCTTTGTTGCACTGACCACAAACGTTGCTGGGATGTTCTTCTACATAACTCCTTTTTTGTCCCTTTTAGAAAATCAGATCAGTTCGGAATGACATGAGAGTGAGCAAATGTTGACAGCATTTTCCTTTTTGGGTGTTCTTTGAGTTCTGTGTGTGTTTCACCAATTCATTTCAGTTGGTTTTCATTTTCCTCCTCTCCTGGCTCACTGTTCAGTGCCTGCAATTCATCATGGCGTGAGTTCAGACGGATCTGAGCGGTATTATCGTACAATCGCAACATGTTACCTACCACAGGATCTAAGGGAAAATGGTGTGATTGAAAACACGGCCGAGTCTAGAGCTTTTCCCCTGATCTGTAGCGCATAATGAATAAGGAGCTGCTGATTAATAGATAAAAAGTGATTAATAGCTGCACTGATTATCGAATCAGGCCCCTCACCGGAATAATCAGTTAATTGATCATTATTCTATGGGAGCTGTCAGTATCCACGGTGGTGGTGGTCTTCGGAGAACTCTGAAATTGGAGTTTACTTTCCCTGTCAGACATAGAGAGGCAACATAGAAGAAGACCCAACTGCAAAATGTTATCCTTTCACTGAACAGAATGTGAGTCCCCCCACCTCTTTTTTTCAGTAGACTCTCTAGTCATGGTATGCATTTCGTATTATAACACAGAATAGAATAATTGAATATAATATATTTTAAAACAACATTTTTTATAATGCATAATGCAAATATGTATATATAGTACTCTGCAAAAGTCTTAGGCATGTTAGTATTTTCAGCCCCCACAAATTATTTTAAGCCTGTTATATATATATATATATATATATATATATATATATATATATATATATATATATATATATATATATATATATATATATATATATATATATATATATATATATATCTTCTATTGTAGTGTATTTGTGGGAAATATCAGCTTTTTTTTTTCCAGAATATCAGATTTCCCAACATTCCTTGTTCCATTAATTGTACTAATCCAGTGAATTATTATTATTATTTTTTATGCACAATAAGTCTGACAACAGCTGGTTTGATCCACACGGAGATCCAATCTCACCATCACTGAGTGTGTCTGTGATTACATGAAGAAATAGAAAAAAACTGAGACAGACTAAACCAAAAGAACTGTGGCAACATCTCCAAGACGCTTGAAGAAACCTTTCTACAAAACTATGGTACTGACATCGCTGCAGTTCTTCTATTGAAGGCTTTTGGACAGTAAAATTATATATAACATAAATTTATATTAAAAGTCATAGTTAATACTCAGAATTGGACCTTAAACTTGACTCAATAAATTAATTACTAATTAACAATTACCTAATTACTGCTTAATAATAGTTAGTAAGGCAGTTGTTAAGTTTAGGTGGGATTAAGGGATGTAGAATATGGTCGTACATAATAATGCTTTGATATTTGCATTAATAATGCATTAATATGTGTATAATGCATTCATATGTCACTTAAACAGTAATATTTTTAAAACTAAAGTATTACCATATAATTTTTTGACATCTGATCGTATCACGACTATTTTATGCTACATTTTCAGCTTTAACCTTGTAGACACATCTGTATTTACATGGGTTGTTACAGTGTCATTCGTTTTGACCTGTATGGCAAAGATTAAACAGGTTTTTGAAATGCTTAAGATAATGAGATCAGTCTAAAACTCTGTAGACAGATTTGCCAAGGAAGATGCACATCTTATCAGTCTATTCAGAATCCCTCCTGTATCGATGTCAGATTACACACCCTGCTGATGCTCTTCCTGTTGTGCTTTGCTGTTCTGCTCTGTTCTACAAGAGAAATCACTAACTCCCAAGCGTACTATCATGGACCTTTGGGAATCAACCATCGAGAATGGAAAAGATAATCATATGAAAAGAAATATGTTAGGGATGCAGAGTATGGGGGACACAGGAGATCTATACAGTGTGGTCCAAAAATCTGAGACCACATTACAAATCTGAGATTTCATTTTCTTCTCTGTAAATAAATAGGTTCTACACAAATGTATAGAGTTCATGCAGCAATTGTCATTAAAGCAAAAGGGGGACATTACAAATTACATTGTAATTTCATTTAAAAGCAATGTTTCCATCAAATTGTTAATCTTGATAAAATAATTTGAAGATTTTAAAACATATATTTTTATAAAATAAAAATAGATAGTATAATTGAGGAATTTCCATGTTTTTTTTAAATGTAATTTTCGTCCAATTTGATCTCACTGTATATATGCATAATAAGACCGGGAACTTAGGTTGCAATGTTCTAGATGGGTCCTTGCCATGGAGTGGAAACAGTTTTATATTCATTGCTTTTGTTTATTTTATCTGGCCTTGCTGACTGGATATCGCAGTGTTGATTGTGTGTGTGTGTGAATAAGAGAGAGAACCTGAGAAAGAAAGTGTGTGCTCTGAGGCTCTGTGCCATCCATAAATAGTTACAATGTCACAAAATTGCTGTTCAACTGTATGTTCCCCGGTACATACGAGCGCTCAAAGTGGGCTATTAAGATTTCAAGAGGAAAAATAAGCTAATTGGTAAAATGACAATACCGCAAACCAGTTACACTGTGAAAATCCTGGAAACCGAGGACCATTAATTAACCTTAGCGCAACGATTACTGCTTACATTAGAGACGAACATGCAAGAGATGTTTTGTATTTTTTTTTATTTTGCTCTTTAGAGACCCTGGCGGAAGGCCCTGCCCCTGTGAGCTGTGATATGTTAACTGAGAAGCAACTAATTAGATGTCAAAAATTCATAAGGCCCTCTTTAATATTGCATATCTATCCCGGTATGTCATTTGAAAACAAGGGACTGCACAAACAGAGCGACCGCAACACAAAACCCCAGCAGGGACGCTGACAGGAGAAGAAGGCCGAGGAACGCGAGCGAGACGAGGAGGAACAGAGAAAGCACGAGAGGGAGGATGGCTCAGAGAGGGAAGGAGATAAAAGAAGAGGAAAGGGGAGGTACTGAAAAAAGCAGGAAACAATCAAAGAAAGTTCCTTGATAAGCCCCAGAGAACAGCACCTGTGGAAAATGTAATCTTACAAATTCTAGTAGAGGAGGCGGTAGGGAAGCTCATGATAATGTGATTGTGGGGAGAGGAGGGGCACTTGGAGGAACCGCAAGCAAGTAGCCCGGGTCCGGCTGAGGGGGAGGGAAGGGCGAGGGGTGGGGGCACGAGGGCCGGCGGAGAGGGGACTGACTTATCAAAGGCACTGGCAGGTAAATAGTCATTTACTATGCATGCACAATGAACAGTACATGGTGGCTTGACACAGACGGCAGGGCGATAATGAAAGGCACTGCTATTGTGGCATCCGTCAAGGGACTCTTTTTAATATTGCTTCCCTCTCTCAAGTGACGGAGAGCTGATGCTTCTTGGCGCCATCCTCCTCTTGTAAGTCACTTTGCATAAGATGAGACGGAGCTGAAGTGTGATGCATTATCGGAGCAGAGGGGCTGTGCAGAATGAGCTTTTTCCTTTTTCCTTTATTCCCTCCTTTCTTACCTTTACCGCCATATTAGTGGGAAGGGTTAGTATATTTATATTTATTTATATATTTATTAGTTAGGTTTTATTTTTGTATGTAATGCGGCCTCTTTTATATTTATATATATATATATATATATATATACTAAAATATACATATACACTGCCATGGTCATGTGTTCGATTCCCAGGGAAAGCAAGGACTGATTATAATGTCAATGTGTATCTTAAATGCAATGCAAGTCATTTTGGATAAAAGCATCTGTCAAATGTAAATATATTTATAGATGTATAAAGTTTCTGTCATTATCATAGTAAATGTTTGTAAGAATAGACATTGCTAATGTATTAAAGGTGAGCAGATATTATTTGCATAGAGAAGAGCATTTGAATTAGATGTGAAGATGACATCTAATTTTAATTCAATTCTGATCAAAGATATTTCTAAATAAAAGCAAATCAGAGACTGAAAGAAAGGGAAATGGGACGCAAAATAGTTCAGACAGTGACTGTTTGTAGAAAGCGGTTCTAATGAGGTACAATCCCATAGACTTTTGCTGTACGTTTATTCGAAAATCGAAACAGGAATTAAAGGAAATAATCCCCAGAGTGTGTTGAGTTGTCTTTATGGTTAAAAACATCCATTGTAAAAAAATATATTTTTTAAATATATATATATATATATTTAAATATATTATATATATATACCTAAAGTATTGAACTATATTGTGATTATTATGTTTGCTTAATTTTCTGACTGTGATTGTGTCTGCATTCTGCATGTCTGAGACCAAATCATTTTTTTGAATTAAAATGCATTCCTTCAATGAAAATCTAAAAGTTAGGCCATAAGCTTTTGTGTCACATACAGTATCTCTCTCCTTACACATCCTTTAACACAAAAACACACTGGTTGTGTCATGCATACCTGTATTCATTCCAATTTGAATTAAGTGACATGTTCTGATTCTTGGCCATTGAAGCAAAAAATTAGCTTGCTCTCCCTGTTAAAGGTCAAATTACTTAAGAAGGTCTGGAAATAAAGAGAGAGAATTAGAGAGAGAATGAAAGGGAAATCATTTATGCACCCATGCGCAAATATTTGAAGCCGCTACAAAAAGATTCCTGCATTGATGAGGAGAATATGAAGGAGCAGATGAACCACTGATTAATCAATGACATGATGATGACATCTCATAATGACATCTCACATTACAGGGGAAAAATATAATTAATTCCTATGTTCACATTATTATTATTATTATTATTAGTAGTAGTAGTATGAATTATTAATTATAGTTACTATACTTTAGTATATAGCAACAGTGAGTAAGGAAATTCTTGGTATCTGCTTCCACTTTTCTTTTCTTTTTAAAGTTTTGGAAATAAATATGACAAACTCAGTCATGGTTTAATAGACATGAGGTTCCGTATTTGTTTATTTAGCAGATAATCAATCCTTCTGAGCATAAACTCTTATCTCTTTCTCTCTTTCTCTCTCTCTCTCTCTCTCTCTCTCTCTCTCTCTCAAAAAGCCAAAAGATAAGGGAGATGTGAAACTTTGAATTTGTGTGCGATTAGAAGATAAAATCTCTCCGTCACTCTGTTTACCTTCCCCATCAAATGCCCCTGTTTATCTTTGCAGGTCACAAGACTAAAAGCGGATTGTATTCTGCAAATTTAGCTTGTTGCCAAAGCTGGCACAGGAGAATGATTTGTTCAAACAATATTTTTTCTACCTGCTTACATAGAATTGATAGCCAGCAATTTTTGCTTTTTTAATTCTTTATTTTTTTATTTTTTATTGATGGAGCACAAGGGTCAAGTTTGATTAAGCTTGTGCCCTAAAGGGATTCGATCTCAGTTTCTGATATATTATATATTTATGTAACTACCTGCCCAACTGATAGATTGATTGAAACGTACTAGTCAAAATTCACTCGTTTTGTGTTCTACAGGGTGAAATAAGTTTTGTGGTATAAGGCTGGGTAAAAAAAATATCAACGCATGATTTGCTGAAGGTGCCGTCGGACTGACCACATTAGTGATTCCTGCCACAGAAATAATCTTTTATTCCATTCATTTCACACACCTGAGCATCTCACTTACAGCCATTTAAACCGGTGTATTTCTGTTTCCTGTGCAGGAACTCAGCCCCATATAATTGACCTCATTAAAAGACAGCGAGTGCATAATGAACGGCAATGCAAACAGCAGATCGGGGCCTAGCTAAATAATTCAACAAACTGTCAGTCCCATGCGCCAAAGTGCTGTATGGCTTCACTTGAAGAGGTGTCGTAAGCGGCGCTGTCGAAATGCGCTCTGTCTGCCGATGATACCGATGCGAGATGCTTTGGAATCCAGAAGTCCGTTACCCCCCCTGCTCCATCCGCCGCCCCTCCTGCCAACGCCGCCACCGCCAAGCGCCCTCCCCCCCAATCAAACATCACGAGCCATCTTCCCACCTGTCACGGCTTAAGAGAGGGCCACTGCTTGCACTTCATTACCACTCTCTCACTTGGAGATTTCAAACAGATTTAAACTAATGAGGGAGCATTTAGAAACTCAGGGATGCCAATGTTGGAAGACGAAAGAGACCGGAGGGAGGGAGAGTTGCATACACACACTCACTCTCACGCAGAGACTCTATACTCACGTATACTCGGGCCGCGCACACACACACACACACAATCTCTCTGTGACTCTCTCTCTCACACACAGCCCAGGATTGTCAGCGCAGGTGAACAAAGTGAATGGGAGATGTGGCTGACAATAAAGATTTCTTTTAACATCAGTGAGAGCAGGCTCTGGAGACAGGCAGCCAGGACAGATGCAGAAGACGGTGTTACTCTGAGGGCCACGGATGTTTCCCTGAGACCTGGAGATGCCAGCTCTAATGATGAGCCCAGGAAGTTGCAGGCAGGCAAGATGCCAGCCGCAAATCTATTATTTCATTCTGCTTTTTTAAAGAGGATCTTTAATAGACACCCTAAATTTCAGCGAGTGTCAAGGGCTGCTTAAAGTTTAATTCTCCCCCACTTCTTTCCCTATTAATAGGCCACACAGTAAGAAAACAACACATTATTTTTTAATATCATGAAAAAAGAGAGCAAAAAAAGTCTGCTTTTGAATAACAGTCACAATACGTTTCAATGCAAGCGCCATCTGCCACTTTCCGCTGATCTGCAAATAGTTCCCTGGAATTGTGACACTAATTTACCGCACATTTCCACCTCGGTGTATATCCAGACAATTTTTTTTACAGAAGGTGAGGAAGAGTTTTGAACCCCACAGAAGACTAGCTACAATATCTAATGAGACGGAATGAGGTGATTAAATGTTTAAGTTCAGGGACTTTCAAACGGCATCTTGGGATGGGGTCACGATTCTAGAGACTGGGCTTTTTCCTCTGGTTCATGTGACAGACACTGTTTTCATGGCAATTAGGACAGGAACACATCCTTAAAAGTTTCATGATTGAAGCGTTTGATTTCTATTTTACATTCTATTGGACCTAGCGCTGCAGTTGGGATCAAATATCTCCATTCTCCTTCCAGCACTCATTTTCTTGGTCTGTGCCTTTCTCTGTATAATTAGTAATTAACACATTCTTTTGTGTAGGTCTCTCTTTATTTATGGCCAAGCGCTTGCCAAATTCCACATTCCTCCGCCAGGATCAGATTAATGCTGGAGTAGGAGGAACTCAGAGTACAGGCCAACCTCCAGTCAGTAGTGCTTACACTCCAGAACCGCACAGGACACCTGATAAAGAGTGTTTGTGACTTCTATTGAAATGAAACCTGTGAATGAATCAGTGCATGAACTTGTTTAGCAGACAGACACGTTAATTTGTGAGCATTAAAAAGTTCTCACTGTACTACGTTAATAACATAGATATGTTTTAAATGAAAATGTTAATTTATGCATAATTATTATAAATGGTACTTTATATAAAACATATATATATATATATATATATATATATGTATATATATATACATTCTGATATATATATCAGACCAGACAGGAAATACCACACAGCACTTATGCATACAAATGCAAATGTTGATGTATGTTATTTATTTAATTTTTTTTTTGCATAAAAAATGCATTATTGTTGTGGAATATAATATGCATTTGCTTTAAAAGCGATATATATTTTAATTCTGGGTACTGTGTTAGTTTTGATAGGAAAATTTACTAATTGATTGCCCAGCTCATTTATTATCTCTTTTAAAGAGGGCTGTTTGTTATTTTTCTGTTGTTTTACACTGCAAAAAAATATCAAATAAATAATAATAATAGTTAGAATAATAATAAATCAATTAAGTTCAAGTATATACAAATAAATATTTAATACTGGTATGGTACTGGAATGCTTCCTTCTTTTCTCACAACAGCCGCGAGAAAATGATGATGACACATTCGTACATTTTACCACCATGCATTGTTAAATCTCACTAACTTAGCTCATCTTCTACAATGTACCTTTTATGGCAGAGCAGGTGCAGCAGTAGCAAACGCTTTACTAATTCATTCATCACATAACATGAGCTAATCCTCTTTTCCTTCTCGGCCTCATCTTTACGTCTACAAAAAAAAGAAGAAGTGGGAAATAATGCGACAGCAAATAAACAAACAAAAACGCATGTTTGTGTTTTGGTGCAAATTACAGCCTAATCCAATCTGAGTACACCCACACCTGGAAAGTAGCTGTTATTTTGTATTAATTAATTTATTTTTGTTAACACTAAGACTTTTTAAAAGTCTTTTTGGTTTTTCTAACAGCTGTGGTCTGAGTTTCAGAACTTCCCAATATTTTCATCACTTCTTTGTTTAATATGCTCAGTTGTCATTTTGTGCTGGACTTTCATTGTTCCCCTTGACCCTTTATTTAATTAGCTGCATTTAATGTTCTTTAAAAAGTACCCATGGAGACGCAAGATAAATCTGATCATTTTCTCACTCGCAAAAACTGTGTCATTGAGTGCGCAGTGCAGTGGGGGTGCGTTCACACGGCTCTAAACGCCAGGCGGCTGCAGAACAGCTGAAGTTGAGAACGATGGCCTGGAAAACAGGATGCTAGCCTGCAGAGAAACAGGGTATAGCGGACGAGCCGTGATTATCACAGTCGTTAATGCTGTCACCTTTGAAAAACACCTCTCGTTGGTGATGGGTAACAAATACAGGTGTTTAATTTTGAAATTAAGCCAGTGTGAAAGTTCATAAGTGTGCTAATAGGGGTCTGTTAAAAGGAAATAATGAGACTTATGCATTTTAGAGACTTCTGAGAGACATACATAGTCTTGTTAAAATCTGGTGCTAAAGGGACATTATTAACATAAAAACACAGTTTTCTCACAATATGCAGCGTGGTCACACATTTCATGATATACATCATAGGAACTGTGCACACTGTGTTGGCCTGAGACCATCTGCATCAAAAAGGGCGTCCTTAAATGAACTTATGGATACACGCAAACATGCATGCATATCTCTCCGAGCGCATGTGTGCACATGCGCTCTCCATGACACATCTGAACAAACTTTCGATTAGGATTTATTGTATGGAAGACTGCACCTTAGTGGTGTGGTCCAGGAGGGGATGTTGCTTTTAAACCCTGGGAGGTCTGTGGACGGGGTGTCTGTGGGGTGTGAAGAACAGAGCTGTCATTGCTCCAGATTTATGTTGCTCAATAAGGATTCTGAGAGTCTGGGCCAAGTTAAGTCAGTACATAATTAAAACCTTTCTGTGGAATTTCTCTGATGTCAGAGCAGGAGCTGTGTCAGAAGGAGCAGTGCACAACTGTGTGCCACACACACTCACACACACTTTGGAAAAAAAGCTAGTGAGAAGGCACTTTCCACAACCAGGTTACAATATAGGGTCAAAAAAGGTCTTCAAAATGATCAGTGAAAAGTACCTATGCTTCAGAAAATATCGATCAAATATTAAATGACCTGTTTTATTTTTTTTATTTTTAAAATGAGGCTTAGAATTTAAAACCTAAAATCTTTGCGTTTTTCAAAATGTTTCAAGATAATTATTAATTATCAGACAACCACCATTATTATCAACAATATTATTATATTAATTTCTTAGGGTTTTTATTATAAAATAACAGACCACCCTAATGAATAATTAAATAAATAAATTACGGCTAAGAAAAAAAAAGAATTAAAATTACACACACACATATATATGCTTTAATAATGCTTTAATAATTAATTTAAATGAATACATTTAATACTTTTTTAGATGCAGCTTTGTAATGTCAGTGTAACGTAGTTGGTGCTGGTGTGCGATGCGGAGATCACAGAGACACGGAGATAAAGAACTCAAAAGACTTTATTAACAAAACTAGAAACAAAAGGGCACGCGAGGGTGCAAACTCAGAAAGTATCCACACACAAACGACTTCCAACAAAGACATCCAATAACCGACAACCGGGGAGTGCACACGGGGAACTTAAATACTGACTAAGATTAACTGAAACACAAAACACCTGTGACTAATATGTGATGGAGGGGACTGGGTGATGGTGAGAAAAGGAACGGGGAGCATGTGACAAAGACAAGGTAAACTAAAAGTCCAGAGTACAGTGAAACTAACATAAACGTGACAGTCAGGGCCATTTTAGCGGGTGTGGAAATACATTTGATATGCATTTTTGTATTAGCCATGAAAAGGCACATTTCACTACTTTTTTAGTTTGTTTTATGTATAACAGTTTTATCAGTATTCAATAAGGACAATCCTTTGAAATGTCTACATCTTTGACCTGTTATAAGTGGTCTAAAAGAGTCGTTTTTCAAGTCCCAAGTTGCAATCTTTTCACTACAAAGCTCAGATTAAAGTGAAGCTCATTGAGTGTCATGAGAAACATCTGGATGACAGCAGTGAAACTCCATACAGAGGTTCCACTCTCATTCTAGCTGGCCTACAAACACGCCACAAGAAGCCACTGGCAATCTTCATCACAACAGCCACTCACTGGCCTCTGCTTGAGAAACAATTCAGTTTCATCTGTATGAAATAACATGACAGAGTCTGATTTCCTTCATAAAATCTCGTCTTTGATGCTGCTTTTTCTGACCACGATGGTTTGAGGATTAATCATAATAAAGATTTGTTTCTTTTCTCTGGTGTTCTGGTTGATGATTTTCAAATTGCTGTCAACGTTCACAGCAAGCAGTTTTTCAGGCCTGTGGGTGAGTCGAAATTCAAGCGGTGTGCTACGTCATTGACCAGGTCTGGACACGGAGAGAAGTGTCATGTCTATCAGCCTGCCTCTTTCTCTCTCTCTCCTTCTCTCTCACTCTTTCTTTCCCATTCTACATCTCTAGATTGTGAGGTTAAGTTCTGTTCTGAGGCCAAGTATTTTAGCCAGCAGGCACATGCTAAAAGATTTATGGAATAGAACTGTGCCAAGGGTGAGTTTCTCAATTTTCCCCAAACAGCATCTTTTTTCGAAACTAACAGCTCTCAGACACTGTTTACATGCACTAGTCAGCAAGATAATAACTTGGTCTGCTCTAAACATAACATTTATGTGGGAGCAACTACCTCTGAAATGCATATTGACAGTTTTGATGGTCTTTCATTTAATTACGGCAATGATTTATCTGTATTTTTTTTATTGAACAAATGAATAGTAACAATAATAGTCATCTTTGACTACCCCATATTGAAATTACTGATAATAAACCGGCAACTTATAATAATTTTCTCTATATTATTGGAATGCGAAACAACATTTGAACTAAAACTCATTACTTAGCAGTGATAATGATATTATTTCAATTGCTGTTCATAGTGGGAGATTATAAAAAAAATTCCTGCATTTGCAGTTAAAGTGTTTCGGCGTATGGGCACAGCAAGAGAAAAGATTTCCTATAATCATAAAGATGACTTGTGTGACTGTAGCACATTTTATTTTTGTATTCCTGGATGTTAACGTGCATGTGCTGTTGTGAAGGTGATATGTGAAAGCAGAGGTCACGAAACAGACGTATTTCAGGGACCGTCGCATGATTGCGGGAGTCAGCTCGAATGTTTACCTCCTCAGAGTGACACTTTGTTTGCTGAGATGTAGCATGCCTATTATATATTTAAAGGACCTTTTGAAATGATTATGAGCTTTTGGCCCACGAGCTTCACAGAAGACAACAACAACAGCAAAAAAAAAGAAAGAAACACGTCTCTAGAGCAAAACAAAGAGAACACACACACGGGTTCCTTGAAGAAATGCAAGATAAAAAGAGTGGGGGGATATTTTTGTTGCCGTTGTTTTGTGCCATCGGTTCCTCCTTTTTGTCGGCAAAATTGAGACTCAAAGAATATTTGAAGTCCGGATGTGATGTACAATGGCGCTGTATTGGCTCTTGGAAAGGGTAGCATAGCGATGGAAGCATTTGAAGTTGTCTGTGAAAAGGGAACGAGGCTATATACTTCATGATAACAATGAATTATAAACACAAGGAGGGGTTGAAGACATCAGGGGCCCGTCTGTTCTCTAGAATATGCTCTTCATTCACAGGAGCTCCTCACTGATCACAGGACAGTCATGCGCTGAAGTTGAACAGAGTAGG
Organism: Rhodeus uyekii; assembly: GCA_037043235.1. Classification (NCBI taxonomy): domain Eukaryota; kingdom Metazoa; phylum Chordata; class Actinopteri; order Cypriniformes; family Acheilognathidae; genus Rhodeus; species Rhodeus uyekii. The sequence continues at coordinate 2,758,571 of JAWRVZ010000056.1, forward strand.
GAAGATCAGTGCAAAGTATTGTGAAAGGTGACCTAAGATGCAGTGCTGTTTAGAAAGGGTTAGTTCACACAAATTATTTTATTCTGTCACCCCTTTGCTCACCCTCATGTAATTTCATAAAAGACTTTCGTTATTCTTCAAAACACAAATTAAGTTATTTCAATGTAATCTGAGAAATGTCTGTTCCTCCATTAACAGTCCACGCAACTTTCATTTTGTTGGTTCAAAAAGATTATAAACCTAATCCATACGGTTTACTCCAAATTTTATGAAGAGATAGGGTCAAATTATATGATGAACAGATTGAATTTGACTTTTTAATGGCACTGAGTTGACATAGCAATGAACTAGTAACGAGCAATTGTATTCATATTAACATTGACAAAGATGAATAAGTACCTGAATAAGTAACTGGTATAGTTAGTTTAACTCATTTCTAGTAAAAAAAAAAAAAAAAGTTATTCCATTACTGGGACCTTATTGAAAAGTATTACTGATTGACAGCAAAATGCTAATGAAGCTGGTTAATTAGCATGGCCTTTTCTGGTTGATCTGGGAATCTTCCTGGTTAAGCTAGTTTAGGGGTCGTTTACATGACACCATTTTCAACTTTTTTTTTTTTTGGCCATTCATTTCCACAACAATTCCGTTTTAGGGGCCTTTTTTAAACAAAAATTATACCCTTTATCGTCTCTGTGTAATATAAAAAACACGAGTTTGTGAAAGCGATGACATAATGCACATGCAAATTACGTGTTCAGTCTATAGACGCATAATGTTTGTTTACAAAGTGACATTGGCATCTAATGGCCTGGCTTGCATATTTCAGTGTTTTTAGTAGTCCTTTTCGGATTTGTGTGACTGCAGATCATTTTGACAATGGTGTGATTTGTATCCCAAAGGAAAATGCTATATAAAAACGTTTTTTGTTTTTGATAAATTGTTGTCATGTAAACATACCCTAAGAAGTTCGTTCTTCATCCAAAACATGTAGAGTACGACTGTAACCTTTATTCCCTGAAGAGAAAATGAGACGCTGTGTCGATGTCACTGTAGGAATGCTCTGCTTGATTGCATCGTGAAGCACTTGTGAAATAAAAATTGTGAACCATGAAACTATAAAGGTAATACTATAAACTATAAAGCAGCAGCAGTTTCTAAGTGGCTGAAGTAAGTCGCTGCCAGGCATGCAGGAGATATGGCAGGATATGGATCTAACCTAGACATTCCCTGAGGAGGGAATGAGATGCTGTATAGATGACACTGTGGGAACACTAATGCGCATGCCACCATAGTGACAAGATACTCTCTGGTGTGAAATAATACTAAGGCAATAAAACCTGTGCCCCGATTTGGAGTCTAAGTCTAGGTTGTAGAACCTTACGAATGTGTGTAGTAATGAACAGCACCACACATTTATTGAAGGGAGACTACTGACAAGAGGGTTTTAGAAGCAGCCATACACCTAGATGACTGGGCTCATGCTGCCAAAGGGCTAAGCAACCTGGCCAACTCAGAAGCGAGTTAAAAAGCCTTGGCTATCCACTTGCTCATCCATTTACATTTTAAATGTATGCATTTGGCAGACACTTTTATCCATAGCGACTTACATTGCATTCAAGTAACACATTGAATCAGTTCTCGCTTTCCCTGGGATCAAACCCATGACCTTGGCGTTGTAAACACCAATGCTCTACTGATTGAGCTACAGGATCATCCTCTCATTCAATCATCCTCTGCTTAAACGTTGAGAATCCTTTAATAAAGGCTCCAAAGCCACTGTTCAGATTGCGACACCATGTGGACAGAAGCATCTTACACTGGACAAAGCATATTACTTTTTTTCCTGGCTCTAATAGGAGGAGGACAAAAGGCCTGCATTATAATGTACCTACCCACATTTGTGGTGCAGGTGCAAACTGCCTGGAGCAAATTCTAAACACAAAGGGCAACTGACAAGTCTTTTCAGATCTCCAACTATCTTAGTAGATGTAATAACAAGGCTTGAGAATTAGAGCCTGACTGGAACCTCTTAGATAGGCTCAGAGAGAACCAGGGATAGGGCTTGGTGCACCACAGCCATATCCCAGGCCAGTATCCTTGTGCAAATTGTAGGCCGCAGTCTCAATGTGCCATGATGGAAACGTTACCAGTGGATCTCTCCCTAAAGACATTCAACACAAAGGAATGTGGTAACCACAAAGGCCACCACATAAACTTTTAAAGTGGATGGTGATAGTCCTGCAGTGAATCGCTTTTGGAGAAACTTCAGAACTCTGTCAGCAGGGCAGTTAACTGGGTCCAGCTGACAAGCACTGCATCACAAAGTGAAACATTTCCACTTCACGGCATACAGTTTCCTGTAGGGATTGTTGTGGAGGAAATCTCTAAAGACGAGAATGGTCTCAACAAACTCAGTTGAGAGACAAGAGTCTATGAGCTCTCAGAGTCTAAGAGTCTCAGAGTCTCAGAGGCTAAGCTCGCAGTTTCCACAGTTCTGGGAATGGGTGAACGAGCCCCCTACAAGGGACAACAGGTCCCTCCTAATTGGAATCTCCCTGGGAGAGCTGTCTGTGAGGGACATGAGGTCTGAGACCCACACTCTGCCCTGCCACCTTGGGATGATCAAGGTGAGATTGACCCTCTCCCGGTGAACTTTCTCCAGTACTCCTGGGAGCAGAATGATCGGGAGAAAAGCATACAAATGTGGACTTGGCCACATCTGAACCATATTATGTAGTCTGAGAGGAACTGGATGAATGAAAGAGAACCAGAGTGGTGAATGATACTTCTCTCAAGAAGCAAAAAAAATCTGCTTCGGCCTGGTCAAACACCCTCCATCTGTTGGCCTCAGACCCTGCCTTGACAGGACGTCTTCTCCCTGATTTTGGACCCATGGAATAAAAGCTGCCCTGAGTGAGAGCAACTTCCCTGGGACAACAGGAGGATTTTGTGCGAAAAAACCCACTGATGGTTTACATAGATAACCATCAATGTATTGTCTAACTAGATAAGCACATAGTGACCCCCAAGGTCTGGGAGGAAGACAGTCATCTTCTCCACACAATTGATGTGCCAGGAGAAATGGTGTCCCCTCCACAGGCCTTGCGATGAGCTTCTGTAGAGCAGTGGTCCCCAACCCCCGGTCCGCGGAGCGATTTCGTGGACCGGTCCGTCGATGAAATGGACCCCGGGCCGGGTCCGTGAGCTGCTGCAAGCGGCTGTGGCGATGTGACTATGGAGACGTTTGAACAGTCTCGTCTGCGCTTGCGCTCGCTAATAATGCATTCTTAGGGAAAGGCATGCATTGTAACCAATTCAGATACCACACCTAGAGGTATCTTAGGTCTTCTGTACTGAAGAAAGCACACTCATCTTTGCGTTCATACTCATCTCCAACATTTACAAGTAAGTGATGACGACATCTCTATGCTGAACCGCTAACCGCTGCGACTGAGCTAAAATCAAGCACTCGTTAATGTAGTTCAGGACGCATATGCCTTGTAGACGCAACGTTGCTAGTGCTGCATCCATGCATCCATATATTCAGTAAAAGCACAGAGTGATAACTAGACCCAACGGAAGAACTCAATATTGGTGAACCTCATGAACATCCTGTTTTGTGGAAGGATGGATCTTTGAGATCTATCATAACAAACCAGTCCTTGAAACTGATCTGTGATACAATCTTCCTCAAGGTTAACATTTTGAATTTGAGCTAAGATACTTAGATGGCAGAGATCCAAAATAGGCTGCAACCCCCCATCCTTCTTTGGAATGGTAAAATACCAGTTGTAGAGACCGTTTCTCTGTCTGGTAGTGGTACACATTTTTGGCCTTTCCTCACGACAACTGTGTGTAGAACCTCCATTTTCCTCACCACCACTGTGCGTAGAACCTCCTCCTAAAATAGCCCTTTTTATTGTGCATAGGACCCATTGAGAAATATTTGGCAGAAGCTTCCACACTGCTAGAAATTCTACTAAGGGAACCAACTTCGAGGCTGTCCTTTGCTTGATGCAATGAAGTAACAGACCGACAGAGAACAACCGAACTGGCCGCTCTTGAACCATCATTCAATTCATTGGAAGCATTGGGATCCACCAATGCTGCTTCGTTTGCGAGCAGACATTAAGATGTGGGCTCACTGAAGCTCACTGATTTTTTTTGAGGATCTTCTCATGAGGAGCTACTCCAATTTAGCAGCCCTCTAGTAGACCTGAGAGCAGTGTGGGGGGAGATTTTGGAACAAAGCTGTTTGGTGGCTTCCTGAAACAATTAGTTTTCAAGGTAACGAAAAGACATTCCACCCCCAATCTCATTCAGGTTTCCTAAACGTGTGCTTTAGGTTCGAGGAATTGTGTGCTTTTGCACTGTAAACTCAATAGGAGGCTGGTTTAATGGGAAGCTTGCGCTTGTGAGGGAAGGAATGCTCGTCTAATTTTATTTTTGGCCGGCCATCCTGCTTCTCAGCTGGCCAGTCTTATGTTTAAACTGGCAAGTGGGAGTCATAACTTCCACCAGCTCCTTATAAACCGGCGATTCAAGTAGCGAATCTTCAACTTCAGACTCTTTGTCAGCAACACCCAACTTCTTGGAGCTTGATAATTGCAGCACCAGGTGCTCTCTCAAAGAGCGGAACACGAGAGTGGATCATCCGTAATTTCATAACGAACACAGCCGTTGGCCTCAAGCGCTGACTGTGTGTGCTCTGCTCCCAAACAAACAACACAAAGATCATGTGTCTCTCCACCCATGATGCGGAGTACCACACACAATATAAAATACTGCTTGCTCAGTATATCTACTTTTCTTTCTCAGATAGTAGACAAACAACACAAAATAAGAAAAAAAACATTTCACATATAACACTTACTGTAGACATAGAAGCTGGCATTGCTTTGTTTTGTTTGATGCCATTATGGTTCATGACGTCACTTGCCTCTGACATCTCTTCACGCCATTGGGTTGATTTCACACATGCTTCATGGACAATCACACAGAACGGTATTGATGCAGCATGTTCCCTTTAAAGGGAACTAGTGATGAACCATACTTTTGTTGAAATATATAGAAGTTTTTGCTTTGAGGGAAAATAATGTTTAATTGCCTTTTGTTTACATATAACAAAGTTTTCTTTCTCTTGATCTTTCTATCCTTTACTTAAAAGCACATCAACACCCACACACCATGTATATGTATTTCTGGATATATATAAAATACCCACGTGGAATAATGTATGAAATTCCTTAGTTTGTTAGGTTCTATAATCTGTGTATACTGCTCAAAGTGCTCAGACATTATGAAGTGGTGTGCATTCCATGATCTCCATAATTAGAAATATCATAAAATGCAAGCACTTTCTTGTAATGTCCTGACTTAAGAACTTAAGCGTTGTATTGACAACAGATGACAAAAGCATTGCTCGGACCAGATGTCCCACAATGCACTGCGGGCTGGCAATAATTCAGGGCAGGACTAAACAGCTGGCTCTCTGACAGCAGAGCTGCCAAGAGCTGGCAACAAGAGACTTGGAGGAAAGCAGCAGGCTGCTAACCCCGCTCACATTTTTAATTAGACCCACACACCCATGTCTTTGAGTCATCGTAAATATACAGATGACATGTGGAGCGTCATTTGTTCAAAAATATTTGCTTACAAAATACTATCTGGATTCTCTTTACGTTTAGCTTGCAAAATTTCAGAGGAGCGAGACAAACATCAGAATTTATCAACGTTGGGAAAATGGGTGTAGTTCAAGAAGAGCGTAGCAGCGCAATAAATGTCCATTAAAAACTTATTTACAATTGAGGCTTGGTAATGCATCTTAAACGAATCCCTGAGGGAACTTTGTTTTGAGGTCAGTGTTTCAGAGGGTGATATTGTGTTTGCTATTCTGAATTGACACACAGCGTGAATAGTAATTCCCATTAAATCACTTCAGCCTATACTTTGATGTGGTTTTTCAGAAAACTTCACATTTTAATGCACCACATGCATTTTCCCCTCTTTTTCACATCTTCAGGCCTTATGTAACAGCACTTATATTGAAAATGGATGGATGGATGGATAAACAGAGAGAAACGGAATGTAAGATGTGCTCATCGCAAACATAAAACAGATAAAACGCGAGGGAAAAAATCTTTGAGAACAGCTCATGACACTTGAGATTTTGTATCTGATGACAGACTCCAAAAACTGATTAATTTTCTCTTGGCCTAAATTTCACACTGTTGCAAAATCTGATTTATTTGGAGTTTTATTTTCCTCAGGACAAATTAAAGTCAGCACTTCACATAATTCAGAAGACTGATCTTTCATGGAAGAAAAAAAAAGGAAAGATTTCACTATGCATGACTGTGACAGCAGTCGTCTCCCCATTGGCTAAACGAAGTCCCCAGTCTCTCGTTCTCTTGAGAGGTCACATATAACTCCACTCAGGAGAGAGACCTAACCTTAGCGAACAGAGAAAGGCTAGCAGTGAAATATGGGCCATCTGTGGCCATCGCTTACAGGGGGACGTGACCCTTAAGCAGGAGGCACTTGGCACATCTGCCCAGGTTTGTCAGATTAGTGCAGTTTCGCAGGATGGACAGCCCCTTCCTGCTGAGAGCATCTGGGCCTAGGGGATACATCAGACCAGTGGACCAGACAGGAGAAAGAGCATGCTGACCACACACACACACACACTCACACATTGCGACTGTTCATAATTCATCATTCCTTCATGGTGCAATGTCACTCTAAATGGTCTCTCATGGGAAAACTTTTATGAAATCAAAATTAGAGTTTTGTGGCTTTCAGTGTGTAAGCTTACATGCCATCTCTTGTGTACTCCTAAATGCTTACAAAATTCGCATTTGGCAAATATTTTTAATAGCAAAAATGTATTTTCAGTGACTGTGAGAACATATTTGTACAACATACTTATTTGTAATGAGTTTGCAGTCTATATTGAATGTGATGCAATAAAAAGACTTTGTACTACAAAAACATGGCAAAAATGTCATTCTGCTCAGTTGTCCTTGAAGGCCTTAGCAAAAGCAAAACATACCACTTGACCATTTAAATTACTTATATAAACTTGTTCTTTCTATTGACTCAAAAACACTGCGACCAGTGCTATAGAATTCACAAATATATTACTCTCATGAACCATTTATGTTTGGTGTCAAAAACATATATCCATATTATAAATCAGCCTCTCTACATAATTTATAGTATCAGCAGAAATGTGTATATGTATAAAAGAAATGTATATATGAGCAAAATTATAAAAGACACTGTAACAATGTTGAACGTTCAGGGAGGAAGGAGGCGGGAACCGGCAGACGTTTAACACAGACTTTAATCATAAAATAAAACATAAATCCAAAACGAAAGTAATGGCGGCAGCCCCTCGCGGTCGTCTGCCGCCCACACAAAACACCACATAAGTCCCAGGCCTGGTCCTCTCTCGTCTTCACTGTCGTCGCTCCTCCTTTTAAGCCTCCGCTCCTCCGTGAGACGAGAGACCGATGGCTCGCAGGTGTCGCTCATTCTCAATCACGCCACCGGCTCTCGTGACGCTCTCACGGTCCCTCAACCCCGCCCTGCTCGCCACAGACACTTTTAAATTCAATAGCTATTTTCACTTCACTCGTTTATGATGAATTGTTCTTTGACGCTCAAAACTGGTCAAGCTAGTTCACAGAATCAAATAAATCAAACTTTTGTTCCGGGTTGATGGCATAAGACACACATGACACAGAAGACACACACATTTCAGCATTGAATGATCCAATGGACATTTTAAGACCTGGATATCAATAAATATGTCCTGAAGTGAATGAATCAAACCCACAGGCAGAGCTTTAAGTCACTTTTTGTTTAATGTCTTAAAAAAGAACCAAATGAGATGGCTAAAGTTAAAACTGTTGCAGTTATTTCTGGAGCTAAATGTGTCAACACTTGTAACTCAAATACACAACAGCAAATATTACACACAATTCTAACTTTTAACTAACAAAGATCCTACCAGCAAACCTGTTTCATTAAACATTTCAAGTTTTTGGACAGAAATATGGTCAGAATCCATCCTGCAGCATTACAACATGTTTTAATTTTGGGTAACTTTGAATGACCATCAGGAGCAAAAGATGCAATGGCATAGTAGGCTAATTGACCCCTTGGTCGTATCAATGAGCCTAATAGCCTATTGGCCTCCTGTTTCAAGGGGAAGTTAGTCAACAAAGAAGGAATTTTAGTGCAGTTAAGAAAGATCAGTAATTAAAGCAAACTGTCTCTATGGCTTCTTTTTTTTTAACAAGGGGAAGATTTATGTTGCTGTCATGTGGCATTTGTTTTGCTGAGGGATCAGATGATTGTGGCTCTCTGTGAGACTGAAGTTGGGTTTGCGTGGGCCTGTCATGGCAAGAACAGACCTCTGAGGTCTTTGGCATGGGGCCCAGGCTGAGAGAGGGCTACTCGAAGGGGGCTAGGGTGGGGATGTGTGTGTGGTAGGCTGGTGGACGAGGAGTGGGCTGAGCACAGACAGAGCTCGAGGGCAGGTGTTAAAATAAGCACCCTGGATCTTTTGGTGCCGATCCCTGTAAAAACAAGTCCCGTCTGCCAGGCTGCAGTCAACCCAACAAGGTGCAAACACATGGGCTGGTTGCTGTGAGACAGCATTTGCTGTTTACTGGATCTCTGCTCCTCACCATGCTCAAATCCACTGGTTTATTATCTGCTTTTGCGGAGTTGCTGTCCACGCTTGCACCTCCAAGTGCAGCTTGATTGACTTGTTCCATTTTTATCAGACAACAGGAATTTGTCAGAAGATGAAGGTGAGAGTTGTCAGAGAGTTCTTCAGGGTCAAAGTCAACTTTGCAGGGAATTAATTATGCATGAAGGAATGAAATGCATCACTATCTCTGTGGAGGTTTTGAGTCAACAGAATGTGGGTTCTTGCTTTACAGGTAGCATGCTGAAAGCCTGTTGCAGCTTTTTCTGCCGTCTCCTCACCTTCATCCTCCCACAACACTAACAGACAGGAATATACTTTATGCATTTGATCTCACTTTACTAACCAATGTATTTACTGCTGATCTTCAAAGATTCAATTCAACCATACTAATGAGCAAAAATTACTTAAGATAAACCACACATTGTCACTTTAGTTAATGTATTAATTCTTTAATTCCAGTCTTCAAGAATTCACTTTAATTTGTTTTCAGTTTTAGTACTTTAACTTAAACTGTTTTATTTCTGTTAGTTTCCAAGACAGAATAAATCAAATTTAACTTAAATTTAACTTTATAACATAATAAATAATAAACGTATTAGTAAAAGTGACACAAATAAATTGCTGAAGCTCGTGAAGTTAAGCCTTTAATGTAATTTTCTGTCACACGGTTAGATGATCTTAGAAGATATTTCTATTCTAAAGGCCTGTTCACACCTAGAATGATAATGTCTTGGGTTACGTGTGTAACTTTATTTCCTTGAGTGGGAATTGTTTTTAGAACTATGTCTTTATCTTTATCATTATGGTTAGCGCTCTTATTGTGAACGGGCCTTAACCTATCCAAAAGGAGGCCTGTAGAAAATTAGAGTCAGTTAAACCCTGCACTGAATTTGCTTCAGGGCACCGAGTCCCTTTCTCCAACTATACCCGAGGCCAGCTTTCAGAGGCTGGTTCCTCTAGTAAACTATTTGGAAGCCTGGCGAGCACTACATAGTATAACACGATATGTGGTAAACATAGTTCAGGACTTGTCCACCGCAATTCAACCGTGTTTTACCTACACTAGTGGGCCCCGAGCAGGCCAAGGTTATGGAGGAGGAGTTTCAATCTCTTTTGATGAAGGGGGCATTAGTTGCCGTATCTTTGGCTAACCCTTCAAAAATCTAAAAGGTGTGTATCATACCTGACACTTAGATGAACACTTTACAGTTTACAAGACACTTTACGCGAAATTCAGCTTTGGCTATAGAAGTGCAAACTAAACTTCGCTGTACTTATACCTTCAAAAATGAAACAGGCAGTGACCACATCAAAGCAAATAGAGCAATGCAATGTGCTACAGTGGACACTTCAATACAGCTTCATCATGCACCCACTCAACCAAGATAAATGTGCCAGTTTATGATGTCTACATAGATATGTCCAGTGTAGACAGCCTCAAACAGTTGTGGCATGTGCAGATATGTTTGACAGGTTTATTATAAGTGAGCGTTTGTTGGACCTTTTTTTGAATGTTGCATATTACTACCTGTTGAGACAGGCCTTTACAAGTGCCTGTAAGACCTGTGTTTGTAATGATTTAGTTGGGGCAGACGCAACGCATGAACGTTTGAAATGTTGTTTGAACATATTCTTTATTTTTCTAATTCTGTTTTTGTGTGCCACTGTCAAAGTAGCTCCCATTGGAAACCACGAACAAGACAAGTCCACTTGAGCTGTGGTCTGTTCTGTATGTACAGTAAGTCAGTGCATGTTCCTGGTATATTTTACCAGACATCATGACATCAAGCTCTTGAGATAAAAATTCTGTACACATATTCAAACTCAAAATCACGAGGTCATGTTCAAACATTTTTAACACTGGTATGGCCCAGGCTAATCGGATGGCATAAAATATTCACGCTTAAAATCTCCTCAGGCGTCTTATCTGTGTGAACTGATAATCATCTTAGCTGTAGACATTATGAGTCTAACTACTTTACTTTGATTGTAACCTCTGAGGTGACGGGTTATTCTGGGGGCCCAGAAGATGACACGGTTTCAGAGTTCATGTAGATTAGACCTTTGAATTTCTTCTGAAAAAGGTTTATGGATAAAGAAGAATGTTCAGTAATTCACTTTCCTGATGTTTCTCTACTGTGGTGATGTGCCACCTGTATACTCAGTTTCTCTTTAATTTAAATCGGTAAAATCTTGAAAACAATTTCCAGAACTAAAAGAAGCAATTCTAGAAAGCCATTTAAGCCTGTGTGGAGCATTTTTGTAATTTTGTTTTATAGTGCAGTATTTAGTTTTATTATGACACTGATGGTAACCCAACATGTTTTGCAGCTGGGCTCAAATCAAAATACGTTTAATCTAATTTCTTACTAGGACTTTAAAAAGTGAAAACTAGTGAAAACTTTGTGAAATGATTTTAGGTAGGTGTCTTTCGTTGGTTGTGGTTGCAGATTTTGCTGTAACATTGCATATTATCAGTTGTTGAGATTTATTGTAAAACAAAAAGTAGTGCTGGCTTGCCAAGGACATTTATTACTATAACTGGTTTGCATTGTGCTGTTTGTTCTGATTTTTATTTTTATTAAGTGTCTTTTAGTGTTGTAAATAATTGTTGAATTGCCATCTTATTGAACTAATCTATTTATTCTATACTATCTTATTGAGCTTTCCTGTAACCAAGGTCATGGTTTTGATTCCCAGGGAACGCAAGAGCGTATTAGTATATCAATGTGTATCAATAAATGTGTTCATGTAAATTAACTATACTAACTTATAGGGTTAGGATGAGCGAAAACCATTGCCAAGGACAAAACATTGGCCCATGAGTTTTTCTTTTTGGCTAATACGTGTTTGAATTGGGTTCCAAAAATACAGTCAGACTAGAGCAATTTAACAGTTCTGTCTAATACATGATTGAAATTACTTTGATGATTTTAGTGTTCATTTTTTTTTCATTTTGTTTCTTTAAGTTAAAATTGTATTTTTTAACTTAACTTGTTTTACAAATTATTATTTTTTTTGTAAATATTATCTAAAATAAATACAAGTTATTTACTTTAGATTAAATATTGTGATATATTGACTTTATATCAGCCATTGGCCACCCTGCTTTCGATTGACGACTAGTTGCATACTTACGCTCCTCTGTTAAAAATAAATAAATAAGTAAATAAAATCGCTTTTCTTCTGTAAAAGCTAATCCAAGGCACCTCTATCACTATATGAGAAATGATTACTTAACAGTATAATCATTCATTTTTGTTAAAAGAGATGTCCCTCACTTGCCAGTACTTGTACATTGCTGGTAGAGAGGAAGTCCTCTTCACAAAGCACCATGTGTTCATTTAGTAATTTTCCTCCTTATCTTTAAACAGGGGCCATATTTCCATGCTGAGGTCTCTGCTGCTGTAAAGAGTTTGGAAAGGCATTTATGGCCGTTATCACTTTGAAATGGCAAGGAAGTGACAAAATGACTGGGCAAACAAGAGACCATAATTAACCACAGAGGAGAGTGGCTCTGCATCCCATAAAGTGTTCGTACATTCGCTTGCACACATACACGAATATACACAAATAACGCACACAAGCATGTGCAATCACAAAAGAGTAGGAAACCTTCATTGGCACAAGGTTTTAATACGAAGGAGCTATAATAGCGTCTGGAAAAATTAACTTTTAAATCCTCTGCTTTTTATGTTTGCCCACATGCTCAACAGGCCTCTTACTTTTTTCTTTTTTCTTTTTTTTTTTACTGCCAGCTTGTTAAATGTCTTCTGGCAGGAGGGTGGCTCTGGACCCTGGCCACACTTCAGCTGCTCTTGAGCAGGCCGGTCCCTGGAGAGGCAGAACTAGGCCTGTGGCCCTGCACCATGTTAGGATGTAGGAAGTGGCCATTACCTTCATCAGTCTCAATAGGAACAAATCATAAACACACTCACTCATGCTGGCTGAGAGCACTATTGCATGCCGTTGAATTAAATAATTATTAAAAGAGTATTAAATCCTGTAAAGAGAAAAAATTGGCAAATATTGGGACGAAAAAGGGCAGTTAAATGACCAATGAAAAAAACGAGCTTCCACTGTTTTAAACATTGATAATAAAAATAAATATTTCTTGAGCACCAAATCAGAACATTACAAAGGTTTCTGAAGCATCATGTGCCACTGAAGACTGGAGTAATTCAGCTATGCCATTACAAGAATACATTACATTTTAAAATATATTATAATAGAAAACAGGTATTTTAGATGTAATAATATTTCAGAATATTAATCCCTTTATTTTATTTTTTTATCAAATACATGCAGTCTTGTTGAGCAAAAGAAACATTGTAAAATCATACCGACCCCAATTTTTTTAATAATAGTCTATGGTATGTTATTATTTATATATTCCTTTATCAATGTATCATTAGATTTTAGGTAATAATTTAATATATATTATATATTTCATATACAATAAATGTATATATATATATATATATATATATATATTTTTTTTTTTTTTTTTTTTTTTTTAGACTGATATTTAATATACAATAAATGTTATTTAAATATATATATATATAATTTATTAATTTCTTTAGACTGATCTCTACCAATTATTATTATTTTTTTCAATTGCTATAAAAATGTTTTTTTTTTTATAAAACTGTAATGATATGTCATGCCCTCATATAGTTCGGTCAGCACTAAACATAAAACACATATCCCCTGCACACACACACACACACACACACACACACACACACACACACAGATGTTGCAATAAACTCATCCAAGCTACCACCTTCATTGTGATTATGGTGAGAACATTGGCATGGGGCACAGCTAATAGCCATTTAGCTGATTCAAATGGGGAAATATTGGAAGAAAGTTGGTGGCGGAGTGCTTTCATGCAGACTGCCAGCACTAGCTGGAGAAGAGACTTGTTTCCATTTCCAGAATTAGTCTAAAATTATTCTAAATCATTCGGGAGGAGCGGCAGAACAACCCTCTTTAGTTTTTTTGGATGCATTAACAATGTTTGCAATCACTTTGTTGGCTACATCAAAATGATGTGACTGCCAAAGATTAGCCAAATAAATTGCTTAATTGATCCATTCACTTTTTAACTGATTCTTGATTAAGTGAAAAAGCCTCAAGCATGACAAGAAACATACAGGAGGTGCCATACCTCTGTTTACCTATCTTATAATAAATAATAATAATAATAGTATACCCTTAAAGTCGTCATGAAAACAACATGGACAGTTATATTATTTTAGTATATATTATAAATAATTTATCTGTGTGTTTACCCCTGTGGTCTCTCTTGTTTTTGCCTCCATTTTGTTAGCAACGCCCAACTTCCAGTTAAGCCCCACACTAAAAATGTCTCGCTTTAATTGGATATACATCACAATACAGAAAAAAAACAAAAAAATCATCTTCTTGCATCTTCTGTTTCATGCCGAATTGTTCTGAACATATTCTGTATTTTTGGCAACAGTAACAAAAAACATATTATTAAAATGTTTGTAAGGTCCCCTTTTCTCTTTGAGGATATCTCCAGGTGGAGATTATATTGGATTTTTTTAAAGACAATTTTAGTTTGTAATGTTTTATTGCTTAAAGTCAACATGAAAACAAAATTGAGTAATTGCAGTGTTTATTAAAAATGATTTTTCTGTGCACATCTTTTTTATCTGTGCCTTTTTAATTTTGAATCAAACAACTTCCCCTCCTTTTTGTAGTGACACTTCTTTTCACTGATGAAATGTTCACTCATGCTGGACAACCTGCCACTCACATGAGATTTCCCCATGGGAAAAGAACTAAGAACAACAATTTCCCCATGGAAAGAACTAAGTCCCGCCCTACATTTTTTCTTGTTTGAGAATCCGTTTCACTCAGATATACATTACAACAATGTGACAATCACAGCTTCCTTTAAAACATCTTGCTAGCTCGCCTTTTCAAAACAACACATTTTATTGTGTGAGAGGTAGAGATTGAGACATAAATGGGTCGTAGTATTACATAGGCCTATCTGACACTAATGTAGTAAAAATAGACAAAGTAGTAGACTTTGATCTTCTGAAACTTACAGATGCAAATACATGATTAGTTTATTTCCCAACATGCCACCCATGACATACACCAAACCACCAGCAGCATGTGTAATGACCAGGTTCTTGATTCCCGCTCATAAGGCATTCCACGCGGCACACTCAACAATAAACATCTCTCTGAATTCAGTCCAGGCAGAAATCCTTAATTGCGGTGCATGTTCAGAAGCGATCATTAGCAATTTTCTCAAGATAATAAATAATCAAATCATGCAGTGCGGCATTTTCTTTCTCGCACTCAAGCAAATGTGAAAGTGTTCTCTTGGGATGTGACCTCCATACATGACAGCAGGGAAGAGTCTGGGATTTTATGGAGAAAGTTCCAAAAATTCTGAGCCGGTAGTGCGTGACATGCCCAGGCCTCCCACAGCCGAGCTGGGTCAGACTGGGCTCAATCCCTCCCCACTCGACCCGACTACTAAATTCCAGGGTGATAATGCTGCACTCTCCCTAGTCTGGAGCTCATTATCTCTGTGGCCTGCCAAGCCCGCCACTACAGGATCCAGGGAGCAGAGTCTCAGTGCTGCCTTTGTTGGTCGACTCATGAGTGTGGAGTCAGCAGATCTGCCTCTTCCTCTCCAGAGATCAGCATGAGAAGTGGAACACATTGAGGGTAGCCAGATGCCATTTTGAAACTCAGTTTCAGAGGTGCTTCAAGGGAACGCCAAATGACTTTGGGGCGCAACGCCAGTCCACAACTGGTACTTGCGCCCTTTTTTGTGTTTTTCAAATAGCTTCAGATAGTCCTGCTGTTTCGTCCACAAGATGAACTATGACCCTCAGTTTTAGGGTTGTCTGTAAGAAATTTTGTGTTGGACATACACTCATGGGTTCTTCAAGAAAATACAAAAAGCAACAAATGCCAATTGTTGACTGATCTCATTTGATGTCATAAGATAAAGGCATAAGCCTAAAAAAGTGTTATTTTAGTATCACTGAGATACTACTATATTTTTATTTTATTTTTTCATAGAAATTGTAGTAATTAGTTGTAGTTTTCAGGTAGTTTCATTGTAATTTGTTTTTGTTTTTTATTGTGTTTTAGTCATGTTTTTGTTTTTGTGAATATGCCTATACAAGCTTTACTCATTTAATCCATTTGTTTTGTAAGGTAAATGAGAATTTTGTAAACTTGCTGAAATAAAAGTTATCTAAAGTGACTTAATTAGAATTTCATTTCTGTATGTTTGAGTTTTTTGAAAACGGCCATACTAAGTCTTTCGTAGCACAGCATTAGATCAGATAATCTGTCAAGGCCGTGACTCCTGCAACACTTTGAGCACGTCTGCATTGCTGGTACAAACCCTGTGGCATCTGCATTGTCAGGACACACATTTGATTGAATCCCACTGGAAACAGCACTTTCTTTTGTTGGAAAGGGAAGGTCAGGGTCCGGTGTTCGGTAAAGCACTGTCCCTCCGAGCCCTTATCTGTGTCTATCAATGTCCACTGTCAATGTCTTCCTCCAGAGCTTCGTCCCCCAGCGACGCTGAACGTCCACCACCTGGTACACAAGCAGCCACAACCCCTCCAAAATATAACCTGAAACAAAATGGTGCTAAACAAATAGCCCTCTGCTTATGAATTGACTTTGGTCTGGTCACTACTAACCATCAGCACAATATGCACTGCAGTCTTTTTTTGGTTTGTCTATTTGACAGCGAGGGCATATCGGCAACAAAAGTCATTGAGTGTACTCTTGCAAGTTTAGAAATTAACTCTGACAATGACATAGTGAATGTAAAGAATTTATTGATGCATACCCATTGCTGACAGGTCTCATTTGATATATTGACACATAGGCATTTGTCACTTAATTGAGAAAAAATGAAGTCATTTTTAAAAAGCAATTAAAGTTAATATATACATACACTACCACTCAAAAGGTTGGGGTCAGTAAGATTTTTCTCTTGGTTTTCAAAGTCTCTTATGTTCAGCAAAGCTGCATTTATTTGACAAAAATAGAGTAAAAATAGTAATATTGTGTATAGTAATAAGTTTTATTTATTTATTTATTTATTTGAATATATTTTTTTCCTGTGATGGAAAAGCTGAACTTTCAGCATCATTATTCTTTACTATAGTCTTGAGTATCGTGATGCTTTAGAATTTTTAATCTCTGATTTGAAGTCAAGAAAAAGTAGTTTTCAATATTTTTGTGATTTTTTCCATGATTTGTTCATGACTAACAGAACAGCATTTATTTGTAATTGTTTTTTATTTATTTTATAAAATATGTTTCTCTTTGTTTGTTGAAGAAAAGCATTCATTTATTTAAATAGTATATATATATATATAAGCTACATATATGTAAGCTTTCTTAGAACAAAATACTATACATGACGCATGTGCATATTCAAAGATCAAATATATTGTGCCACATATGACATATGTGAATGTATTAAAACATGCCATCTCCTCACGCACATCATCCTGATTAGTCTCGCCAAAACATACGGCCCAGTTTCGGATGAGACAAAAACGTCTCAGGTAACATTGATGGAAACCGTGAGAGATGTGCACCGTTAGCTGCCATGCCATACACATGCCTAACAGAGCCGCACACTGCTGGCACACAAGCTGATTATCTCCTTTTGAATATTCAAAATAAATTTTAGTCGCCGCTTTTTTGGCAACTGGCAGCATGAGGAGAAAAGTGCTCGCTAATGAGAGGATAGTCAGTGAGAGGCTATAAATATTTTCACAGCTTATTTGGACATGCCTGCCCAGTGGATATGAAGGCAGTGCTTTGATGAGGTGAAGTAGTCTGTTTGAACAAGTCATTTGGCACTGTGTACACGCTGGTGCGGGGAACTCTAATTCTGCAGATCACACCTGTGGTGTGAATGTTATGATGCACCTTCAAGTGGAATGACTAACAGACTCAAATTGACCCCAATTTAGGCTTAATTCGTGGATGGCAACAGCAAAGGTGCCATTTTAGACAGGGCTAATGGGCCATTTTAAAGCCACAGACCATAATTAAACCTCTTTTTATTAATTTTACAGCAATTATGTTTAAAAAAAACATATGCTGGAGTATGAAATGTTGTGTATTTAATCTCAGCTTTCCACAAACCCATGATTGGGGTTAGTGCATCAAAACATAGCCTGTCACTGAACTAGATACAAGGGCACCTCTTTGTTTCTCCGTTCCTGGCTAACTCTCTAATGAGCGTTTATATTACAGCTTGCAACAAATGTCATCTGAGAGGACAATACCACATGCTGAGACTACAGTGAGACGCAGAGAGCAGAAATTTACAACGATGACTTTGGGATGTGAAAATATACAGGTAATTAGCTGGACCTCTGCAACATAGACGTTGTAACCTTTCTGCTGGACAAGCAAAGGCTACTTTGCATGCTGAGCTCTAGCAGGCTTTCCAAACTAGCTGTTAGCCTAGTAATTAGTGACCGGGCTGTTGTCACAGACATGTACTTGCAGTCTAAAGAACAGGGAACGGTAGTCATTTTAGGAATGACATATCGCCTATGTATGGCTATTTTGAGTGCAGCTGCTAGATTTGGGTTGTCCAAGACCATTTATCATGGAAGCATTTCACTGTGGATCAAACGTCTCAGGTTACTATCGTAACCATAGTTCCCTTAGAGGGAACGAGACACTGCGTCGATGACGCGATTGGGAACGCTTTAGCGTGTATGTCTCTTGAAGCACAATAAAACCAACGTGCGGGCGTGTACGTCGCCGAGATGACGTCATTACGTCATGACCCAGGAGTATAAAGGCACGTCACGACCCGGAAGCGGGTTAGCTTAGAACCGTGTCTGAACAGGCCGGCATGCGTAGGAGCTGAGGCTGCGAGACGCAGTGTCTCGTTCCCTCTAAGGGAACTATGGTTACGATAGTAACCTGAGACGTTCCCTGTCAAGGGAACTCGCACTGCGTCGATGACGCGATTGGGAACGAGGAATACCCACGCCGCCTCAGCGTACGGGAGTATGCCAAGCGAAACGTAGCTCACTACGACAACGCCAGAGTTCCCAAGGCGGGGTTTAGGTCTAACTGGTAGAACCTAATAAAGGTATGCGGTGAGGACCAGCCAGCCGCATCACAAATGTCAGCGAGGGAAGCCCCTGCGAAAAAGGTCTTAGATGCAGCCATGCTCCTGGTAGAATGAGCTCGGACAGACAGTGGACACTGCTGTCCTGCCAGCTCATAAGTTAAAGAAATAGACTCCGAAATCCATCTGCTCATAGTAGGCTTAGAAGCAGGGGAGCCTCTGGGGGCCCCAAAACAGACAAAGATTTGGTCTGACCTACGCCACGTGGCAGTTCTGTGGACGTAGGCGTCCAGTGCTCGCACTGGACAAACCTTGTTCTTTAACTCCTGGTCATGATCCGTAAATGGAGGAGGACAGAGAGCCTGTAGTACTATGTGGTGCATAGGACTAGAAAGCACTTTAGGTACATAACCCGGCCTGGGATAGAGGAAAACTTTAGCCAAGCCGGGCGCTCTAAACATGAAGGGGCCACAGAGAGGGCCTGCATGTCACCAATCCTCTTGAGGGAAGAAAAGGCGAGAAGAAAGAGAGTTTTAAGAGTAAGGTGCTTATCTGAAATCTCGTCCAGCGGTTCAAAGGGAGCCTGGGACAAGGCCTGGAGCACCAGGGACAGGTCCCAAGGAGGCACCCTTGAACGTACTACAGGCCTCAGCCTCTGAGTGCCACGAAGGAAACGAACCATGAGGGGGTCCCTGCCCAAAGAGGCGCCACTCAAAGGTACGTGGTAAGCGGCTATGGCAGCCACGTAAACCTTTAGTGTGGAGGGGAACAACCCTGCAGCGAACCTTTCTTGCAGGAACTCCAGCACGGTGCCAGTCTGGCAGGTAACTGGGTTCAGCCGCTTTTCGCTGCACCAAGAAGTGAAGATACTCCACTTCTGGGCGTAGAGTTTCCTCGTGGAGGGGGCTCTGGAGTGGAGAATGGTCTCCACAACCTCGGTTGAGAGACCAGAGTCTATGAGCTGGGCCCCCTCAGGGGCCAGACCCATAGTTTCCATAGTTCTGGGTGAGGATGGAAGATCCTCCCCTGAGCCTGGGACAGAAGGTCCCTCCTGACCGGAATCTCCCATGGAGTGCCGTCTAGGAGGGACACCAGGTCCGAAAACCACACCCTGCCCGGCCAGCGCGGGGCAACCAAAGTGAGACGGACCTTCTCCCGGCGAACTTTCTCCAGAACCCCTGGGAGCAGAGCTACGGGGGGAAAAGCATACAGGGGTAGAATTGGCCACCCCTGTCTCATGGCATCCAGGCCCAGAGGCGCTGGAAGATAGAGGGAGAACCAGAGCGGACAGTGAGACTCAAACAGATCCACTTAAGCCTGGCCGAATCTCTCCCAAATCTGCTCCACTACCTCGGTGTGGAGCCGCCATTCCCCGGGCCTCGGCCCCTGCCTCGACAGGAAGTCTGCCCCCAAATTCTGAGCCCCCGGGATATAGACTGCTCGAAGAGAGAGCAGTCTCCCCCGGGCCCAGAGGAGGATCCTGCCCGCCAACTTGGATAGTCGACGGGAGCGGAGACCTCCTTGGTGGTTCACGTAGGAGACCACCGACGTATTGTCGGTCCGGACTACTACATGATGGCCTCTGAGGTCGGGAAAGAACGCTCGTAGCGCCATCCAGACAACCATCATCTCCAAAGCGTTGATATGCCCGGAGAGGTGGTGCCCGTCCCATAGACCCCTGGCCGAGCGGTCCCTCAGGACCGCCCCCCAGCCCGCGCGGGACGCATCTGTCGACAGCATGACGCGGTGACAGATAGCTCCCAGTGCGAGCTTCTGGGAAATAAACCAGTTCTGCTTCCACGGATGCAAGGCTCGAAGGCAGCGCCTTGAAACCTTGATCAGACGGAAGGGGTTGCCCCTCGGGGAAAACCCTCTGGTCTTAAGCCCCCACTGCAGGGGTCTCATGTGGAGCAGGCCGAGTGGGATAACACTGGACGCTGCCGCCATGAGCCCCAGCACTCTCTGGAAGTGCTTGACAGTGAGCAGCTGGCCTAGCTTGATATCCTGGACTAAGGACAAAACGGCGGCAATGCGCACGGGGGATAGCCGTGCAGACATTGACGCCGAGTGCCACACAACGCCTAGGAAGGTTGTTCTCTGCACAGGAGAGAGGATACTCTTCTTGGCATTGAGTCTCAGCCCCAGCTCCTTCATATGCGCGAGGACGACATCTCGATGCCGAACCGCTAGTTCTCGTGTCTGAGCCAAAATCAACCAATCGTCGATGTAGTTCAGTACACGGATGCCAATGGACCGCAGCGGGGCTAGCGCTGCGTCCATGCATTTGGTGAAGGTGCGAGGGGATAACGCTAGGCCGAAAGGAAGTACTCGGTACTGGTAAGCCTTGCCCCCAAAGGCGAACCTGAGAAACTTCCGATGTTGAGGAAGGATGGAGATATGGAAGTAAGCGTCCTTGAGATCTATTGTGACAAACCAGTCCTCAGACTTGATTTGCGACACGATCTGATTTAATGTCAACATCTTGAATTTCAATCGCCTGACTGTTTTGTTCAACAGGCGAAGGTCTAGAATAGGACGCATACCCCCACCCTTCTTCGGAACAATGAAGTACCGGCTGTAAAAGCCCGAACCTGTGGCTGAGAGAGGTACATACTCTATGGCCTCCTTCCTCAGCAATGATTCGACTTCTTGTTCCAAAACCAGAGCCTGCCCAAGATCTACCACCGTCGGAAGAACCCCCGCGAATTTGGGAGGGCTCGACCGAAATTGGATGGTATAACCCAAGTGAATGGTGCGCAGGACCCATTGAGAAATGCCTGGCAGACGTGCCCACGCCGCCAGAAACTCCTTTAGGGGTACCAGTCTCTCGAGACCAGCCTCTGAAATTTGGGTTTCCACCCCAGGCCCCGGGAAACTGCCCGAGAGAACCTGGAGTGGATGCTCTAGGACCCTCCTTGGAGGGGGTGATCTGCCCAGCGCGCCCTGCCGGGGTGACAACTGGGATAGACCACCTAATCCCTGCTTGGTCTGGCTCCCTTGAGATACCAGATCCGCAGGCACGCCTGCAGGGCGTTGATCTGATGGTGAACCAACGAGGGGCTCCCTGCGAGGCCAGACACCGTAGTTGTCAGGGTTACTTGCTCTTAGCCCTCTTGCCCTGCAGAACGACCCTCAGGTCGGTCCGCCGCTGACAAATCCAATTGCGATCCTCATGGTCGAGACAGCCGCTGAGCCTCAGCAACAGCGGGACCGGAACCATGGGTACCGCGAGCCTGAGCGACTTCCTCAAAAGACGCCAGGCAGGATCGCCATGCAAGTAGGACCTCCTAGCATCGATACTAACAACGTCCAGTTCCTCGGAACTGGATAGCTGCAGTATCACCTCGTCAGGGTCGGAAGAAACCGCCACAGGGCGTGCTTCCGGTTCCTGAACGAGGCCAGACCTGCCAGGTAAGGGTGGAGAAAAGGACGCCCGTCTCCAACCCCTCTGACAAGTCCTTCTGCGAGCCCCATGATCGCAGCCGCCGCTGGGCCTCAGCCACAGCAGGACCGGAACCACGAGGGCCGCTAGCCTGGGCAGTTTCCTCGAAAACCGCCAGGCAGGATCGGAGCGTTCGCAAACTCATTTGCAAACAATCTGCACAATCAGTACCCTCAAGTGCTGATCGTGCATGCTCCTCACCCATTTTTTCCTTTTTTCTCGGTGCTGGAAAAAGTGCGTCCGACCGGGTCTCGAACCCCGATCTCCAGCATGATAGGCAAACACCGTATACACTGTACCACATCAGTTGTAAACATACCAATGGCACATAGTGAATACAACGCCCAACTCCTCAGAGCTGGGTTGTTGTTATTCAAGTCGGAAGAAACCGCACAGGGCGTGCTTCCGGAACTTGAGAAGGCCCCGCGATAGGGATCGCCGCTGAGCCTCAGCTGCAGCAGGACCTAAACCGCGAGTCTGAACGGTCTCCTCGAAGACTGTCAGACAGGAATGGCAACCTACACAGTCGACTCCCTCGAGCGCCGACCATGTAAGATTAGCCCTCCCCCGCACCTTCCAGTGAGCGAGAACGACACCTCGATGCCGAACTGCTAACTGCCATGACTGAGCCATGATGAGGCTCAGAACATGGATATCTTGAAGGCGCAGTGCCCAAGCCTTAACGAAGGTGCAGATGGTAAGTTTGCCATATCAGCGCACTTTCCTCAATCACACGTGAAATCCCTTTTCTTTTAAACTAGACTCGGGGCACGCGTACCAGCAGATACATACACACACACACACACACACGTTGAGCTTTGAGCGCTGTGAAGACACGAAAAGCTAACCCGCTTCCGGGTCGTGACGTGCCTTTATACTCCTGGGTCATGACGTAATGACGTCATCTCGGCGACGTACACGCCCGCACGTTGGTTTTATTGTGCTTCAAGAGACATACACGCTAAAGCGTTCCCAATCGCGTCATCGACGCAGTGCGAGTTCCCTTGACAGGGAACTAAATTTGGTTGTATTAAAAAAGATCTCATAAAAAATGTTTCTTGATCACCAAATTTACATATTAGGATGATTTATCATGTGACCCAGAAGACCAGGGTCACATGCTATTCATGGTTTAGTATATTTTGATTTTTGATTTTCTGTTTTCAATTTTTGCTTACTTTAATTTTAATTAATTTTCACTTGATCTATTTATGCAAAATCCACTTTTGTATGGTATTTGAACACAGATGTGTGTCCACAGTTTATGTAAACAACCAGTCTATAATGTAAAAAATCCACCCACTCCTTTCTAAATGATCTCCGTAAATCAGAAGTGTTTGAAAATATGCTGTTCCAGATTTCCCCAAATTGTACAGTCACAACAGGTTCAAGCCCTGCCCAAGACTGCTTACTATCTGAGCGAGCACACATATGTATGACCTATTGATATAATGTTTGTGCCACATGACAAATATTCTTCTTTTGGATGTACCAATGCACATGAGAGTCTCCGTAGATACCCGGCATCTGTGCCACTGAAAATCAGTTAATGAATTGAATTTATGATGGAAATGTTTTGGTAATTAGGTAATTAAAATTGTAATGTTTAAATTAGGTAAAATCATTTTACGCTGGACTGCTTCACAAACGAGGGTCAGTTAAATTCTGGATTCGCACAAAAGATGGGATGATACCAACATCTTATTACAGTTCCCAAATGAACACCTGTACAACTATTTATTATGGAATATGCTAATTGATAAGTTAACTAATCAATAACTGCAGAAATTCATCAACTAACCATTCAGAAAAACCCTGTTGCATTCTAAAAATGTTAACTTCTACTTGAGTCTCTCCATCTGTGTTTGACTCTAGTTCAAACATATAAGGATGAACAGCGCTATTGACAAATTCTGATATTTTTGCTGTGTGAAATTCTCAATTTTTGTTGTTGCTGGTGTATCTAAAACACTTACTCTGAAAGCTGGATCCTCTTCTGTCAAAGGAAGCAGCAGCTTATTTGCATTTAAAGGTACACACATATAAATTGCATTATTGTTTAGTTTTTTCCCCAATAGGGTCAAATTTGACAAGCTACCAAAAATGATTTGTGGGGTATTTTGAGCTGAAACTTAACGGACACATTCTAGGGAGACAAGAGACTTATTTACATCTTGTAAAATCAGGCATAATAGCTTTAAAGTTTAAGCGATTTTGTCTTTCAAATCAAACTAAATGAAAATTAATAATAGTGCCTATAAATAACATTTGGTTAAGGTCTTTTTTGGTTAGTTTTTTTGGCCCAGAAAACTTTTTTTGTTTTGTTTCAAGTAATGAAAATGTTTTGGTGTGTGTGTGTGTGTGTGTGTGTTAGTTCTATAATAACACAGCTAAAGACTGGAGCAATGGCTTCTGAAAATTCAGCTTTGTCATCACAAGAATACGTTTCATGTTAAAATGTAACTTTGATTTTCTGTTTTACTGTAAATCTAATTTTCACTTAAAACAACCAATATAAGTAAATAATTTAGACCTTTTACAGGAACACCTTGAAGACTGATTCAATTTTGGCAACACATAACATTACGTGGACAACCAAGGCTAACTAAACATTTATCAGCCTCCATTTGCACAGGGTAAAGTGAATAAACCTGAAGTTAATGACCCAGCGATGTCATTTCATTTACTAAAATTAAAATATGGACAGAAACTGTGTCGCACACACTCACACATTTACACTTGCTCCCCCACATGGCAGAAAAGCACAAGCGGCCATTAATACAAGCCTCATTGTAATGCCACGACAGTTTCTTGGCTGCTGCTTCAGCATGCTTGACAGTCGTGGTCACCCCATACCAGACCTCACCTATACTCGGGGCGAAGATAAATCCTGTGTGATTGATTGGAGTAGCTTTATATTCATTCATTAGCCAAGGCCCTGTCAGACAAGCCCTGGCAGGTACCTTCATCCTAGTGTGGTCTCAGGCTCAGAATCCTGAGCTTATTAATGACATTTTAGACATTAATATTGCAGGGATTAGGGATATCCTATCTCCTTTGTTCCTCTGACAAACCTTATACAGTTTTTTTAAGACTCTGGCTCTCTCTCGCTCTGCTTCTATCTCCTCGCGCCTTCCCCGCGACCCCCCTTTGGGTTCTGTCCTTCCCACCGTTTCTCCTTTTGCCACTATTTTTGGTCCCTGTCATTTACTCTTTCTCCAACTGTCCTTTTCCTTCTCGCCTTTGAGGACAGGTCTAGTAATACGGTTTGAGCAGTGTGAAAAGGACCTATCGTCATGCACATTATTACACTTTTATCCTCGTCTCCACAGCAGCATTTCCGAGTTTCTCTCCCCTGTGCTCTTAATGCGCTGCAGATACCCAGGAGCAGATGAGCCCTTCCGCTGCGCCCAATCCGGTGACGGAAAAGGGTAGGAGGTGGATCTCCAGTGCCGCTTCGCTGACATATCCCAGATCAACGCAGGTCTCCCTCTTCCTCCCCATTTCTCATTTTGCCCCACACTGTCGGATAATGTCTCTACAAGATGGCATTTTGAGGCTCTCGGAGTCGAGATGTGTCGACACTAGCTGTCTGATCCTGTGGCCAAATGTAGAGGGAAAGACGGAAGGCCACCGAATGTGGAGTGTGAAACAACCCGTGGGTCTGATGTTGACATTTCTCAAACTCGCAGGACTGGTGGTGTGACCGTATCTAATGCTCTGTTTATGCAAGATGGGGGCACAATCCTGCCTCTAAAACACTCCCTGCCCATCAGACACAATGCCAAATGTCGGAGGCAAGACAATGCACAACGCTTCACCTTTTTTACAGAATTGGACAGTTGAATGTTCTAATCTGATTTTTTTCAACCTGTAAAAGGAGCCGTCTCGCCTTTGAAGCCTTAGTTTCTTCAGTCTTCCCCAAGAGTTTGAGGGTTTTTTGTGTCTCAGAGGGTTTGGAAGTGAGTTTCTTATACTAATAGTGAGTCTTTGAGTCCGTTCCAAGGAGCTAAGACCACATGTGACAACACTACGTCCCTCTTGAGGAAAGACAGGCCTGATGTAGCCGGCCCTCCTTATGGCGAGCACTTTGCCAATGGCGCGTTTATTAGCGTTAAAAACTCCTCAACTTCACAGCCAAAGATTAGTGGCTTTTTTCCAGGTATTCCTCCTTCTTGTCCATATGGAAGCGCTTCGCTTCATCCCAGAATCCTCCCTCCTCCCGGCTGTATTCTCATATCCCTTTATAGATTACGGGCACGGTGACTTCAAAATGACTTCAGATCCAAACGCTCATGTTGTAGCTGGAATGTCTGGCTGTCTGTGGGTGTGTAGTGAGTAGGCAGTGTCATGTGAGCCTTCCCCTGAACTCAACAGGCACTCTTATTTGTAGTAGAGGTGGAAATAAAGTGCTGTCCATTCAGATGAGGACCTATACAGTGTTTTGGCAGAGTACAGTACCTACGTTATATACTACAAACAAGTGTTGCATCTCTGTTTAGTTCTTTGTTTCTCTTTTTCTAGTTCCTACTGCTGAAGAGGCAAGTGGGTGTGTCCTTTTAGTAAAGAAGAACCTGTGTGCTGCCAAGAAGAATGTGTAATACAAACATCATGTAACAAAACATCACACAAATCTATTTCAGAAAAAGACAAAGATACAATACCCTGCTCTTTATATACTTTTGCACATATTCAAACATTTAGGACCAGTAAGATTTTTTTTTAACAGTAAAGACGTTTATAATGTTGCTCATATTTGTATTAGAGATACATTTCCACAAAAAAATAAAGCAGCACAGCATTAAGAAATATTTATTGACAAGCAAATCAACATATTTAAATGGTTTCTGAAGGATCATATGACAAAGCTGTATTTTATAATAATATTTTATTGATATTATTATATTATTAATAATAATATATTTTATAATAATATTTCAAAATATTACTATTTTACCAAATTTTGGATCAAATAAATGGAGCCTTGGTGAGAATAAGAGACTTAATTTAAAACATCTATATATATAAAAGGGAAAAGGAAAAGGAAAGAGGAGCTCACGATTATTGTAATGGTTGTTACATTCCCACCACAAGCTTGTGGTGTTCAATCACAATGCACTTGGTCAGCTGACTAAGCTTTTCAGAAAGAGTGTCTTTGTTGAAATCATCGCGAACATACTGGACACCACATGCCTATTCACCAGACCAAATTTTAAAGCTAATAATAATAATTATTATTATTATCATTATTATTATTATTAGTAGTAGTAGTAGTTGTAGTAGTAGGAACTACAATAATGTACAATATGTGAAAAATAAAATATTGTTTAAAATAAAAAATTTTCACCTCTAATGTTACACTCAATAATCAACTTTTTGATTCAGTGGAATCACATCTCACTGTGACTACAGTGAATAATTAATTGTATTACAGATTTAGAATATGTACATCAAGTTCTCAAATGATATAATCCTAACTCCATAAATTTAGAGTACAGATAATAGGATTTAATTCCCAGATTTGTAGATTAGAAGCACTCCCCCTCGCCCCCTCTACTGGCAGCTTGGGTGCTGTACACTGTGTGTTGGATATATTTGCCCTGAAACCTCACTACACTGAGGAACATTAAATGAAACCTCCTTCACTGAGGCTATAAAACGTCTCAAGGCCAACCCCGATAAATAACACACTTACCCTCACCTCAGGCCTATTAATTACCTGGGATGCGCTTTACCACAACCACCTTCGTGCTAGTAGCTAATGCTTCCCATTTGACCAGAACTGGAGCCTCAAATGTCTCTATGGGGACAAGCTCTAATTAATCCTCTGTTACTGTTGTAATGGTGCCTTCCAGAGAGACTGCAGCAAAGCTCAGAAATATTATTTCACTCATACATTGTAAACAACAGTAAATCCCAGGGGAAGTGGTAGGGCTGGTGTTTGAGGGTTGAAGGGGTGAACGGGCCAAGACATTGGGGAAATGCAACACTGAAGCAGTTGTAGTAGCTTGCTACGAGCAAAACTGTATTGTTTAAGCTCATCTAATAGTGCTGTCACAACAGAGCAAAATTCACAGAATGAATGGGAACCAAAAAATAATAATAATAATTCTCAATTTACTTTGTTTGTACTCTAAGAATGTACAGATTTACTGAGACAGTTCTAAAATTTATACTGGTTTGAGTTTGGCTCTAATTTCAATGTAATAGCAGAGTTATAATATAAAGGTCCAGGTATTCATTTCCAATGTCTTCAATTTGAGAGCAGAAGCAAATGATCCAGAAGCAAATTATTCTGTTACTGAGTCAACTTGAAAAGGTGGCTGGAGTAGTGTTCATGTGAAATTCGGTATGTTATTTTCTGGAAAACTGTGGAATCTATACAGCCATGGACAACAGTTTTGTGAATGACACAAATATACATTTTCACAAAGTCTGCTGCTTTAGTATTTTTAAATCTTTTTGTCAGATGTTACTATGGTCGATTGATGTATCGTTACAAGCATTCCATAGGTGTCAAAGGCTTTTATTAACAATTACATAAAGTTTGTGCAAAGAGTCAGTATTTTCAGTCTGGATCCTTCTTTTTCCAAGCCTATGCAATTCGCACTAGGATGCTGTCAGTCAACTTCTGACTGATGGCTGCCCATTCTTGCATTCTCAATGCTTGGAGTTTGTCAGAGTTTTGTGTGTTTTTGTTTGTCCACCCGCCTCTAGAGGATTGACCACAAGATCTCATTGGGATTTAGGTCTGTGGATTTCCTTGGCCATGGACCCAAAATGGTTCCTTTAGCCACTTATAGTTATAACTTTTGCTTCATGGCAAGGTGTTCCATCATGCTGGAAAATGCATCTTTCATCACAAAAAAGTTGGTTGGGAGAAGTTGCTCTCTTAGGATGTTTTTGTACCATTCTTTATTCATCGTTGTGTTCTTAGGCAAAACTGTGAGTGAGCTCACTTCCTTGTCTTAGAAGCAACCCCTCATATGACTGGTCTCAGGATGCTTCGCTGTTGGCCTAACATAGGATGGCAGGATAAGCTTTTTTTCATTAGAGAAAATGACTTTACCCCAGTACAATTGCCATCATAAAACTGAAGCAGCAGACTCTGTCATAATAAATATTGGTATCATTCTCAAAACCTTTGGCCATGGATGTATACCCACTTAAAAGTAATTTTCAAAAAGGGTGTTTTCGCAGCAATGCCATAGAAGAACCATTTATAATTCCCAAAGAACCTTTCAGTGAACAGTTAAAATAACCATAAAAAAAGTTCTGAAGAACCTTTTTTTCACTAAAAAAAACCCATTTGTGCATTGGAAAGGTGCCATGGATGTGTCACGGTTCGCAAATTCGTTGTCTCCCAGGATTGCCCGTGTTTGCATGTGAGGTGAATGTGGGAGGCGTGGTCACTGATCACCGCCACCGTCATCATCACACACACCTGATCCATATTCCATCTGCCTATTTAGTTCACCTCTCTACTCACCACCAGGTCGAGTCGTTCTGTTACGAATGAGAAAGGCAGGATTCAATTGCAAAAGAGTGTTTATTGAAGATGAAGTAAACAGAGAAATGTCCAGGAAAGCAGGCGGCGCAGAGACTCAGTGGGCTTGGTGGTGAAGGCGTGGTGCTGTGTAATCCCCAAGGTGCGCGGCGAGGAAGTGAACAAGGAAGCGGGAACCAGGAACACGAAGACACGCTGACGGGCAGACACCGGGACACAGGAAGACACGGACACCAGGAAGCAGGAACATAGACGACTCGCTGAGGTGGCAATCTGAAGACAACGACTCGACATGGAATATGGATCAGGTGTGTGTGATGATGACGGTGATCAGTGACCACGCCTCCCACATTCACCTCACATGCAAACACGGGCAATCCTGGGAGACAACGAATTTGCGAACCGTGACAGTATGTGCAAGATTCTTCATGGAAGAATATATATATAAATAATAATCACTTTCCTAGTATGCTATATAGCGTACTGCCAAACCATAGAGGCTTGAACTCTGAAGTTGAACCTGAAGTTGTCCTGTGTTATCTGTTACAAAGACATTAGCCTCATATCCTTACTAGCCACAAGTCCTTTAGGTTACGAGGTGGAGCTGTAGTTCATTAAACTTGTTGGTCCAACACATCCCACAGATGCTCAGTTGGATTGAAATCTGGAATTTGGATGCCAGAACAACACCTTGAACTCTTCGACACATGTTCCTCAAACCATTCCTGAATTTTTTGTGGTGTCTCAGGTTTTTATTATCCTTCTGAAGGAAGCTACTTTCACCAGGGAACACCACTGTCATGCAGGGGTGTTACTGGTCTGCAACAATGTTTAGGTAGGTTGCAAATGTCAAACTTACATCCACATAAATGCCTAGACCCAGAGTTTCCCAGTAGAACATCGCCCAAATCATCACACTCCCTCCACCGGCTTGTTGTCCCACACTGCATCCAAGTGGCATCACTACCCCAGATAAACTGTGCACACATACACGGCCAACCATGTAATGTAAAATAAACCACTTGACCTTCTTCCACTGCTCAAATGTCTGGTTCCTATGCCCATGTGCCCATCGTAGGCACTTTCAACAGTGGAAAGGGGTCATTTAGGCATTCTGAATGGTCTGTGGCTGCACCGATCTATACGCAAAAGAGTGTATTGCTTGTGCCATAGTAGAATTTATGTTGGCTCAGACTAGACGGGATATATGTGTGTTGGAATATTCTCACCAAGCCTTGCTGTTTCAAAGAAACTCTAACACAGTCGCCTTGCCATAACAATTTTACCCATGAAGCACAATAACCCTTTGTGCTATACAGGCTTAAATGTGTTATTCAAAAGATGTTAATTTATTATTATTTATTTTGATTTAGATTTTTTTCAGACAAAACTTCTAGCTCTTGCTATTGGTTCACGTCAATGAGAAAACCACACCAGATTCAATGGTGCAATGTGAAAAAAGACCAGCCAATATAGGGGAAAGTGGAAGAACTTGAGTTCAGACCAAACAATGAAACAAAATAGAAATGTGAGAAAAGTAGTGTTGGGAATGATTCAGAAATCCATTGCTGCTTGTATATATGTATGAGAAATATGTGTACGAGAAATGAATATGTATATATATTTTTTTTCTTTCTCATTTGTATATGCATATTCTATTCTTTTCCTTATTTTAATGATTTATAATCAAGTTAAGGATTTTTAATTCTCATACACTTCAGACTATGTAACCAATTATTAGTTAAAGCTTTTCTTTGTTTTTCTGTATTTTTCCAGAGAATAAGGATGAATATTGTCTGAACTCCTCACCAAATAGAACGTTATCAGAATGTTTTGAGAAGTCTTTCTGTTGATGATTCAGCCTTGGAGAAGCTGTGTATCTGTGTGTGCGTTAATATGTTCTATATTGGTGAGGTGATTAACTGGCACCATAAGGAGATGGAATGACTTGTTGTGCTCAACAATATGATGCTTAGATTCACATTTCTATCATGTGGAAGGTCATTCAACCCATGATTGACGAAGATATGCTTCTGACTATCTGCTCTTGTGTGGAAAATTACAAAATTAATTGAATTAATTAATTACCTTTCTTTCTTTCTTTCTTTCTTTCTTTCTTTCTTTCTTTCTTTCTTTCTTTCTTTCTTTCTTTCTTTCTGTCTTAGCCAATCAGAATAATTTACCCTTCAGTAATTACGTAGGTAGTAGCCTCTGTTAGAGTATAATTGCTGTAACAATGTGATTGTATGGGGGGCAGCCTACGAACTTCTCGCAAGATATGAAGCTGACATCTGCTGATGAAACTGCAAACTAGCCTTCACTAAAATTTATTTTATTGACTGCATTTCTGACTCCTGGTCTTCATTCAACATATCTGGTCCTCAGGTCTTAACTGTTTTTCCCTACAATACCTAAACATGGTCAAGCTTTCTATTAACATATTTGAGTGACTTATTCTTTGAAAATGATTCTGATTTCTTGTCTCTTCAGTTCACGACTCAAATTGTCTTCTGGTTCCTTTGTGTGCAAGAAACAAAGGCAGAACATGGCAGCTCCTGTCTGCAATTTTCTGTCCATTAAGCACAACAATAGTGAATACAGTGAATACTCTCAGGTTCTGGCTCTCTGCTTCTCAGAGACCTTGGTGCTAGCCAACATCCAATAACAATCAACAGCTGTGTATGAACAAACACCGTTCTCTGTCCTCTGAGCCCCAGAGGGAACGAATGCATCCACCCTGCCTCACCGACCTTCAGGAAGAATGACTCTCTGAAAGAATTATACTTCGTATGCAATGACATCCATCCATATACTTAAGAATACCAAGCCCTAAAATGGTCTCCAGTGGCTCGGCCAAGGCTACAACTTAGAAACCATGAGCTGTGAAGACAGCCCCCCTCTAATATAGATTCCAGGTGCTCAAACAACACCTATATAAAGGTGATAAAAGCATGTGATCAACAACTATAACAAATAAAGAAGCAAATTATGTGATCTTGTTCAGATAAAGTCATATATCACTGATCAATAAATAATTGTAGAACCAAATTCAGCACAGCAGTTTATGCCATCAAGAAACAAGGCTTATGATCACAAAAGCAAGGTCACCAGCAGGCTAAAGGAAGGAAAGATGTGCAAAGAGGTCCCATGGGAGCCCAGGAGGAGAATGTTGACCGCAGCGCTGTGGCCGCCTGATAGGACTTAGGCATAAACAACGACAACAACACAAATTCAGACAGAGGAAAGGTGGCGTGCAGACAGCAGCAGCTGTGGGTGGACAAAAAGCTGCATTTAACTGTTTGACTGAACACAACATACAGCCGTACTGCAGTCATACACACACTTTAAACCCCATAGACTCTCTCCGGCAAAGACACACGCGGCCCAGCATCCCTCATTTCCCCCGTGGGTGCAGGACAGTGGCCCAGGATCACAGGAGGGCCCTGCAGCTGGAAGGCAGAAAGGCCAAACGGAGAGAGACTGAAGTAATCCCTAGAGTAGAGGCTTTTGGGTATTATTTTGCTCTGGTGTGTTCAGCTTGGCCAGACTGTCTCATGTATAGCCTGAAGCGGCTCAGGGCAGGGGGGTTGTAGTCAAATGGGTCTCATGTTCTTTTGAGCATGAAAGATGAAAGAAAGAAAAAAAAGCCACATCTGTGGTGGCCATTTATCGATGAGACATAAACAAGAGAGGGAGGGAGGGAGGGGGAGAGAGGGAGAAACAATTTTCATTCATTCACTCTCTATAGACAAAAGTAATATGTCTGAATATTTTGCTGAAAGTTTAGTTTTTATTGTAATTTATTGCATTTTATTTTATTAAAATGTATTAAGAAATAAGTCTCTTATTCTCACCAAAGCTGCATTTATTTGATAAAATTCACAGTAAAACAGTAATATTGTGAAATATTACAATTCAATGTGTCTATTGTTATATATTTTAAAAGTTAAATATTGTTATATATTTTAAGTTCCTATTATTTCAAAGTGTCACTATCACGGTTGAGCTGCATACGAAGGCACAAAGAAGAAGATGAAGATGAAGATTCAAATAGTATGCAATAATATCCACAGGTTTAATCCACAAGAAGAACAGCAAGCAAAACACAATCATACATGAACGAGACAGGAAAAAGATGAATTGAAAACACAGGACTTACATACGCAGACAAATGAGGTGATTAATTATAACACAGCTGACAGCAATGAAATATTAAATCAGTAACTATGACAACAGATTAGTGGTGAGAAATGGTGCAAAACAGAAAACAAAGTCCAGTCAGGGTGAGATTGTGACAGTCACATGATCTTTCCGATTATAATTTCCGATTATCTTTCATCATGCTGATATTATTTTATTATTATTTTGTATTTCGTATTCTTATTTCTTAGTATTATCAGAGTTGAAAACAGTTTTCAGAAAAAAAATTTTAATCTGCAAAATAAAGTACTTTACAAAAAAGTATGTAATGAGTATTGTTTCTAAGGGAATATTTTATATTATATGTAATCGTTCTAATAAAGGACTTGGAAACTGAGAATTGAGGGAAAGACAAAAAGGGAGATCATTCCTTAAAACATGCACTGAATTTCGTATCTTGTACTCATCTCTCTCTCGCCTTTGAAAAAAATTCTGTTTTGAGTAAAAGATATGAAATTCAGTGCATATTTTAAGGAATTATCTCTCTTTTTGTATTTCCCTCAATTCCCAATTATTTATTGAGAATTCTGGCACAGTTGTGAATTCTGGCACAACCCTGATAATTACACATTAAAAATTCACCTATGGGTAGGCCGGATCATCTCACCTCTACTACGGAAACAAGTACTAAAGTGTGAAAGTCAACTGGTGAGTGGCAAGTTAGCTGCCTTTGCAGCCAAAGGTGTTAACAAATTATGAGCAGGGCTGTAACAGTGGGCTAGCTCAATGTGCTAAGTGCACTCAGATGGACTCACTCACAGGCCACGTCCACACGAGAACGGTGCATTCCCTAACCGCTCTTTTTTTCCTTTCGTTCTAAAAAAAAATGCCGTAAACACGGCATCGGCGCAAGAAATCTCAGCGTCCACACGAGAACACTGAAACCGACTGAGAACGGTGTAGTATATATGCCAGACCAGTATGTGGCGCTGTAATTCTGCCACAGATATACACTATACACGGAGAAGAAGAGTTTGAGCATGCGCACAACCTTGCGCTGAATGCGCTGAATATACAGATGTGCACTGCTGCAAGATGACACGGAGCGATTGCCCTGTTGCATTGTAATTCTTGATTTTATATTGTTTGCCCTGCACTATATGTTGTGCGCACTGCTGCAATTTATACCTGTTTTTTCAGGTTATTTTTAATTGTTCTATTTTCCAATAAAAACCAGTTCTTGAATTTTTGCTCTTATTTATTTTCACTTGACATTCAATACAACACTTTCAAAATAAACATTAGTACATTTTCAAAAAGGTAAATACTGTAAAAAAAAAAAAAAAATACAGAACAAAACTTGATGGCCAGCATTTTTAAGGGTTAAGGTACTTTGTGAGTACTCTCCTCACTCTCTTTCCCTCTCCCTCGTTACAGTTTGTGAAGCCTTTTCAGTGCAGCATATCTGGCTTTGAGACGAACAAAAGCACACTCATGTCCACAATCTGTTTTTTCAGAGGAGGGATCTGGCCAGTCAAGTACAGGTTTAGCTTTGAATTAGCAAAAACCCGTGCATCGTGTACACTCCCGGGCCACTTTATCACAACATCCATAAATCTGTACTTATAATCACAGACCGCCTGTACATTGATAGAATGTTTGCCTTTCCTGTTGATGTAGTCCAGTGGTCTGATAGAATTCGCGGACCGGTCCGTGAGCTGCTACAAGCGGCTGTGACGCTGCTGCTTTAGCAACGAGGAAGTGTGTTTAATCTCGCGCGGACTCGCTCAACAAACTGGAGCCGCCACCGATCCGCGGCAAAGTTTTCGCGCGTTTACCGGTCCGTGGCACAAAAAAGGACCACTGATGTAGTCCATCGAGTTGGCAGACAGCTGCTTGATTTCTATGCGTGTGCCGTCGACCGCTCCCAAACACTGTGGCATGCCATGATCACGATGGAAACGCAAAACCAGATCCGTAAAAGGCAACTTTATGTACTTTTAGCCGTCCTACAGCACGAGCACAATCATGTAGTCCGCCATTACTGTTGTTGCTGTTACGTGTGACGCAGCCGACACGTGATGTGATGACATCATCGTTCTCACAAAAGATGCGGATTGGCCATCCACACGAGAACGCAAGGGTGTCGTTCTCAGATCTTTCCACTTTAGAACCCGTTCTCCAAAGAGAGCGGATTCAGCCACCCAGCACGCCGGATCCGTGTGGACGCAACGCCAATCCGATACGAAATGTATGCGGTTACAGTGATTCGCGTTCCCGTGTGGACGGGCCCACAGACTAATCATGAGACCACAAGCCTGACTGGTGTCTTGCACAGGGCCCCTCTGTTCGTATGATATCACACCTTTACCAAAGAAGTAATGTTGCCAAAGAAGCCGAGAGAAAACAATGGAGAACTATTATATATTACGAATGAACCATTCATTTCAATTTTGCAAATCAAAATTGAAACACAGTGTTTGAAAGAAACATAAAACATTTGAAGAGTATTCAGTCAGAGTAGACATTTTTAATTTGATGTAAATAAGGCTGTGAAGAGTACAAGTTCAGTTCTTAAAGGGAAAGTTTGATTCAAACTAATTACCACACACCATAGTACTGACAATTACAGAGTGAAGGAAACATGGGGTTTAAATACACAAGGAAGGAATGAGAGAATTAGACACAGCTGACAAGAATAACTAGGTGATTGGTGACAGGTAATTGGAAATACACATAGGAAGTAGACAAAGACACGACAGACATGTAACAACTACAGGGTAACACCACAATATAACACCAAGTCAATTAAACTTCAGGGATATCAATCCAATAAGGATACATAAGTGATTGTAAATCAGTTTGAACTGCTTAGTGCAAATGACAGTAACAACAGGTGCACTGGAGAGGCATAGTGATAGTTTGAGGTGGTGGCCACAGACATGTGTTCTCTCCTTATTCTTCTCTGCTGATTTGTCTTTAGTTTTGTGTTTTGTTAGGGTCATTGTCGCTGTCTGTAGCATGAGGCAGTACCTGCAACTCATCCAAGTTGCACAGGCAGTCCTGCACCTCCAGGATGGCACATCCATACATGCCACCAGAAGAAGGTTTGGTGTGTCTTAGAGATTGGAATGGAGGAGATTGCAAGACACATGCCATTACATGAGGAGAGATGGACAGGGCAGGACCGGCATTTTACTCCTTTATGTGAGGAGGAACAGGAGGAGCACTGTCAGAGACCTGCAAAATGACCTCCAGCAGGATACAGGTGTGCATGTTTCTGACTAAACTGTCAAAAAAACAACTTCATGAGGGTGGCATGAGGGCCCAACATCCTGTAGTGGGACCTGTACTCACAGTTAAGCACCATGCAGCTCGAATGGCATTGCCAGAGAACACCAGAATTATCAAGTCCACCATTTTGGCCCTGTTCTCTTCACATAAGAGAGCAGGTACACACTGAGCACATGTGACAGAAATGCCATGGGGAGTTTTATGATTCATGCAACATCATCCAGAATGACCAGTTTGGTGGTGGTTCAGTAATGATCTGGGAGTAATATCCTTGGAAGGTTGCACATGCTAGATACTGGTTCTCTTACTACTGTTAGGTTCTGGCATAAAATCCTCAGAACTTATGCTGGTGCAGTGGGTCCTGGGTTCCTGCTGATGCATGATAATGCCCGGTTAAATGTGGATATAGTATGTGGGCAGTTTTTAGATGACAAGGCATTGATCCCTTTGAGTGGCCCTCACATTTGCCAGACCTGAGTCCAATTGAGACCCACTGGGACATTATGTATCAGAGAATCTAAAGCCACCAAGTCACCGACTGTTCAGAAGCTCCAGGTCCTGGAGGAGAATGCCCAGATGTTGTTGTGAGTGTATACAGGCATATGGGGGCCATACACACTACTGACTTATAAGATTATATAGGTATAGATATAGATTATAAAACGCATAACATATATATACATATATATATATATATATATATATATATATATATATATATATATATATATATATATATATATATATATATATATAAAACACATTTTCTAAATTATTAAATTATAATAACACACATTTTCAAGAGTTTTTGACGAAGTTTTTGAGTTTTTGAAATATATATTTCCAATGTTTCTTTGACACCCAGATATACAATATGCATGCATGTCTGTCCTTCACAGATTTGTTTTCATTCACATCAGATTGAACTTGGTAGCTACCCTGAAACGTCTGAATGGAGATGAGTGGAGAATGGGCTTTGTCTTGTAATGTTCCAAGAGAGCAGAAGTCAAGAAACATTTGATAGCATGAGCTGGGTTGGAGTTGAAAATCATCAGGGTCTCTGTGAATGTGTGTTG
This sequence comes from Rhodeus uyekii, assembly GCA_037043235.1. Lineage (NCBI taxonomy): Eukaryota > Metazoa > Chordata > Actinopteri > Cypriniformes > Acheilognathidae > Rhodeus > Rhodeus uyekii. The sequence goes on from JAWRVZ010000056.1 coordinate 2,796,890, forward strand.
TTTAGAGAAAGAGGAGGGGTAGAGGTGAGATGGCTGGTGAGATGACAGTCAAAAAAGCAGATTTCACCTATTAAGGTCGCAGGTAGGAGGGCTGAAGGGTGCAATTGATATCATTGTCACCAGCTAATCATAGAAGAGATCAAATGACTCCTCAAGCTCCTGTCTAATTTGGACTTTCTTTCCCAATCCCAAGACATAAATATTCCATTTAACTCACTGTTGGAAGCTTTACGTTCAGACAAAAACATAATGTGTGAGTGGCTGCTCAGTGTGGGGTGGATATTGTGAGACTCCAAGCATCTGTGCAGCACCCTCCACATTACACATGTAGAAACTCATATCGTTAAATTAAGCTCTTGGCTCAAGTCCAGCACAAAGCAGTGAGAACAAAGAATTATGCTCGCCCGCTTGCAAATGAAAGGCAGAGACACAACCTGCACTGAAGGACTAAGGTGACCAGATTTCTGAAATGAAAACCAGGGACATTAATTGTTCATAAATGGTTGAAATTTCCAATGTTGTTATATTTAAAATAAAAAGAGGCAATTGTGGTTGTGTGTGTTATGATCATAGTGAATGTAATACTTTGACCTAAAGGCACATCCACCCACCCATCTATCTATCTATCTATCTATCTATCTATCTATCTATCTATCTATCTATCTATCTATCTATCTATCTATCTATCTATCTATCTATCTATCTATCTATCTATCTATCTATCTATCTATCTATCTATCTATCTATCTATCTGTCTGTCTGTCTGTCTGTCTGTCTATCTATCTAGGCATATTTGGTGGACGACTTTGAACACAGTAAAAGAAAAAAACAAGAAAAAAATCAGGATAGTACCTCTTGGGACAGTACCTCCATTTACCTTATGGAAAGCAGCAATATAACATATTGAAGTTATTTTAACATAATTTCACATGTGGTGCATGGCCTCTGTTGCATCATATCTGTGGTTTGATTGGGTGTCTCCTCCCTGGAGAGAGTGGAGAGAATGGCTTCCTGGTCTGGAGAGTGAGGTTTGCTCTGGTTTGTGTTTGAGGCAGGCGTGAAGATGCCTTTATTGATGAGAACAGTAGCTCTAGGGGGCTCCTCTAATCTTTCCAGGCCATCCAATTAGTGTTTGTCCGATTAAAAGCTGCCCCCCATGATTTTTTTTTGAGGGTGGGGGGGGGGGGGGGGCTGTGTGCTGTGTGCAGTCACCTGGGCCTGGCGGACAGCTGCCGATGATGAATTGTTCATTTGTTCTCTTGTAGCTGGGGAGGGGCCCCAGGCCATTACACAACCCAGCATATGCACCACAATTTAAGCAGGAGCTAGAGCAGACCCATCTCAGATTCAGATCAGAGCCAGAGGTCAGCAGGATCACTTCTCAAGCCATTTCAATGAGGATGTTGGCTGCTGGGCTTTTAGCTTGGGAAACAGACACAGAGGTGATAGTGGCTGAAATTATTGCAGATTAAGATCACAAGGAAGAACATGAATTGTATTACACACTGTTACTTGTACACAGAAAACCTTGTTGTGATTTTACAGCAATAGAATAGAGAGTTCATGGTGCTGTATAACACATCAGTTGCATTTTTGCTTATAGGTGTTATTTAATATTTCAGAAAGCAAAAGCTTACATGTTTACCATCTGAAGCACTGAGATGTCAGTCAAATTGGCAGGAATCATCTCGTTTATCCTCTCAAATGATCGTCTAGACCAGGGGTCTCCAAACTTTTCAGCCCGAGGGCCGCATTAACTGTCAAACAGCAGTTCGGGGGCCGACTACACACTCGAGGTCCAAATAAAAAAGAATCAAAACATGATGTTGTTTTTAATTATTTATTTAATATTATTTTATTCAGTTATTAGGCCTACTTAATAACACATTGATACACTACACATGGACACCTGTATTAGTGGGAATGGTGAAATTGTTTCCTGGATGCCAAAATATCAGACATTTCTGGCTTTAGATTTGGTTTCCCTAACATCAACAGTGACCTGAGATTATCATCGGACAAGTTTGTTCTCAAATTGTTCTTCACGTATTTTATTCTTGAAAATGTTTGTTCACACATTGATGCAAAAGTTTTGACATTAGGAATGTCTTCCTTACGCAAAAACGGGAGAAAAAAAACACCAGTCCTGCGGGCTAAATCACACATTTTATATGTTTATACATACCGGTAACATTTTTATTCATTTTAAATATCACACTCGTGGGACATATGAAAGTGCAAAGTTTATGCATCTGCGGATTATATCCGAGATAAAATGGTATATCATCTCATTGACGGTGACCAAGAACAATTAAGCAGCGAATAAGGTTTTGCAATGTAGTTATCGGTTGGAAAACGTCTCCGTTTACTATCGTAACCTCGGTTATTTTTCCATATTCCGTTTAGAGAAGCGTGAAGGAAATATTCTGACGTGTCGTGCTTATGCTGTTTATACTGTCTGTCTGTCAGATCCGCATCGCGCTACGATTGGCCAGTTGTCAACTGGCGTTATCCTATAAGGTTTCAGAGATTACCTGAAGGGGAGGAGTTCCCGCTCTCGAAAGGGAACGCGCTTTTGCGCACCTCTGTTTTAATTCGGTAAAAACATAACGTCCACGTAAGCGGTGGCTGATCTTGGCAGGATACACGTAAAATTATGGATTTTTTTTCGTAGACAAAAAGGTCTCCGCGGGCCGCATGAGAGGGCTTCGCGGGCCGTAGTTTGGAGACCCCTGATCTAGACAATTGATCTGACCTTTGGCCTCCTCTCTTACTTTGCTCAGTCAAGTCCAAGTTAGCACAAGTGACCTTACGTAGCCAGGGTAATCAATAACAGGATTCTTATATATATACACAGGATACCACTCCAGTAAATTTCAAACATTAAAGATAAAACATGAATTAGAAAATAGCATTAAAATGCTTTCAACGTACATAACATATTTCTGAATTAATTCAGTGAGAAATAATGTAGGGTAGGATGTTTATCAGGATTTGATTGGTCTTAAGAATACAAACGGAAAGAAACCGGAAAATACAAACGGAAAGAAATGTGAAGCTATACTATTAGTTATTATTGTTGTCTGCTCACTTATCCCCGATTGTGTCCATCCAAAGGTCTGATTACATTTTTATTAGAGATTATGAAAACAAACATTTATAATAATAATAATAAATTATTATTATTATTATTATTATTATTGTATGTTTATTGATTAATTATTTACCAAGACATTTTATTGTTTTCAATTTTGATTTCACATTTTCTGTAAAGGAATGCATGTGGCATAAATAATATGATAACACAGATTTGTGAGAGCAACAGAGAAAGCAAGAGAGAGGCTAATGTGAGAACTGCTGAATTTCCATACCTGATCTGTTCGTGCAGTTGTCAAGAGGTTAGGTTGAAGGCCAATCTAGCTAGAGAGGAGCATGGATTAAAGTCTTTGAGATATGGATCTCTGGGCTCTCTGACTCTGAGTACTGGGCTTAAGTATCATATCCGTGGACAGACAGATCGATACTCAGCCTTTCTTTTCCTCCTCCTTCAAGGAGATTTTGGTGTTGTTCTTTCTTGGGGTTCTCCTCACTGCCCTAATGACACAGAAGGAGTAGGATCATTTAGACCTCCCTTCGATCCCAACACACTTGATGGACTACTATGAAGCTTCTTGCTCACATATGTCATCAAGTAAATACACCGTTCTCTGTTTGCTGAAGAAATGGGTGTCAAACTTAAACCTATAGTGAAGATCTTCAATAATACAGATACAAAACAGCTGAAATGATAATGCAATATGTACATTTTCATTGCTCCAATGTCTTTATCCATCATAGAAACACATTCAAAGAATGTGCATATGAAAAATGTGAAATGTGAATGAAAAAATCTGACAAATTATCAAAAGTCCTTAAGGAATTGTCTCAGGTTACGGCTGTAACCCTTTTTTGCCTGAGAAGGGAGCGAGACGCTGCGTCAATGACACTTCCGGAATGCCTCTGCGGAATTGGGTCTGAATCAAAGCTTCAAGTGTCTGTCAGTGTGAATACTAAGACATGGCCACCTGTGAGCCTGGGGCAGTGTCCAGGTCCAGTTCCAGCCCACCGCACTACAAACATCTTGAAGGGAGACACCTGAAATTAAGGCCTTGGAGGCCAGCATACTCCAACATTTTCTCCACAAGGCAGCTTTACATTAATATAACTGGACATACAAGGCTCAGCTTTCCTGGTCCTGATCTCTGAAAGAAGAAGGGCAGAAGGCTTGAAAAACAATAAACTGTGGTAAATTGATCAGTATCTTAGGGATATAGCCCAATTTTAGTTAAAGGATAGTCTTGACCATCTCCAGTGTGAACTTACGGCATGTAGGTGATACCGACAGAGCCTGTAACTCTTAATCTTTTTAGAGAAGATATGGCTAGCAGGAAAACAGTTTTTGAGATCAGAAACTTTTCTGAAGCACTCTCAAAGGGAGCTGCAGATAAACCTTACAGCACAAAAGCCAGGTCCCAAGCTGGAACTCTTAAGTGAATTGCAGGCCACAGTCCTAAAGGAAATGTGTCATGAACAAGTTCTTCCCCACAAATAGACCACCCAAATGGACATGCTAAGCCACTATGGCCACCACGTGCACCTTTAGTTTGAAAGGGGATACTCCTTAAGGGATGTTGATAGGATGTCTACTCCTATGTTTTGGTACTCCAGGATGTATACTGTTGTGAGCATGATGTAATGACAATGAATGTAATGATAATCTCCTAACACAGGGCACTGGGAAAAGAAGCAATGCTTCCTCCGTATGACCAAGGCACAGAGGCACATGCGAATGACCTTAATCATACAAAGTGAGTTCCCCCTCAGGGAAAACCCCTTGGTCTAGAGTAACTACTGCAAGGGTCTCATGTACAGCAGGCAAAAAGTTACCAAACAGTCCTCTGATGTGATCTGAGTTATGATCTGCTTCAAAGTCAACAGCTTGAACGTCTTGACTGAATGATTCAGTTAATGAAGATCTAATTAGATGCAACCCTCCATCCTTCTTGGGAACAATGAAGTATGGAGGCCACACAGGCCTGTGAATGGACGATGTACAGGTGAGAGATACAAAGGAAAAGAGCAAAGGAAAGAAGAGACAAGAAGGTGGGATCTGATTTTTATTCTTTGGGAAGGGATCCTTTTTATTCTTTGGGAAGCTAAAAGCTATTCAATTTCTCATTAATGCAATTATCTAATCAACCAAAAACATTGCAGTTGCTTCAATGCATTTAGGGGTGTGGTCCTGGTCATGACAATCTCCTGAACTCCAAACTTAATGTCAGAATGGGAAAGCGTGGCAATTTTAAGCATGGTATGGTTGTTGGTGCCAGACGGGCCGGTCGTGTATTTCACAATCTGCTCAGTTACTGGGATTTTCATGGACAACTATTTCTGCTGAAAAATGTCCAGTATGTGGCAGTCCTGTGGGCGAAAATGCCTTGTTGATGCTAGAGGTCAGAGGAGAATGGGCCGGCTGATTCAAGCTGATAGAAGAGCGACTTTGTCTGAAATAAACACTCGTTACAACCGAGTTTTGCAGCAAAGCATTTGTGAAGCCACAACATGCACAATCTTGAGGCGGCTGGGCAACAACAGCAGAAGACCCCACCGGGTACCACTCATCTGCACTAAAAATAGGAAAAAGAGCCTACAATTTGAACGAGCTCCTCAAAATTGGACAGAAAAAATGTTGCCTGGTCTGATGAGTCTCGATTTCTGTTGAGACATTCAGATGGTAGAGTCAGAATTTGGCATAAACAGAATGAGAATAAGGATCCATCATGCCTTGATACCACTATGCAGGCTGTTGGTGGTGGTGTAACGGTGTGGGGGATGTTTTCTTGGCACACTTTAGGCCCCTTAGTGCCAATTGGGCATTGTTTAAATACCATGGCCTACCTGAGCATTGTTTCTGACCATGTCCATGCCTTTATGACCACCATGTACCCATCCTCTGATGGCTACTATCCAGCAGGATAATGCACCATGTCACAAAGTTTGAATCATTTCAAATTGGTTTCTTGAACATGACAATGAGTTCACTGTACTAAAATGGCCCCCACAGTCACCAGATCTCAACCCAATAGAGCATCTTTGGGATGTGGTGGAATGGGAGCTTTGTGCCCTGGATGTGCATCCCAAAAATCTCCTTCAATTGCAAGATGATGTCCTATCAATATGGGCCAACATTTCTAAAGAATGCTTTCACAACCTTGTTGAATCAATGCCACATAGAAATAAGGCAGTTCTGAAGGTGAAAGGGGGTCAAATAGTATTAGTGTGGTGTTCCTAATAATTCTTTAGGTGAGTATATGTGGTCTTGATTAATTAAATAATCATAATACTTTAATTAAATCTATAAAATAATGTTATACCCTATAGGGAAATAGCATGCATGGTTATACATGTCTCATGTGATTATGTAAGAAAGAGTAAGAGAACAGAGTAAGAAAGGGTGGTTTCTTTAATAATTCTGTCCTAATGTAGGGATAAAATAGTATACCTAAATATACATGCAATATTCAAAACAGTATTAATACAAAAAAATGTCTTGGATAGATGTCAGGGTTGTGCCACTTCGGTCTTGTTTTCTAGTGTTTGTATGACAGAGCTATGATACTGCCCCATCATCGTGTTGTGCACGGTTTGTGTTTTTACTAGCTGTGCGCTATTTTGTTGTCTGGTTTCATGTGGACATGTGGCTTATGCACGTTTGTGTCTTCCATTGTGTAACCCCGCACGTCTTGTTCCCTCATTACTGTTTGATGTGCCACTCTTGTTCTCCCTCATTGATCTTGCTTTGTGTGTTCACTATTTATTCTCCTGTCCTGTGCTGCTTCATTGTCGTTATAATACCTGTCTTTGATGTCAAGTCCTGTCGATTCCAGTCCTAGAAAGTCAAGTTTACTCAAGTCTAGTTTTGTCATGTCCCCCCCCCCCCCCCCCCCCTTCGGACAGTTTTTGTTTGAATTTTGTTTTTATTTTCATTAAACATAAAAGCCTTCTTCCTGCGCATGAGTCCTACCTCAAACCTGACATGATCGGTCACAGTAAGGATTATCTATGACTGTTTGTAAAGAAAAGGTCAGCTCTTAGGGAATTTAAGTGTCACAGACATTTACATATTGGTGGAAAGGTTTTTTTTATTTTTTTTTTATAGACTACTTCTTAACTATAACATATAACTGTGTGTGTCCGTTCGTTCCAGTCGCTACATCAGCCTGGTATGCCAGCAGAATGAACGTTGTGTGCAGTCATGTACTAGACTGACCTGCCACCATATAATCTTTACCAACTGATTTGAATGTCTGGTTATTCACCATTTCTTTTATTTGTGAGTAGTACACTATCACAGGACAGACAACAACATATAAGACAAAAACTATGAAAACAGAGTTCTTGCCAAGGCACATAATCTAATGCCAGTCATTTGGATGTCCTTTTATGCTTTTCTGGTCATAACGTCAGTTGCCGGTAATGCCATCTCATCATTGCACTAGTTGACACACGTGCTTCAGACACAATCATGCAGAGTTGTTCGAAAGTATCATTGACACAGTGTGAGTTCCCTCAAAATAACTTTCTAATGAGTCTTTTCGTCCAAAAGAGACAAAATGTAACTTTTTCTGTCTTTGATGGCTTTGTACCATAAAAACCAGGTTAGAAGCAAAAATTGATGTTATAACTGACCAAAAGTCATCACTTTATGTTTGAAATCCAGATCAGTATAGTTCAAACCTTTTCCAATGACCTTTAATAATGTCAGAGGCCTTTTTGATCACAGAGTGAAAACAACATGAATCAAAACGATCGATTGACCCTCCAAGTCGAACAGAGGAGCGTGTCCTAGAAACAATGGGGTTCATGACACCATGGTGTTGTTCAATACTGCTGTAATACTGCGTCCACAGAGTCGGAGAAACGTCACTGGGTTTTTGAGTGCTTGTGTACCATGCATGACCACCTGTGTATAAAAACAAACGTCCTGTTACTCTGTTACACATATCCACACCTGGAGACATAATATTACACTTCATTTCATTCAGATAGTTTCCCAACTTCCCATCCCTCCTATTCTGTAATGACGTGTTTACTGATGCAAGGACGGGACAACCTGTCACTCATAAGAGATCAACCAATAGCAAACCACAACCATCCAACCATCCAATTAATTCCCAATTGACATCAAATTCCACCCTAAAAGTAGAAGACTTTTAACTCAGATATATGTCACAATTGGGAAGAAAAGACTATTGCAACTTTGGTTTCACTTTAACAGTGAAGGAAAGAGTTTACAGTGTCTGGTTAGCATTGGTCAGTTAGCCCCTGCTGGTAGATGTTGTAACAACTGTACACACTCTGTGAGCAAAACAAAACTTTCTTTTTACTTTGATGTTCAAAATAAAATAAGATAATTAAAAAAAAAGCATATTTGATATACTCTTGTAAAAGGATTATTATTTTCCATTTCTTGGGGTTGTTCATATGTCAGAAAGAAAATGAACGTTTTACATTGAAAACAGTGTTAAAGGTTTTCAGTGAGATTGAAACTTGGGTTTTCCATTTGTCTTGAGAAATTCATTTTTGACAGCGCACAAGAGCAAGAGAGTAAAATTCACACAAAGTCCCTTTCATTGTATGATGCTGTGGGCCACCATAGAAATTTAATTTCATGCTGTGAGTCAAAGATGCTCCTTGGCAGCCAGTTCAGGAGACACATGGATGAGAGAGAGAGAGAGAGAGAGAGAGAGAGAGAGGGATGAGAGAGATGGAGAGAGAGAGATCAGTCTGATAATATTTCTTTCTCTGCTCTCACTGACCTAATTGGAGCCAAATGGTCTCTTTGGCTATATTGCAAAGATCATTAACCGTCTTTCTTGGCCAGTTCTATTTACTTAGAAGGCAATTTAAACTTTCTAATTAATCAACACCAACCGTATGATGTCACTTAAGATACATTCTGTTCTTACCAAATCAGAATGGATAACAGCTGCTTTAAATAGACACATTTGGGAACGGATCTCACTGCCATCCAGATCACAATGCTTTCATTAGTTTGTCATTTTGAATTTCCAGTCATAGCCGCCAAGAGGCTATTGCTGACACATTCTTGTAAATTGTAAAAAGATGCATTGAGCTCTTTTACTGGGTTGCCAGTCCTATCTTGGCGAGTCAGACATGCTTAGCGCCAGGAATTAAGTACAACTGCCCCGATAGCTAAGCCTAGACTTAGACTGCACTAAGTTAAAAACAGACAAGTGGTGAAAAAGTGGCAAATGATTTTGGATATCAGCAAGAAAATAAAAGATGTTTTCCAAACTTCTTACAACACTAAAGTAACATTGTGTTGTAACACAAACTTCTTACAACAGTTAAAGCAATGACAATACAACATTTTGAATTTGATCTGAAAAGTGATAGTTCACCAAGCCTAGCACAGTTAGCAGAGTTTTTGAAAATAAAACAAAATCGAAATTGCATGAGAATATATGCTTATATAATGTATTGTATGATTACCTAACTGAAAATATAAATTATTTAATAGAAAATGATTTCGGAGGGCTTGATCTATCTATAAAATATACATGATTGTATAATTGATTGAATTATTATGGAACTTAAAAATTATTTATCTAATAGTAGATAGACAGAAAGAAATAGATAAACTGAAAATCCTTGATTTTATCTTTGATGAACAGCCAGCATAAATATAGAAGCACATAATTGCACTACTGTAACAGCCCTGCTAACATTAGATATCTTTAATTATGGACCAGGATTTATGTAGAGGATATAGTTCATATCCTGTTTTATTGGCTTACAGAAATTGAGACGTTTCTAACTGTTTGTTTTCAATGCATTGATTCTGTGGCAAAACCACTTTGTTGCTCTGATTGCAAATGATGTGTTCTAAATTAGCGTGTCCAAAGCTATGAATTTTTTGCTCAAAACTTATCACTGAGCGGGGAAAGGGATGTTTTATTTAGCAGTCTGGGAAACAAAAAGCCGAAATATCAAAGTCTAAGGCCTCATACTGCATCTGGTTCCCCTCTTGTTAACATGAGGAGAAAAAAAGTCACTACATACTGTTTCATTTCACGCTCATTTCCTTAAAGTTCAATTCTGGATGCATCTTTAGCTCTGGCACAGAAATATTTTCTGGTAGATTGTTATGCAATGCTTTGTAATCATTTCACAACTAAATATAAGCAAATTGGTACTATTAACTGAATCTTTAGCCTCATGGCACTTTGAGGTCAAACAAACCAAACTTCAAGCTCCGGAAACACTATTTAAAGGAAGGCATGTCTGATCCTGTTCTGTTATCTTTCATTTTATTCATCATGACCTTTCCATGTCTGACTACAATAGATCTTGGTTTACCTGCATGCCTGTACATCCTGATAGCTTACATCTCAGTCTTCAGTAATTTATGCATACACATAGCAAATCAATTTAAATGTGCCCCAACCAACCTTGAAACTGACAACTGTTGATTCGTCTGTACAAAAAAAAACCTTGTTTAGATCTCAAAAAAGGGATTGGGATTAGAAAATGTTGCAAACCAGATTTAAACTTGTATTGACCATATGAGCATCCCACCTCAAAGTACACTACATTTACATTTAATAATTTAACAGATGCTTTTATCCGAAGCACTAACCACACAGCTGCAATCTACTGTAAATGTAATTATCACAGTTAAAGGGATCAGTCATCCACAAAATATTCTAAAAACATATCCAAAACATCACTGGACCCCATTGGTTTTCATTGCATGAGTAAAATAAATAAACAAAATTAGAATTTAAAATTTAAATAAATATATTTTTATGACAGAGTTATGATTTTTGAGAGAACCATCCCTTTAAGAGGGTTGAACAGTTGTATGATACCTTTATTTGTGAAAGGTCTTTGAATACACAGAGGCTTGGAGCTTTGAGAACAAATTGCAATAATCCTTCTTTTATCTCGATTAAAGAACTGCTAATCGCTTTTCTCCTTTTGTAAATGTATAGGACTCTCTCCAGCAGTTTGTGATATCATTAATGAAGTCAACATTTATAGGCATTGCTCGGAGACTTCCAGACATCCAGCATACGGCTGATTGCTCCTTTAGCCCCCTCCCAGTAGTGCTTACGCATTAAATTCAGTCACATACCCTGCTGAACCCTATATGTGCTTCAAAGAGTCAAAGTCTAATTTAGTATCAGCAAATTAAGTGGAATATAATAACTTAATTAACAGCCGGAGAGCATAATCAATTTGGGAACACGCCGCTAACTGATATTACATAATGGGACGTCTTTATTGCACAGTTCAATTTCGATCTAGACAGCCTAACAGTGCACACACACCCCTGGTGGTGAACGTTGTTGCAGACTTCGGATATATCTGGGGCCGCGGTGGCTGCAGAAAATGCAGGGATTTGATTTCTTTTATTCTTACTTAAAACAAACTTTGGCTGTAAGTATTACCAAGTTAGCCACTCAAAGGCTTGTCTGGGGTTTAGTTCCATGCATATATATCCATTAAAAAAATGTGTCAAATATTGAGAAAATGAGCAGCTTCTGCTTGGCCAAGAAAGTTTTCGAGTGCCGTGTGAGAAAAAAGGGGTCAGTGGAATGAGATCGACAGGGGCGTATGGCAGCCATTATCTGTGTCTGATTAAAAGCACAACTCCTTAAAGCCGGGACATCAATTTGCCTATCCACACACACACACACACACTCCAACTCTAACCTCACACACCTCCTCAAAGCCACAAACCACAGATATTTCTTAAGTCGCTGTGTCCTATTTAGTCATATACTCACTCATAAATTTTGTGGTCATAGCAGTTTGCATATGAAGGAAAAATAAAGGAACCACGAAAGAAGAGGAGAGGAATGCAGATTGCTGAAGATCCCAAAAAGAAAAGTTATTGCCATGGCGTGTTACGATACTTCCATAACTGCCTTTGGAAGCTTGATTAAAAATAGTGTGAGCAGAAGGTTGTGGGTGTTCCGTGTCCCTGTGTGAAAATGTGGTAAAATCAGTCTCTCTCTCTCTCTCTCTCTCTCTCTCTCTCTCTCTCTTTCTCTTTCCCCGGCTTTCTGTGACTTTGAATTCTGGCTAGCATTCTGTGCCTGAGACGTGTATGGTGCTAATTCAGTGGTGTTGCAATTTTTGTAGTATGACAATGAATCTAGGGCGTTGATTCTTGACAGCTGTCACCAGGATGCCAAAATACAGTTGCACAAGAAGCATTTTTGTTTTTGTTTTCCTCTTCCCATCCTCCCCCAATTTTCACACCAATAACTTGAAAAATGTAGCCATAATCCCAAACCTATTAGGTCAATAAAATCGTCTCGGTTTACGTATGTAACTTTAGTTTCTTAAGGGGGGACGAGATGCTGCGTCAAAAGTGCTAGGGGAATGCCTTGACGATAATCTTGTAAAGCACTGTGTAAAAGGCACCGGAACCTGGAATCAGCAGCTTGAATAAGTTTCTGGAGAGAGCCCAGAGGCGCAAGGAGCTGAGGCTGAAGACACAGCGTCTTGTTGCCCTTTAGAGAACTGAGGTTACAGACATAACCAGAGACATTCCCTTTCATGGGAACTTGAGCTGCATCAAAAGCGCTAGAAAGGACCACCACAGCACAAACACAAGCAAGGGAGACACTTGCAAGAAAGCCATAGAGGCTGTCCAGCAGAAAACAGCTTGAATTGAGGGTGTACGGTTTCCTCGTGGTGGGGGGCTCTGGAGAAGAGGGTGGTCCCAGCAACCTTGGTTTAGAGACCCGGAACTATGTGCTAGGCCCCCTCAGAATGAATTTCCTCCAGAACTCCCCGAGAGCAGGGTGATCAGGGAAAGATCCAGACATAGCCTTGGCCAAGTCCGAAAATATCAACAGCCACGAGGGGCTGGAAAAGAAGAGAGATTCTGCGGGGGGCCACAGTAACCTCCCCAATTTTCCCCAGGCCTCGACCCCTGTCTCAACAGGATGCCTACTCCCACATGAGAGAAGACCACCACTGTGTTGTCGAGTTATAAATAACAACATTATAGCCCCTCTGCTAGGGAGTGATCCCTCAATCCGTAAAATATACTTCTGTCGAAACGCATTGACAAGAGCTCCAATTATGGGTCCTAGAGTCTAGGAATTTCTAGTTAACTCTAGGAGGGGGCAACTACCCTGAGCAACCTGACTCGGAGGCAGAAAATGAGGAAGATCACCCAATGAGGCTGGACGCCTTGGCATCAAGCCTCTAGCCCATAGCCCACTACCGGTGAGGAAGGTCCTCAGACCAACCTATTGCTCGGGGCTGAGACTAAGAGTCGGCCTGACCCTCCGTATTTTTGGGAGGTTCACGGGTTGCAACCCTCTGCTTGGGCGGAGTGACCCCTCAGGATCACTCCCCCAGAGTGAGGCCGGACGCCTCGGCATCGGTACCTCTCACTCTTAGCCCTCTTAGCAGTGAGGACTGTCCTCAGGTCCAACCACGTGCCAGAGAACTGAGCCTGAGAGCGTCCATCCAACCCCCAGAAAATGGGAGGGTAAAGGGTAGCGACACTCTGTTTGGTGGAGTGATCACTCAGGATGACTCCAAAACCATAAAGGACACATCCGTTGATAGCATTATGCGTCAACAAGGATCTCCAAAACGGTTCCTAGAACCAGATTCCTCACACTATCAGAGGTGCACAGGTATGCCTTGTGACCTTGATAGTGTGAAGCTGGGGTTACTCCTTGGAGATAAAACCCCTACGGTTCTGGCTGCCACTGCTGTAGTCTCAGATACAGCAATCCGAGCAACTTGATTGTCAGCAGTGGATGCCTGGCCTATTATGAGCTCTGACGGCTGAAGGATTGCATCGATGTGCATCGACGGGGGAAATGATGCTCGACATCAACACCAATTCCAAGGAGAGAACACTCCTAACAGTTCAGCCTCAACCCCAACAATTTCAGGATAGCAAAATCAACATCTTGGTGTTGAACTGCTAGTATGGCAACTTTAGAGATAGCCAGTCATCAGAAACGTTCCTTAGAACGGATATGCCTTGGTAAAGAAAATGGTAAAATTCAGGGGTGACAGAGCTAGGCCAAATAAGTCTCCAAACAGGTAAGCCTTCCCTCCGGAGGGAACCTGTGGAGCTTCGTGGATGGAGGTGTGGGTGTGTGAACATCTTCAGGACGAAGGTGACAAACCAGTCCTCAGACCTGGTTTGAGATATGACCTGTTTCAGTGATTGAAAGTGATTGACAGTTAGTGAAAAAAACATCTCCCTGTAACTTTGTATAATAAAGAGGTTTTCAAAAGCTTTTTATATTACATCAAATTGTTTCCAAATCAAACACTCTAATTAGTGCATGGGTATTTGTGACAGGAAGACAATCTCATCTTCCATATACCAAGTTCCTCTCAAAATACTCCATTAACTGCATGATACTGGACACTCCTTTTTCTTCAGCTTCCGCTTTACCTAAATGACACAGAACATCAAATGGTCACATTACAGGCATATCACAAGTTCACACTTACAAATACTCAGATAATAATAGTATCAGTAAAATATTTAATAAAAAGTTTGCATGTTGCTGTGCTGTCCTAGGGGTTGTAATTTGACCTGAACAGTGACCATATTCCCCTGTATGTCTGGTTTGGATAGTAACCAGGTGAATGTGAGGAGTCAGGGTGGTGGAGGAATGCACAAGACTTTCAAGAAACATAGGTAAGAATAACAAGGAATAGCCAGAAGTACTACTTTCAGATTTGGACTGCCTCTGGATTCACCATTTAAGCAAATGATGTTTTATTAACAAAGTTCGGGAGGAACACGTGCAAAGGATTAATGCAATCAGTGCGTCATCAATAATTACACCTCATCCTATCAGCAAAGAAGGAAGCGTGTATAAATAGACATGTTCAACTCACCCACATGGAAATGAAAATGAAAATGAAAATTTATGGTGGGAAAACATGATGTTGAATATTTCTGAATAGTAAAATGACAATGACTTTCAATTTCATTGCAAAATAAAACTAAATAGCTGAGCAGAGATAACTAATTTCATATTAATTTCAACCACACTGACTCATCTGAACCAGTTGAGTGAACTACTCAATTGTATTTTGGACAAATGTTGACACTAAAAGCTAAGCTAAGAATGCTGTAATTCAGAGCCACAGGTCAAATTTCTCTTGGAGCCAGAGAAACTTGTGCCCATCGGGATGGTACTTAACTGTTTGACTGAAGTGCTGAAGTCAAGCTGGAATATTAGAATAACAAAGGCTGAGATGTCTGATTTGAGAGGGACGAGGTTTCTGGGGTTCATATGAGTGAAATCCAGTGATACAGGCTGGAGATTAGAGAAGTCAAAAGTGATCATGTGTAATTGGTTATCTCACCTCCAGCACCTCGGAAGGAATTATCCCCCATAAGCCTCCTTAGACTCTTTAGTGGACTTCCACTGGAGAGGAGGAAAGTTTGCAGGCTTTGAAAAGACAATCTTAAAAATCTCAGCGTTACCTGCTCCCACCGTGATGAAAGGCGAGAGACCCTGACAGCAGCCACAACTCAGGTGCACACGTTTTAATATTCACTCTCTCTTTCAGCACAAGCTGACACACCCAAGGAAAAAAACACGGACTGTACTGTGGGAAACTAGCAGCGGGCAATTATTTCCAACTTTTCGTGAACTCACCATGTAGGAAAGCATGAGTGGGAAGGGTCCTTTTGAAGTGATCATCGAAGCTTAATTTGGATGTTTATTTTAGCCATTAGATTCCAGTCTTGGGTCTTATTGAATTGTTAATCCTGAGGCGATGAGATACACAAAGAGAGTGATCTGAATTATGGTATCAGAACGACTTAATGAAATGAGTGTTGTGTGCCTCATTTAATCAATATTGGAGTATCTTCCAATTAGCACTATTATTTCACTGGCAAGCAAAAATCAGGACCCTGCTAATTTATCAACGACTTCATCTTTCTTACTGGTAGCATTACATATGTGATAACAATGGTTAATTTTTTGATTTTCCTGCTTTAAATTATAAGGGGGAGGCTAGATTGTAATTAAGCTCTATTGGAAGTGTTGATGAGGTTTAACTAGCAAAATTAATTAAAAGTTTTGTAAAGATTAGAATCATGACGTTTTGAGTATTTAATCAAAATGCATTTTGCAATTAATTAAATCCTCATTTGCATGTGTATGTTAATTTGTAGGAATAATTTGAATCAAATCAGCACATTCCGTGTCCTATATCATCGAAAAAGAGACGTTGACATTCGTGAGTATCCGTGCATACAAAGACAGCACTCCAGGTATGTGATATCTAAGATATGTGCTCTCATAATCTGTTTCATAGTCCTCAACCTGCTCGCAAACTGCAGATTAGCCCCAAAACATCCAATTTCCAGTAAATTCCCATTTCCACACTTATCTTTCAATCCTCTTAATTGAAGATATAGAGTGTTCATATATTTCATGAATTAGTGAAAGAATACTCTTAACTTAAGTCGGATTATGATTTCTGAAATCCCCTTTACTATGAGACGTTTCTGGAAAAGAAAATCAGCCACAGAAAATGGAGCAAAAATCATTTGGGCTTTGCATCAACACAAAATTCACATCTTCTCTTTTGGCCCTTGGAAAATGGGACTACAGAATTCAATTAAGCTGATTCACTTCACATGATTTTTTAGAGTTGGGTTGAAAGTGAGTACCTGTTCATGAACAATGAACATTGCTTAATTTTGCCCTCGCCCACTCGATGGCTACTTTAAAAGCAATGTGATGTATTACCTCAGGCCTCCTCCCAGGTCCCGCTGAACATTTGCATTAAAAAAAAAAAAACTTTTACACAAAAGAGACCCAGTGAAAACTATGTTGGTTAAATGTACTAAAAGTTAAATTCATATCTATTTTATATCCTGTCCTTTGTGTGACGATCATAAAAAAATAAATAAAATAAAAATCAACATTCAGTTGTTATGAATAGGCAACAATGTGAAATCTAAATAGTTAACAATGTATAAACAGATAGATGGGTCACTGATATAAGAATATTCATGAAAAAGAAAATGTATGGGCAAAAAAGGAAAATCTAGTTTAAACATATGGTTCAAGTTCTTAGAAATATAACCTTTGTATTCAACTTAAGGTTAAAAAATGTCTTGGGTTATGTATGTAACCTTAGTTCCCTAAGGGGGAACTCGAGCTGCTGTGTTGAAACACCAAGGGAAAGCCTTGGCATGTAGTCTCGTGAAACACTGTGAAATCGATCATAAAATGGGCACCAGAAACCGGAAGCGGCAGCTCAGAGAGTGTCTGAAGCAAGCACGGAGGCGCAAGGAGCTGAGGCAAATGACATAGCGTCTTGTTCCTCCCCTTTCATGGGAACTCGAGCTGTGTCAAAACGCTAGGGGAACGATATGCCAATGCCACCTCAGTGATGCATAGGCGCATAGGTGTGTCGCAACTCACTATGAGAGCACCCTCGTCCCCGGAATGGAGTAGAGGTCAAGCTGGTAGAACCTCTAGAACAGTGTTTCCCAACCCTGTTCCTGGAGGCACACCAACAGTACACATTTTGCATGTGTCCCTAATCTATCCCATATATTTCTGGTCTTGGGAGTCTCTTCTAACAAGCTGATGAGTTGAATCAGGTGTGTTTAATTAGGAACAGTTGGAAAACCTGTAGTGTTGGTGTGCCTCCAGGAACAGGGTTGGGAAACACTGCTCTAGAATGTGTGCTGGGAAGATCAGCCTACCGCAGAACAAACATGATCAAGGGAGACCCCTGCAAAAAAGCCATGGAGGCAGCCACGCTCCTAATGGAGTGGGCATGGACCATCACGGAAAAGGAATTCTGGCTGACTCCTAAACCAGAGAGATAGCCTCAGCTATCTATCTGCTCAAAGTAGTTTAGATGCTGGGGCCATGATCACCAAGGGGGGAGGACAGAAGCTTCAAGCCACTACGAAACAAGTTCAGAGATCGAGTCACCCGGAAGTCCGTGGTAAGCAAGTAAGCCACATAAACCCCTCGGGTGAGAGGAGAGAACTCTGTAGTGAAGCTGTCCTGCAGGAACGGCACAACTTAGGGTTTCCTTGTAGTGGGGGCTCTGGAGAGGAGAGTGGTCTCAGCAATTTTGGTTGAGAGAAAATATTTGATTTTGCTGTACAAAGCCCTCTGAAACCTTAGACCGAGTCATCAAAAAGGCTCGAAGGTGACAGAGGGACATCCATGATCTTTTTTTTTTTTTTTACTTCTCTGTAGCTGCCAGATACATATTCTTGGAGCAGCCAACTTCTCGTAGTTGACTCCCTAGCGGCCTGGAAAAAGAGCCCTCGCCCTCATCAAGGTCCCCAAACAACTCCGCTTGTAAAGTCTGCAGTAGAAGTAGGGTGCTTAAGCCTACCACTGCCAGGATGAAGTGGAATATGCTCCGCCCACCAGAGTAAAGTGACCCACATTGCCACCTTAGTTGGCAGTGCCCACCTCTTGGTTGCCTCTGACCCTGGGATGGAATCGCGACATTCATCCAGATGCATGTATTAGGATTATCGTCCCTGGTCTAGGCAGCTATATTTTTAATGCTCAGTCGCGAGACAGCAGGATTCATAACCTCGACAAGCTTAGGAAGAAAAGATGGTGGAGGAAGATGGCAAAACTTTTTCTCCAGCCTCAACACTAACACGTCCAACTCCTCAGAGCAGGAACGTTGCAGCATCGGTGTGCCTCTGCCTGTTCAGAAGAAACCGCCCTAGAGTGTGCCTCCGGATCCAGGTATAGGAACAGATCTGCCAGGTAAGGGCTGAGATAAGGCAGAGCCCGTCTCAAAAGCTGCTGCCATATCCAAATGTTTTTATATCATGTGAACCCTGGAACAAAGATCGTGGCTGAGCCTCGGCAACAGTGGGATCCGAGCCCAAAAAGTTTTAGAAACCACCATGGGTTTTTATTGTTTTATCTTTTTGGGGAGAGCAGAGCAACGCAGCATGCAGCCAGCGCCCTCAAGCACTGGCCGTGTGCGCTCTGCTGCAAACAAGTCTAACATAGGAGGTGTGTAGACTTGCCCGCTCTATTGAGGGCAGGGGAAGTGCACACTCTACAACTTGTAGGTTCGCCATTAATATAAAAGGTGTGGAAGTCCCTTGTCTTTTTAAACTAGCTAGGGAAAGATATACTTTTATTTCACACACACAGACCAACCAGCTTCACACAAACACAACCGCCACAGAGCTTTGCTGAAGACACTCAAAGTTACCACTTCCGGTGTCCGTGCCCTTTTTAAGATCCTGGATCAGCACGGCACCGACCCGCGATGATAATTCCACAATCGTGCAATTGATTTCATGAGTGCTTCACGAGACTACATGCCAAGACAGTCCCCTAGCATTTCGACGCAGCTCGAGTTCCAATGAAAGGGAACACATTTTTGCCATTTTAAATGAAGGTTTCAATTTGATGACTATACAGTCATCAAACCTTTCCTTACACAGTGAATGTATGTGAGTGTACAAGTCTTAAAAGTTTTTAAATATTTACTTCAAGGTAAAAGTGTTTTTACAAACATTATGCATGAATAATTAATAAAAGTTCATAAAAAACGTATCTTATTTCAAACCTTGAAACATCACAATTCAAATCTCATACAATTTTACAACCTGAACAAACCAATGATAATGTTAATTAAAAAAGTAGAAACATGATAGTCATTGTATGCATGAAATGCGTTTTTAAATGCATTTTTGAATAAACTGATGAGTGTTGTGTCATGCACAAAAATATCTCGGTTTATAGAGTTGTTCCATTTTGCAAACTCTACTTTTCATTGCACAACCAAATATCTGTAAACAATTTCCATCATTCCTGAAGCATCAGCAGGAAATAAACTGAGTAGGTGGATTTCACCAGACATAACTCAACAGAGGTGTGGATGTGAGTGTCAGAGAGTCTTTCAATACGTCTTTCTGGCCGGTCTAACTAAAAGTACGTCAGCACTGACAGGTACAGAAAGGGAATGACTGAGCAAAAGCGAAACACATCCAAATGTTACACATCCAAAACAAGGAGAACCTCCTGATGGCTGAACATATTTTATTTTGATTGGAAAATGTTGCATCATTGAGATTTGGCATTCGATTGTGTGGATTCCTGATGGATCGTAACTTAATCTGAGCAAGATTCACATCCTACGTGACATAATATGCCATTTGCGAATGCGCTTTCACCTAATGAAATCTGAAGAATGTTTGGCACCATGAGACAGAGCTGGCGTTAAGCTCTGGCAACAACCTCCAATCACAATATCATTGCCATATAACACCAGTTACTTACTCATAGAGACAGAGCACAGGGAGAGTATTCTTAAAACATATCATAATCTGTTTCGAACCGTATATTTGTCTCACAGGGAAATTGTCTCAATATCTTGACGGATTAAAAAGTCAACAGCTTAATTACACTAAAATTTGTTATCTGAAGCAGTGGTTAACATCTCATTTAAAACTGTTGCAAATCAAGATATTTTTTTGTTCAATTTGTCCCCTGAGCTAAAATTCCCAAATCATATTTTCTTCAAACGTAGTTCAGTTAACAAATCAATCAACAATCACGGTTTCACAATTTTTTATTTATTTTTTACAATAAATAAAATAAAACAGTATTTTTGCTGCTTAATATATCTGTGGAAACATGTGGGATCATGTGAACATTAGTGATAAGATTTGTTTGAAAGAAAGAAATTGATACTTTTAATAATCAAGGGCATTTCTAATGTTACAAAAGATTATAATTTTTATATATGCATTAATACATTTCATTTAAATCCTGAAATTTTTTTCACTATTTCCATAAAAATGTTAAGCATCACAACTGTTTTCAACACTAATTATAACAATACATGTTTCTTGAGCAGCAATTCATCATATTAGAATTGTTTCTGAAGAATCATGTGAGATTGAAGAATGAAGCTTTTCACAGGAATAAAATGCATTTTAAAATAGATTTAAATAGAAAGCAGTTGTTTTGATTTGTAATAATATTTCACAATATAATTATTTTTACTATATGTTTTGATCAAATAAATGCAGTCTTGGTAAGCATAAAAAATTATTTGAAAAATATTGAATAATTGTAATGTTTCCAAATGTTTTACTGATACTGTGTGTATCACTACACAGTTCCTTTAAATGTTGACGTTATTTTAATAAATTAAAAAATAAGTGAGTGAATTCAGACTTTTCACTGGTTTCACTGTATTTTATCATATGAATTTTGCCAATGAATATCATTATTTCAATCAATAAAAGCCTTGTTTCCTTTTAATTTGTACTTTCAAATTTGTGTGTAAAATACACTAAATGAAGGCAATGCTAATAGCGGCTATTAGGAAGGTATGCTGTTTGGAATGTATGTTGTTATCTCAATGTTCAATAAGCATTTGATCTTGGCTATATGCTATGAATAACAGTTTGAAGTAAGTCCTTGATTTTGTCGCTCATCTTTTGAAGTATCCTCTTTTCTTTACAGTTTGTTTCATCCACATTCTATGCTCAAATAAAACACCCTGCTATTACAGATGCACACACACTCACTTGCAAACACAAACAGAGACAGTCACTCCAGCGACTGGCAAGGAATCAAAGAATAAAACTTTGTCCACTTTGTCAATGTCATCATACTGCCCTCTTTTGTCAGTTTGCGTCTTGGAGTGCAGTGAGGGCCCTACCTCCTCTGTCTGCTTTCTTTGCACCAGTATTTAATGCTTGAATGGATGAATTCTCATCTTTATACCAACATGGTATTGTCTTAGCTTACACTATACATTTATATATTTATTTAAGTGTTTATAAGCATGCATTCTTGCAAAATTATTGAGTGTGCAGGAGAGAGGAGGAATGGGAGAAGAGAAGCAAAGGGCTTAAAAGCAGTTTAAAAAATTGCTGTTGTATGTATGTAAAAGATACGTAGGTTTCTCTGGTTATTTAAATTACTTAACTGTAGACTACAAATTATTTACCCTTTTCCCTACTAGAAGATAGAGAAACTTAAAAAAAAGTAATAAAAACAAAACCTGTTCTTTTTTATACTGAAATAAAATGTAAATAAAAATTAAACTTTGCTCTTATTATCACATCTTGAAAATAGCACAACAAATGAAAGCAGCATAAATTAAATAATTTTAAAATTAATCTTGATGCACTGCAAATTATGAAATGAAACTGACTTCCAATGTCCTCTGATAAGTAGGCTACTGAATTGTAATTTGAGCATATCAATTTATCCTGTGGAAGGGGTTTGAACAGTAAAGATCTGAACTGAGGAGTACGGCTCCCCTAGTGGATAAACCGGCAACAGCGCAAACAGGCTATGGACTCGAACTTAAACAAGACAAATGATAATGTAAACCGTTATACAGTCCAAGTGTCATATACTGTGTGTGTGTGTGTGTGTGTGTGTATATATATATATATATATATATACCCATAGGGACAGTAAAGGCTGAAATCACCTATATTGTGGCGACCAGCAGGCACTCCACACAAGGGAAGCGGATTAATAGACATACTAAATGATTTATTTATTTATTTTTATGTAAAAATGCAAACAGTTTTCTGTGCTGGGTAGGCTTAAGGGTATGGTTAAAGGATGGAAAATACCATTTGTACAGTATAAAAACCATTGTGCATTTAAAAAAAAAAACATGCCTGGAAGAGTTTCCACAAAGTTAGTGAAACCTAGATTCACTGTGTGTGTGTAAAGATTAATAGTCTCAATGACATAACACAATTGAATGCTTTCTTTCTATTAATCAAATAATCCTGAAAAATAGTAGTAGAAGTATAACTTTTTTCAGCATTGATGATAATAAGACATCTTTCTTGAGCAGCAAATCAGCATATTATGAGAGCTGGACAGGGATGTAGAAGTAGGACCGGTATCTGCTCCTTTATGCAAGGAGGAACAGGAGGAGCACCGGGAGAGGCCTACAAAATGACCTCCAACATGCTACTGGTGTCCATGTTTCTGACCACTTCATGATGGTGGCATGAGAGCCTGATGCCTTGTAGTGGAACCTGCGCTACACAGACACTAAATTGGTAAATCTGCCATTGGCACCCTGTTCTCTTTACAGATGGGAGCAGGTTCACACTGAGCACATATGATAAATGGGAAATAGTTCCATTTATGAATAAATGGAAATGCTGAGGGGAAAGTTATGCTGTGTCACCATCATCCAGCATGACTGGTTTGGCGGTGGGTCAGTAATGGTTAGTGGGTGAGTATCATTGGAGGGTCCCACAGACCTCCACATGCTAACTGGTGGTTCCTTTAATGCTGTTTGGTGCCGGGACAAAACATCAGAGCCATTGTCAGACCTTATGCTGAACTGGGTCCTGGGTTCAGTTTTTAGATGACGAAGACCTAAATCTAATTGCTATTTGCAATCTAATGAAGACCCAAGGTTCCCCAGACCTAAATCCAATTGAGTACCTCTGGGATGTTAGTATCAGAGCATACAAGTATCACCACAGACTGCCCAGGAGCTCAATGATGCCATGATCCAGGTTTGGGAGGAGATCCCCCAGAACACTATCCTCCATCTCATCAGGAGCATGTCCAGATGTTGTCGTGCGTGCAGACAGGTACATGGGGGTCAGATGCGATACTGACTGGCATTGTGAGTTGCTGTGATGAACTTCATGCAAGTTGGAACACCCTGTAACTTTTTTACATAGATTTTTGGCATGATTTTGAATCCAACCCTTAGTGTTTCGACGATTTTGGTTTCCATTGACTGTTGTCACATAACTGTGTTCTTAACAGATTATAGAATGTATATATATATATATAAATATTTTCAAATTGAATATTTCATTAATTGAGATCCAATGTGTGATTTAAATGTTTATTTGAGTTGTGTGCGGTGTGTACACATTTACTGTATGCATTTTCCTTTGGTTAAAAATTCTCTGTCACACCAACATTGAATATGTAAAAAAAGATTATTAAAAGGGATTAAATGATGAACAGAACCTAAATGTAAGATGTTGATAAAAAAAAAAAAAAAGCTATAGACATTTTATGTGTCAACTACCCATGTACTGTGACTTACAGCAATCACCCTGTCTATATTAATCTCTGGAGATGGTCACAAGTTCATGCAATGTCAAAATCCTCTTACTGGTCATTTGTGCCTGGTAATGTCTCATACAACCATAATGCTATCAAATCACTTGTCTTATCCGTTTATAAAAAGCAATACCTCTTGTGGCTATTGGATTTAAAAATGTTGTTATTTCAATCATATTTTGACCTCTTGATTTGGCCGGAAATAAATGTATCACTTGTTTATATAGGGAGAAGTTCACCAGGATCACAATCTGTGCAAATATGACCATCATCACAAAATAATAAAATAAAAGAAATAGGACAGCGCTGGTCCAATAGTCTGTTCACACATCATGGATGGGGAATTCAGCCAAAAATACACCGCAGTCACCTTAACATTAATGAGAGATTGTTTCTAAAGGTATGGAGCAAAGCATGCTAAAAGACTCAGGTAGAGATGGCTATTTCACCGATGTATGTGTCCTGTGTGCGGCAGCAGGCGTGTAATACAGCAGAGGAAGAACCAGCTTTCCTGCAGAGCGAAGCGGTTACTTTGAGCCAGTGTGTGCTTGACAACAGTACATAGTCAGACAAAAAGATTCTCCCACCGCTGTCAAGATAACGTATTGGGCCCTTTGTAACACTGTGGGCTATTATACAAGTGATGTGGACTCCCCTTTGTTTACAGCACATCAAATACACAATGGAAAAGGAGGGGGACATGGAAGAACTGGATGCCTTAGTTCTTTCAACATTGCAAACACTGACAGACAGAGACTAAGGAGTCTTAAGACTGTCATTTCACCGGCCTCAATCAAGCTCCTCAGAATCAAAGTACAAAAAATATATATTTTAAGCAATTAATCAATCAATCAAAACAGGAGTTTTTTTTTCTTGTATGACATTTATCATTTAAGTTTGACATCTGTAAGATTTTAAAGTAAAGTAAAACCCATAATATTGTGAAACATTATTATAATTTTAATGAAATGTTTTCAATTACCATTATTATTATTGTTATTTATTCCTGTGATGGCACAGCAGAATTTTCGTCAGCCATTACTCCAGTGTCACGTGACCCTTCAGAAATCATTCTAATATGCTGAGAAAGGTTATGCTCTTCTTAATATTTTGTGAAAACTGTGGTAATTTTTTTTCAGCATTCTTTGATGAATCAAAAGTTCAAATGAACAGCATTTATTTGAAATAAAAATTCTTACCGTCACATTTGATCCATTTAATGTGTCCTTACTGATTAAAAAGTATTAATTTCTTTAAAGAAAAAATCTTACTGACCCCAAGCCTTTGAACATTAGTCTATGTTAACATTAATGTGCACCAGCACAGATTGTGAATAAGATGCTAAAATATCGCACACAAAAGTCTCAACGGTTCTGTGTGTGCAGACTCTTAAAAAGAGCCTCCATACACACACCGTTGTACATTTGAGGGCAAACTAGAATGTAGGAGAGATCAGAGAGATGACATTTGTGGTTGGAAAAAAATAGTGCTCTTTCTTTCCTCGTTCTGTTTGCACGTGATATCAGTGACGCTGACCTTTCACACACTGTTATTAACTGAGGAGATGTTTTTCATATAGTCTGGGTGTCATTTACATGATTAGAGACTATTTCACTGGTACATTGTTTCAACTTGAATTATTCTGCATTTCATTACTTCATATCTATTACTATACATTTTCTTTTTTAAGCCAAGGCCAGTGCATTTTTGACTAGTTTGGCAAACAGCACCTTTTATCGACTACATACGAAATTATTTGATCTCTCACTATTCTACAATCCAAATTACCTTTCATGGCTTTTAAAGCACTTTCTTTATGTTGCAGTGTAAAACAGGTGTCATTTCTCTTTCATTTCAATGGGACTTTAAATTATTTACTATTCATCTGAACAATGAAAACATAAACAAATATTCTACCTTTCTTTTCCATGTACTGATCAACTCTCATCCTGCGTAGTCTTTCAAAATAAGGTTATACTTGATTGTCAGCAATGGCTTTTAAATCATTGACCATGTCCAGCATTGTTATATTATTTGACTATTAGCTTACTGATTGCTAGCTTGATACAATGGCAGAGTATAACATGGATAAAATCGAGCCCGCTGTTATTCATCAAGCACGCACAGCTTGTATACATTCTTATAGTCTCTCTCTCCCTCTCTTGCTGTCGTTTATACTCCCCTGTGTCTTTTTCATGTTTAAATATCCATTAGTATGAAGGGTCAAGGCATGTTCCTTCACAACAGTAAATTAATTATGCAGAAATCTATTTACTTTTGTGATATGCCTAGAAAAACTGATCAAGACCACATACAAATCATCAAGAAGATTTGGCAAAATTTGAAGTATATAAGAAAATGAATAACATAAATATGCATTTTTACTAAATGAATCATATAAAGTGTATTTTTTTTGTATTTGCTATTTCCCCTTTTGCAGAATAGATATATTTTGATCAAATCCTAAAACTTCCAAGTTTACATAAAAAAAATCCCAGATTCCCAATGCAGTCTCAGACTTTTGAACCCCACAATATATACAAACATATTCGCTTCCCAAATGAAAATTGCTCCCTAATTACTTTCAAAAAGTTCTCTTTTCTATTCAGAAACTAAAAATGAAAGTACAATTTCCATTCAAGCAGCTCTCATTCATTTCGATTTATTTCTGAAAGCTTGGAATCAGTCAGAACACCGCTATTGTAGTGAAAGACTACATTGATCATAGATTGTCATGAAATCACTTACTTGTCAAGGTAATTGCCTCAAAAGTTTCACTTACAGTGCTGATCTTTTCTTCGAACACACTGTAACCACACACACACATACACAAACACACAAAAAACTATGTTGTCACACTTTAAAATACATTCATGTTCATTCGGTAGTGCAATACTTTTTTGTGTTATAAAAGTGTGTCCATTAAAATGACAACAAAAGGATTTCAATGCCGTATGCATTACAATTGTACTGTATTGAAGTTTTACAAGAACATTTGATTGCCAAAGCAATTGATAATAGCTATAATTGGAAAAAAAAGTGTGAATCTGTCCAAGTGACCATTCAAAATCCTCCATTCCTTAAAGGGCCATCAACACAGATGGACAACCAGAATCATTGCTATGTAATAGAATATGCTGATATGGCTGCTAAAGGTGCAAATGTTACTGCAGCAATGGAACAGTGTGAGAGAAATTAAATCAGGCATTTGATAACTATACAGCCATTGTTCCACTTAATGTACAGATCTACTTAAGTCTGAGGCGAGTGAAAGTGACTGAGGCACTGCTGAGATTCGCTATGCTACAGCACTAAAGTCTATAATTAGTAGTATTCTCACATATCTTGAGAACATATTAGAGACGAAAAGTCACTTGTAAAGACCCACTTGAATAGCACTCAAAATTTGTCTCTGTATGAGCAATTTAATAGCTCATTTGAAGCTGTTAACCCAGGTTAACATTACATGTGCATTTCATCATGCACTGCATTAAACTGAACTTGTAAGGGCAGGGATTCCTTTCAGGAAAACCTTTGACAAGTACAATATGACATCTCCACTAGGTGATATGAGGTAGACAGGTGGAATATAAACATTAAATCGATTGTGTTACACTTATACATGAAAACTAACTGAATGGTGCCCAGCCTAAATGTGCTGTGCACTGGTAAGCAAAGTATGTGAGAGGCTAACATTTGCAAATAAACTTATTTCTTGGCACTTAAAGAGTTACAACATAACTAAGCAAAAATAAGACCTCCATAATTAATTAAAAGTGCTTTCATACCATCTGTAATTAAAAAAAATTGTAGAATATTTCTGTTAAATCAATAGCAACAAATAATGTGTCTTGTATTGTTTTTTGCTATATATGTGTTTGTATAAATGGGAACTCAGGACACTGAGTGTTTTTTTTTTTTTTTTTGGATCTCAGCAAGAATCTCTCCTGGTTAAATAATGGCTTAATAATAATGTTTCATTGCCTCATTTAAAAAAAAAATCCATATAACCATTAATATTTTTATATCTAGTGTATGTACAATTCTAGTATATAGTATATATCAAGTAATATTTTTTTAAAATGCTGAAAAAGTCTGTACAAATGACCCCAAAAAATCCCTTTTTTTCTGTAAAAAAGTGTGATCACAGAGCAAAAAGGCTGCAATACCAACAAAGCAAAGCAGATTCAAATGCTATAATAAAGTTTGTCCTTAATAAACAAACAGAGTCTGGTTTACTCTGTGTTAGACTTCCATCTGTATACCCTTAAACGACACCCCCCCCCCCCCCCCCCCATGTTCACATGACAGGTGTGTGTGTGTGTCTGTCTTCCACCCCACCACAGCAAGAGCAGCACCTCACAAACCCACGCCATCCAACCAAACCCCATGAATTATATGCGCCTATTGTCTCTCCTTCCACTAGTCGAATACATTTCCGCTCTCATTAAAGAGATCACTGGTGACAACCCCACAAGTGATCACCTTACATTTGATACACAGTATACACGTTTATTTAACTACTCTCACCTTATGTCCCTGCGGTTGATTCTTATTATAAACTTAGAGTTTAAACTTTGTTCTTTCTGTTAAATTAAGTCATCCTAAACTTATAAAATAGAAACTCCTTTTCAAATGCATTATACATACAAATTTAATTGTATCCTTATCCCAGATCCTGACTTAGTCACAAAAATAATATATTTTTAAAGGTTTGAAAATCTAAACAAAGAAAGAAATAGTCATAAACTATTAATTATTTGACAATTTACATTATTTCATTAAAACCAGCAATTTGAACTTAAAAGATGGTCATATAAAAGTGTTTTTTCATATATATATATATATATATATATATATATATATATATATATATATGAAATGTCATGTATAAAGAAAATAAAGAAAAGTATAATATTTGAACACTGTATTTTGTTATTCATAATATTATACATTTACTAAAAGTAAAAGTAAAGTGAAGTGTACAGCTGTAATTTGATCAAATTATGCAAAAAGTGTAAAAAACGTATAATTGTGTGTATTTAGGATAAATAAATTGCTAGCTAACATGTAGAAAAGTATGCCATTTCCTGCTAAAAAAAATATTTAAAACACCATTTTAATTATAAAATGATCATAATTTCATTTAAAAATACAATTAAAGAAAGATACATAGATAAGTTAAATACACTAGTGACTTTGAACATTGCATTTAAACAAAATAAAATAAACAGCTCATAGTTAAAGAAACTCCTGTATGTCTTTATGAAACAGAGCAAAACATAGTGATATTGATCTCATCTTTTTAAAATCGTACCCACTGTGAATTATTATTGCACATGCGACAAATTCAATCAGATTCGCACAACTGGTTTTATTGGAGTATGCATATCAGATATGGTTGTAATTGCATTTAATCTTACGAATATTCAGCATACTGCATACTTTTTTTGCACAGCATCGCTTCAACCACATTACAGCTGCATGCGTGTAGATCACAGGAACAGGTCAAACGTGCATGCAAGCTCCTCACTTGCACCAAAACTAACATTATACCAGGAAAGGCGGTTTAGTTTATAAAAGACAAGATAAGCCCCATTCTCTCTCTCCCTCTCTCTCTTTCTCACTGACACAAATCAGCACGGTTAGAATAAACTGCATAAGTTATCAGCTCCTTGGAAAGCAAAAGGAAGCCAAAAAAAAGAGAAAAAGACTTCTATCACTTAATGAAAAATAGCTTCCCTTTTGGACAGAACTTCATAGGCTGCAATCAAGCCATGGCCCCCTCTTCTTGACGTGCAATCGAGGCAAATCAAGTCAGCATCTATTAATAATATTTCCCTGGCTTCTTTCATTCCACTGCATGTCCTACGACTGTCAGGGCGCGTGATGGAGCACTGCCTTTATCTCTGCTCAGGCCTGCTCTGTCACTGTGATAAACAATTCTAACAAGAATCAGAATAAAGATCTTCCCAGTAGACTCCAGGAGATAGAGGCCCTTTTTTCTCATTTTCTAGACGGCAAAATTTAATCTAGTGGCTGGGCCCTTTTTCTCCCCTCCCTCTTTTCACCGCCTTTTTTTTTTCAGCGTCACATTCAAAGAGATGCAAATTTATCAGAGCTGGGACCTGATCGACTGGAAGCACTGTGTGAATGTCAAAGCAGAGGCTTTGGAAGTGAAGGCACCTCCGTCTTAGCAGGGCCGGCTAATGAGCTGAGGCTGGGCTAGAGCAGGTTGTGTTGCCCCGAGTATCCGGACGACTGGCCCCTGTCCTCTTCCTGTAAGACAGGGAGATAAAGCCTCTTTCAATTGACTGTAATAACTGACAGTACTTATTTTCTCATACACTTGTGTTTAGCAAACCACTGTCTGTCTTTCTCTCATATTTACATTTTAGTCTCCAAAGTTTTGAAGACAGTTGACATCAATGTTGCAGCCACACTAAGACTGGGGAGACCAAATGTAATATTTTAAGAATTCGATTAAATTCCATTTAAAAATCCCATTTCGATAAACCACACATTTGAATGAGGGAGATGTGTCCTCCTCACAAACCCTGGTTGATTTACATTGACAAATTCATTCATTGTCTAACATGAACTAAAAAATTTGTAATCTCTGTTAATCTTAATCTCTGTTAACGTTATTTAATAAAAATACAACTTTTCATTGTTAGGTCATGTTAGCTCAGGTTCATTGGCTAACATGAAAAGATACAACCTTTGGCTTTAATAATTAGAAAGCCTATTAATAATAGATTAATGCTTTAAATTATGTTGCATTGTTAGCTCATGTTAACTAATGTATTTAACAACACATAACAAATTAGTTTTACCATTTTTGTATTGCTATTAATGTTTAATTTGTTTTGTTTCAGTTTTAGTTTTACTTAATTTAATTTTTTTATTTATGTCCAGTTAAAAATATTTACTCCAATTTCTTTCAGTTTAAATTGGCAAGGCATCTTTTCTAGATAGATAGATAGATAGATGGATGGATGTGATATGTATGTTTTTACTTCATCAACAGCTTCCGGATGTGCGGCAGGTACAAAGTTGCTGCAACAGGAAACCTCTATCAATAGCAATTTCATAGCGCAATATACAGTATATAACCACACGACTTCCTTTGCCTCTTCTCTGTGCTTTTAGTCAAAAGCAATGTGTGATAAGCAAGCTCATCTACACATTCTGTCACACGTACTCCCATCATACCTGCATCCTGACAGTAAAGACATTGTAATAGGCCTTTGGGTGACCAGAATAAGAGGCAGGTGCTCTGAACACAGGATATCAGGCCCATCAGGGATAACGTAAACTGACAGCTGGGAAACCCTGCACTCACCGGGGGTGAAAATGCATTGATCAGCTTAACACTATGAAAATCTCTGAACGTGAGAGACTAGAGTGGAAAGTAACAGCTTCAAGAAAATAAATAATGTTTTCTCAGAAGATTTGACCAATATATTCCAACTGAAACCCACAAGTGCCCTTTCTAACAGGGAAAATTATGTTTGCAGTCCATTTAAATGAAAAGGAACATTTTCAGTATTATTAAAATAGTTTGTTGTCATTTTTGTAGCCCAATTTTGCTGTTTGTTTGGAATCCATCAGCATACTAAATCTTAAAAAGCATAGTAAGATGCAATAGCACAATAATACATAATTTAAAACTATATCAGCACTCGAAAGGGACTAACTTTTAACATATTCCTTCATTCCAAATTCACACACTTACTCCATACAGACGCATGCAAATGTACATCATCAGTTCACTTCCTGTTCAAGTCTGATGGCAAGTGCAAGGTTGTTTTTATCCTCCTCCCTCCTGTTTGAAAAAAGAAGAAGAAAAAGAAGAAGAAGAAGAAGGGGAACCCACTCAGCAAGGTGGAGTGCTGATACATATTCGACCTAAAGTAACCCAACATGATAGAATGATACTTTATCTTGCGGGACATGTCTACGTCTTTAGTGAGGGTGGGTCTAAAAGGAAAAATAAAGTGGGTGAGATTGATTAGCTGTGAACATGCTGTTGGCAGGGGTGGTACAGTTTCAAGAAGGGGGGGACGGTGGATGAAAGGCTACTCACTGTATCGGACAGGTGAGGGATGACACCTGGGGGAGAAACGGTAAATAAAAGCAAAAGCGTGTAATTCATTTGAAAGCGGGACGAGAGGATTCAGTGGTTAGAAGAAAGTGCAAAGTGAAGTTGTTGAATTTTTTTTATATATGATAAAGGGCAACACTCATTGAAATTAAATCATTAATTTTTTTTTTTTTTTCTTGGAATAAGTTTGACTATGACTTGAGTAATTCTAGTCGGTTCAGGTGTGTGTGTGTGTGTGTGTGTATGTGCGTGTATAGGTAATGTGTGTTTTTTTTTTTTTAGATTCCTTCATATTTTTTAATTAGCTTGTATTTTTATATTTTTAGTTTTAATTCAATTTTATTATTTATTATTTTTAATATGTCTGTTTCTGTTTAATTTATTTTATTTCAGTTAGTTTTAGTTTGTATTTATTTACAGGTAAGAAAAAAAATCTTTACCTGCATCTTTATCCAGTTAGTATTATAAAAGTTCAAAAAAAAGAAAAAGAGAAAGTTCTGTCGTTGTTAGGTTCCTGCCCACACCTTTCCCTCTAACCCCCTCTGTGACAGCTTTGCACTCCAGATCAGCAGCCTTGGGAGACCAACATCTAATCCATCCTCGCTGCAGACGTATACATTTTTAATTGTGTTCGCGAGAGAACTGGGATGAGGGACAGAGATTGAGCGCAATGTCTAGAGTAGTATTAGAGAGGCTGGGCTTCTCAAACATCTGCCCCGCCCATCCCAATAAAGTTAACAGAGGGGGGAAAAAAGGCTATGCAAATGAGTTTACACCCATCGCCAGCCTGCTTCCTTTTTGCGTTGATTGACACACTGAGCTTCTCTTATCATCTCTTATAATACTGACAGTGAACCAAACCTTGAAGCTTGAACGCATATCACATTAAGTGGAAATGTAAAGGCTTTATTTCAGCGCATGATAGCTGACCTTGGACAAATCAGAAATTACCTTCTGTGGCACAATGTTGTGAGACAGTTTTTCATTAATATAAAGGATCAGGTCACCCGTCATTTACTCATCCACGTCAATTCAAACCATCATGGTTTTTTCTTCTTCTGCAGAATATCAAGGAGAAGAGATTTTTGTGCTTCAAAATTAAGTTTCAAAAAGGCACACAAAGTATCACAAATGTAATCCATGTGCTATATTCCAAGTTCTATGAAGTCATATGACTGCAATTATGTCACCAAATTTTATTTTCTACTTCTCGTGAATGCACCTGGGATTTTGAGTGAATGGAAACAAAAGTTTTGGCCTTGTGTGCCTTCAGAATTCTAGCAATATAGCACACAAGCTATATGGACCACTTTTATGGCGCTTTTGTGTCCTTTTTTAAGCTTGAAAGTCTTTGTTCATTGTAATTGCTTGAAACTTATTTCATAGCAACTACAAATTGCATTTTCAACTTCTCTCCTTTGTGTTACTTTGGAGAAAGTAAGTCATGGGTTTGAAACAGCATGAGGGTGAAAAAATTAAATTCTGTGTGAACTATTCCATAAGCTTTGTAGAATTGACTTTTTCCCATGTATTTTGCATTGCAATTATCACCAACAAACATGCTTTTTATTGTCTTACTTATGTCTGAAAATGCTTTTCTGAATATGTTATTTGTTTTTATTGTGAATAATATACTCTTTAGTGAGGTATGCTCTTTATCTATTGAATAACATGAATAATTTGGCAACAACTGAATGGTAAATTTGATGGTTCCGCCAATGAAATGGCTATATATATATATTTATTTACCCTTTTCCACAAAGCTGTTCCACAATTATTCATTCATAATCCTATTGCATTGAACATGCTACTGAAGCTATGTTAAGAATTTTTATATAGATTTTCATGATATTTATTTCAGCCACGCTTCATTATAACCATGATTAGACAGAGTACAGGTTTCTAGAGCACTGACATTTTTATTAAGACCAAGATTTGGTGGGTGGGGGTGTAATTCCTCTGGCATCTGCCACATCAAGATCTGAGGACAAAAGTCTCCCAAAATTGCCATTCTCCATGCATATTAAAGAAACTTGTCATCCAGACATCACGGAAAGCTACAAAAGATAAGAGGCACAATCCCTTTGGGGCAGCATTTCTTGCCATCAGAATGGCAAAATTATAACCATAAAAATGTCCAATTTAGTGGAAAATGCTTGATTTTAGTATGTTTTGCATAAAAGCCAGTGCATTTAAATTGCCCATGCCAAAAAAAAGCAAAAAAAAAGACAAATTGGCAATCCATGTTGAGTCAGAATTGACACTAACGCTATAACAAAGGGAATATGCATTACAGTGGACTGTAGAGAGGCACTCTACCTTCTGAAAGGTAGAGTCCATTGAGACTGTAAATTAGGATGGAGGAAAAGGGAGATGCACTCCTCGCAGAGTGTTAATGTGTGCTGCATATGCTGCTTCAGAGAAATTACTCTTGTTCCTTTTCATATATGCGGCCTGTCGTTATGTTAGGATGTACACAATCATGATGTGATGTGAATTGAACGCGGCATTCTTCGCAACCTGCATTTTGCACGTCTTTTATAAATGAGATTCACGCATAATATATGTTCTGAAGCCAAGTGCACAGCAGCTTCAAGGTTCATCTCATTTTACCCCTTGCATGCAAAGCATACTTTCTGCTAAAATAGCACACTCACTTCAGTTAAACTATAATAAATCAATCAGCGTTATTGTCATTGTCATGAAACTATTACAAATATGCATCTGTAATTAAAAACAGAAAAACTGAAATAAAATAAATAAATAGTAAATGGAAAAACTCCCTGATGACTGCCATTGGCCTATACAATAGGTAATCCTACCCCCCAACTCACACTATTGGTTGAGTCCGTGTTACTGGTTCAAACTATTTCAGAGCCACAAACTGTGAACCTGGTAAATCACCCTACAAATGGCTTGTATCTATATATTAAACAAGTGGGGAGAAAGTATTTTAACGAAAAAGTACTTATTTCAGCTTCAAGGTTTAAAGAATATATGCTGTTTAAAGCATTAAAAGTTAGTTCAAGCTTTGTTCTTTCAACCCAGAGGTGCACTAAATAATTATTCCAGCCATATTCAGAGCAATCAAAGCATATGTCTTTGTATTCCCTCCTTTTCAGTTTTGCTAACCAAGCATTCACACATCTTAACAGTGATTTAGAAGCAACACATCAGCTCGCTCTTAAAGACACAATCAGACTTTTTTCCACAGTCGACAGTCGATTTTACTGACGTGTGCTCAGCAACCTCTAGAAAACTTTCTTTAGCCGCCTCAGGTGAAGCACCTTCATTTCTCACTTTGTCTGTGTAATTTATGGAAATATCTGAGTGTTCTCTCTGAGGCGAAAGCGGATTTCCTGAAAGATAAGTGCAAAATTCCACAATGCCGATCTACCAAGTGGGTAAACACGGGAGTGAGAAAATAACACCTCGGGAATGGTCTATGGATCAACATTCTCCAAAATATGATTTCCTAAATCCTTTATAAATTATAATAACACTGATAAGCTTTCGGCTTAAGTGATCCATGGAATCACTGGCTTGAGAGTTTAACACCAGTACCTGAAGAGGTAATTCTGATGCAAATGAGACGGAAGACTTCCTAATAAATGCCACTGGGTGGTGAATAAGGTCCAGGTGGGAGTGTTATTTATACAATTTGGGTAAAGACTTGCATCAGAGATTGAGAAGAAATGGATTGTTGCTAAGTTGAGCCACGGCTTAATGTATTGTGAGAAGTTTTGCTTGGTTTCTCACTGGTATCGTTGGTATTCTCACTCACTCTATGGCAGACACACACACTCACACAACCTGGTCTAATCTAGACTGTTGGTTGGCCTACTTTCCCCAGCAATTGTTAAAATGTGTATATTTATATATATAAATGATTTATTATAGCATATTATTTATTATATCAGCATTACCATCACAGGATTAACCTATATTTTATAAAATATCAAAAGTTAGTTATTGGTTATGAATTTTAAGAATATTTCACAATATTACTGTTTTTACTGTATTTTCATCAAATAATTGCAACTTTGGTGAACATAAGAGACATCTTTAAAAAAAGATCCTAATTAAAATAGTTGAGTGATTTTTTTGTATTATCTATTACAAGCATGTCTCAGATTACAATGATCATGTTATGTTCATAAGCAGCAGAAAATATGAAGTTCTTAGTGTCTTGAACAAAGTTTTTTCCTCTGTATTTTCAAAAGATGGAAAAAAATCATAATGATATCATATCATCTCTGCAGATGTGATACAGTGATAAATTTACCCCTTATTACTCATGTCACGGCTATAAAAGATTAATACCCCTCCACAGTTTTAGCTCGCTCAAAGGCCATCTCCAGCCATTTCCAGCTATTTGTTATAATTGCCTTGACAAACCCTGGTTTCATCTCAATTAGCACCTGAATAGGCACCACTAGAGCTAATAGAAGCTGTTAGTCCATCGCACAATTTAGGCTGAACAGAAATGGTGATGGGTAAAATGCAATTGAATTCCTAAGTGCCTGTGCCTACTTTGTTTGCCAATCAACTGTAGACTCTGGCTTTGTTTCACTAGATACCTTTTGGGGATCCTAATGGAGCAAGTCCTGCCCCTAGGCAATTGGTGCCACTCAGGCAGTCTATTGTTTTTCCTCATAGGGGGTACTCTTCATACTCAAGGAGTATAGAGAATGGCTATGTGAATTAACCAGAGAAATTAAAGAAATCACAGATGCACCAGATCACGCATTTTATAGCTCCAACTTTTGTTAAATCTGCTGGATGAGTAGGGGGGAAAGTACATGCTATCATTAGTGCCATTTTCTCTTTCTTTCTTTTCTTTTTTCTTTTTGTCCCTTTTAAAAGCAGATGACCTATAGATCTATTGGCAAGAAGTATCTTAAAAGTACTCAATACTGAAGAAATACGATAAGAAAGCATAACTGTTTCATAAATGATTACAGAAATGACCTATTTCCTATTATATAATTTGCACATTTCCGTCTATTCAACTTTATAGTACCATTGAGTAACTTTTTGAGGAAGTTCCTTATGTAAAATTTAATTTATTGTTATGGTTTTGATTAAACAGCCCTGTCTCCATCAAAAGTTAAATGTTTAGCCTGATTTGGCATTAATTTCATAACTCAACGAAAAAAATGTGATGAGTCAAAACCCAAAAGTGTACCTGAATGCGTGTTCCTTGGTGTTAAAAACAATACTGTACATACTAAAATTTGTCATATGATCAAGTTAAATATTGAAACAATCTGTTGTAAAGCCTTTTCCTCACTGAACTGAACACAGCACGTGATGTTTGGCTTTAAGCAATGACCTTGAATTAGCTTCTAGTACTCTAAACCTTAATCAATATGAGCTATGGAAATACCCCAAAGTCAATATGAAAGTGGTAGACTCGTAGTACTCTACCTCTTTTCTTTTCTGTCAGAGAAAATGAGAAGACTGAGATTCTGTTTTAAAGTCATCTTTTTGCCAGCAATACAGAAAAAACAATATTTTGTAGAGGGTAAGGGATAACTGGAGTTGTGTGGGATTATAGGTGTTTCAATACAGAGAAGTAGGAAGAATATTGAAGCACTTAGGTGAACTAACAGTCCTAAAGAGCAGATAAAAAGAACATTTGTCCCTTGTCTGGTCTTTAAATACTTTCCATGTTGCATAAGATATGAGCAGTACAATGTTCACACACCTGTCAATGAACGGTAACTTAATTAAATTTGTCTTTGACCAGTAAATTATACAGAATATAATGTACGTAATTAATGGCTACCTAAATTATATCTCACTGCCATACACAGAACTAATGGAGATATGTTAAATGGCTTCATCCAATAACAAAGAGAAGCTTGTGAGGGAAAATAGAAAAAATGGTGTAACCATTGAGCTAAGTATAAATAACTAATGCACAGGCTGTGTTACAGCTGTAGTGGAAAATGTGTAATATGCAGTTGGACATCATTGGAGGCAGTAGTCGACAAACTGTCATTTACACAAAACGTGTTTTTATAATCAAACACATGCTTTGTGTAAATGGCAGTTTGTCACAGAGAACTTAGTCTTACTTATATTGCCATTTACGCTGAAAATGCAGCGAGATGTGGCACAAAACATGTAAAATTATTTTTTATAGAGTAGTTAAATTAGCAGGAAATTAACATGGAATATGTTACACAAAATAGCTGTAATGTTTGCTCTGCCAATGCAAAAAGCTTCAAATTCCGTGTGATAAAGTGTATCTGTGTCTTTGAACAAACACTGTGGTCGAGTAAATGATTCAATGACTCACTCATATTAACATTATTGTAATGAATGGAGGCGTTAAGCCAAATAGAATCCAAGTGCAGTTTATTTTTGGGTCAATCCAGATCAGAAACGATATTCCAGGCCTAAGGTCAGCAACATAGGATCAGTCCAGACATAAAACAAGACATGGCATGAAACAAACAATGAACAAGGCATGGCATGGATTTAACTTGGCATGGCATGGAAACAGTGAGACATGATATGGGCTGAACAAGGCATAGCTAGACATGGCATAAGCTTGACATGACAGGGAACATGGTCCAGTAAGGTTATGCTACCCCTAAGGTTACAGGCATCACCACTAGCAGTACTAGCTATGGCTAGCAGGGCTGTGCT
Organism: Rhodeus uyekii; assembly: GCA_037043235.1. Taxonomy (NCBI): domain Eukaryota; kingdom Metazoa; phylum Chordata; class Actinopteri; order Cypriniformes; family Acheilognathidae; genus Rhodeus; species Rhodeus uyekii. Next base: position 2,835,830 of record JAWRVZ010000056.1, read on the forward strand.
ACCTGCAAGGTTAAGAGCAATACCACAAACAATACCGTACAACACGACATGACATGGAACTAAGCACAGCAACATGACAAAGCAAGAGACAAAGCATAGCATTAACATGACTAGACATAACAATGAGACGAAACAAGACAACATGGCTAAGTAAAGTGGTACTGCCCATAGAGTGGAGGGCAACCAACCCATGCAATATGTCCCAAGTCCATGAATGATCCTTGCACTTATATAGTCCTAAACAGGAAGTGGTCACAGAGTGAGCGGTAGCTTACAGACCATGAACGTGGGCTCCCCCTGGTGGTGTGGCGAGGCATGGCGTTACAGTTATACAAACGTCATATGAACTTTTTCATTGCTCATTTATTCAGTGTTTAAAACAAATTGAGTGATTCAGTTATTCGTTTATAAAGACAGTCACATGACTTTATAATGTTAATGAGTAATGTTAAACATTTTTTTCATGTTTTGTTAATGAATGCATCTGTGAATATGTTTTTTTAACGCTGCCACATGGTGTATTTATGTAACCAGCAAAAAGTCACTGGCCAACATCAGCAACTCATTGTAACCTAGTAACAATCATAAAACAACATTTATACATTTTTTGTTGTGACTGAAGTGTCCAAATGATTTTTGTGCTGTATACAACAATACCTTGAGATACGACATCCCGACATCCCGACATACAAATATTCTGAGATACAAGCGAGTCTTCGAGCAGTTTTTTTTTTTTGCTTTGAGATACAAGTAAATATTTGAGATACGAGCACACTTACAGAAGCCGACACTAGGTAGTCGAGCACCCGGAGCATCTCAAGCTGCCTCATTTATGAGTAATTGCATATGATCTATATTAGAGAGCCACCTTGGTTTTACAGCGGGAGGTTACCAAGGGCGACGAGTGATTTGCGAGCTTTAAGCTGGAAGCAGCATGAGTTATGAATGTTCAATAATGAAAAATATTTATATTGTGTGTGTGTATGCCTCTATAGCAATTAAAAACACATTTTTCCCATTGTTATTAGGAGTACAGTAATACCTTGCCATTTCGCGGTTCAAGTTTTGCGGCCTCAGTGCATCGCAGATTTTTCAAAAATATTCATTGAAAAAAAGGAATTTAAAAAATACGCTATATTGGCAGCCAAATTGCGGAAATCAGCGTTTCTTCATCGTGATGCGAGAGAGACGGTTTCTCATTATGCCAGACAAAGAGTGAAACACTCTCAGAGGCTTTGTACACACAGGCACTCAGACAAGACACGTGATTGTTTCCCGGCACGAGATCGACGAATGAGAGCACGAGTGGAGGAGGAGCCTCTTTATATATCTCAGATGCAAATGTTGATGATCCAGCTGATTTAGCAGATCCAGCAGATCTTCCCGAACTGATTTAAAGGCCTCATTATACCAGTGCAGTAACACCATCATCATCATCATAATCATCATCATCATCACATTCATCGAACCACACAGGTCTGTCATCGTCGTCATTACTGGAGTCAAGTCTTAAGTTACTACTGTCATTGATGAGTGTAGAACACCATAATACGTATCGTATGAGAGAGAGAGAGAGTAAATGTATAATATTATGGTTTTATAATTAAATAGATTTCATTAAAATATATTTAAAGTATAAATATACATATTTTAAACATTCTGATACCTACACACACATATAACGCAAATTCCTAGGAGGGCCAATCCTACTTTGCGGATTTTCACCTATCGCGGTGGGTTCCGGTCGCTATTAACCGCGATAAACGAGGGATTACTGTAATAAGGGAGTTTTTTAGAGGGCTGGAAAGGATAATTTTTTTTCTGTTATTTCTTATAGGAAAAAATAATTTGAGATTCGAGTTACGAGCTTGGGCCTGCAACGGATTATGCTCATATCTCAAGGTATTAGTGTTGACATAAGTTAATTTTAATGCTTTGACGCTAGTGAGCGGGACAGGAACACAGAGAGATTCCAACAGAAATGCTTTTTTTCAAAACTGGAAGGGCATCCACACACACGACATCCATAAAACACTACATCCAATAACCGACAATGACAAGGGGGACACGAGAGGAATATATACACAAGGAAATGGGACACAGCTGTCATGATTAACAAGGTAATTACTAACAAGATAGAAGGGGGAAGGATCTGGAAAACACAGAGGAACCCGGATGTGACGGACACGACAGGACTGTGACATTAATACAATTATTTAAAAAAAAAAATATTAGTCAGTTATTAAAACATAGATTGGACTAATTTGGTACAGAAAAGTAGGAACGATTACCCCTAATTAACTGGTAGTTGGTTATACAAGTTCTTAAGACACAGACTTAACATAATGGCTATGTTTATGCAACTGGCCCAAGATGGATGCAATAAAAATATACTTTAATTTAACTCATTTACCAGTCTTTTTTATCACAAAAATGACAGGGACATTTGAAATAGGTCTTCTGCTAAAGAGGTTGCGGGGAGGAAAAACTTGATGGAAAGTGGACTAACATCGAAGGGAATAAGTTGACTTAAATTCCTGACCTTTGATAATGTTTATCCAGACCCTCAAAGCCTCCCGGAGCCTCCTGATGCATGTCAAGTTCGGAAGTGGGCTAATTTAGAGCTGATGCCCATTATGTAAACATGAGGGAAGTTCAGTTGACATGTAACTCATGTATTTTTGAATCTGATTAAAGCAAACCATGGGTCAAAACTTCAGTGCCATCGGCACAGGCATGGGTCAGTCTTAAATTATGCAGCAAGTCAGGGAGCGAAAAAAGACCTAAATTAGATGAAGGAACTCAAATGTTGCCACTGGCACACCACCTAATTCTAGTCCCACTGAGCCAAAGAAATACATAACTTTCTGACACATAAGGTTGACTTCCCATCTCAAAAGTGGAGTTTTATGCAGAAAATATTTAAATGCTAGGAAATGCTGCCGTGAGTGACTTAACACAACGGTCTTTTTATAACTGCCAAAACTAAAAAATCAGATTAGGGTTCACTGACTTCTAAATGTGTGTGTATGTTTTTTTTTCAATGTTTCATAAATAACAATTTATTTGAAAGTGTAATTATAACTGCACTTTCTTTAGGTAGATGTGTTAACAATTAAAGAACAATTTGCTAACATAGCTTCATTTCAGCATTCATTCTTTCCCCTTTTTGCATGTCATTAAAGGGCTAGCCAGGGTTAACATGTTAAATCTGTTTTATGAGGTCTGCTGGAGCCCACTCTTCAACAATACATCTGTTCAACAATTATTAGACCGTTTTTGTCATAAAAAATTCAACACCCCCGAGTGTCGCATGAGTAAGACCTGAAAATTTATGCAGCGAATGGAATACTTAATTTCTCCTAGGAACAGGAATGGAGTAAAAACAGAGATCCACTTAAAATATTCTCCAATTAGATATGTTGAGCCGATTTTGTTGTGGTGTATGTGATGGACATGGAAGAGTTATCATACATCATCTATGTCATTATAAACTGCTACGTGAATATCAGTTTAGAACAATATAGATTTAAAAAATAATAATAACAGTGGAATAACATAAGGTGAGACAGTGGTGACAGGATTTCCTATGATTGAATTATATTGATTTTACATACATTTTTAAATATTTGGAAATAACCAATAATTAAATATATATTTATTAATTGATGATTAAAAATGTATATTGTATAATAAAATGATGGGTCTGAGAGAGGAGTCCGTGTTCATAAAGGTTGAAAACACCTGAATTCACTTGAATTATACAAAAAAATGTAATGCTCATTCGAAGCTGTTCAGTGATGGGACACACTCCATGACAGATGTCTTTAATGACGCTACACCACTACGACCTGAAAATATGGACACATTTAGATTCAGAGCATTCTCTACACTTCATTTTTTCATTTGTTATTTAATGACCTGCAGAAGCAAGTAGTGCATTGCTCTAACAAACCAATGGACGCATATGCGTCATTAAGGTTAGAATAGCATTATGTGTCCTTTTTTCCTGTTTATGAACGATCAGAATGAAAAGTAGAAAGAGTTGCACTGAAAGAGGAAACTGGAAATTGATCAGGATCCTGGCTTCTGCTGGCTTGTCATGTTCAGATCTGACATGAGAATCTCTTCATGATGTTTCTACACATCATGCAAATTCAGCCATCTGTAGCTTTGTCTGAATGTAAACAAGCCCATCACATGGCAAGTTCTCCATCTGTAGTTTCACGTAACAAAAGGCAAAATCGCTCACAAACATTGCATCAGTTTCTCTTGCTTTTCTTAAAGGGATAGATCACTATCCCCCTCATGTTTTTTTTTTCTTCACAATTAAACTGTTCAAACATTCACAAAAAAAGGGACCATCATTAAAAAGACAGATGTAAGTTTAAGCCAAAGTTTCCCAAGTTTACAGTATGTTTTGTTGTATGTTTAATATACATTGGGCCTTTTTCTCTTAATGACAAGATCCATACAGAAGAGGGCAGGAAGGTAGCAGCGCATGGCCACTTCCTGACTCCTTTTAGGAAAGAGCAATTCCCCAGTCCCTCCACTCTCCCTGGCTGGAATGCGTTCTGACAGGCAGGAGGGATGACCCTGAGAATCACATTATGTATATTTCTAAGCGGCCTACTGCATTTGCATGTCGGAGACAGTTAAAATAAGGCCATAAATCAGCTGCAAACATATAAATGGATTTGTGGGAGATTGAAACCCTCTGAGAGTCTCCCGAGCAAATATTTCAGGGTCTGTCTGAGAGATATCCACTGTCATTAAGCCGCGGGAGCTCTCTGACCACTCGCCATGTATATTTCCTTCATTATATGACCAGGAAGACGGCCACGTATGGCTAGTTCTATAAATCTATCTGCATATTCCTGTGTCTGCTTTGTCATCAAGGACCAGCAATTTCAGAGTTTTATCTATTTTAAAGAAACTTGAATAAAGAGAAGAATGTGTCAAAAACATTTTGTGTTTCTACGACCAGCAGGTTAACTTGTTAAGTTCATAACTATTGCAGATTTTCATGGTCTCATCATAATTTAAATCAAAGATGGTACAAAAATATAAATTATAAACTTATCTAGTAGATAAGATAAACCCTTATCTCACAGCAAAAACTTGGCTTTTTTAAAATAATAATCCACAAGGTAAACGAACCGAAGGCATCAGAAAAAACGCACACACACGGACAAGACTGGACAATGACCAATAAAGGTTTAATTAATGTCAATTAAGATTAATTAATGATACACAGTTGAACTGAAATAACTATTCATATCAATAACCATGAGAACTAAAGAGTGACAAAAACTGAACAAAGGATAGCATGAACTAATGAATACAAACTAAAAGTCCATGAAAACGAAACACATAACTGATATTCCGTTACATCCCCCCTCCCTCCAGAGGCTCCCAGCAGGTCTGTGATGTGCCCACATTACTGAGAGGAGGTAGAGGTGACAAAGTGGGACTGATGGGGAACAATGACAACTGGGTGGCAGAAACGGACTGAGGGGAAGATTGGAGAACTGCAAAAAAACAAAAACAAAGCAAGAGGTACTGGTTGAGGCAGGCTGGGCAATGTTTACAAGACTGGATAAGGCAAAATACATTCTAGCCAGATCAAGGTACACAGAGATTTTATCTCTTCAACATAAACAAAAATTCCAATAAGTCCAGCAATAAGTCCACTCACTCTTAGTGGTGGGAGAGTGGGCAGGGTTTGCATGCATACCCTCATATTGCACAAGGACACCCCTGGTAAGACTCCTTTAGGTACTTTTGCTCTAAGGCGAAGGTGTGCGGTGTCCTCCTTTCCTCAGGCACAGGCTCACAAGTCACTGGAGGCAGAATCTTCCAGTCTGCAGGTAGCTTTGGCATAAACTCCTTCAATTGAGGTGATCATGGGCTGTGGTCTTGGTCAGACTGAGAGACGTCTGCAAGGTGAGGCCAGACACATGTAGTTGACATCCTTCGTCCACTGTGAGTGTGAGTACATTCACCCACAAGGATCGCCTTGGAGCATATCAAAATGAATGTTGTTGTCTAGTTCACACCGAAATCCCTCCATCAGGAAAACGTCATTGCACCTGGCATGGTGGTAAGTGTTGAGGAAATCCTCCACGTAGCCATCTAGGCTTCGGATGTTTCGAAAAACAAACACTGTCGCTCAAGTCCTCCATGGGGCGATGTTTGTGGACAAAATATCCATAATTTCTGAACAAAGAAAAAAACACAAACAAATGAATAAATGAACTAAACGTCCATGAAACCAAAACTAATGACAACATAACAGATATTCGGTTACATGTACAAATGTATGCAGAAACGCCACCTCGTAAAATTTCTGCGAGAGATTTTTTCACTGGATGTCATATCTGTCATATGTCATATGTCATTGTATCATAGTATATAGTATAATTAGTAAATTATGACATTTAGGTCCAACTTTTCGGTTAACCTTTAAGTGCATGAATGTCTCACCAACCACTATTATATATTTGGGTTTTTAGTGAGCTGGATCTATGTCTAACACGGATTTATCTCTACCTCTCACGAGAATATAAAACTCTCAATTATTTGAATATTATAAGAAGAATAAAATAAAGCATGTTTTGTTACCTTTTGGAGCTTGGAAGGGTTCAGATTGAGCAAATTGTTCCCATCAGCATCTCTCTCATATTCTCAATCTCAAATATATTCTCAAAACTCAGCTTCTTCACCAAATAAACCATTAAGTACAAGTGACACTACTGCTTGATTGTGATCAGTACTTGTTCTGCAGTAAGTCACTGAGCCATTTTAGGTTTTGCTGATGATACTGCCTATTTGTTTGTTTTCTGCCTGCAGTAACTAGGAGTGAAACATCAATTCCCTTTCAAGGGAACTCGCGCTGCGTCGAACGCTTGGGGAATCCTTGGATGATGTCCGCGCGAAGCACAATATGTAAACTTCCGGCGCGCGCGCGCGCGCGTGAGTGACAGACGCAGATCGGTGACGTCACGAACCAGTTGATAAAAGAGCGCCGGAACCCGGAAGCGGCAGCTTTGTTTGTCTTCGCAAGCACAGTGTGAGAGTGTGTTGAGTGTGCTGGTTATTTTGAGAGAAAAACCCAGATCTAGTTTAAAAATCAGGGATCTCCCATATATATTTATATACAATATCTATGTTTATGGCGAACCAGGCATTTAAACAGTGCGCATCTCCTTGCCCTCGTTTCCTCTCGGGGGGAGATGAGCACTTGTTATGTGTAATGTGTCTGGGAGCGGAGCATGCTAGGTCAGCGCTCGTGAGTGCTGACTGTGATCACTGCAGCCAACTACCGCTGCGGGTGCTCCGCTCACGCCTGGCGGTTTTTTATTCTGAGACCGGCCAGGCTCGCGTTCCCCAGGGCTCGGGTCCCGCAGCAGCTGAGGCTCTGCGGCGATCTAGGTCATGGGGTTCGCAAATGGACCTGACGGCGGGGTCTGAGACGTGCGCTCCCCTATCTCAGCCCTTACCCGGTGGATCCAGTGCTTCATGCATGGTTTCGGAAGCACGCTCGAGGGCGGTTACTTCCGACCAAGCTGAAGCACCGGCACTGCAATTGTCTAGCTCCGAGGAGTTAGACGTTGCTAGTGTCGACGCGGAGAGTGAGGATTCGCCAACCTCCTCCCCAGCTTATGAGGAATTGCTCGAGGTGGTGACTCGCGCTGTGGCCACGTTAAGTATTGAGTGGCCAGCGGAAAGCACTGTCGTTCGTCCAAAGAGAAGCAAGTTGGATGAACGATTTCTGCCAGTGCGGGTCCCTCCCCCTCGCCGGGACCTGCCTTTTTTCCCGGATCTGCACATTGAGGTGTCTAGATCCTGGAAGAGGCCAGCCACCTCCAGAGTGTTTACGCCACAAAATAATATGTATGCCACTCTGGTTGGTGCGCGAGAGTATGGTTATGGCGCGATGCCGAAGGTGGAGGAGGCGCTTGCGAGCCACCTCTCTCCGCCCTCGGTGTCATCGCTTAAAGTCCCGGTGCTGCCCACTAAACCTATGCGGGTTACATCAGCTCATGTGGGCAGAGCATATTCTGCAGCTAGCCAGGCAGCGGCGTGTCTTCACACCACCGCCCTGCTTCAGGCTTACCAAGCAGAATTGTTGGGGGACCTCGATGAGGGCGGAGGCATTGGTCCACAGGCTGTGGCTGAGCTACGTAAAGCCACAGATCTGTCCCTACGGGCCACCAGGGAGACGGCTGCCTCTATTGGTCGTTCCATGGCAGCCTGTGTGGCCACGGAGAGGCACCTGTGGTTAAATTTGACGTCTCTAAAGGACAAGGAGAAAAAATTTATGTTGGACGCCCCTCTGTCGCCTTCTGGGCTTTCGGCGATTCGGTGAAAACGGTCGTCGAGAAGTTCCAGGAGGCGGCAAAGCAGCAGGTGGCGTTCAATGTACTCCTGCCTCGCCGCCCTCAGCCTGGGGCTGTGAGCCAGCCACAGCCCCAGGCCTCCTCATATGTGCAGCGGGCCGCTCAAAGGCAGAGCGTCTCAACCCGCCAACCTCCCCAGAAAACCGGGGGGTCGGGCAGGCGCTCCCAGCCTCAGCCTTCGGGCAGGAGGACGGATCTGAGGACCGTCATCCTCGCCAAGAAGGCTACCTCGAAGAGGTCCTGACGCCAGACGCGCCGGGCCTCTTGGAGGCGACCCTCCTCAGTTGCCGCCCGTTACACCGGTTGCACTGAGGAGGTCGCCCCCTCCAAGGAGGGTCCTAGAGCATTCACTCCAGGTGTTCCCCAGAAAACCGGGCCCTGGTGGGTGTGCTACACAGACACCAGAGGCCAGCCTCGAGAGGCTGGTTCCCCTAGTAGAATTTCTGCCGGCATGGACATGTCTTCCAGAGGTTTCTCAGTGGGTCCTGCGAATTATAAAGAAAGGGTATTCGATCCAGTTTGGGTCTCGCCCGCCCAGGTTCAATGGGGTTCTACCCACGGTGGTGGACCCCGAGCAGGCTCTGGTAATGGAGCAGGAGGTAGATTCTCTACTGAGGAAAGGGGCCATAGAACATGTACCCCTCTCAAACAGGGAGTCAGGCTTTTACAGCCGCTACTTCCTCGTTCCAAAGAAGGATGGAGGACTGCGGCCCATCCTGGATTTGCGCCTTCTGAATCGCTCGGTCATGAAGCTAAAATTCAAGATGCTGACTTTGAAACAAATAGTGGCACAGATCAGGTCCGAGGACTGGTTTCTTCACTATCGATCTGAAGGACGCATATTTTCATATTTCCATCCTTCCACAGCACAGGAAGTACCTCAGGTTCGCCTTTGGGGGGAAGGCGTACCAATATCAAGTACTTCCATTCGGCCTGGCTTTATCACCCCGCACTTTCACGAAATGCATGGACGCAGCGCTAACCCCGTTGCGCCTCCAAGGCATAAGAGTTTTGAATTACATCGACGACTGGCTGATTCTTGCCCAGTCGCCGCAGTTAGCGATTCAGCATCGAGATGTTGTTCTCGCACACATGAGAGTGCTGGGGTTGAGGTTGAACGCAAAGAAGAGTGTGCTTTCTCCTCTTCAGAGAACCACCTTCCTAGGCGTGATATGGGACTCGGTTTCGATGACGGCGCGGCTATCCCCCGCCCGCATCGATTCGATTCTGTCAACCGTGAAGAAAGTCAAAATAGGCCAGTCCATCACTGTAAAACACTTTCAGCGAGTGCTGGGCCTCATGGCAGCAGCTTCCAGCGTCATCCCGTTCGGGCTGCTACACATGAGGCCATTACAGTGGTGGCTCAGAACCAGAGGGTTTTCCCCGAGGGGCAACCCTTTCCGCACTATCAAGGTCACGCGGCGATGCCTACGTGCCTTGGATATGTGGAAGAAACCCTGGTTTCTGTCTCTAGGACCTGCGTTGGGAGCTCCTTGTCGACGCGTCATGCTATCGACGGATGCTTCCCTCACAGGTTGGGGAGCGGTCCTGAGGGATCGCTCTGCCCAGGGTCTGTGGCACAAACACCAGTTGTCCTGGCACATAAACCTGCTGGAGATGATGGCTGTTTGGAGGGCGCTTCAAGCGTTCCTCCCAGACCTCAGGGGCCATTATGTGGTTGTTCAGACCGACAGCACCACTGTGGTCTCCTATATAAATCGTCAGGGGGGTCTACGTTCGCGACCACTATACAAACTGGCGCGGCAGATCCTCCTCTGGTCCCAAGGGAGACTGCTCCATCTACGGGCAGTTCACATCCCTGGGACCCAGAATGTGGGAGCAGACGTCCTGTCGAGACAGGGGCCGAGGCCCGGGGAATGGAGGCTCCACCCAGAGGTGGTGGAGCAGATTTGGTTCAGATTCGGCCGGGCACAAGTAGATCTGTTCGCGTCCGAAGAATCAACGCATTGCCCTCTGTGGTATTCACTCCTGCATCCAGCCCCACTCGGGCTGGATGCCATGGTCCAGACATGGCCGAGGCTATGTCTGTACGCATTTCCCCCGATTGCTCTGCTCCCGGGAGTTCTGGAGAGAGTTCGCCGGGACAAGGTCCGTCTCACACTGGTTGCTCCGCGTTGGCCGGGCAGAGTGTGGTTTGCGGATCTTGTTTCCCTGCTGGACGGGGTCCCCTGGGAGATCCCAGTTCGAGTGGACCTCCTGTCTCAGGCAGTGGGCTCGATTCTTCACCCCTGCCCAGAACTTTGGAAACTGTGGGCTTGGCCTCTGAGGGGGCCCAGCTCATAGATTCTGGTCTCTCGACCGAGGTTGTTGAGACCATCCTCCACTCCAGAGCTCCCTCCACGAGGAAGCTGTACGCCCTGAAGTGGAGACTTTTCACTTCTTGGTGTAGCGAGAAGCAGGTGAACCCAGTTACCTGTCACATTGGCAAAGTGCTAGAGTTCCTGCAAGATAGATTCGCTGCAGGGTTGTCCCCGTCCACCCTGAAGGTTTACGTGGCTGCCATTGCGGCTTACCACGTACCTCTGGGTGGCGTGTCCATTGGCCGGGACCCCCTCGTCACACGCTTCCTCCGTGGTACCATTAGGCTGAGGCCTGCAGTCCAGACCAAGGTTCCTGCCTGGGACTTATCCCTGGTACTCCAGGGGTTGTCCCAGGCACCCTTTGAACCGTTGGATGAGGTTCCACTAAAGTTCCTTACTTTAAAAACCTTATTCTTGTTAGCTATAACATCGCTAAAGAGAATTGGGGATTTACAGGCGCTTTCTGTAGCTCCCTCTTGCCTTGAGTTTGCGCCTGGGATGGTGAAAGCCTTCCTCCATCCCAGGCCAGGCTATGTGCCCAAAGTGCCCACTCATGTGGCCAGGTCTATAGTACTGCAGGCCTTCTGCCCTCCCCCCTTCGGTGACCAGGACCAGGAATTTAAAAACAAGGTCTGTCCAGTGCGAGCACTGGACACTTATGTCTATAGGTCTGCCCCTTGGCGTAAGTCTGACCAGTTGTTTGTTTGCTTTGGGACCCCCAAGGGGGCCCCTGCATCCAAATCTACTTTAAGCAGGTGGATAGTTGAGGCTATCACCCTGGCTTACGAGTCGGCCGGATCCTCCTCGCCTCTGAGGGTCCGGGCCCACTCTACTAGGAGCGTGGCTGCCTCTAAGGCCCTTATATCTGGTGTGTCGTTATCTGATGTTTGTGATGCGGCAGGGTGGTCTTCCCCGCATACTTTTCTGAGGTTTTACCAGCTTGACCTCAACTCCGCTCCGGGAACACGGGTCCTCTCGTAGTGAGCTACGAGACACTCGTCGGCCTTCGTCACTGAGGTGGCGTTGGTATATCGTTCCCCAAGCGTTCGACGCAGCGCGAGTTCCCTTGAAAGGGAACGTCTCAGGTTACGTATGTAACCATAGTTCCCTGAAGAGGGAACGAGACGCTGCGTCTTTGGCCTCAGCTCCTCGCGCCTTCCGGGCTTGCTTCAGACAAACTCTAAGCTGCCGCTTCCGGGTTCCGGCGCTCTTTTATCAACTGGTTCGTGACGTCACCGATCTGCGTCTGTCACTCACGCACGCGCGCGCGCGCCGGAAGTTTACATATTGTGCTTCGCGCGGACATCATCCAAGGATTCCCCAAGCGTTCGACGCAGCGTCTCGTTCCCTCTTCAGGGAACTATGGTTACATACGTAACCTGAGACGTTCATTATTGTGTATCAGACATTGTCACCTTGTGGAATAATGTTGAACTGCACATATTTATTCATCAAAGATTAAATTATTGTTGTGTATTTAATTCTTTCAAAAATATTAAGGTTGAGTACTAAGAAGATTGATGTCTAAATTTAAAAAAAATGAATGAGGAGGACGGTGGTGAATGGCGTTCTGGGTCACTAAAGAACAAAGGTATCCTTTTAATGTTTAATGTCAAAAATGGAAAACAATAAAACTAAGGATAATCTCAGGATTTCGCTTTTCATTCACAAAAAAACAGCACACGTCTTACATTTAGACCAGAAAAAAACCCTAAATGAGCTAAATGAAATTGAATGACTTGTGCTTTGAAAAACATCCTTAATTCAATCACAAAGAAATTAATTACAGTTTAACTGTGTTGCTGGTCAGCAGCCATTAAATGCAGTTCCTGTTTAAATGCTGACAATGCCATTTAATGAAGGATTAGTGAGTGTCGCTCCCACATGAGCGAACACAGCATCCCTGGAGGAAAAAATAGAAACAACTCACAGTCACAGATATAGAGTATCTTTATAAGACTTGCTGCTTTGCAATGAGGACACCTCTAGCGTGACATATCTTTGGAGAGCACTATCTGTATGCTAATGAATCAAATGAACAGGCAGAGGAAGATAAAACCCTAAAGTACTGAAGATGAGAGAGACCTTAAAGAGTCTGTTTGCAGTGGATGATGATTTTGTGATGAGAATAGAAGATAATGATCAACGCTCAGCATCGTTCTGATACACAATACAAACAGATACTGTACTCGCTCATCCATTTGTTTATTCGGAAACTATGAGCTGAGCGATTGCACTGGAAAAACCGAACTGGTTAAATGGAAGGAAATGTGCAAGACAAGTCACCCAAATGAGTGGAAACTTGGTAAAATCGTGAAGCTCAACAGGGCTTACATGAGCACTTCCAAAATTGTGCAAAACATTTAGGATGTTTTAACTGGGTTTTTGGGCAATGTGTAGTTCCCTCAATTATACTCAACATCTTTACTTAAACACTTCTTCTAAACACTTGTTTTACGAAATACAATAAAACAATCTTCAAACTTCCCTTTGAGTGACTTTATTAAATCAAGAGTGGTATTATCTCAAAAATAAAATACAATTTAAACATCATTGCTACACTGTAAATTACACTTGAATACAAAAAGAAAAAAATTCTTTGTTTTTTTTTTTATAAATTATTTAAACCATGTTGCAGACATCTCTTTCGTATAGTCTCTTCTCTAGTGCACAAAAAACATTACTTTTTAATTCATATCAATTAAACCAAGGAGCAACACATTATCCTCATGTAAATACATAAATGATGCTGCTAGCTCATTTTATAATTTATGAGACTGGACTCATAATCACATTACATTACGGTGCTAAGAATTCCAAGAGGTCAGAAGTGGTTTACATTAATGGGCAAAGCAGTCGCGAAGGATGCTGAGCATTACATATCATTTAATAGGACTCATAAGTGTCATCTTGATTGGCGTTAATGCCATTGTTTTAGCATGGAAACTTTTTTTCATGGTCGGCATGTCAGCCCATCCTCAGCCCAAGCTCTTGACAAGCCGACATGCAAGGGTGCCGACTCATATGGCTTCATGGGTCCAATTAATATTTGAAGATATTAATGTAGATTGTAATGAGCGAATAAAAGTGGGGCATGGAGGCCTTCGGAGAGCCTATGCTAAGGGACAACGTGTTTCAAAACAAGCAAATTACCAACATTCTTACCCGGACATTATGCTGAATATAAACAGGCGATTGGCTTCTTTTGTGAGATTTGATTCTTTTCTGCAGCTTGGCTCATCGCCAGCGCTTAATTCTTTCTGGTAGGGAGCCACATCCACATTTGAGCTTATTTCATCACCGAAACACGTGTGCACAATCTCCAAGGATTCTGCTCACATAAAAAGTGATTTATTTTAACTTTCTGAGTGAAAATATGATATTTAATTACTTCTGGTGGGAAAACAGATTCATCTTCTGGTGAGTTATGGACAATCTCGCTCATGAGCGGAATGAATGTAATATCAAGTGAAAACTGTTTCATAAATCTGTGAGAAAATGCAAATGTATTTTAAAACCGGAGCCTTGCAAGGTTAAGCCAGTGATCTGGCAGCCAATAACGCTCATGTTAAACACTCAAGACCACTGTCAGATATGAAGGTCTACAGTGTAAACCAACCGAACGTTACTGGAGACGGTTGTAATGCTCACTATAAATTAATATTGCGTACCTAACCAATATTTCTACTGCATATACACAGTAAATCTGCCAGATGGTAAAGTGCAGTATAAGTACCTTCTTAGACATGCAAACTATGATGGTTGCAATTGTGATTTATACAAAGTAAAGCCTTGTTAGCAAGGAAGTACCAAACATTGAGGACAATCAAGAAAAAAACTTAAAATCTTGGCACTTTGAATCTCCTACTCTTTTGTTCATTTACATAACAAAGCCCCAAAGACTAAGGTAGTGGAAGAAAGAAATATTGTAGCGTCGGCCCACCCAATCCCTTGGTCTCTCTATCAACATGTCATCAGCACAAATATACACACGCACACACATACATTCATGCTCAGAAAAATACATGTGCACATCCACATGTGTGGGTGGGTGCATGCAAACACAAAGCATGATTATTCTCCAATCCTTGCACATGCAGAAAAATACACATATCTCATGTTTTATACATATTAGCGCACACACAAACATACAAAAATCTCCTTCACGATAAAAGTTCCTGACAAGAAAACCCCAAAAGATCTGTAATCTCTGTAACGCACCATGAATACACAGTCAGCAAAAAAAGAAAACCTTTAAAAGGAAGTTAAAAAAAGAGTAAAAAAAAATCACCTCTCTACTTGACTACAATCCCCTCAGCCACCTACATATACCCCCTCCTCTCCTTCAGCACCCCACTCAGAAAGAAACAGGATGAAATGACATTATGCATATGAAAATGTCCAGAAAGATGTTTGATTTATGTATGCATTAGATGCAAATTCTATTACAGGACACAAGGCGCTTGTGAGATTTCTCTCTGAACACTCGGCTGCCCTGATCAAACCTGATCTCATTAATTCCGACAAGGGGAGAAAGATAGAAGGAGTGAAAGAGCGAGAATTGGAAAAAATTTACAACCCGGACACAGATTTAAAGAAGAAAAAAAGGGGTTCGTAAATTGCATTCTAGCCTCTAAGGCCACGGCAGAGCGACTCGGACCGGGCACCAGACCACCAGGGGAACAGCATACTCGGTCCAAAATCTTGTTTATACAGCACAACAGCAGCCCCACACAAGTACACATTATGAAATAAGCATTTACAAATCATTTTTGGTCACCTTTAGTGCACAGATTATCCCTTTAACAATTAGAAGTCGGCGGCCACATTTGGAATATGGGATTTTAACTTGGCATTTAAACCTGAAAAAAAAGGATTTAAATTAACGTAAAAAATAAAATAAAATTGACTTGTATTAAAATGTATTAGTGTTTAATTGAATTATAAAGCAAGCTAGAAGCCTTTTTTAACAGTCCTCCCAGGCCTTTGAACCCACTGTAATTGCGGTAGATAATTAACTGGTACAGCTGATACAATAAACACAAAGGTTGTGGGTTTGATTCTGGTGAAAGAGCATCAGTAATCTTAATATTGATAAATTGATTTAGTGTATATTGAAATCAAAGCTCAAAAACATTAGACAGCAAAATAGAAGCCTTTTCACCAATGGCATTTATTTATTTTGCACCATATATGTTGAACCCCACTGTAACTGGCAAAATAAGCTGATCTCGTAAATAATAGGAAACACCCAGGTTATCGGTTTGATTCCCAGGGACGGTATCAAATAAAATTAAATGAAGGCATCAACATTATTATGAATCATGATTATTATTAAGAATCATGCACTGTGTCGAAAGCAAAGTAAAAAAAAATGCACGTCCTATAGTGGAGACCATTGCAATGATGGGTATGAGAGCATAAGAAGCATCAGGGCATTGTAGACCCTCCTCTATTCTTTCTTCACCTTCTCCTGTGGCTGCAATGATTGAGGTCAAGCTAAGGATTCTTTACTGGCCTAACTAATGTGATTGCATCAGAGCAATACCCTTAAACCATATCAGGTCCTGATCTGCATACTAATTGGCTTCACTGTCCTTGACAGTGACCTTGATGAGGCCTACACTGCTGCTGGTAAAGGGAGTGGGGGGGTTAGAGAAATCCGTATACTGTCCGTCCTGAGCATATATTTCCATGCAAAGACACCCCTGCTCCGAGTAACCCCTGTTAGCAGCCTATCTCCTTCTCTATGCATCAATGCAAATTATAACAATGGCCAGGGCTTTATTCCGAGGGTAAGCCTGCGTGACCCTCCGTGACAGGGAGCAGGGCAGACAAAGGGGCCCTTTCCCACTGACTGAACATGGTCACTGTCACAATGCCTCACTCTTGCCTGCATGCGCTTAAGAAATGAGATATGGGGGGTGCCGGTTCTGCGAATGCAATTTGAAAGCATAAAATGCTAAATAAAAGCATATGTTTATGATGCCATTTCATTCAGTCCTCTTGAAGAATGGCATGTGTGTTCTTAAAAGTGCTGAGCTATACAGTGCCATGCCTCCAACATTTGTGTTTTTTCTTAGTAACCTGAGCCTAAAGGCATTCTATAGTATTTTTCAGCACAACACCATGTAACTTATCTAAAGCCATCAGCTGATATCTAATTGGCTCATTTAGATTTCTTTGGATTATTGTAAACATTTTAACACGATTCACACATTTAATTCAGGCAAGTGTTCATCATTTCATTAAAACAATATTTCAAACAATATAACTCTCAGAGTGTTCGGTGTGGATATGACAATGTTATCTTAATATGTTTGGAATAGATCTACACGCTGCTGCTGCTGCTGTTGTTATTGTTGCTACTGCAGAAGAAATGCAGGACTTGCTGATTCCAATACAAATATGACACGCTGCTGTGAGCAAATAAGACATGCTGCTGCTGTACAATTTATCATACACAAATTACCTATAGCAGATCTATTCAGGTGGAGCTGGGGAAGGTGAAGGGATTCTGAAGCATGTATTTGTTTTTTTTAAGTTGAGCGGCCAGATCATTTGCTACTGATGTAGAGAACAATGTGACTGCTAGCAGAATGAGTTAAGCCTGCGCCATCTAGAGTTTAATGAGAAAACTTTTTCTCTTCTTTCTTCAGATTGCTTAAGAAGAAGAGAGCATGGTGACAACAGACAAAGACAAACATTGTTTCCTTCAATATAAGACCAAGAACATTTTTTTTTTCTAAGAAAAATAGGGTAAAATAATAATAAAAATAAAAAAGGTCAGTTTTTATTTAATATTATCTTTTCCTTATATAATTTTTCATATATTTGTTCTGTCTCTGCCTCTCTCAATGCCACACAACACAAGCTGGCTTGTGGTAAAAAAAAAACAAAAAAAAAAACATTTAACATTTTATCATAACTCTCTGATGTTGAAAGTCAAGGCCTCAGTGAATCAGCTACATTTCGAGGTGGATGTGTTGGACAACCTCAGAGACATTTGCTCACATTGAGAATGGTTATCATGAAGCAGATGCATTTGCTCAGGCACTGATTATTCCACGAGAGAACAGCAAAGCAATCTGCTAGTCTAACATATGCTGAATACAAAGAGTCCATTGGAGAGGCAAGTAGTAACTGGAAGAAAAGAAGTGCAAAGGATACTGATCTTGGTTATGGGTCTGACTGCTTCATCACAACTGGCTTTTTCTTAGGTGTGTAAAGGAATTGAAGAGGAAGAAATAAGTCCTGTTCAGTGCATTTAAGTAACTGTCAGTTTTAAAGCTATGAAAAATACAGAGATACTAGTGAAGATACTATTCTAAGGGTTTGTTTTAAGGAAATGAACACCCTCAGAGTCAGATAGAGACAGAGTTAGAGTGCAACCATATATTTCACCAATGTTGTGACACTTTTAAAGACAGCCATTAGATTTTATTCCACACAATTTGATTTTCACACTGTTCCATTTCTAAGTCTGTGCTTTCTACCATTTATTTTATAAATTTATTTGCTGTGAACTTGGGGAACCTTTTAAGTCTTAAATTATCTGTATAAGTACAACTGTGGAATTGACTGTTGCTGCCCTGAAATCACAAGAAATTACCATAAATGACCAAATCAGACCTTATAGTTAGCAGTGATGGTAGGTGCTGATTTTTTCAGTGGGATCATCAGAAAAATGAACGACAATTTCAGAATGAATTCTATGGGAGGGCCTTCCACACCCCGTTACGTAATTTTTTTTTTCAATGTATTCCACACTACATACTTATGTCGTAACTATTGTATCTTTACCACAGTCTTACCACATACAGTGTTAGGACAGTTTAATGGTGTTAAATTGTAATTTAGCAGGTATATTTTTCCAAGCAGTCACCTGTGATTTACTTTGCCACCTCTCGTACTTTGACTGTTATCTATAATTATTACAGTCACAGAAAGAGAAGCCAAAAATGAAGGAGTAATGATAATGCCTAATATATGGTGACAATAGAACACCCTCAGCAGTGTTAAATTTAATTGTAGAGTGAAGCACATATGCCCCATCAGACATTCATAAAGCCATGTTAAAGTAATTCATCTTGAAATTTACTCTGGACATTTTATATCTAAAGCCCTGATCACTGCTTTACTGTTTACAGCGCACACACATATGCAAAAACATCAATAAATAAACCATGAAAATCTAGAATATGGTTCAAGGGAATCACACTGTGAAGTGATTATTACTCATTTCTATCATGCAGTCTTATATTATTTGATCCTATGAGGCAGAGAGAGATACTAAGTATTTAGATGTATTTATACGCAAATAGATGGAAAAGCCATGCTAATTATTTCAATCTTATTTGTGTAGTAGTCATTTATCTTAAAAAAGGTAACTTATAAAAACATATAATTTTACATGCCAGTGTAAGGAAAGCATGACAGTCATTACCAAGAGGACACTCTTTCTTAAACATCCTTCCCCTGATTCTTCCTCTCCCTCTCCCTCTCCCTCTCATTTATTACGTGACTTCATTTTTACGTACCATTAAAAGCTCACCACATCAGACAAGTCACTCAAACCAGGCCTCACGGGACACAACAGCACCGTCAGTGGATCATTAGACATTGCGAAACTCACAATACCTAGTATCAGCTCACCACTAAAAGAGAAAAACAGCCCTCTGCTCTTGTTTTGCTTTATGCCTTTCCCTCCAAAAAATTTTAATACAAAAGAAAAGCACGAAAGCTCAGAGGGATGAGGTGAACCCACTAGAAGATATTTAAAAAAGAGAAATGCTTTGTTAAAAATACAAGTCCTTCGGCTTGTCTGTGTGCTCTCTGGTTAAAGAAAAACTCCTTTAAGTGGAAGAAAAACGCTGTACCGCCGGGTTTTTAGGTCCTGACATATCTGTCACCAGCAAAATATGAGGTAAAAGTGTATAAAACTTCTTGCCTTTCGCTTATCCTTTCCAGAACTGTCGCACCTTTTCATTTTCTTACTTACAACTTATTTTGAGCTGAAAACTCTGTCTATTCCTTTGCTGCAATGAAAGGTTCCCACTACAGCTACCAAAAATGACCTAAAACAAAACAAACAAATTATAAAAATATTGGCTGAACTGAGACACATAACATTGTCATCATTTCACAATATTTGGATTTTGTCATGCTACAAAAAGGAATAGTTCACCCAAAAAATTAAAATTCTGTCATAATTTACTCATGCTCGTATTGTTCCATACTCACTTGGAACTCACTTGACTTTCTGTCTTCTGCCAAACATTTTGGACAACAATTTTACATTAAATTACAAAGAACAGGGATTGATACTCTTAAAAAAAACTGAAAAGGAATTAAAATATCATTAAAATCTGCTTTATAATTCAAATCTATCAAAGGTAAATGAGAGAAAC
Organism: Rhodeus uyekii; assembly: GCA_037043235.1. Lineage (NCBI taxonomy): Eukaryota > Metazoa > Chordata > Actinopteri > Cypriniformes > Acheilognathidae > Rhodeus > Rhodeus uyekii. The sequence continues at coordinate 2,855,963 of JAWRVZ010000056.1, forward strand.
TGTGATGTCCAACCCATGAATTAATAATTAGTTTGAAGTCAGATATAATCAGTGATTTATTTTATGATCTGTTTCACAATACTAATTTAAATTATTATTTTATGAATTCAACTTATTTACTCAAAGATCCAGCTTCTGTGATTGACAGACCCTAGTGGCAAAGATTATTAGTGAATATCAACATACATTTGAATCTGTTTCTCGAGTATAGTGTAAATACATCATATGGACCACATTGATAATAGTTGTATGATACTTTTGAGTCCTGAAAGCATCTGTCCCCATATATTGTAATTGCATGGAAAAGAGCAACCAACAGTTATTCAATCTAAACTTATGCATTCAGAGGAAAAGAAAGTCATACAGGTGTGGATCAACATAAGAGTGAGTAAAGGACAGAAGTTCTGGAAAAACTATTCTTATTCTTATAACTGGGTTAATAGATTTGCCAGATTAAAAACAGAGATCCAAAAGTCATACAATATTTTAAAACTATTACACATATTACAACACAGGTGACAGATGATGAGGCCACCGCAGACATATTACATGTTAAAAAGCGAACAATGGAGCGACATTCTTTTAGACACTCTGTCAGAGATAGAGCTCCTGAATATTATTGAATATGGCCATTTGCCACTCTGACACCAACTGCTTTGTACAGGTGAGAGTGAAGTGGGGTCCCTCAGGGATCCTTTTGTATGGAGCAGCAGGAGAAAACTGTTAAATTGTACCAGCCCGCTTCATATGTATATATAAAAATGCCCTGAACAAGATTCTTATCTTAATAGATGAAGTAGGAGCAAAAGAGCTATAATTTTAATCAAATCTCTGGCTTATTCGTACGAGGCTGTCGAGCGCTATTGAGGTTTTAAATGCATGTTGTTGGGACTTTGCTGAATGGACTCAGTAGGGGGTGTCTCTCTCAGTAATTATACCTCACTTACAGGTATTTCTGTTGCTGTGCTCTTTATCTTCTCTTGTAAAGAGGAAATCAATTTGTACAGATGTATATGAGAGAGGTGATTGCCTTGACTAGAAGGGGGGAGAAAAAGAAAGACCGGCTTGGCACAAAAATGGGAAAAAAGTATTGTCATAAAATGGACAAGTCGTTTGGAAAATTGAGGAGAGTTGCTTTTGAATGTGTTTGTTTGGGTCTTTTGTTAGCTTGTATTTAGTGTCTGCCACAGGTGCACTGTGCTGCTTGCAAATTTGCTCTGCGGCACTAGTGGCACAGTCTGGGAAGAACGAAAAGAAGAAGTGAAAGAATGAAACAACTCAAGGTGGCAACTTCAAAAAATGACTGGAAACTAGAAAAATTGTCTCGATCGATCCACTATGTCTTTTTGACCACATTTAGGGGCTATTACAATAGAAACAGACAGTCTAAACTCGCTCTGCATATTTAATATGGTCTTGATACTTCACTAACTAATAAGAATATGTTGGTCAAACAATCAAATATTATTTTCACAACTAGGTTTGTTGAACACACATTTAAATTGTACACATTACATTAGGTGCAATTAGTTATAATTACAATAATAATAAATTAAAATTAGTTTTAAAAAATAACAAAACACATTAATTCAATAAAATGACAGTGTTTCTTAACATAGCACACTTTTCATGCTTTTTAATGAGTAAAGATAACAGATTGTAGCTTATGAACAACATTCAGGACAAATTTATATGAGCAGGCAGGCTAAATTATCACAATTAAGGTCATCATCATCCTACTCGAGAGTGGTCAAGTGGAATAATGTCAAGACATTAGGTCTCATGGTTTCCAGCGTGGTCACACAACTGCTGAATGGAGCCATTAGCGTCCAGGGTGAGCACTCCAAAGCAGTCGTGGCACTTATTAATCAGAACTGAGATTACATAGCTTAGCATATTCTACGTGTGTCGCTAGCCAGACTCGTGGGCGTCAGAACGACAAAAAAGTTCTGTCACAAGGATTAGCAAAGCACACAGCGATTGTCGAGGACAATTATTTCTATTTAGAGGATTCTGGAACTCAGGCCTGCCAAGGAGGCTTAGACAGCCCCTGGGGCCGGCTATGGCTATAGTGGACAAGAAGGCATTACGTTCTGGCCACAGCGCTGTGGGAGTTAAGAAGACACATGGTTCAAAAGCTGAAGAGACAATCGAAGTAACCAGGATGAACAGTGGCCTGATGCTACATGTATACTCGAGAGACCTAAAGGAAGACCAACGCTTACATCGATGAGCATATTGTACAATTAGACATATCGCAATGTGAAAATGAGTTAAATAAAACTAAAACAGCAGAAGGATGGGTTAACAGAAGCCTGCCAATCTTCAGCAAAGTTAACAAGCGTAAGGTTTCATATATTTCTAATCTTATCTGTTTTTATCTCATCTTATTATTTTCATTCTTTGCACATGAAGTACTCTTGACCCAATTACTAGTTCTTCGCGCTGCACACTTCTTTGTAATCCAAGTTATTATCTAGTCTGAAATTTTTGATTTTCTTTGTTTTGATACCTTTCCTCAGCTCCCACGAGACTGTGTTGAAGGAAGGGGAGGTTCTAACACCATATTTTCTTTTGGATTCTCAGTAAATGCTTTTTCTCTAGAGGGAGGGAAAGAGAAACTGCTCAAAGTCTGGAAACGGTGGTGCCTTGATCAAATCAGCTGAGCTGAAAAGGATTCAACCGCAGAAATAACAAAGACAGAGGTGATTAGCAACACATTCTAACCAGCATGGTGCTCTTAGTTCATGGAACACAGCATTCTTTCTACCTTATATTGAATCTGGGGCAAAGAACTGACTGCACTGGGAGCCCGAAAGACTGTGAAACCTCAACTTATTTTATTCTTTACTTATTATATATAAATATGTGTATATAATATTTATGTGTGTATGCATGCATATATTTTTATATACATATATACAATTTATAAAAACAGCAATTGTCATATAACCTTTCACATATGCCATGAGTTTCAAAATCCTGTATTTAATAACAAGTGTGACTCTCAAACTGTCCTGTTCGCACAATGACTTACATGTTGACATGTACGGTGGTGAAGATTCCTTAATTGGCCACCGGAAGTCACACTTGCCTGAGTACATTTAGTTTGGACTACATTTTGGAAGAATCCAAAAAACTAGATTGAGCTTCCAGTCTTGATCCTCTGCCTGTTATACGACATGTATTGCTATGTCTTTGATGTTGTTGTTTTTTGCCCTGGTATACCAACACAGACTTGTTTGTACTCTGAACTTGCTTACATCGATCTCACTCAGCCTGAGTCTGCAACCGAAAACTTCGCCAGCTCGTGGGAAAGGTCTTAGAGTGGGCAACAGCTCTCTGAGCCAATTAATCATTGAAACACACCACTTTCAATGACTTTATTCAATGTATTTGAACATTCTGAAGGAGGAGAGAGTTTTGGGGAAGAGCTACCTGCGCTTTGTCAGGGGTGAGACACTGCAGCTACATTTGCTCTTACTATATGGGTGGAGGACACATTATAAACTGCTTTTCCCTCAAGGTTTAAACAGAGATGTGCAGTCAGAACTGTCCTGCCATGACAAGGGCAGAACCTTGGACCAATTAAATGACTTTGCTGTTTGCATCGCAATCTCATTCAGAACTAACTGATTTACTCTCTCAGGCAAACAAACTAACTCAGTGATGACGTTGAACCTATGGAGTGTGAATGACGCATCAGGAACCTTCTCTGTTTATATTGTGGCCTATTGGGACATCTGAGAGCTGACTTCCCAACAAGACCACCTCAAACACATAATCACAAGGTGTGTCTCTTGATTTCATCTAGCCAAACCTCTATTGAAAATGTGCTATTGGAGAGCCAATAAATTTAACCTCATACAAAATAAAAGGCTAAACCTCAGACAAGGACTGCTACAACCTCTACCCATACCACAACAATCATGGTCCCTTATCGCCACTGATTTCATCATCGATCTACCAGTCTCTCGATGTAATGCCACCATTTTAACTGTCATGTCGACTAATACCCCCGTCAAAACAGCTGAACACCTCTTCCTTTGTATATTCTGATAGTATGGTCTTCTTGAAGAAATTATATCTGAATGGGCCACTAAGTTTACAAGTGTTGACAACTTTCATTAGATTACTTAATATCAATATCAGTCTCACTTTAGGTTACCAACCCCAGTTCTATGGCCAGACAGAACTTCTAAATCAAGAGCACACCAAATTCATTTTCATTTTCTGTGAACAGCATGAACCAAGCCACTTACTTCCCTCAGCAGGATATGCACAGAACTTGATACTCAAACCCTACACACAATTAACTCCCTTTCAGTGTGTTCTGGGCCTTCAACCTCCTCTATTTTCATAGTCTGGTGAAATGTCTGAAGTACCTGCTTTGATCGACTGGTTTGAAAGAGGTAAGGCTGTGTGGAACCAAGCTTATGTCCATCTTCAGTGTACCATGAACAAGGGAAAAGAGCACTTTCTCCCACTTTCCATGTCTCACTGCTGAAACCTGCTGGTGGTACAAGTTGGAAGTAGAAGGTGGTGACCCTCGATTCTGTGACAGTTTAGCAATACAAATAAATAGGGATTTAGTGAGTTCACACTTACAAATAATTCAGGTAGAATAAAATGGTATGCGAATTTGGCGAGCGTCGCTGTTGTGGCAGTGTAGTATACTTCTGGAGAAACTGAGATCATGTGAGACCGTGAATGCATGTCATTGCTGCAGCAGAGGAGTACATTTCAGAAAAGCTGAACTCCTGCAGGACCATCACTGTTGTGGCATTGGATAAACCTTCCCTACAGAACTAAACTCCTGTGGGAGAACATCAATGCAGCAATGGAGAGAATTGTCTCTGAGAACTGGGGTCTTGCTGGAGCATCACTGTTGCAAGGAAAAACGTTTTGTGGAGTACTGAGGTCCTTGCGGGAGCAGGAATTTTTTTAAGGGATAGAGCTCCTTCAAGAGTGTGAAGGTGCATCACTGCTGCGGCGTTTTAGAGCAGTTGAACTCTTAGTCTAGCATCATTGCTGTGGCAATGGAGAGAATTCTCCTTGAGATCTGAGCTCCAGTGAGAGCATCACTACTGTGCCAGTGGATAAACTTTTCCCATAGAACTAAGCTCATGCGGGAGTGTGAGGAAACATCATTGCTGCAGCAATGGAGAGAAATTTCCTTGAGAACTGGTTATGGGAGATTGATAATGTAGATAAAATGGCCTTTTGGGGGGATTTTGGTCTTACTTTGCTTTATGTAGTAAGAAATGGTTTTGTCATCCAGCATTGACAAGCCAGAGATTGTGGATGGATTTTTGGAGTAAAGTTAGATGTTCTGAGCAACTGAGGAAACCCAAAAAAGGCAATATGAACATGGTGTCAAGTGTGCGGGCAGTATTGATGGAGTGGAAGCCTTGGCGGAAGGTGGAGATACATTTGGTGAGCATTTTCAAACTTATTGGTTTTGTCTGGTTGGGTTCTTCGGATACCTTTGTTAAGCAGAGATGTCTGTGAAATGGCTATTTCTGAGGAGGGTGAGCCAAAGTAACTGTGGACAAATTTGATTCTGTATAGGTAAACCTTGATGGAGTTGGTTTGGAAGTTCTTGATGTTGTTTAGATTAGATTAATAGGGTGATGGGGAGCAGAAAAAAAATATGAAACCAGGTTATATGTGCAGTGGAAATTCTTAAACTCTTCCAACTCTTCTTAAACTTGTGGTTAGGTAGGATTGGAGGGTTTGAAGGGAAACGATTTGTAGAAGGGAATTGAGAGAGGCATCAAAGAGGGGTTTTTATGGGTGGTTTATGGAAATAATGGGTCCAAATCTGGTGCTAGCAGGCTGAATTTCTATGAGGAGCTGTTCTTTGATGTTGTTGGCAATAGGGGGTGGTTCCAAAGCTGAAGTGTTCTGTGTTCTGTGGCACACATTTTCAGAAGATTGTTAGGAGGATAAAAAACGAACCTGGGTCAAAGCCACTTGCAGAGGCAGCCTTGTGCTTGGGTCTACCTCTGGAGTCTGAGAAGGGATGAAGGGAGCAGAAGAGGGGAAAGCTGGACTGGTGTCGCTTGCGGAGGCAGCCTCACACTAGGAGGGTTAGAGATGGCCATATGAAATGACTGAGACGGCTGACCTTGCGCGCTAGTGAAGGCAACGTCATGTTAAGGGGAAGAAACTCATTGAGATGGGAGCACATTGTTGTACAGGATGCAGCCCAGTAGTGGGTGGCTAAGCACAGGGAGAAGGAGAATAGGGCCTAGTAGCAGAAGAATTTGGGTCCCAGGTTTGCCCAGTTTGATACTGTATTATTGTTTGATGTTGGACAATCATCAAACAGCAAGCACATAATTTAGATGATCAGTTGTTCCTTAATATGTTGCTGGTTTGAGTGGTGCACGCACATTTGCTTAGTAGTGTTTGAAAACGAAAAAGCTTATAGTAAAAGTAAAAGAGTGTGTGTAACAGGGTTTAAACAAACATTTGATTCAGATTTTTTTCATAGAATATAATTACATGAAATTAATGGCCCCTAGTGGTTGTTTTATAGAAATCATTGTCCATTATCACGCATCGTAGTTGACCGAGGAAGTGACTGAGACTGCTGCAGGTGAGAGTGTTTTCCTTCTCTGCTGTTAGTAAGTTTGAAAAATGTGAAAATGTATTTAATTTGAGTTCATCAAGATTTAACATTCATGGGTGATATTAAATGTATAATGCATTGGATGTGTCATGCAACCGTGAATAGTTATCGATTGACTGTCACGGGTAATGAAATGAACGTGTTGCTGCTAATGTAGGGTCCAAAAGTGGGTAGCGCATTGAGTTTACCTTTTTGAAGAGTGTATTTATTCATTTTATGTTTTTCTTTTCATGGAAATATAATTACGAGGAATAAAACCTAATACGAGGAACTGCTTTAAAATAACTCATGCTGGGGATCATCGAGAATATTATAATGTGTGCAAAAGGGTTAAAGATTGTGAAGCTGTGGTTTAAATTACTTCAAAACACAAGTGCATATATGATTTCAGTTTATAGGCAATTGATAGATCGATCGCAGGGCAGGGCAGTGTTGACAATAAGTTATTAATGCTTATGTGTGCGCGCCACGACTTGAGCTATAAAGTTTAGCTATAAAGTTACAGAAACGTGGATTCCCCAAACAATATCGATATTGCATAAACTGTGCTCGTGATTTAGCACATAAAACGAAAAGGATGTGATCTGTGCTTTTATGTGGATTGAGCCAACGGGCGTTGAGAGAGAATCTAGGCCTGAATCTGCGGCGCGGCTTACTGAGGGCCTGTCGCTGAAGGAAGACACGATCCTACGCAGGACTCGAGCATGGTGCTCAACGGTCCTTATTGTCCATTTGTCTATGGTAGGAATGATACAAATCGGCCAGAGAAGAGAAAAATGCTGAATGAGATTGTGGATGTTTCGCCTCAGTGACTCAGTGTGCCAGGACCAATTTGTTTGGTCTGGTACATGTGATAGAATGCCGAGGCCAGAGGATTGCGGCAAAGGTTCTTCATCGGACAGAAACAGGTCATTTTCGGATGTGTTGGGAAGGGTGTGGCCAAAATGCTGAAGACTCGAGCAATGTAGGTGACACAGGCAGACACACACACAAATATATATATACACACACACATGTGTATATATATATATATATATATATATATATATATATATATACACACACACATGTATATATATATATATATATATATATATATATATATAATGCTTCATCTCTTTCTGATGATGACTTGATTGCATAGATCATTTGAACAGTATCCTCCCAAACTTTGTAAGCATCATGTCTGAAAGCTGCAGTTGCTGGTCAATTTGTGTGTAAAATTGTTGTTTGACCAAAGTTTTTACCCTCTGATGTAACCCTCTGTTTTTTTTGTTTTTGTTTCTTTTTTGTCTACAACAGCTGCATCACATTGTTTTGTCATTAAAGTAGTGCATGTTTATGACTAATCATTTGAAGCATATTTCATATTGCAAAAAAAAGTTTGAATCTAGATAGTGTAGTGTATTTGTATATGGTTGTCAATAAATGGCAGGCTACTTTTCATTCAAAATAAAATATCTTCCATACATTTTGGCTTTATTAAGATGTCCTAAAATAAATAGATAAGTATAAACCCAGTGTCTTTAAAGATTCCTAATCTTTCAGACAAAAAAAAAAAAAAATTCTTTTGAACATGGCTAGCTCGTAATCACAACTTCAGATGTGGGAAGTAGGACATTTTTAAGTGCTGAAGGCAGCATAAACTCTTACAGAACGATTTATAAACTTTCTGCTGCTATGTGAACATTAGTGTCCCTTCTGCTTTAATGATCATCAGATTGTACACAAACGTATGTTCTCCAGCATGATTTAAAGCTACCATAAAATCTAAATGTACAATAAACACTGCATTATTCTCTTTATGGAATAATGCAGTATTTACTGTAAGTTATTTATTGCCAGGCCTACATACATTATATATATATTTCAAAGTTCATGTACCTTTGTAATCATCAATCAATAATCAATATAACTTCCCCTCCCTCTCTTTTCTAATGATGTGTTTACTATTATGATGTTGGGACACACTGTCACTCTCATGAGATTGCAGCAATACCAAATGACAACAGTCCAAGTTTCACACAGAAGATAAAGATGAGAGCCCACAGGTTCCAATACAAAATGTCTTTAATAATAAAGTAAACTCAAGTATATACATAAGATGTAACAGTGTTTGCGTAAAACAAACCTAAACACAAATAACACTGACAACTAAGAGTGAGCAGGCAGGACTTTAAAGTATAAAGGAATCAAACTTAATGACAAGCAGCTGTGAGAATAAACAAAGGCAAATAAACACATGTGACTAATGCATACAAACTATAAGTCCATGAAAATGAAACTAAGAATAAACACAACTGAATACGTGTAACAGAACGCCCCCTCCTGGAAGGTGCAACTTTGTGGTGTGGAGAGGAGAAAGAAGAGGGCGAGATGGTGAAGATGGTGAATGGATGGCAACAAGTGATGGTCACTTGCTTGGCGACTGGTTAAGTGCTGCTCCGACCATTCTATCTGCTGAGGGAGTTCTCTGCTGGGATTGTGACAGCAGCCCTTAAGGGAGTCCACACAGCACTCTAAATGAACTATTCCATGTCATCACCGAATGCGAAAATAGGCACCCCAACGGTCTGTTCATCCTCACGAGGGATTTTAACCAAGCCAATTTCAGGAATATTTACCCAACTTATCATCAGCATGTCTTGTGTCCCACAAGAGGCCCAAAAACTATTGACTACTGTTACACTTCATACAAACAAGCCAATCATTCCCTACCGCAACCTCATCTTGGACAACCGCATCATGCCTCGATTCTGTTACACCCAATTTACAGACAGAAATTATAGCGGGAGGAGCCATTGCTGTGTATAGTACAGTGCTTGACATCAGAGGCTAAGGAAAAGCTTCTGGCCTACTTTAAGTCTGTGAACTGGGACGTATTTAGAAATTCATCTGCTGATCTGGATGATTATACCACTGTAGTCATGAACTTTTCGGTACTGTGTAAGTGACTGCATACCCTACAAAACAGGTCAATAATTTCCTGACCAGAAACCGTGATGTTCCGTGATTTTCTGACTCATAACAAGATCTATCCACGCACCAGCATGTTCAAATCCGATGATGCAAATGCGTATAAGAAAGCTTATCTATAAATAGCCATCATGAGAGCAAAACAGGAATACAGTATAGGAAAAACAGAAATACAATGTAACTGCAGGAAAGACACGCATCAGATGTGGACGGGGTATTCAAACCTTAACAGACAGGGATACTTGTACCTGCCGATGAGTCTCTCCATGATGAACTGAATACGTTCAATGCATGTTTTGCCCCTTTAAATAAAGTCTCTACAATTTGATCTCCTGCAGCATTGAATGACTCTATTTTTTACCATCACATTTAAATTACGTACAGTGTGCAACTGGTTGCTGTGTTTACAGACATATTTAGCATCTCCTTAAAGCGCTCAACTTTACCAACATGCTTTAAAAGTACCACAAATTATCCTGTACCATAAAGCGTAACAGAGTTCTCTCAATGTCTTTCACCCTGTGGGATTAACCCCTATTGCAATAAAATGCTTTGAAAGGCTGGTGATGCAACAGATAAAGATCATCCCAGATACAATAGATTGACTGCAGTTTGCTTACTGTCACAATATATCAACCAAGGACACAAAAGATCAACAGAGGATGCAATTTCACACACTACACACCACTCTCGGTCACCTGGTCAATAGAAACTACTACGTGAGGCTATTATTTGTGGATTATAGCTCTGCATTTGATACTGTCCTCCCAGCCAAGATGATCTACAAGCTGCTAGATCTGGGACTAAGTGAAACATTTTGCAACTGGTTCTTGTATTTTCTCACCAACAGACCCTATCATGTCTGGACTGGCAGTAAAACCTCTTCCCCACTGATCCTCAACACTGGCACTCCACCGGCAAATGTTTTGAGCACAGTCCTGTATTCTTTGTTTACACCTGATTATTTGTCCATTCACAGCTCCTATATTATTACATTTGTTGATGATATCACCATTGTGGGTCTGATCACCAGCAATAATGAGGCAGCAATAATAATGGTTCCAGAACAACAACCTGTCTCTTAATGTCAGTAAATCTCAGGAGCTGGTGATTAACTTTAGGAAGAAGGAAAAGGTACACCACCCATTTACATCAAAGAGGACAAAGTAGAGAGAGTCAACAGTTTTAGGTTTTTAGGGGTCACACTCACTTTGAAACACTTTGACTGAGCACACAGCATCCATCATTAAAAACGATCATCAATGTCATTATTTCCTTAGATGTCTGAAGAAATCCAATGGAGACTGTCCTGACAGGGTGCTTTTGCCTCTTTTTATGGTAGCTGCTCCACACGAGAAAGGCATGCCCTACAAATGATTGTTATGAACTACCAGCAGTTGAACAGAGCTACATCAACATTACACGCTGCCTCAAGAAGGCAAAGCTTATCATAAATGACCACAGTTACCCAGGACAGGAACTATTATCTTGGGGATGAAGATAGGGGTGGAGAGACTGAGTGCAAAGGAAGGCTCACAAGTCTGTGATGGAAGTAAAATGATGACTGACCAAGGGGGAGCCAGTGAGATGGGAGAACCTGGTGGAGTCACAAGGTCGGGGATCTCTGGTGTAGCCAAAGGTGGGAGGAGCTGTGGTAGAGCCTACAGGTTAACAGGCCAAGGTGGACTAAAGCAGAGACACAGGATCCTCAGCCACGAAGGCTGGCTCTGTCCCTTCCTCTTCAGGCTCTGGGTCACTCATTGCAGCAGGCGGTTGCTCTCTGTCTGCTGTCCACAATGTCTCCGCAATCGAGGGTGGTAATGGAGTGGGCTTTGAGTCTGACTGTAGTCTGGATCAAGGGTAGACGTTCTCCAAACATCAGATGTTGGCATCCATCCAGTCTAGTTCCTGGGTGTCTGGGAGGTCTACTGACTGGTAATAGTTGGCCCTGCTTTTGAAGGGTATGCTGACCGTGAGACGACATAATTGTTCAGTGTAACTAAGGAAATCAAGTCCCTTCTGGTCAATTACAGTGGGTTTTGCTGCATAATCCATTATTTGAGTGGTTGTTCTGTCACAAAGATAAAGAAGATGAGAGCCCACAGATTCCAACATGAAATGTCCTTAATACTAAAGAAAACTAAGATGTAACAGTCTGCGTAAAAACAACCACAAACATGAATAACGACAGACAACTGAGAGTGAACAGGGAGGAACTTAAATACATTGAGGAATCAAACAAAATGACAAGCTGCTGTGAGAATAATCAGTGTCCATGGAAAGTTATGAGTGGCAGGAAACGAAAATAAAGAAACAAATGTGACCAATAAATACAATCTAAAAGTCCATGAAAACAAAACTAAGAACAAACACAACAGAATTTGTAACAGTAATCAATTCAAAAATGGACAAAATTAAGTCATGTCCTACAATTTATTGATCTAGAAGCCATTTCACTTGGATATAAAATGATCCAAAGATTATCTTGAGTAGGAGCAAGAAAGCGAAGAGTCACAAATGTTCTTATTGAATTAGTGGCCAAGACATTTCTTAATTTACATCATAATGCTTCTTTGTTTGCACTTTTACATTTGAAACTTAGCTTTTTATTGTGTTCTTAGACTTTTGTACCACACTTTAGATTTAGAAATGCAATAGTTGTGATAGTTATGCAGTAAATGCTATCATTCAGACATTTGTATGCAACCTTAAGAACCGAGGCCATAATGATTTTTCCTGTGTCCTTGCTTAATGACACCAAACAACAGGACATATGTGTATGGATCCAGAGCCAGGATAACTAATATTTTCTCATCAAAGAGCAAAGCAATCGCTTTCCACAGCAGAGCCCAAGGCGGGCCATGTCGAGGTCCTAATGAGATGTTTAGAGACACGGCTGGCTAATGGAACATTCTGGAGTTTGCATCCTTAACTCCAGAGCCCTCTACCTGAGGAGACAAAGGACGTTGTATCTACCAGGGGAAGGGCTGAATTTCAGATAATCTGTGTCATTCATATTATGCTTCCTGACACAAATGATCAGATAATTCACGTCTGAAGTGAATTAACATCTGTTGTTTGAATGGGGCTAATGTCTAGCAATTCATCAATTTCACTGGCTAATATTGCTGACCAGAGATTCAAGTAACATGCCCAGATTTAGGCTCAGAGACAACGGTTTAGAGCAATGCTTGGCTCTCTGCAGTGTGTTCTTGCACTAGCGTTGCTGTTAAAATTAGATATGGAAAGAATACGTGTTTGTGCTGTATTAGGGAGAGAGTTCACACTATACTGATATTCAGTCATTTGTTCGAAACATGTATGACTTTCTTTCATCTGTGAAATACAAAAGACAAAATATAAAAAAGTCTGTCTATACAATAGAGGTCCAATAGAGGTCCAATATCATTTGACATTGTGTCCCACAAAAGAAAGTCATACCGTTTTGGAACAACATGAGGGTGAGTAAATGATTAATGGAAGATAGAAAAGCAAAGATGTTACTTAGAAATTCTTAGTTTTAACACTGTCTAAACTAAACTGGAACTAAACTGCCTAAACACCCCAAAGATAGTCTGTATAAATAATAGTCTGTATATTGATATGTGCTTTCAACAGAATGTATCATTACATGCATTTAGTATACTGTAAGATTGCTTAGAAAGTAAATAATAATAATAAAAACATCTGTAGCGGAATATCAAAACAGTAATGATCAAGCCTGTAAATTATACCCTCCTTAACACAACAGTAGCCATATCCCAAAACACCAGTTCTAGGAATTTTTCATGGATGTCTAAACATATACATCCATATACAGACTGCATGAGTCACTCAAAGGGGATTGATGCTAGGGGTAAAAAAGTTACATTATACACTTCTGAGAAATTTTAATTGTACAGTGGCCTCACATGATATTTAGTCTCACTGTATGAATGCCATTGTATGAATGCCATAGCATTTGATAACAAAATATGCATGTCTTTTCTTCTCAGAGCTAACTTGACTTCATTCACATTTCAGGTCTCAAGGTGATTTTATAGTGGATATATTAAGCCAGTTCCCCGCAAATTCATACAGGTGTTCTTGTGGAATAACCACAGGTGAAGTTATATGGCCATGTTCAGCTATGGAGGTGTTTTGACAACATGAAAATGTCCACACCCTCTAATCAGGACTTTGATTAGTACATTGCCACTTGAGATGCAAATTGTATCATTCTCATGACTTGTTTTATGCTGCGGAAGACCAAAAAAGACAAAAGTGTGTGTGTGTGTGTGCGCGTGTGTGCGTGTGTGCGTGTGTGCGTGTGTGTGTGTGTGTGTTTAAAAAAATCTGTGACATTTCTACATTTAAAATATATCATGAGGAGGACTAAATGGTGACTGAATTTTCATTTTTGCGTGAACACTCCCAAAATACATTTTGGGGCCACTGTATATGTACATACACAAAGAAGGCCAGGGGTAAAGGGAGCCTGATCTATCGGCATTTGATCATGATTTCCTGAGAGCCACATTTAATGCATATTAATCTGTTTTTTTCTATCCAAGGATCCATGACAATTGAAGCGATGAGCTCTGCACCTCTTCATTCTCACTTTGCTGAAATGCTTCACCAAAAATCTCAGCTCCTCCGCTATGTACTCCTACTGCAGAAGAGAGAAGTGAAAGATTACAGCGTGTGGCTCATTAAGAATGTTTTATTTTGTCTGCAATTTTCCCCCCATCTATTGTCTCTCCACACTCTCAGCACAAGTCTCGGCGGAGCCACAGCTCTGGGTGCAGCGCAGCGACGGAATAAATGCAGAAAATGAACTGGAAGAAAACAGGGGGGCCAGAAAAACACGCGGCTGGTCGACGATGGCCGAAAACTCAAAGGAGAGATGGGTATGATTAAATCAAGCTTAATTCTATTTTGATAATTGTCTGCGTACGCGGCCGCATTTCGCCGTGGGGATGTTGTGACTTGTGTACGAGACTGACAATGAAGTCGGCAACAACAGCTGCTCGGTGCCGGCTAGCTCGTGTACCTTGCCGCTCAAGTCTTGTCAGTCACATTTTCCCTAATTAACTAACATCTGCTTTCCATTTTCAGTTACACTGCATCGCCAGCTTGCCTCATCTGAATCCCTGACTCCTGACCTCCCCTGAGGAAGGTGCTCACTGTCAGAAGAACCCCCGGCATCCTACCGCCACAGAAAGGTGATTCCTTTAAAGCACCAGAAACGGATGAAGGAGCGAGAGGGGGCTGCGCGAGGCGGGCAGACGGGGAGGGGAGCTGTCGCTTGTGTCAGGTTAACCTCAGAGACACATCCGGAGCTCAGCATCTGGGAAACGGAGGGGAGAGAGAGGCACCGTCGCTCCATTTGGCGCAAGTGAGTTTGGCATTAAGCATCATGCAATGGCTTTCATCAGCTTTTTTCTTTCTCTCTCTCTCTCTCTTCTCTTTCTTCCTTTCTCACCTCTTCTCCCTCCCCAAAATAAAAAAGGCTAAAACGCCAAACTTTGTGCTCTGTCAGTCCCATGGGCTGTGCTTATTCCCAGATTTATGTTAGTGGCGCTGCAGCGTTAAGTGTTAAAGAGAGAGAGAGAGAGGACGAGAGAAAGAGAGAGAGCTTTGCATGCAGAAAGGAAGGAGATGATACTGATGTTTGTGCAGCACATGTGTTAAGTCACTCACACACACCACAATAACACCTGAAATTGCGGCAGCTGGTGCTGTTAAACATGCATTCTCTTGTTCCAGTTTCACCACAGCAGCAACAGATAGCAACAAATGTCCTGTAGAGGTCTTTAAGGTAACCAGTTCTGATGTCTTCAACTTTTTGATTTTATATGTTTTTATTTGATATTTTTAGTGAAATTTAAGTTCATGATTATTAAGTGCGTCCTGTAAAGCGATGTTCTGTGTAGGAGAAAAATAAAGCCACTCTCTGGGGTTGCTTGATGACTGTGTGGACATTGGCTATAAATTATCATTATTAGTCTGGAATTTCTTAAGATTTATTTTCCAGTGTTTTAACTCTTGATCACAAACCTCAAGATTTGTGTGGAAATGCAACAAATCTCCAGGTTTAAAAAAAAAAAAGGGTAAATGATTACATAAAAAAATAACAGATGGGCCTGCCTAAAAAAATATGATTTTCTACAAATGATTGCATTCTCTCCCCTTTGGTGTGAAAAGTAGACTCAAGAACACTTTTAAATAATTTGTTCAATTTGTTCCACAGCCAAAGAAAAGCGGCTTGGTGGAAATTCAGATTCATTAAAACTTAATTAATATGCATCATTATGTAAATGAGGTTGCAGTTAATGAGTTCTTAAAAGAAGCCTTCCTTAATTAGTTCACTTTTTAATGGCATCATCATTTATCTTTTTTCTTTGAAGCAGAATGACGTGAGGACCTCGCTGTTCCCGAAAGTGCTAAAATTTTCCATTTTTTAATTATTCTTATTTCCTTAATTTTTATATGATTAAGAATGCATTTAGGGAAGTAAATAAATGAGAAAAACTTAGACCTTTTTTCCAGACTCACTTATTTCCATTAAAACAGAGTCTCTCTAGATGCTAGAGCGTTTAAAAAGTTAAAGGGAAAGCATCTTCTTACAAAACAATCAAGGCTGTCTCACAATTACCTCCCTGGCTTTTGCAAGTAGCTTAATTTCCACTAAATCTGAGCAGCTTCTTAATTGCTCTCTCCAGTTGGGCTGCAGTATATATTACCACACTCCATTACTATTTATGGAGCCTGAGATTCATATTGCAAATATGAAGATGACTGTGGTCATTTCCTTCTGCGTTCGTTCTCTCATTTATTCATTTACATATGCAATGCCTCGTATTTTTTTTCTTTCTTTCTCTTTCTTTCTTTCTTTCTTTCTTTCTTTCTTTCTTTATTTCTTTCTTTCTTTCTTTCTTTCTTTCTTTCTTTCTTGTTTGATAAACAAATTACCTCAGATATAATGGATAAAATTAGTAAGCTATTTAGTTTTTAGTTCAGCACACCTAAAAAACCTAATGAACTGTATACATAATTAGAATTTAAAAAATCATGTTTATCTGGCACAACCATATATAAGCACACACACACACACATATATATATATATATATATATATATATATAGAAGGTGTTTGAAATTTCATATGAAAAGCTGTGTGTTTGATGTCTCTTCTCTGCGACTTTGTGACCCGGGTGAAGTGGAGATCACAATCTCGCTCATACAAGTAAAGTTGTATTATAAAACCTTGGATTGCATGTAAAACAATTGTGCGTCGGACGATTTTACATTTATTCTCAGAGGCAGGATAGTGCTATAAACCATATGATTTGAAGAAAGTGTTTGTGAATGTGTGTATGTGTGTTTGTAAAGGTAGAGAGGATGTGTGGAGGGGGAGACAAAGTGTTTTATGTTCCCGCTCACTAACCATCACTCTGCTTCTAATTGATAACCACTGGCATTTGATCAGGCGGTCTTCAAACAAGGAATCTATCTTTGTATTTTGTATAAGAAGACCATCTGTTGTTGCAGAGCTCTACATTCATTAAATTTAATTTATCAACTCAGGAATAAGATTTTAATTGTCCATTGTTACTGGGATTTTCCCCATCATCCCTCCAAGGTTTCCAAGGTGGTATTTGGGGGTTGTTGCAGAACAGGTTGGTGTTTGTTTGTTAACTAGTACTTGTTGATGTGACCTTTTTAAAATTGAAACTATATATCATATCTATATATCAATTGTGCATATTATATGTTTAATGGTCTTGCAGAAAGTTACATGAAGCAAGTAAAATGAGAAAATAAAAGTGTATAGTGTATAATTAGGAAATAAAAATGAGCATATTTGGACACATTTCTTGCAGGTTGTTATTGGACATTTTGAGCAGTGAAACGTTTGGCATTTGGTGTTCTGTGAGGAGCGACGGTGGGCATGTGTTAACTACACACAGGACACTCGAGCGAAAACCAGACGCCCACCGAATCCTTCAATCTGTCATTTCCTCGCGCAAGCTCCAGAGCAAGATAAAAATAATGCTAGCACAAAACACTTCTCTCTTATTACTCTTTCAAAATAATGCTCTTCACACTTTAGTTCACGTCTTGGTAGCCTTTACTTGGAAAAATGTTACAGTGAGCATATTGTTTGGAAAATAAGTAGCCTTCATTTATTTTTCATTCGCCATGCGTTTTCAGTGAATCTATGATCAGTATCAAAACTCATGAAATGATTGTATTAGAATCTGACTTGCCTATAAATAATAATAATTTTTCTTGAACCTTTTTTTTTAAATACCTTACTTGAAAATAAATCAACAACCAAAAAGTTTAATTATAATACAGCAATTCAACACTTTCATGAATTAAAACATTTTAGTAACTGTAAAAATTGTAGATTTGGCTTTAAAATGCTTTCTGTCTTTCCCTTCGAGATGTTCATTAAAATTGTGCTTATAAACCAAAGCAATGTTTATGGTGTATATTAATTATTATTTTTTCACTGTGGCAGGTGTTGGTCATTATATGAACCGAGGAGATGAGTGGGTGGGGGAGAGCTTTTCCTAGTGTTTTTTTTCCATAGAAGTGAAACTTTGTTTTTCCCCATCCGACCTGAGAGAAAGAAGTAAACTGCTGGTTTATTTTGGTTCCAATGCTTAAATAGAAGGTTTTTGACACGCAGTAGCCTGGGGTTTGATAGCATGATTCTTTGGGGTTTTCGTGAGACAATGATTGGTACTGCTTGATACAAGCATTTTGCATTAACAGTTAACTATGCATGAGTGTGAAACCCTTGTGGTTTCTGAGACCACTATGAATAAAGGATAAATGCCTTGCAAAATTTAGCTTAATAGATTCCCCAAAATGAAGTGGAGGGTTTTAGTATAGTGAACTATGACTCCAGAGACAGGAGGTGTAAAACTTAAGACGAGTTTTGACGTGATGTGTGCAGTACGGAGAGGCGGCGTATAAACGTGCAAACACAGTTCACAGAATCTGAGAGCACTTCCTGTTAAGTGCTTCTGATATACAAGAATTTTACTTGCACTGACTTGACCCGGCAAGATTTCAGTTAACAGATTTTCATAGTAATAGTGCAGCAAAAATAGTGCTAAACTATTTTCCATGAGAAATATGAATTTAGCTTTTTTATACCAGTTTTGAAGTAAAACTTTGTTGTCAAGGAACACAATCAATTTGGTTTCCTCATAAACTCTTACTTATATTTGTAGAAATTAGTTAAATGAGTGGTAAATACATGAGCTATAAATATATTTTATGTTTTGCTCAGTCAGCTCAATTAACTATTATAAGTGTGCTGGTTTTTATAAACTGAAAAAAAAGTGTTTAACGCAGAAGTCAAGCTATAGCATCTTCATATACAGAAAGTATTGTTAAAATCAGTCATTAAAAACATATTGCTAATTTTAAGTCAATAAAATGAATGTAATATGTTTTTCTTTTTCATAAAATGTGTGAAATAAACTGAGGTCATTTTTAAATTGTGAGCCTGTCATTTATTCTCTATTTTTCCATGTGTGCATTAACAAAGTGATTTATAATGCAATAAAAATACAGTGGTTTGCACTACTATTGATACATTTATATTTACTGCATTCAAATGATCTTTGCAAAAAAGAAAACTTTCAAAGTCACAATTATCATAGCACTTTATTTAGATGAGAAGTATTTTCAAGTCAGTTCTCAAAGAAAATCTAATTTATTTTAAAGCAAATCCACACGTGATGAATTATTTAAAGCAACTGGGATTGTAATGCCATCAAATCGCAGAAAACAAAGCTTTGCGCCGTGCTCAAAGATTTCTGTTTGAGGAGCAGAGAATGGAGAAAGAGATGTTTAATGCTAAACACAGTGGGAGAAAGGGAGGGAGAGAAAGATATCTCAAACTGCTTATGCAAAAATAATTGGTAACCTCCATGTACTGTTCTGCACTATTATTCAAATCTCGCCTTTGTTGGCCTTGTTTACAGGATGTTAACTGGTGCATTTTCACCCCCAGAGTGGACCCCTATTTTTCTCTCACACACAGTCTATTCTCACAGCTGTTTGATTTCCAACTGCCAAATGAAGTTTATTTCTGCCTTTGTTTTTGTTTTTGTTTTTTCTTTCTGATTTGTGCCTAGTTCACAAAGTTATCTTCAAAACTAAACACGATCTCTTACATCTAGGCTGTCAGTTAATTAAAACTCGTAATGTAATTCATTACATGATATGACAATTAATTAATGTAATTAATCACAATTAATTGCATGTATCGATATTTGGAGGCTTTTTGCCTCTAAATGAAGTTAATTTAAAGATAAACTACTGTGGCAGACAAATCACTGAGCAGACATTATAAAAAACTGTGGAATTTTTTTTTTTTTACTTTATTATTTTGCATAGAGTGACTAAATTGAATTCTTCCTGCACTATTTTTCTATTGTTGATGTATTTGGTCATTGTGTTGAATTTTGCTGTTTTTTTCAGCATCTCACGCCATTAGCACAGTGTTTTAAAACTTGGCTGTCCACTTTGCAAACCATCTCACGACCCTTGTATTCTCTTCCATTTCATTGAGCGTCATCTAGATGTAATTTAATGTAAATACACTTCCTGTTCGACCGACTCTACTCCTTTTGTGAATTCTTTTGAAAAGCATGGTTGGTGAGGTGTGTTGACTCATTCACTTCTCACTCACGATCCCAATCACCAGAATACTGAACACCTGCACCTGCCTAGTCAGCATTCCTTAAATACAAGCTTCACCCTGCAAATCACTGTCCGGTCTCGTCACTGACTGCCAGACTCTCATGCCAGCGACAACCCGTGTTGACGCCGTCATTACCGACCCCGATTGTCCAGGATCTCCTCCCGTGAACCTTCAGGCATTCTTCCCGTGATCTCCAGCCCAGTATTGTCCACTTCCCATCAGATAAGCCTCTCTGCCGCTACCAGTTCTTCTCTACACCTTCAGTCACCAGCTACTTGCTCTGAGTTTGCTTTGTTCAATAAACATCATCACCACTCACGTCTGTGTCCGATTGTTTATCATGACAGAAGACCGGACCACCCAGCAGACCCAGGCGGTAACTGGCGAAGCATCCGCCGCGGAGAGTAATCCACTTCTCGATGTCATGCAGGCTTTCCACCATGTCCTTCAAAACTTTGCCTCTACATCTGCCTCACCCAGTCCCATGGCCCGGCCAGCGCCCTTCAGTGGTAAGGCGGAGGAATGCGATGGTTTCCTATTACAATGTAAACTGTATTTTGAAATCAATCCCCGACAGTTTGAAACTGAACAAGCCAAGATTGCATTCGTCATATCCCTCCTCACCGGCCGCGCGCTTCAGTGGGCGCGCGCGATCTGGAACTCTAACGGCCCTGTCACGCAATCATTACCTGCATTTCTCCATCATTTCAAGGAAGTTTTCGGCCATGCAGCTGATACTGTATCCACCAACGATCAACTCCTCCGTTTACGACAAGGAACCCAGTCAATCCAAGATTATTCCTTGCATTTTCGCACCCTAGCGGCCTCTAGTGGCTGGAATGAGGCGGCACTACTGGCTGTTTACCGTCAAGGACTTCAACCCAACATCCGTGCTCAACTTGCCATTTATGATGACCGTTATGGCCTGGAAAAGTTCATTCAAAAATCCATTCTAGTGTCCCAAAACCTCACAGTCTGTTCTCCAGAAACCCCGATGTCGCATTCCCCGTCTCCACTGAAAGAGCCTAAACCTCCAGCACCAGAGCCCATGCAGGTCGATCACTACCGCCTATCACCATCAGAGCGAGAGAGACGTATCCGATTGCACTTGTGTCTATACTGTGGTGGTGAGGGCCATCTCCGAGCTCAATGCCTGACCCGACCACCACGCCCAGGGGTGAGTACAATCCACACGGCATCCATAATCCACAAAATGTCTTTAACAAAGGTTTTAGTGACTTCTGCTAATCTCTCTGTTCCAGCCACGGCGTTGATGGATTCAGGCTCAGCTGGCAATTTCATCTCCACCAACCTTCTGAATAAACTGAAAGCCCACAAAACCCTTCTTGACCACCCCTTTCGTGCTCATAACATCCTTGGAAAACCCCTGGGCCGCGGGTACATTCGGTACGTCTCGTCTCCTATCCACCTGCAAATTGGATGGCTCCATCATGAGGAACTCACCTTCCTGGTGCTGGAGGGATCCACTACTGACATTGTCCTGGGGCGCCCGTGGATGTCCAAACACTCTCCTCTGGTTAACTGGAACTCAGGTGAAGTCTTAAAATGGAGCCCATTCTGTCTTCAACAATGTCTCTCTACTGTTCAAAGGAACCCTACACCTGCTGACCAACCTGACATGGTAACTGAGATACCACTCGCCTCCACATCCATCGAGAGTCCCCATAACCCATCATGTCAAGACATCCCCATTGAATACCGGGCGTTCCAGGACGTGTTCAGCAAACGGCTAGCTACAGAACTTCCACCTCACCGGCCATGGGACTGTGCACTCGACCTGCTGCCTGGGGCAACGTTTCCCCGCGGACGCATCTACTCCTTGTCCATCCCGGAGCAACAGGCCATGGATGAGTATATAAAGGAGGCTCTACGTCAGAAGTTTATCCGTCCATCTACTTCCCCTGCCGCATCAAGTTTTTTCTTCGTGGGCAAAAAGGACGGAGGCTTGAGGCCCTGTATTGATTACCGGCACCTAAACTCGCTCACCATCAGGTTCCGATACCCGCTACCCCTGGTCCCCGCTGCTCTGGAACAGCTGCGGGGGGCTCGCATCTTCACGAAGCTGGACCTACGAAGTGCGTATAATCTAATCCGAATACGTGAAGGAGACGAGTGGAAGACCGCGTTCATCACGCCCTCTGGCCATTATGAATACCTCGTCATGCCGTTTGGTCTGTCAAATGCTCCAGCTGTGTTCCAGGGATTCATGAACGAGGTATTCAGAGATTTCCTCAACATCTTTGTTATTGTCTACCTCGATGACATCCTCGTTTACTCCAAAGACATCTCCGAACACCATCGACACGTCAAGCAGGTCCTAGCTAAGCTTCGAGAACACCATCTCTTCTTGAAATTAGAGAAGTGCGAGTTCCTCCGCAGCAGCATCCAATTCCTTGGCTATATCATCAACCAGAGCGGCGTCAAGATGGACCAGGGGAAAGTGAAAGCGGTGCAGAACTGGCCACAACCTACCACAATCAAAGAATTACAGCGTTTCCTGGGATTTGCCAACTTTTACAGGCGGTTCATCCGGAATTTCAGTATAATCAGTGCACCCTTGACATCATTACTGCAACATGGGCCCAAGTCTCTGTCCTGGACACCTGAAGCCACCAAGGCCTTCCAAACCCTTAAGGCAGCCTTTTGCACGGCTCCTACCCTCACTCATCCGGATCCCCAGTTACCGTTCATAGTCGAGGTCGACGCGTCCTGCACCGGGGTAGGAGCCGTGCTGTCACAGCGGCAGGGTGAGCCTCCAAGACTCCATCCATGTGCCTACTTTTCCAAAAAGCTATCCCCGGCGGAGCGGAACTATGACATTGGGAATCGCGAGTTGCTTGCCATAAAGTTGGCATTGGAAGAGTGGAGGCATTGGCTGGAGGGGGCTAACCATCCATTCCAGGTGATAACCGATCATCGAAACCTAGAGTACCTGCGGGAAGCAAAAAGGCTCAATCCACGGCAGGCTCGTTGGGCACTCTTCTTCACGAGGTTTAATTTCACCGTGACGTATAGACCTGGGGACAAGAACCAGAAAGCCGATGCTCTCTCTCGCCAGTTCACCCCTGACAATAACCCACAACCGCCTGAACCCGTGCTCCCTCCAGCCTTGATTGTTAGTCCCATCCAATGGACAATAGACCACCAGATCGCCGAAGCAACTCGCGAAGAACCAGCTCCGCCGGGGGTCCCTGAGGGGCAGCTCTACGTACCATCTCGACTCCGCCTGCCCCTCATGGATCAAGTTCACACGTCTCCGGGCTCTGGACACCCAGGCAGCCAGCGAACCCTCTCGCTCCTACAAGATCGCTATTGGTGGCCCAGAATGGACCGCGATGTCTCCCAGTATGTCAGAGGATGCTCAGTCTGCGCCACCACCAAATCACCACGCCATCTTCCAGAAGGCAAACTCCAACCCCTGCCGATACCCCGCCGACCCTGGTCACACATTGCAGTGGATTTCATGACCGATTTACCACCATCTGACGGCAAGACATGCATCCTTGTAGTGGTAGATCGGTTTTCTAAAGCTTGCAAATTGATACCCCTCAAGGGCCTCCCCACGGCTTTGGAAACGGCGGAAACCTTGTTTCACCAAGTCTTCCGACACTTTGGCCTCCCGGAAGATATCGTTTCCGACCGAGGACCCCAATTCATTTCCAGAGTCTGGAAGTCATTTTTTCACCTTCTCGGAGTCTCCGTTAGTCTGAGTTCAGGTTACCATCCCCAGACCAATGGCCAGACTGAGCGGAAGATCCAGGAAATTGGGAGATATCTGAGATCCTACTGTGGCCACCAACAAGACACCTGGAACCGGTTTCTTCCGTGGGCTGAATACGCCCAAAACTCACTAAGGCAAGAGTCCACACACCTCACACCGTTTCAGTGCATGTTTGGTTTTCAGCCACCGTTATTCCCTTGGACAGGAGAGCCCACGGAAGTCCCAGCTGTCCATCACTGGTTCCAGGAGAGCGAGAGGGTATGGGATTCAGCTCACGTTCATCTGCAAAGGGCAGTCCGTAGGCAGAAGATCCAAGCTGACCGCCGACGCCTTCCCACACCACGGTACTATCCCGGTCAACTCGTCTGGCTATCAACGAGGGACATTCGCCTACGGCTGCCCTGTCGCAAGCTGAGTCCCCGCTTCATAGGTCCTTTCAAAGTGGTGAGGCAGATCAACGAGGTCACTTACCGTCTTCAGTTACCCACACATTACCGAATTTCCCCGTCATTCCATGTGTCTCTCCTCAAGCCCTTCACTAAACCTCTGTTTCCCTCATCCACAGAGTCTGGTGTTGAGGCTGTACCTCCTCCTCCTGTTGACCCGGCGGACCAGAACATTTACAAAGTTTCTTCCATCTTGGACTCTCGACGACGGGCCGGCACACTGCAGTACCTCGTAGATTGGGAAGGTTTCGGTCCCGAAGAACGCTCTTGGGTCAACCACGATGACATCCTAGATCCAGAGCTCCTGCAAGAATTCCACACCAACAACCCCAACCGTCCAGCCCCCCGGGGTCGAGGCCGGCCCCGTCGTCGTCCGCCGCGGTCCTCAGGAGCTGCCCGTGGAGGAGGGGGTACTGTCACGGATCCAGCCACACCCCTCGCACCAGACTCATTCACTTCTCACTCACGATCCCAATCACCAGAATACTGAACACCTGCACCTGCCTAGTCAGCATTCCTTAAATACAAGCTTCACCCTGCAAATCACTGTCCGGTCTCGTCACTGACTGCCAGACTCTCATGCCAGCGACAACCCGTGTTGACGCCGTCATTACCGACCCCGATTGTCCAGGATCTCCTCCCGTGAACCTTCAGGCATTCTTCCCGTGATCTCCAGCCCAGTATTGTCCACTTCCCATCAGATAAGCCTCTCTGCCGCTACCAGTTCTTCTCTACACCTTCAGTCACCAGCTACTTGCTCTGAGTTTGCTTTGTTCAATAAACATCATCACCACTCACGTCTGTGTCCGATTGTTTATCATGACAATATGCAGCTCAATGGGCAACAATAATTATGTTGATTTATTTATTCATTTTTTGTAATTAATTGGACTGAAAAGTGTAAAAGTGTTTATTATTAAACTAAAATAAAAGAGCAGCCTTATTTACAACTAAACACAATATTTGCAATAATAAAAGGAGAAGTTACACATAATAAAATACCTTTTTAGTAGAACTTTTAACAGGTTTCAAATTTCTATTAATATTAACCTTCTACATCTAAAAAAGCAAAATTCATATTTTAGTCAGATGACCCATTTATGAATGTTTATGTACTTTTGCCTTTCTGAATGTTGCAGGGATGTTGTGTGTACAGTATCTGTGTCACTGCCAGGCACCAGAACAAGATAAAAATCGCTGTCAGTTGGTAACCAGGTAGTGCAAAGAACACACACAAAAACAAGCTATAAATACGAATGTGGTGTAACAGGTAAAGTTTGGCGGTGTTTTCACCCACTCTTCCTCAGTTGGAAGCAGCGGAGTAAGAAGAGGGGGGTGGCAGCGGGAAGTTCCTGCCATCCAGCGCTCCGAACCTGCGGGTTTATGCCGGGCTGAGCACAGGTGGGCGCACCTCCACGTTCATGCGGCGTCGGAGACGCGTTCAGAGGGGGAGCCAGCCCAGGCAGCCTGGGCCGCTCAGGCAGGAAACAGCAGAGGAAGCCACAGGGCAGGCAGCAGAGTTTGAACACCATGTGTGCACATAAGCAAACACACAAACGCACACTTCTCAGGGAAACAGTGCCTTAGAAGTCACATCAGACTGTCTGACAACAGTGTCCCAATTAGGATGCCCCATAAACAAGGGGAAGTGGTGCCTCCCTTGGGACCAACCTCACCCCCTCTTCCATCCCTTTCCCATCTCCACTAAAACATGCCATAGATTGCAGGATGCCACTGTATATCAAGTACTCTAAGTGCCAAAGCCATCTATGATAGCGCAAGGTGTCGCTTAGGAAAATGCACTTCCCCACAGAATATGTGCTGCTCGGAGTGGAGTGGAAAACTTTGCTTTGTGTGTTTGAGTTTCTTGCTCCAGCTGTAACCCTGCCAATTATCACTGGTTTCTGTGTAAACTCTAAAGTGAGAAGAAAATGCAAAAGTCATTGCTGAAATTCAGTTTATTGACAAAATTTTCAAATATATATACAGTATATATACATATATATTTGCAAAAATCAGCAAATTCTTTTTTTTTATTATTTGTACTCTTTTTGTTTTTTCTTTCTTTTTTTTTTTTTGATACACCTTGCTTTTATGGCTCATATAATATCCAAGCAAATATGGAGCTCATACTCAAGGTGAAAAAAAACCCACCTGTTTTTTAGGCCAAAACTGAGTAAATATATGCAGTTTTGTTTTGATTTGCTTTTGGTGGGGGCAAAAAGACTTGACAATTGTTGATAATTTAGAGACATTATAAAGTTGCATATCAAATATAATAGAGTAGGATTTAAAGTAACAGATCATTTATCATCATTTACTCACCATCATGTCTTTTATGGAAAACAAATGATGTTCCAAGCTGCTCTTAGACAATGAAAGAGAATGGGGACTGAAGCTGTCAAGCTCCAAAATAAAAAATGTTTTATTCGAATATGCTATGTCAAAATTATGAATAATGTCTTACCTTTAAGTTTTATTTATGACATCAGAGAACTTGGCAAGTTAGATTATGGTGCTTTTTATGTAATTTTTACTTTCATTGTATGCAAAAGAAAAGCTTGGACATTTTGCTTTGGTTTTCCACAGATGAAAGAAAGCCGGATTGCATTCCTGGTGAATGGCGGAGAGTATATGATGATAGAATTTTTATTTGTGTATAAAATGAGAGCGCACACGTGGAAGTTCATACTCTTGGCCAAATACTTTAGACGGCAAAACATGTCATCTGTAACTTTTATTTTAATTTCATCTATCCTGCTCTGCTCAGGTCCTCCCTGTCTCTTTTGGCAAAAGGCTGCATCTGTGTGCTTAACGTATTTCTAACGAGCTGCCGTTGTTTTTCTGGAATGCAATGGAGATCAGTCATCGTGCCACAGCGAGTAAGATCACATTTACATGAGTAAACCATGCATCACTCTGACGCCCCAGACACCTTCTTTTGCAGAATGAAGAAACGACTTGTTATAATTCACAAAGAAAGATTAACATACTTCTGCTGATGTCATAAAAGTGTGCCATGTTTGGTTGCTTCTGTGAAGGAGCAATTCAAAGATCAAATTTACCAACAGCATCAATGCAGTTCCATTCAGAAATGTCAGCCAAAGTAAGACTGATTGCACTGTCTCTGAAATATTTTTGTGCACGCAAAAGAGCAGCAATCATGTATGAACAAGGATAAACAAGGGGAGAAAAAAGGATGTGAAATACAGAATGTCCATACAAAGTGATATGAAAAATAAAACTCATATGGCCACAGACAAAAAAGGTGAGTCTATCAAATGCATCACCCTACCGTGAACTATAAACTTTTGTGCAGCCTTGTAATATGATTGGATGGAGATCTGTGCAGACTGAAAATATTTTTTTTCAACTGTTTTAAGGAGCTGGTCAGAGGAAATGCTGTTCAGTCAGTCGGCATGAGTCTATTTAGAATGCTGAGAAAATTCAAGCTCCTCTGTTAAGTCTCCAGTGAAGTAACCAAGAGTAAGAAAATTAAAACAAGACTCTGATCTGTGATCACACTGTAAGTGTGAATTTTAAATTAATCTCAATTTAACAAGCCTCAGCGCAATCGTATGCGAGAATATATAATACAGAGGGGCTAATTGAATATTTTCTCAAGCATCAATATGCTACTATTTAACTTTTTATTAATTTAAGATGTATAAAAGCAGAGATTTAACTTATTAAATAAAGGTTAAAATAGCTCATTTAAAAAAAAAGATGTTCAATATTTTTTTTTTTTTTTTTACTTAAAAGTTGTAGACCAATCACACACCTCATGGCACTTCCAACAAATAGGGTACAAAATTGTGATTAAAACTTAAAATGAAGTCATTTGATCTTTTACAACAAAAGGCCAGTTAAAAGAGTCTGTTCCCATAATGATAAAGAAAAAAAAAACATTTAACAAAAGTATAAATTAAATGGACCTTTGGACATAAAACATTAATAAAAAAATTATTATAATAATGCCTGGTTAGAGTTTATTGTCAAAAAAATCTCATATTTGACTAATTATACTTTATGAATTGATTTAATCTTTAGTCTATCTGACTACCAGAACCCATCACTTCAACCTGCTTAAATTTGCATAAACATACATGTTTCTCAGTGTAACTTTTACCGAACAATTTCCAGGAAAAAAACGGCTGTCCTCATTAAGATTCAAAACTCATACAGTACCAAATATACACAAATGAGGCCAGCGACCTTTAAAATGAGCTATTGATACGCTCAGTTTGAACCAGTGGTACCTGGCTCTCCACAGTCTAAACTGACACGTACCCCTAATTTGATTGGCATATTCTATTTATTATCATGCAACCAGATCTCTGCCGTGGTTTGTTTTCAAGGCGCCTATCAAACACCCGGCCGGGCCAGTGTTACAGTGATGTCACCGGCACAAGTTGAATATACACAAAGTGGTTTGCCGTGTTTAAATAAATGGAGCTGAAATTTCAATTTTGAACCTTCCCTCTTTTCTGTCAGATAATTTGGTTGATCCAAGTGGCAAATGCAAGGCGGCATAATGCAACATGCCTCTTAAGTGCCAGTAGGTTAGACGCTGAGGGGAGGCCCAGATCTCTCCCTTTAACGCCACTCAAACAGACTCTGCCTCTCTGCTCCGCTGCTTAGGGATCATTAAAGACATTTATGGCACTGTAGAAGTCTCCAATTCGCTTTGATTCAAACTGATCTGGGTCTGGAGTTTATCTGTCAGTATATGATAAATGCCGAAATAAAAACAAATCATCGAGCTGCACAAGAAAGAGATGCTCTGGGGTCAGAGATGTCGGCACCAGGATCTCCCCTCTCTTGTTATTACATATAATTATGACACAAAGTTGCGTTAGGCGACTTATTATTGACTTATACAGTTAAATGTGTACTTAAAGAGACAAAAAACTATTTTTAAGCCGTACGTATGACACGAGAAACGGTTGGATTCTTCAGTCTCATCAGCATGCCCTTGGTGTGTATTTTAATCTGAGCTACTGGAATTATTGCCTGTTACGGCTGTGTATCCTTTAGGAAAAGTGGAGGAACTATACTCGATATCAACAACATTAGCAGGAGAGCTGTTCTCATTGCATTTTAATCAACTTTGCTGGATTGAATTTCAGAAATGTAATTCTGCCCTCCACTGGCACAAAAAAGATGCACACAAAAAAGCAGGCATTTCCTGTCTAACTGATAGCAGGTAGATGTAGTGAGAGAGTGTGTATGTGTGTGTGTGTGCGTGAGTGTGTGAGTATGTGCGTGTGTGTGCAGTGTGTGTGTGTGTGTGTGTGTGAAGTGTGCCAATGAAAGTATCACTTACATAAAAGCACATGAAGTAAATTAATGCATGTTTTTTGGTTGCATATTAATGGTTAAAGTGAAAAAACATGACTAATAGAACATGCAAATTCCACAAGAAATAAATAATTTCCGTCCATATGTATTCAAACACACTTGATACTGACCTTTAACCTTTAACAGAAGGAACATAATGATAATAACAGAATGAAACTATACAACAAAAATAACATACAAACTTTTATTGTATAATTTTATATGATTGTATTTAAACATAGTTGATAATGACCTTTAACCTCATTACTATTTTTTTGTTTTCTTTTTATTTTAGTGAACAACTGTCTCGCCACATTTTGCCAAATGCAACAACACTTACATAAAATCACATTAAATAAATGCGTGGTTTTTTTTTTTCCTTTGCAAATTACTGGTTAAAGTAAAAAAAACATGATAATGATTGAATATAACGGGCAATGTATTTGTATAAATTCTATAAAAAGCGTGATATCCTAAGGTATGTATTTAAACATATTTGTAGAAATTATACAAGAAGATATACATAGTATATATTTAAACACACTTAATAATGACCTTTAACTTCGTTATTGTTATTAATTTTTTTGCGAACAACTGCCTCACCGCATTTCGTTTTAATTCTCTTCTTTTCACTTTCAACATGCCCGCGTTATTATCCAACCCTGGTTGAACATGAAACAAAAGCCTGATGCCTCACTGAGAGGTGACACAGTGTCTCCCAGGAGGCATCGGCAGTGCCCATGTCACCCGGGGTGTTGCCAGGAGCGACGGGACCGGTGCTCCAAGAGCAAGGGGGAGGGGGGAGACTGGTTTAGGGAGATCTAGCACAAACAATAATACCGGCTTCCACCCCCTCTCCTGATGCTCTTTGAGTACCTTCAAATGCCTGCTCCTCCTTGAAGAGCATCGCTGCTCCAGGTGCTAAAAAGCCACATGTTAATCCAGGCCTGTCTGATAGGCAAATGTCTCTATGAGCCAAAGCATGAATAATAATAACTGTCTATAGAGACATATCAACTACAGTAAAGCCTGCAGTGCTGCTGGGGAAAAGAAAAAAAACTATAGATTAACTAACAGTAACAAAGTCGACAGAAATACAATACGCAAAGTGACATCACTTAGCTAAAACTTAGGAGTTTGATGAAAACAAAACACATCTCAGATTCATTCTACCAAATGTATAATTTTACTTCTCCTACTGTGAAGGAAGGGGAAAGTGTTTACTGGGACTCCTGGGGAAAGCAGGGGAAAAAATCATTTGGTGCGTTTGCCAAAAATCTTTTGGTAATTACATGTAGGAGCAGCTTTTCTGACCGCCATGCATTTCTAACAAAGACACCTGCATTTCCAGCTGAAAGGGCAAATCATAAAGCATTTGTCATTCTGATTCAAATGCTTCTACTGAGGGAGTGTCTCTGCTATAGCCAAATCCACAAAAAAACACTTGACAGAGTCTCAAGTCTCTCTGGTAAGTACATATGTGACACAGAACAGAAGTATAGCTAAAATTTGAACATGGCTCATTTCAAGAGTGTTTAATGTGCTCCTGAACCCAACTAGGAAGTGCTCATTAATTTAGCCAATACACCCAGTGTCACAGTTCTTGTCATGCTGAGAAAGGAGAAAAAAAATAGGCCGATATGAGAGGCCTAATTTACTCTTTGATTGAAAAAGCCCTGGTTTTTGCCATAAAGGGCAGAACACTCGACACAGGTGAAGGTTTTTAACAGCTCTCTTCACAAACATTGTGCACATCTTGAGCTCATCTAACATGACTCTGCAGCTCAGCCTAGCTCTCTAACTCACTAATAATGCATGTCTGACATGTCTGACCACATTATGCACTTATAAACATAGGCTACTAAAGGCATTGTGGAAATATATTGTTTATATATTGCCGCAGTGATAACACTTTGACTTGTTTAAATAATTTTAAATATGCTAAATTGAATTCTGTTCATTGAGATAAAAAAAAGATAATTAATAAAATAAAATTATTAGATAGTGTTAGGGAGGACATTTTTCACTAGTGTGACAGCTAAAAGTCCAGCTAATTTCAACATAAGTCGCTCCTTAGTGAAATAACCTATTTCAACGAGTCCAATAATATACTTAATCGAATGATATAGTGCGTCTGAGCTGAACGAATAATCAAACTCACTCACCAAACAAACACCTCTCTATCTCTCGCACATTTAGCACCGGAAAGTCTGTTTTTATTCTATCAAATAACTTCGTCAAATATTGTTACCTCATGGATAGACACCATATTGGATTTAACGCGGATGAACATGAGGCTGTGAGGGATAGATTTACAGTCTTTACAAATCACGTGATTTTCACGACTCACAACTTATAAAACTGTTGCAAGGAGTTTTTGTCTGCAGGACATTACATTCTATCCATCACAGCCTTGTTTTCATCCCTGTCAAAAATTCAATATGATGGTACCATGACTATAAAGCCGGGTTCACATTGTTCGATTTTTGCCATGGTTTAGCTGTCTGAGTCAAAGTTTGTGAATCCTAAAATATTCTTCTGATCCATGTAGGGCAAGGCAATATTGAGTAAAATTAATATCTCTGTATTTTTGGGATGAATGGAAACATATAGGCCAAAATCTGATGTCTTTGATTGATAGTTTGACATATTTGTTGACAGCTTATTAATGATCATTGCAATCCAATTTCACCACTGACTAAATTCTGGCCATGTCAGAAGTTTTAAGGCATAGTCCTGCAGTGTGGTGGAACCTGCTACAACATCCATCTAGTCAAAAATCAATAGCAGTGCAGAACCTGATGACTAAGTTAGTGAGATAACAACAAACCACTTGCTCCATAAACAAAACTTTGTTTTTTCCATTTTCCATTTTATCTAAAGCATTGATCAAAATTAACAATAGAGATTTGTTTGATTTTTTTGTTTGTCACCCTTTCTATCCCGCATCATGCAAATGTAGCTTAGAGTCGTTAACTGATTTAAGTAACTGATTAAGTAATCATAGCAACTTTTTGTGAGTAGCTAACTACTTTTTCTTTCCGGCTGAAATCTCACACAATTTTGCCAGCAAGAGTTTTAAATGTAGCATTATGCTTTTCTTGCAGGGTCAAGATGAATAGACAAACATCTACCAGAGAAGCAGAAAAAGACGTACTGCAAATCCATGCAAATCGGGAAAACAGCAAAGAGAGGGAGTTTCTGCCAGGCAAGCACTCTTAGCTTCCCCCTTTAGACCACCATCTTTTGTTTGTTCTGAAGTTACACATATAGAGTTGCAATCAGAAGCCAGGAAGGGCTGAAAAAGGGTGGAAACAGGCAGGAAAAAGAGCTATAAGCGTTTCAAGCTATTGCTGAAACAATCCAATTACAATGCCTATCAAACTTAGCTTCACAGGTTATAGCTTCTAATTGCCTGACAAAAATTGACACTTCAGTCGCAACACTGTAATATAATAGAGGGCCAAATTAAATTTGATCGAGGGGCAGAAAACGACGCTATCATTCAGCCGCGCGGAAAAGAGATCAACTAGCATGATATAATGGATCAAAAATGAAAATTATTCATTAATCGCGTTGGGTTTTCCAATAATGGAAATGACACAGTTCAGACGCTGCCGTAAAAACACTATTAATTAAAGGGATGATAGATCTAACAAGGCATGGAACCGAGAGAAGTCTTCCTCCACTTCTCTCTGAGGTGAAGGATTGTCGGAATGGGCTGACTGACAGGTCACTTCTCAACGTGACAAGTGTAATGTGTGTGTGTGTGTGTGTGTCAGTGGCATGTTGTGGACTTCTGAATTTATAAATACAACAGAATACTAAAGAGACCATAGTATGTCCTTTTACAAATTCTTGATTTTGATTGTGGACTGTATGAAGTGTATCATTCTTTTAAGAGAAGTGATAGTCAGCAGAAAGAGTCTTAAGAGTGATGACTGTATGGGTTGTCATGCTTGCATGTTCAATAAACATATTTTACATTGTTGTAGCACCTCTCTTCCCAATCTACCAGCAATTGCTCTGTTTAATTCAGCTCTCTATAAAGCCCCTCCTTCCGAAAAGAACAATGTGCTCTGATTGGTCAGCTGGACTATGTCACTCTATGCGTGTCTAACATATCACGGTCCTTTAACATAACCATGACTTTCTACAAGTTACTAATGCAACTGAACCATGCCTTGCACCAACCCTCCCTTTCTTTTGTGTATGCCTTGGGTGGGAATTATTTAAATGTGGAATATTATGATGTGTATGTTCCCAGAAGAAAACTCAAGACTACAATTGAGGAGTTTTGGCCTTTTAGGGAGTTCAGAAATAGTGCTTACTGATATAGAGTAAAACTCCCCTTAGAGTGACTCTATGCTTCATAACTTTGCAGACCTTTTTCATGCTCAAACTGCAATATTACAGACTAAAGAAATCTGAAAATGTAAAAAAGCCTAATAAATCCATTTATATCATTATATAATATAATATTTTATATATACATATATACCGTATACATATATATATATATATATATATATATATATATATATATATATATATATATATATATTTAAAAGTAATACAAAATAATAAACAATATGATAATGAATGTAATGTAATATAATATTAACATCCATTTTTTTGGAAAAAGCACTACCTCTTTGCTTTGACCTGGTGTGTGTGTGTGTGTGTGTGTGTGTGTGTGTGTGTGTGTGTGTGTGTGTGTGTGTGTGTGTGTGTGTGTGTGTGTGTGTGTGTGTGTGTGTGTAAAAAGGCAAGAGACTCCATATTCAGCAGCAGATGAGACGGGTGCGTGTGTCTGTAAGAAAGAGGCAGATGAAGAGAGGAAGATAAGAGAAAAAGATGACAGCACTCAAAGGCTAAAAGGCAGCGCTTTCTCTCATCTCCTGACCACCGGCTGACCCTGAGACTGAGAGCCGAGAGCCGATGGAGTGACCTGGCTCCCTGTGACCCTGCCAAGCTGAACGCGAGGCTCCCCAGCCGAGCCCACCGGAGCTCCAGCCTCACTGATCTCCAGTCCTGTAATTGGGTCAAAGCTCTGCATTGCCTTATTGATGTGCAAATGCTAACTGTCGAGGCATGTCACTCTCAGCCATATTAGAGAACACCTCGAGGATGACTGCAGGAGATCAAGGACGCCAATGCACCATTTCATATCAAACCCCAAACATGAGAGGAGTGCTGTTCATTAAAATTTAGGCCATCAAGAAATATCCAATTCAAAAGAAATGTCTAATTTGAAGTAGTCCTTAAAAGGAAATGGTCATGTCTTAACATATTTAGCAATAGGTTTTAACATGAGTAATGGCACCTTAAAAACGCATGTTCTGACAAATTATGATAAAAAATTAAAATTATGGAATGTAGTCTGTATTTTGTCAAGTTTTTTTTTTTAATATATATAATAATGGAGGAGATGGTTCTCTGAAGCAAAGGAAACAGTACAAAAATTCATGAAAAATGATATTAGAAAAATAAAGCTAAACAAAAACAAATCATGAAATGAAGGGAGGGCAAAAAAATTTTTTAACACCACTATATATATATATATATATATATATATATATATGATATATATATATATACATATACTGAGTCCCATTGAGATTCTTCTGTCCCAGGCAGTGGGCTTGATGCATCACCCCTGCCCAGAACTATGGAGACTTTGGGCCTGGCCTCCCAGGAGGCCCAGATTCTAGATGTTGGTCTCTCAACCGAAATTGTTGAGACCATCTTCCACTCCAGAGTTCCCTCCACGAGGAAGCTGTATGCCCTGAAGTGGAGACTCTTCATTTCTTGGTGTAGAGAGAAGCAGGTGAACCCAGTTACCGGTCAGATTGGCTAAGTGCTGGAGTTCCTGCAGGAAAGATTTGCAGCAGGGCTTTTCCCATCCACCCTGAAGGTTTACGTGGCTAACATAGCTGCTTACCACGTACCTCTGGGTGGCATGTCTATTGGCAGGGAACCCCTAGTCACACACTTCCTCGGTGGTACTTTAAGGCTGAGGTCTATAGTGCTGACCAAGGTTCCCACCTGGAACCTATCCCTGGTCCTCCAGGGCATGTCCCAAGCACCCTTTGAACACTTGGAAGAGGTTCCTCTAAAGTTCCTCTCCCTAAAGACACCTATTCTCTTAGCCATCACGCTAAAAAGAATCGGGGACCTACAGGCACTTTCTATAGCTCCCTCCTGTCTAGATTTTGTGCCTGGGATGGCAAAGGCATTCCTCCATCCCAGGCCTATGTACCAAAGGTACCCATTCATGTGGCTCTGTCTATTGTGCTGCAGGCCTTCTGCCCTCCCCACTTCTGTGACCAGGACCAGGAATTTAAAAAACAAGGTCTGCCCCTTGGCGTAAGACTGACCAACTGTTTGTTTGCTTCGGGACCCTAAGGGGGCCCCAGCATCCAAACTAAACTTAAGCAGATGGATGTTTGAGGCTATCTCTCTGGCTTATGAGTTGTCTGATGTTTTTGATGCGGCAGGCTGGTCCTCCCCGCACACATTCTTGAGGTTTTATCAGCTCGACCTGCAACGGGAGCACAGGTCCTCTCGTAGTGAGCTACGGGACACTCATTGGCCTTCGTCACTGAGGTGGTGTTAGTATATCGTTCCCTTGAAAGGGAACGTCTCAGGTTACCGTATGTAACCATAGTTCCCTGAAGAGGGAACGAGACGCTGCATCTTTGGTCTCAGCTCCTCACACCTTCCAGGCTTGCTTCAGACACTCCTCTAAGCTACAATCTCCGGTTTCTGGCCCACCTTTATCACCTTGGTTTGTGACGTCACCGACTTGCGGCTGTCACTCACACTCGGTCAATCGTTCGATTGTTTACATAGTGCTTCACGAGAATATCGTCAAGGTATTCCCCTTGCTTTCGATGCAAAGTCAAGTTGAGGTCATGCCACAACATCTCAATAGGATTCAGGTCAGGACTTTGACGCCAAAGTCTTTATTTTAATGTTTTGGGTTGACTTGTTGTTTTTTTTTGGTTTCATTGTCCTGCTGCAGAACCCAAGTTCGCTTCAGCCTGAGATCACAAACAAATTGCTAGACAATCTCCTTCTGAATTTATTTGGTAGACAGCAGAATTCATGGTTCTATTTAATCATAGCAAGTCTTCCAGGTCCTGAAGCATCAGAACAGCTCCAGACCATCACACTACCACCACCATATTTTCCTGTACAATATTTTTTTCTGAAAAGCAGTGTTACTTCTACGCCATCTGTAATGATCCAGCTGGATCATCAAGGTGTTCTTTTTGCTCATCAGTTGTTTTCGTATTGGAATTCTGCCATGTCGGCCAATTTTGCCATGTCTCTTTCTTATAATAATGATCCAGCTGCATCATCAAGGTGTTCTTTTTGCTCATCAGTTGTTTTCGTCTTGGAATTTTGCCATGTAGGCCATTTTTGCCATGTATCTTTCTTATGGTGGAGTCATTAACACAGACCTTAACTGAAGAAAGTGAGTCCTGCAGTTCTTTGGATGTTGTCGTGGGGTATTTTGTGACCTCTTGAACAATTTGTTTTTGCACTCTTGGGGTAATTTTGATTGGCCAGCCACTCCTGGGAAGGTTCACTGCTGTTCCATGTTTTCAACATTTGTGGATAATGGCTCTCACTGTGGTTTTCTGGAGTCCCAAAGCTTTAGAAAATACTTTATAACCTTTTCAAAACTAATAGATCTCAATTACTTTCTCATTTGTACCTGAATTTCTTTGAATCTTGCCATGATGTCAAGCTTTTGAAGATATTTTGGTCCAATTCACTTTGTCAGGCAGGTCTTATATTAAGTAAGTTCTTGATTGAGAACAGGTGTGGCAGTAACCAGGCCTGGGTGTGGGTAGAGAAATTGAACTCAGGTGTGATAAACCACTGTTAAGTTCTGTTTTAATAAATATGGAAAAAAATAGGACATCAAAAAAACTTTTTCCCACCACTATACATAAGTGTCAGGGTTCTGCCGCATTCAGTAATTTCTTCGTTTTGTGGCAGAGCTACCGTAATGTCTCATGCTTGATGTGTGTGCGCACGGCTTCGAGGATTCGAGCCGCGCAGACGCTTGTCTGTGTAATGTCTTATGTGCGGGTTATAATGTCCAATCCCGAGACTGGTCTTGTCTGGTTTCGGTTTGTGTCGGTATTCAGACATTCATGTTCCGTGTGTTCGTCCTTGTCATGAGCGCGCGAGCCGAGTGGTTCCTCGTTCTCGTGCACACTATGTTTTGTGAGTGGGCGCGGTTTAAGCTCTGCTCGAGCCGCGTTCTCTTGGGTCTGTGTGCAGTGTTGTGAGCACGTGGTTCGTGTTTACAGCAGCCACGTGCTTTCATGTTGTGTTTTCATGTTGCGTCTTTGTTTAATGTGAACACGCAGCGATGAGCGTTCGCATTAGCTGCGTGTTCATGTCTCGTCAATATGTAACCCTCCCACCTTGTTTCCCTGCTTAGTTTGATTTGTCCCAGCTGTTTCTCGTTCAATTACCCTTCCTCCTGTGCCTATTTAATCTCCTTGTGTTTGCTGTCCTGTGTCGCTTTGTTGTCATTTCCAGTCGTGATCCGTCGTGCATCTACTCTTGTCAAGTCTTGTTATGGTTTCCCCCCCTCTGGGTGGTTTGCGTTTAAGTTTTGTTTCTTTTTTTTAATAAAACCCTGTCCTCCCTGCAATTGAGTCCTCGCATTCTCCCACACCCTGACACATAAGTGTGCATATATTGCAATATATATTTGTATAATTTATATACATAATTAAAAATACTGTAAAAATTACAATTGTTCAAATTAAATAAAATTTATGGAGTGCAAGCGAGATGTAAACAGAAGAAATGTATAAATATTTAAAAATATATAAATATTTCAAATACAAAACATAAACATAAAATTAAAAACAATTTTAGGGGCCTGATAAGACTGATTTAGGTTTATTTTTAAAAACACATGGAGATACGACTTTCATTTTAGAAGTTCATCACATGCAAGCGGAATCTATGTAAGTTTAAAGAACAGCAGCAGATAGTCAAGAGAACTTCAAATGGAATTTTTGCAGTGGATTTAATGTGGCTTTATAGGAAGCATTAAGTTCATTACATTTCTTTTATTGCCTTGACATATCTAGTAGACTGTTAATGTGTTCCTCTCGGTTGATTGTACATGTGCAAGCAGCGTTCCGAGGATCAAAACATCAGATCGCTAGGACTGTCATGCTGTGAAAGAATTTAAAAGTACTGGTATCCCAGTCTTATAATTGGGTATCGATGGCCAACGATTCTCTCAATTTCATCGTTTTTCCACTTGGACAATCTGGTGGAACTCTAAGACAACCTAATTATAACCCCCGCTGAGGAGGCCGGCCCTGAGCAAGGTTTCATAACTGTCTCAACTTTCTCATCCTCTGCAAACTTTCACAAGGACATGACACTGATACTAATCACACCAAGTCAGTCAGACAATGCTAAAGTGAAGAGTTAATCATGGTATGAACATTACTACACATTTTTTCAAAATTACTCTTTCTCCAAATCAATCTTAATGTCTTGTTCAACAGTAAGAAGAGAGGTTGTCAGCATTGTGCACAGGCTTTCATTTGCTGTTCAAAATGTCTTGTGTATATGTGATGTGCAAATTCATCAGTCAACACCGTTGCTGAGTATTTTCTCCTTAAAACTGCAATGAACCAAAGACTGTATTTGGGTATGTTTTTCTCGACAACGACGTACTAAAAAACAGACGACAACAGTGTCAAAACAATCCCCGTTCACACAGATCTGAGAAAATATGTATTATGCTGTATTATGCATGCCAGGCCAGTTGTTGGAGATGTAACTTCATCAAGAAACACCCCGTGAACATGTAATACACATGTGCATGACTTCACAGATTTCACAAATTCACGTTTTTGTTTAAATGGAGATGGTAAAGGCATCATTTTCAAAAGCTTGAACTTTTGAGCCATCAAAATGCTGTTTTGAAAACGGTGTCATGTAAACTCGTGTTTGAAACCACCCTTGTTCTCTACATCACAAATGCTGTAACTAATGAAATCAAAGTTTGGGGAAGGATTTAATATATCAAACCAGATAGCAATATAGTAGGTGAATTATGCATATTATGTATATTACGATGAGATACTAAATGCCTTTCTCCACTGGCGCTCAAAGTTGGTAGACTATATTCATGGCTCTGCATATACTAAATAAAAACAAGGGTTTAGAGTTATATTCAAGCTCTTTTAAGGCATAAAGAGATAATTATCACAGGCAAAAACTTTAAAAAATGTCATTTTGGTGTGATCAAAAACTACTTTTAAGGCATACAATTATTGACTACATGGGGACTTTGTAACATTTGGTCCTTTAACAAACAAAACACCATATATTTTGCAGAAGAAATTAGTTTTGGTTGTGCTTCGGCTCTGCATGACTGTGAAGATGAACACGGTTCGTTCTCATAACTAAAAGAGAGATTATCCTCCTGCTCATAAAATATTCACTACCAGGCTTAAGAGATCCAGATTAGATGGAAAGGATGTCAAGCTGACTAGCTGAAGACATTACTGTAGCTAGACCAATTAATAGACACTTCCTTGAAAATAATTCCAGCACAGCGCAATATTTGTAAATGAATATCCTTTTTAATTTGATTATTCTGTTCCCAATGCATCATGGGATTGTAGTTCTTTCAACTTGTTGAAATTGTAGTAGATAATATATACAATTATTTATTGTACGTTGTTTTTATACATTTTGGTAAAAACTTGTAGACATCACTGCTTTGACTCTCTGGGTTAAAATTTCCATCTTTGATTACTATTTTTGTGTTTAAGATTTTTTAAATGTCCAAACTACAGTAGCTGCCCAAAGGAAATTATTATTTTTTTCTCCAAAAAAAGTATTGTCCAGACCTCAGCTGGTCAGGAAATATTGAGACCGGACCTCTTGGAACTTTAACTGAATACACTTGATTTTGTCTATGACTGCAGGTAAATGTGGCCCGGATCCAATTTTTTTTTCTCTTTCCGATATACAAGCAAAACATCTTAAATGCTCTCTTTTTGTGCATCCTTGTCTTTGTTTTTAATATTGCCTGTACATAAATTTGCTGGGTTCTGCAGCAGATCACACAATAAATAAATGCGTAATCGCTTACTTGCCTTAAATGAACTTTGTGTCAACCCATGACATTCTGCTTGGAGCTATTCTCATACAGGTCACATGGTACAATATTCTTTCTGAGTCATATAGTCTTTATGAGTCAGAATCTCATAATTACAGTAATTTCAACATGCCGTGAATGCACCTTAATAACAAAATAACACTGCCTACCGGAAGATGGCATAACTCCACTCTATTCGAGGAAAAAGGATGAACATTCTATTAAAGTAAAATAAATATATATTTATAGTATTGTAGTATATAGAAGATGTTTTACTCAAGCCTATTTTTGTTAGGTAGTAGCTGAGTAGTTGCTGCTGAAGGACTGAAAAAGCATTCTCTTGTGGTCCTGTCATCCAATTAGTGTTGCCATGATGTTATTCTCCTTCTATAGAAAGAAAAGCACAATACTTCATGCATATTTTCTAACTTCAACTTACATTCCTAATCTGAATAGTGATCAGTGACCCTGGAGCTGCCAGCATCGCCCATGCCCAGTGCAATGAGAATATTTCAGTCCAGAGAACAGGTGGACACCAGCCAGGGGAGATGGTTCAGCCGGCTTGCCCACAAACAGGGGTCAGGGTGGGCCACACGTCACATAAATCAATGTGACGTGTTCACCCAGGCCTGTACTGGCACACGCCAACCCGCGGCCCAAGCCCCATGCCCACTGAGGTACTGGCTGCGGCGCTATTTTGCTGCATGGTTCAGGGGTTCATTTGGAACGGGTCAGCTGACTTTGATCCAGGGCCTGGCTGGAGAGTCTTCAGGTGCCTTCTGGTTCCACAGATATCACGCCAGTGGTATGAGCTCAACTGCAGGGAAATCGGGCTCTCTGAAAGAGATCCTGGTGGGCAGCAGAATGAATGTGCAATGGCATGTGCAATTCAGGACGTCAGTCACTGCAGTATTTCTCATGCCATGTAAGATATCAGATTTTTCTATCGTTATGAAAATTATCCGTTAATATTTCTAACAGTTTGTTACATCCAGTAAGGAAAAAAAGGAAAAAATGGGAGATAGTTTTCACAGACTGTTTTTCTTCACAGGGTATAGCATTTTTATTCATATTTCATATGCTGAAACTTATATTCAATTTATAGTTACACGTCATAATGAGGTATTATACTGTATATTAACATTATTTAGTGCATTAACGTACATAAACTAAAAATGAGTAATATTTTTTTATAGCATTTATTTAACTTTGTTAATGTTAGTTAATAAACATGTCCATGTTAGTTCACAGTGCATTGGGAAAACTTTAGTTTAGGGTCCAGTTGCTTTTTACTATGCATATTACTAAAGTATTGGCTGTTTATGAGTACTTATAAAGCAGACATTAATGCCTTAGTTTGCATGATCATATTCTACATCGCTTAAACCTACCCAACACCTAAACTTAAAAGTTTGCTTACTAACTATTAAAAAGCAGTAATTAGGAGTTTGAGTCAAATATTTGTAGCTAAAAGTCTGACAAAAATGACAATTGGACTATAAACTAAAGTGTGACCAACATTGTTGTAAAGTTTCTTCCAGTTTATTGGAATATGCTATTAGTTTATTTTTATATGTTTCTCTTTACTTTATAGTATAATACATATTTATTACATAATATTTACTTTCTTCACTGGATAAAAAAATTGATTACTAAATGTTTTAAATTATTTAAAATCAGCTGACATCTAAAATAGGGCTTAAATGTTTTCTAGATGTTCTTTATTTGGTCCAGCATGTTAAAATTATATTTTTCTGAGTTGTAAGTGTGAATGTGATTCTAACCATCTTAGACAGTCACACAATCTGTTCAATGCCATTACAAGACAATAACAGAATAAATAAATAAAAATTAAAAACTGTATCTCCAAAGGAAAAGGAAAACAAATGAGAGAAGTCTGCATGTCAAGATAATGTCAAATTTGGTCAAAATTCTTATGGGCTTTCAACTTTTCTCTTTGGTTATGTTATTCGTGTTTGCATTTAAGTTTTTCATATTTTCTTTCAAATAACTCATTAATGGCTTTCTAATCTCAAGAGTGGATGAAAGGACAAAATTCTAACTAAATGATTTATACAAGTGCTTCTGAAACTCACCCTTATTAAATTAATAACTCCTGCCAATAAACCGTGGGTATCTGCCTTTTAAAAAGTTGAGGAGACACCTGAGAATTCTGCAAGAAATAGGAATAATTCCTCAAAAAGAAAATTGCCTGGCTGAACTTGGAGGATTAAAAGTAATTGTAATTTCCCAAACATTCGTTTTGCAAGTGCTGTTGTCTGTAAAAAGATGATAAAATACTCAATGCCCCCTGTCTCTTAACTTCAACAATAGTCAATCAGACCAGCCGTTTCATTCAACCACAGAAGAAGCTCCATATCAGAAATTAACTTAGAGTTCTCACAGGCCTCGTCGAGCATATGCACAAGGGCACTTTGAGGTTGCTCTCCACCAACTGTTGCCTGTTTGATTTTCGTCAGCATATTTGATGGCAAATATCATAATGTTTGCTCTAGGTCGTGGACAGCACAAAAAACATTGACAATTTGTTATAAATCGTTGATTATGCATAATGTTTTCAGAAGGATTTTTGGCGCAGATAAAAACAAACAGCTTGTATGTGTGACACCTTGACATACTGGATTCTGAGGACACACAGTAGCTTAACATAATATGCATAATGGGAGTGAAAGGTATTTCACATCAAGGTGTTCAACGTCTTCATCATTTATTGAAAGGTAAGGTCAAAACATTCAAATACTGATGTTCTCTCACTCATTTAGCATGTACTTTTATACAAAGCAACTTACGGTACATAAGCATTACAAGTAAACATGACGCATTACAAGTAACGCTAATTATGAAATCAGATTACTTTTTCAAGTAACTAGTAAAGTAACATTACTTTTGAATTTAAAATTTGCAATGATGGATGAACAACATAGACAAACACTGTTAAAATGTTCGCTGTGCACTACTGCTGCTCCGGCCTGGGGAAAATTAAATGTTAAATTGCACAAATATACTTTATGCATTTAATCTCACTTTATTAACCGATCTCTTTCCTGCTGATCTTCAATGATTAACCATTTTAATAAGCAAAAATGACTTTGGATAAACATTACATTTTTGTGTGAGTTTGTTTGTGGGGGTGGGTGGAGTAAAGGCGTTGAACTTTCTTCTCCTGTGTCCTATTCTTCTGCAAACAGACAAGTAAGCCCAGCCCAGGGGTCTCATTTATAAAGTGTGCGTACGCACAAAACGGGGCTGGAAA
Source organism: Rhodeus uyekii (assembly GCA_037043235.1). NCBI lineage: Eukaryota > Metazoa > Chordata > Actinopteri > Cypriniformes > Acheilognathidae > Rhodeus > Rhodeus uyekii. The sequence goes on from JAWRVZ010000056.1 coordinate 2,900,253, forward strand.
CGTACGTAGGCCAGTTTCCAAGCAAAGGTTGTGATCAATAAAAAACAAACTTGATGGGAGAATGTGCAGACCTTAAAGCAAACTTTGAGCTGTGTATTCGCACATTCTGGAGACAGAGGGAATTGGCGACACAGATGGTTAATTTTAGTTAATTTTTTGGTGTATGCCATTTTCGACTTTTAAGGTACATAAACTTTTAGTAGGGATCCTACGCACAGTTTATAAATGAGACCCCAGATGCGTAAAATTAACAAAAGTAACAGAACAGATTACTTTCCACAAAAAGTAACCAAGTAACCCAATTTTAATTACATTTTTAGAAAGTAGCACAATATTGTGATGCATTACTTTTAAAAGTAACTTTTCTAACTCTGTTTATTACACTTTACTTAAGTAATTAAATAAATAAAAATACAATCCAACCATTAAATAATGAAAAGTGAAAATTTCATTGTTTTGTTATTTTGTTGTGTAACAATATGCTATACCGTCAAATGGTCCCTTAGTGTTGCTTACTGTTGCATTTTCAAAAGGGCGTGACTGTAGATGAACACTTGATATTTAAAAAAGCAGCTTTCGCAACACTGTTGACAATTCATTACTCGCTGCTTACAGAGAACCAGAAATAGTCACTGAGCATTAACCACTATGCCACAATATCCAACCACACTCACCTGGATGAAGACCAAAAGATCAAGCAAAAAAACCTCAAACACAGCTTCAAGGACAGGTATTTGAAAACTGAGTGCTGGCTACTTTAAAAGACCAATGTATAGCTCATTAACAACAAACTGCCCCAATAAGGCAAAAAGCAAATTCCCAGATGCTAAACAACCAAACATATTGCATTTTACAAACAGTGCATTTTTTCCTCAAATGTGCATGTTTAACCTCCCCTTATGAGATTTCAATATGTATGCACACTTCTGCCAATTTAAATCCCGTGTCACTTTCCTAGCTGCGGGATGTCAAAAGCGACATTATCCTGGGGGCATTCAATTCCATGCCACTGACCTTACTCTGGCCTCTGAGCGAGAGGCCTCATGCCATTAGCGCGAGGAAAAGGCTTTTAAAGGAAATCTAATCTCGTCTGCATCTGATCTGTCCACTTCAGAGTGGAGGAACCTGTCCTGGGTATTACAGCAAACATCCTCTGCCGCTGTATCCCTTTCTTCAGCGTTCAATATTCCCCCTCCACTGTAAGACCCGTTTTTGTAACAAACTCCCTGCAACAGGTCTGACCAGCGGCTGTAATTTCACTCAAAGCGCTTGCCCTCCGAACCCAATGTAGAGCAGCACTCGACTGTATCCACACGCTCACCCGAGCTCAACACAGGCGCCTGTGTTTAGGAACGCATCTCTGCTTTGTTCCTGGTTTTCTCTTTTTATTTTGGTTAATTGTGGGTAAAGTGTCTTGCTGACAGGTTGCGGTGAGGTGTATCACCTGAGATCAACCCACATTCATTTGGCTTTATACCTGCAGAGGCTCAAAACATAAACCACAAATCTCTCTTAAGTTGTAGGTAATAATAGAGCATTTAACTCAAGATCTAAACATGTTTGATTGGCTTAATGAATTTATCAGGTTATATCCCGTCTGTTTTCACCAGGTATAATAACTGGAACAGAGGTTTCCAAAAGCAATTCAGCAATGAATCCATATACAATATCCTACTGAAATGGGCTTAACAGAAACAATGCATACAAAAAACATGTATGCATATTATTAATATTGTGAGAGAGAAAAATTACAAGGCACAGTATGAAGGGTGTAAAATATGGTAAAAAATAAATAAAAATAAAAATAATGTAGCCGTTGGAATGTGAAAATCCATGCACAAGTCATTCCAGTACTATTTTAATTTAAGAAGACATTTCTATAAAACAAAGCAAATCAGAAAACAAATGCAAAAAAAACAAGAGAATATGCTTGTTTTTTTATTTAAGGAGGAATTTTAATAAAAATAGACATTCAGAAATATGCTCTGTTTAAATTCAGGCACATCATTCATAAAAACTTTATGATTTATAGAAAGATGGAATTGAACAAAGAGGAAATAATAAAATCTTTTGACTTAATTTGAATTTTTCTGGCATAAATATTATCATATTGTCACAAAACGATGCCATTAAGGACCTAGCGTTTGTTGAGATATTACAAAAGACTAGCAAAATGAATACAAGAAAAATTAAATGCTTGCTAATTAAAACAATATTACAAACAACTACAGTAATAATAGAAAAATAAAAGATAATAAATAGATGGACATGAATAAAAATGCAAGCATTTAAATGCACCCGAAAGGACATATATAATACAGAGATTAAAATATTCTGGACAGCAGGAATGACCCATATGTAATGAATGATGTTACTCTAGTAATATAACAACTGGAAGGCATAACTCCCATTGCTAAGATTCTTATTATGCATTATTTTACTTTTACAAACTTCAATCAATCAAATGACTCTTCTGAATAGCACTTTCATCTAGTGAGATAAATTCAGAAAATAGAGCGAAACTAGTGCACGTCTCTTGCTGAGATGGTAATCAGTTCCTCGTCGCTCTGGTTTTCTCATCCCTTTCCACTCTCGCTCAAGTTATTTTGGGAGTCATTTTTGGAAGCTCCTTGACCTGCACTGAGCAGCACCTCCATATTCAAAGAACCCTCCCTTGCCAACACCCCTCATTTACAACCCATTACTCAGTTCTGCTCAGCTGAACCACATCCATATATTCTTCAAGGCCTGGTTAAACTTAATCATTAGGTTAACAAGCTCCCTTCCCTCCAAATGATGATCCTCTGAATTCTAGGGATTTGTTCAGGAGGGTGAACCAATAACTGGCTATGCACAAAAGGCAGAGGCCTTCAAATTAGCACAAAATAATCACTAAAAATTGCTTTGCATATTCAATCACTTAGAAGACTGCCAAAGTAAACAGACAAACAAACCTCGGCCGCAAAAAAAAGCCTTTAAATGAACTAACATTTTCTCAAGTAAACAATCAACCGCTGTTGTGAATCGCAGTCAACCCTGACAGACACATCAAAACAAAATATGCACTTAAAGTCCAGAATGAAAGCGACATTTGTTTCTTTACCGCTCCTCTTTAAAGAAGTAAGCTATGCAAGCACAATACAAATCTGTTGCGTTGAAGGTTTACTTGCATTTTGTTTGGATTTTTACTCATTATATAAAGAGATAGACATTGTTTTTAAAAGGCCATCTGTATGTATGGCTTGCATCGTAGAACTCATGTAAGTTAATTAATTACAACTGCTCAAGAGGCAGTCACATGTCACTGTTTTAGCACATCAATGGCACTTAAACATACTTCATTAGCTTGACATTGATGTGTGAGTTTGTGCATGGATTCCACTGAGCTGTCAGTTTACATCTGCTCTTACGGCTGTTTAGACTGATTTTCATCAAAGACAAGCGTGTTTATCTTTCTAGCATCTCTATACATGTAGGTTATCATAAAAAAAAAATCTATAATATGAATAGTAAATAAAACTTACAACCTAACATATGTCATTTGAAAAAGATTTTAAGGTAATCACTGTGATTTGTCATATTTAACATATATTATAATGTTAATAGAAGTGACTGGTAACTTTGGAAACCCACTAACCAAAGTGGTGGATGAGCAAAAAAAATAGAAAAAAAAAATTAGTGTAATTATAAAATGTGTGAGTAAACGAACTATATATATTTGATTTTTTTTATATAGTCCTCTCTCTCTCTCTCTCTCTAAAAACAAAGTGCCATATGTATATTCTCTCATATATTATATTATCCCATATATCTTAAATTATATTATACTATAATTTGGCAACAGGTATATTAGGTTGCTGTCAATTTACGACCTGACATACGAATCCATTATACTGTTGCACATTTTTTTGTGTGTTTTTCAACGTTACATTTACTTAAGACATGACTGACTGTGTTTACGTGAACACTCGCCAAGACCAGCATTTTCACAATATTTTGTGTGTACAGTATTTTACTGTTTAAGGTCAAATACTCAATTCAGTAGTGAGTAGTCCATACCGATATATATTAAATATATGTTTATATTTTTTGACAACACTACCACTTGCACAATACTTACAATACTTTATTGTTTCAGAGTTTGTTTGTTTTAAAATTAAAAAAGACTACAATTGAAACGTGTGTGTATATATAATTCAAACCTTCCAAAGTGGCTAGTAGCAGTGATTGCGGAAATAAACCTGCATTTGGCAGGTTGGCAGGTGTTAATGTCAAGCCCTGTATATATTGAAAGGAAATTAAAATGTAATTGTTATGTGGAGGTACAGTGTGCGATGCGAAGATGACAGGATTCCGGACAGGATTCAACATAAACTCACTTTAATAAACAAAGAACTCAAAACGGCACTTATCAGTGCAAAACTCGAATTACAAAAACACTAGGAAACATCCACACACCCAGACAACTGAACATAATGTTAACCATCGACAGACACGGGAGAACATGACGGTATAAATAGATGGGGAAACGAGGAGCACCTGGAACAAGCAAGGGGGAGTGGTTGACGTGACAATCTATGGAAACACAGAAGGATCACACAGGTGGGACTTAACATGACTGTGACAGTAATATTACACAAATATATATATATATATATATATATATATATATATATATATATATATACATACACACACACACACACTGAAGCTGACACGGGACATTGACTTCTGTATACATTTATAAATCCTGTGATTTAACCCTACCACTAAGCAAAATCCATTCAGAAAACGTTTTATTTTTATTTTTACATTTATATAAAAATCCTCTACAGTGCTTACAGTGGAAAGTACTGTATTTAGACCACCTTAAATGTTTCACTCTTTGTCATGTTGCAGCCATTTGCTAAAATCATTTAAGTTATTTTTTTTATGTACATCCAGCACCCCATATTGACAGAAAAAACACAGAATTGTTGAAAATTTTGCAGATTTATTAAAAAAGAAAAAGTGAAATATCACATGGTCCAAAGTATTCAGACTCTTTGCTCAGTATTTAATTAGAAACTCTAATATGCTCTAATACAGCCATGAATCTTTTTGGGAAAGATTTTTTTTGCAGCAGGTTTCACAACTGGATTTGGGGATCCTCTGCCATTCCTCCTTGCAGATTCTGTAAGGTTGGATGGTAAATAAGATAAGCCCTGACTTATGTGCATTAATGAGGAAAAAAGTTAACTTAAATGAGTTTATCAAATGGCTGCAATATAACTGTGGCGAGCAGGGCGGGGTCGAGGGACCGTGAGAGCGTCACGAGAGCCGGTGGCGTGATTGGTAATGCGCGCCACCTGTGAGCCACCGGTCTCATATCTCACGGAGGAGCGGAGGCATAAAAGGAGGAACGACGACAGTGAAGGACGACCTTGAGTGACTGCCGCCATTATGTTTACTTTGTATTTATGGTTTATTTCATCGTTAAAGTCTGTTAAATGTTCGGTGGTTCCCGCCTCCTTCCTCCCTGAACAAAGAACTGCGTTACAATAACAAAGAGTGAAAAATTGAAGGGGGTCTGAATACTTTCCAGATCCACTGTATTTAGCATGTTTTATAATTTTCCTCACTGGATCAAATAATTTCTGAAATTACTATTTTGTGATGACAGTTTCAATACCTGAACCACACACAGTGGTTGATCCTGGCATAAACAATATAGGCAGCCGCCTCGGGTAGCAACGTGCAGAAGGGAGGCATGGGGCACCACTCATGCACGCAGCTTTCAGACATGACTTTCTTCTCTTCTTTATAGTTCTATGAAGTTATTTCAATGACAAACGTCGAGAGCACATCCACATATTTTGTGAGTACACATATGTTCTCTGCTCTCGTTCAGATATTGTGTGTGTGCCCTCAAACTTGTACAGTGGATTGGCCAATCTCTACGTGCTCTTGCTCTAGATTTATCTTCTCTCCTGGTGAATGTGTTTTTATTCAATACAAAATGTTCCAGGATTAGCATCTTTGTTGGTCATGGATAAACATTCCAATCAACCTTTACAGTTTATAGCAACCTTAGCTGTACAACCAGGGTTAGGAGGAGCTTCTACATTATCGTGTTTCACCTATCATTTCCACCTGATTTTAAGAATAACTTTTGGATAGGTTTAGGGATTGGGCTGGAGTTGGATAAGGACTAAATATTTAGACTGGAATGTTGTTCCAGAATCAACTAAATATGTTGACCCAGGAACCCATATACTGCAACGTAATTTCCATTCTCTGATGCTGTTCACGTGTGCACCATGATGTCTGTGTGTGGTGCTGATGCAGGATCCAGCCAATACTGAGCCGGATTTTGTTTATTCACAAAGGGAATCGCATTGGAGACTGACACGGAAGAGAAGAAATTGTAAAATAAAGTAATTTATGTTTTTTTGTTTTTTTGCACATAAACATTATTCTCCATCTTAAGGATTTGGAACAACATGAGGGTGTGTAATTAATGACAGGATTTACATTTAGAACTAACCTTTTCAGGATCAGTCTTTGTATGTATAATAATAGCATGTACACCTTTCATGAGGCAGCATTTTCAAGCTGATTTTAGTCAGCCAGTTTTCTATTTATTTATTTTATTGAGGGGTTTTATTCTACAATAAAAGTGTATTAATATATGTAAGTTTTGGTAAGGGGTGGAGATTGTTGTGCACGACCGGTCTTATTTTCGCCTGGGCTATAGGGCACCAAATTAGCCAGAACAGCTACTACACACACACACTCACACACACACGTATACATTCACCTGTTGCTTGTAATAAGCAACTCAAGTTCTAACATTAATCCTATCTTATTAAAAATATCTTCGACATTGTACTAATGTTATTTAAATATACTAATTTTCCAGAAAAACTGAATTTATCAAAAACCATGGCACAGCCACAATGGGTCAAAGTAAAGCAGACCACGTGAACCCCCTCGTGTTTGTACATCTAAGTTTGTAAGTACACACTTATGGGATTTTATGATGGATTTTAGAAAACTCATCTTCTACAAGTATGTTGGTTATTTCTTCTGGTGGCCATGCAGCTGAACAAACAATAGCACATTTTAATGTGGTACCTTGCCTTCCTGCCATGCATATTCATGACGAGCCCACGCCTGGCAGTGACACGGGGGTGCGGCAGGGATGAGGCGTGCTTGTCGGAGTGTGTCACGTTTCCAGACCAGCGAATTTTTTTGATTAAAGTCCCTTATCCGTTTTATCATGCATATCCCTTGCCTGATTAAAGTGATCTGATGCTGACACTCACAATGTCAGGGTGAACTGAGGAGGAGCTCTCTCTCCACCTCCCCGAACATGTCTGGAATCCCTAATCCCCTCAAAATACATCCGTCAGTCTGTCCCTGCGTACAGTATGCGCACGGGTACCCCATGTATATCCAGCAACACACAGGCACAGAGCATTTGCTTTGATTTAGATTGTTTACAAATGTTGTATGTGAAGTACACATTTACTGTTCAGATGAAATAACATGCGCTATACATGAGTTGGCTAGATAATATGGTCAGACCAAGAACATAGCTAAGGAAGACATTATAGACACATTTTAAATACTTAAGGCATATTAATCCCAGCCCACAACTTTGCAAAGATGAGGAGTTGATGCGGATGGGACACATTTGTTAGGAGGAGTGAATTGGTGAGGGATGCACCGATAGTCAGAGAGCGAGCGAGAGAGAATCTTTCCCAGAAAACGTTGGCCTAATGAAACAGCTGGGGATGACACAGTTGAAACTATCCAATTGGAAATGATAATTAATGGCATTAGGGCACAGAACTGTTTGGTGCCGCTAAGGATTAGAACACTTTAAACAGTAAGTTTTGAGATGTATCATAACTTTAGTTGTGAATCTGTTTAGAGGCTATTTCATGAGCTGTCAAGTCACTATGAGGCAACTTTCACAAGGTTATAGGTAAAAGAATATTATATTGTTTCCCAAATTTTTTTTTTTTTTTTTGTAAGCAATGGGCAATGTGACTTCATTAAGAGCTTTTCATACAAGACAATATAATTTAACGAGAACACAGAAAAAATAACTTCATTACTTCAACTTTTTAATTAGTGTGTTTTTCTTCTTAAACTTTTTCTTTTTAGGTAAAAATCTCTAAAAATCCTTAAAACAAGATTAATTGAAACAGCACTGCATTAAACCTCACCTTTTCTTAACTATGGAAGAATAGAAATTCTTCTTTTTTTTCTCATGCAGTGTCTTATTGCGCTGGCATATCTTGCATTTTATTCAAAATGTTCTTTAGTAAATGTATCTTGTTTAAGGATATTATTATGTTACATTGTTGTATTAGTATAATATAATTTCCTGGAAAATATCTGTTCATGCAGTGTTCCTCATCCACAAAATCTAAGAAGTTAAACCTTTTGTAACTTTAAAATAAAGATATTCTTGATATTAAATATTGCACAAAAAAAGCAACACCCTCTCACACCCCCACCCCCAAAGGAAGGGACAGGATGGGCCGGGTTAGTATTAGTTGTCAACCAATGATCAAATAGCATCAACGGGAGGCAACTACAGAGTGCCTTGCTGGCAAAGAAATATAACGTCCAGATTTAATTCTGATACCAAGAAATAGAATTTCAAAGCTGGATGTCTTATCGTTGGCATGTCCCTTTGCTGGACTGATTTCCCTAGCAAAACCCTGTCACTGCTATTATGTTGAACATGGAACCAATTTACTGCACCAGCTAAACAGGGTTACTGGTGCTCCTGTAACCCCCTAAATGTTTGAAGTTATCACAGACGTGAGGGAGAAAAAGCATTTTGAATGTTGGCTGGAAGGGGGAAGGTTGAAGAGACTGTAATTAAAAAGTATCAATCAAAAACAAGGCAAGGGGCAGAATGGAAGCCATAATGTTAACCCAGTCTGAGGAGCAGAGGGACCAAAATGCATTTCCTTTGTATAGGTAATTCACTTGCTCTGGCCAGACCATAAGCCCCCTGCCTGGGCCCTGGAAAAAATAAAATAAATAAATTCTATCTCCGGACAAGGCTTTTGGATTATCAAATGGAGCTTGTGCCCATTACAGGTCTGTTTTGTGATGGTATCTGGTTCCACAGATAAGGGCCAACTGGACAGACGTTTGCCATTTTGATACATGCAAAATAAAGAGCTTGTGGTATGAATGCACCTTTTTCCATCAACCTTTCATGTACAGTTTGAATATAGTTCATACTGTACATGACAATCATGTGAAATGAAGAGCTTGTGGTGTGGATGCACCTTTTGCCATCAATCATTTCATGCTCAGTCTGAATATAATCAATACTGTATATGAAATTCATAGGCTTGAATATAGGTTGTCAAACCAAGATGTATTAGCATTAGGAATAAAGCATATAAAGCATACACAATCAAATTGAAGCATCCATTCAAGTATCAGCCAATTTTTTTTCTTGATCACAGATTAAATATGCTTTGCATTTTGAAATCGATCAATGTTTCATATCTATAATTTCTTCCTCTTTTTAAATAAATTCTGAATTATTTAACATTAAACAGATATACACTAGTTCCAGCAATCAGTCTAGAGGTGGAGTTGTATGAAGGTCATACGTATTGACCTCCAGAATTATGCACTTCCAACGTCTTTGAAGCAAGGAGTGTTATCATACATTACAATAATTGTAACGCATACAAATTGCTTTCAAATGATTTGTTCACTCATTATATCATATGGAAATGCATTAATCTTTTCAATATCCGATTTAGTAAAACAAAATAAAGGCTTCACACGTTGTTTTTGCTAACACCACTATTGTCAGAGGTATATATGAACCCTTAAAAAAATTCACACTATTAGATGCACGTTTTGGTATGTATATTTCACAATTGTTTGCATACTACTGTATGTCAATTGCAAAATCAGGACTTTTGAAATAGTAAAAGATTTAGTTTTGTAATGTGCACTTCAGTTTACATGAAGAAATACATTGGGAAATAAATTCAAAAAGCCCTTATCTTATTGTAATGCTACAGAAGATAACTTTAAATTACATTACAAAACATATGCTCTCTATGACTTCATAAAGTCATCAGTGGGGGATGTATGAACGACAAGCGAGCTCATGGCAAACACATAAGTCAAAATCACACCACGTTAAGATTCACTGTGCCTTTCCGAGTGGCCCATCCAGCTTCCTCTGTCCAGTCATCCATCTACCCCACCCATCCTGGCCCATCTATCTGTCTCCGAGCTCAATGCCTACGTGCCTCCTTGCCGGTCCCATTTCCCCCCTCTGCAAAAGGGAAAAAAACAGCATGGCCAAGGTTTTTAATTCAAATTTCATCTCCAGTGCCGCGGCCCGTAAGCTCACTCAGCAGCCACTGGAGTCTAAAGTGACTCTAGGGAGCCCTCTCACAGTTCTATATGCAAATAGGCCTGCACCTGGGCAGTGGAGCAGGCCTGCTGAGAGCTTACTTATGCAAATCTGATTGAGTGAGAGCATATTGCTGGAGCGCGTGCGCAGGCCGCCGACACCACAAGTTATATTTCACAGGATCGCCTGCCTCCGTGTTCTGATAGAGCGGAGAAGAGGGGGAGCAGAGGAAAGGGGAAAGAAGGGGGTGAGAGGGTGCTGGCCATTCTAAGAATGGAGGGCTGTTGGTTTGATGAACAACTTTTTCTCTCTCCTAGATTCCACCCTTCTTGGTTTTATAGCATCAGGGGGCGGATGGAGTGTAAATGACACAGGACCTCTATAATTTCCTATGCACACTTTGTAAATGGGTTGACATCTCAATATGTCCAACACACCACCATCACTGACTGTGGTATTAACCCCCTGATTAAGTGGTAAAGGTTGGATGCAGTTCAATCTTAAACTGAAAGAAAGCCTTGATATAGATAAATGAGACTGAGAGTGAAGAAAAAAAAACAAATGCAAGGCAAATCAGTAACTGAAAACAGACAAGGAGAAAGACCAAGATTCATACAGTAGATGGATAAAAAGACAAATATGCATATAAGTATACAGTACCTACAGATAGATAGATAGATAGATAGATAGATAGATAGATAGATAGATAGATAGATAGATAGATAGATAGATAGATAGATAGATAGATAGATAGATAGATAGATAGATAGATAGATAGATAGATAGATAGATAGATAGATAGATAGATAGATAGATAGATAGATGTGAATAAACACGAACATAGTTTTATAGTACATTTAAGTGCATGGTACAGTAATATATGCTGATGATTTGATTTGGCAATATTGTCAAAGGATTGAATGAGGAATATTCTGACTGATGTCACATGATCAGTCAATCACAGTGGATGGTTCAAGCAGCAGCACATCATGTATGGAATCGCATTATAATTGCATTAGGTGTAGGAGCATGTACCCGTTTGTTGAATACATATGCATGATTGCATGCACTTGTGATCTCCAAGGCAGTATATCAAATCAATCATTAATTTTTCAACGAATTCATCCACTTCACTGTTACATAATTATTGTACATTATAGTCAAGGCTGTTAGCATATCAGTCATGAACATATACTGACTCATGGATAATTACACATATTATTAGTATACATAAATGATATATATAATATAACAGATGATTAGTGTGTGTGTGTGTGCGTGTGTGTGCGTGTACTGTATGTATCTATGCAACTGTGTAGTCTTTTGTTTTGTGTTGTGATCTGTTGTTTTTCTCCACACAATTGTCCCAAAAAGAAAAGGAACAACAAAATAAATGTTTACTTCTATTGAAGTAGAAAAAGCAAAGGAACTGAAGGGAAACAAACACATTCCTCCCAAAAGTCAGTGATGAAAAAATGCTTTTTTCATTTGTCTATGCCTCATGCACTTATAATAGCCCAATTAAGGAAAGAAAATGCTTGTTTTCTTTAGGTGTGTCAGAAATTGATTATCTCACCATGCGCAGACACCCCAGTGTTCAAAGATTACTGCTGTTAAGCCAAATCAGGCCGTTTATTCACACTGTCAAGGACTCTCGAGCCTAAATTGCTCTAATAAGTGATCGTTTTCACACTTGTTTAGTTTTTAAAGTGCTCATGCAAAATACAATAAAAGGGAAAAAAGGGATTGGGGGGTTGGTTATGGAGAGCATGCTGCTGTTCCTTTTAATAAGGGTGAACATGTCATCCATGGCAGTCATTTTTCTGATGGTGTTCCTTCTCAAACGTGCCTATGCAGCTCTGCATGAGCTCTAATGTCATTTAAAAAGATTAGCAGATTTGTCCCTCACTGCCATCTGATGATGCATCAGCCAATCGCAGCCCTGAAAAGATAAGCCCGACAGGGTGTGGAGCACTTGTTCGCCCATTCCGCATTAAATGAAGTTAAGAAAAGGAAAGGAACTGACCAGAAAAGGAGAAACTAGCTCTTATATGTGACTCCCAGAAAAGGTCATCTCTGCTCCTGCCCCATCATGCCCTGTCTGCATCCGAGCATCTGACAGACGAACAACAAAGGAGTCCCTGTGTTTCTGATTGACAGCTTCTCTAATTGTATCCAGTCATTCATGACAATTTGATTAAAATATTACGCCAAAGTCTCGCCCCCTGTTTGTTCCGTTGCTCCAAATCTAATTTTGATTTAAAAAAGAGAGATTAGCACCACGAGCGTGACTGAGGATGCTGTTCACTTCTACATGATCTTTGTCACCGATGTGATTTTAACATATGTATAACTTTCGTTTCGCTCCCTTTGTTTTTTTCCACCTATGAAATTTTAACTGGGAGAGGGGATAAAAGGGGGGGAATCTATTTTCAGAGAAAATGCAAAGCATATGACATCACTAGAAGTACAAATCACTAATATAGAGTGGTCAGCCCAACGGTCATGCCATCAAAACTTTGTCTAGTTAGTGACCTAAAATGGACGTACAGCCAGCTGAGGTGTGACCGTTAACACCAAATTGACCTTTTCTCCTGGAAACTTGAATCATTACGGTGAAAACCACATTAAGGTCATATCCATTTTTGCCCCATCTAGATTTTATTGCAATTAGGTGCACTGAGTATTAAGGCATCAAAAAGAGAAGGGATCCTTGGATCAGTAACTCAATGTTTTACCTCAACCCCAGTGCTAACCTATGGTACGATGAATGAAATACGGCTCTCAATCTTTCTGATAGAGTGATCTCAGCAAAATAGAAATTGTTCGTCCTTGTTTTAGGTCATCAATTCAATTAGTTCATCCACCGCTAAGACTACAATAAATCTGAGCAATTCAACCTCTTCCTCCTGTTAGAACACCTCCTATTACCCTCCCTCAGCCCTTGTGGCTCCTGCCCTTCTACTGAAAGAAAAATAAATCCATTGTAATATGATAGCAGTGAGCGGGGGCTGATTGGGGGGTGGGTGGGGGTTTGCCGAGCTAACAGCCAGGAGTATTTCGGAGAGGAAAAAATACATGTATCATTCACCTGATTTGAATTGTAGCTCCCTTTTTTGAACCTCTGCCAATTCATTTTGTACATTAAAAATTGGTCAGGGTTGATAAGATTCCATTTTCACGGTTGGCAATGCAGAACTGGAGAAAGAATACAATTACAGACCCCAGAGTAAACTCTCCGAATGTCAACTTGATGAAAATGATCAAGAGCGGCTGCACAAAAGAACAGGCTTCAACTTCAACGTCAAACCCCCCTCCAACTCTCCCTATCTCCTTTTTCTCTCACAGGGACCTTTTCACCCCAGTGATCTTGCCCCCGCATAGCCGGTTATGTAAACCAAAGCTCTAGTTAAGTCTATTCTGGAAACATTGATAGAAAAACAGGTATTTAGAATAGGCTAATTGACTTATAAAATGTTGACCCCCAAGACTCAGTGGTTCCCAAGTTAATATTTCAATAATTTCATGTCACTTTGCATTTTCAGTTTTCTGGTGTATGTTAATCGAAGTAAATTTATACCACACTCACACACACACACACACACATATATATATTTACAAACTTTTATGTTGGAAATTGATGTGAATGTAAATATAGTGAATATAGCACATGCACATTAAACTCACATCACAGCCTTTATGGAACCGACTCTCTCTGAAAGTGTAAATGAACACACTGTCTAAAATCTGCGAGACACGAAATAAATATACCGGTATTTACACACTTCTGCCAACTTCTACTGACTCACTTCTCTAAAACACACAGTTCGACTTACACTTCTTTTATGAAATCACAGCCTTCAATTAGATACAAATTTTTGCTGTTTCAGTTTACTTCCAGTCCTTGCTATTTGATAAGATTTCTCAATATTTTAGTTTGTATTGCCATTTGTTTAATGCTACATTGATTAACTCTAATTTATGAAAGCCTCCCTTAAATTATTAAGTTGTGTGTGAAACATTTCTGATGAATATCAACATCTGAGCACTTTGTGTGTTGTCTGAAAGTACAGCCAAGGATAAATGTCTGGTAATGAGAGCAGTATGTAAATGTCTCTGGGCACATCAGAATTCAAATGTCAACCCCTTTGACACTAAGGCTGTTTGGAGAGACCTCCGTGCTATATTTCGCTCTGGTGTCATCACCCAATGCCAGCCAGGGCGGAAGCAGCTGCATGGGGCGACACCTCATAATTACAGAGCCGTGCTATCGCCATATTATCAGACAATATTGGCCTTTCTCTACAGTCATCTCCATCTAACCTTTACAGACAGCTGCCCTCTTTCTTTAT